>JARBWK010000001.1:156620795-157267595 GCA_030556195.1 Anolis apletophallus | reverse complement strand
CTGAGGGCCCTTCCACACAGCTCTATATCCCAGAATATCAAGGCAGGAAATCCTACTGATATCTGCTTGAACTGCATTATCTGAGTTCACACTCAGATCTGAGTTCACACTCAGATCTGAGTAAACACTCAGATATGAGTTCACACTTAGTATCTGAGTTCACACTCACATCTGAGTTCACACTCACATCTGAGTTCACACTCTGTATTTGACTCCACTCAGATTCAGTGGGATTTTCTGCCTTGATATTCTAGGGCCCTTCCACACAGCTGAATAAAATTCGACTTTTTCTGCTTTGAACTGGGATATCTGGCTGTGTGGACTCAGGGCCCTTCCACACAGAATATCAAGACAGAAAACCCCACAAGATCTGCTTTGTAGTGGGTTATCTAAGGGCCCTACCACACCGCTCTATATCCCAGAATATCAAGGCAGGAAATCCCACGGATATCTGCCTTGAACTGCATTATCTGAGCTCACACTCAGATCTGAGTTCACAGTTAGCAGTGGTATGTATGCGTTGTGTGTGTTGTGTGTGAGTTGTGTTGTGGGTCTGTAGAGGTATGCATCGCGAGTTGTGTGGCTGTCATGTTGTGGGTGTGGTGTTTGTTAAGTGCTTGTCTTTTGTTGTGGGTGTCTTTTGTCCTGTGAGTGGTATGTATGTGCTCTGTGGACATAGTTGTGTATCTTCTGCATATTGGCGTTGTGTGGTATTTTGTGCTGACTTGGTCTTTTGGATTTTGTTTCTCGAGTGTGGTTGTGAGAGTTGTAGTGTCTGGACGAGTGTGTGGGTTTTTTTTATTTTGTTGTTGTGATTGTGTGGCTGATCGTACCGTGGTGATTACCAGTGGTCAGTTTTACCGTGGTGATTACCAGTGGTCAGTTTTACTGGTTTGGCCAGTGTGGGCGAGGCTGAAGGCACTGTATGTCCTCGGCAGTCCAACTGGCTGTGGTGTGTGGGAGGCTGTCCTGAGGTGATTTGTTTTGGTGGCAGTTATTTTTAAGAAATTGACACGCGCAGGGGTGGGGGGTGGGCCAGCCCGGGGGAAGGGGGTGGAGTGGTTGTGGGGATGGCAGGGGGCGTGGCCTGCACTGGGAAGCGGCGCCGGCATTTTGTGTGGGTCGATGTCGGCCAATGGGATTCGCTGGCGGCCACGAGGATGCTGGGAAGTGTAGTTTTTTAAATTGTTGTTTTGGGGGCCTTCTAGGTTTTGGGGAGGAAGTTTCTTTGCTAAAAACCTTCCTTGCCTGAGGACTATTTTTGTTGCCAAGTTTGGTGTCTCTGCCTTGGAAGGTTTCTCTGCCTATGGCAGTCTTTCGATGACGGGTCCTCCTTTATATATATAGATATGTGGTTTTGTGCATGTGTTGCAATGTATTTTTGGTTTTTTTGGCTTTTTAAGTCCCTTCCTCTGTGTTTTTCAGTGTTTTTATGAGTGTTGGTCACTCGTTGGCCTGATAGGTGTTTTGCGTCCAAATTTGGTGTCAATTCGTCCAGTGATTTTTGAGTTATGTTAATCCCACAAGTGAACATTACATTTTATATATAGTGCATTTAATCCCAAGGACACACTGGCCATACCAGTTCAATTTCAGTTTTAACTGGCACATCGCTCTCCCCCGTATTTGCAAAATCTGTAATTTAAGGACAGTTCAAAGATCAAGAAAAACTTCTCTGATCTTTCCTACCATGCTGGTCTGAGTTAATAGGATTTAGCTTCACCTGAGAAAAGGGAAGGGTCAGGAAGCCTATCTTTTTCTGCCGACTCCCTTTTTCCAGAAGAGCTTGAACTATAAAGGAGTTGCAAATGAATGGCGCTTGGCTCTTTAACATATCAAAGGCCATGAAGCATATTTTAACAATAGAGGATCTGTTTAAGGCTGGATCCTGGTGATAGTTTGGGAAGGCCTGCCTCAAATCCCCTGGGAGAAAACAGATAAAGAATTGGTTGCAGTTAATTGGTTTTCGCAATCATTTCCTCTCTCGTTCATGGGGGGCAGCCCAATGTTCATTTGCCTGATATGGCTATTGGGCTCTCTGACTTCAAAATGCAACAACATTTACACAGCCCTTCATAAACAATGAGATGCTGACAAGGTGCCAAGACTGAAAACATTAAAAAGACCCTCATTTCTCACAAGAAATGTTTCAGCAGCAATTTACACACGGCACAGGAAGGAGCGGCAAATTCCTGGTTTCACAAATTTAGACTGCACATCATAATTCGAAATGGTTGCACATGTAATAGGCTCCCCTCTTGTGGTAACCTGGCACATCAGAGAGGAAGATTTAGCATAACCATTCCCATGGTGTCCTTGCTTACTAAAGAAGACAATGGTTTAATCTGCAGGAGTATTTTTTAAAAGGCCACTGATTTCTATATGCCTCATATTACCAACTGCTTCTTGGGAACACTGATTTCTGTATTTTGCTGCTGCCAAGTAAATGCTGTCTACATTCATAAATCATATAATGCATACATTTCTGTCTTTATGAAGGGCTCATGCTCAAAATATGGGATTACTGAGGGAAAGAAGAAGTGTCTCAGCTCTTGCCTCCGCTGCTCTTTCTTTCTATATGCCTCTCGACTGTCTCTGTCACCTCAATTTCTCATGGAGGGAAAAACTACACTATCATGTAATTCAAATTGTCAAAGCAGAAAATCCAGATTATCTGCTATAAACTGGGTTATGTGACTCCACGCTGCCTTATAGTGGCTGTGATGGCACAATGAGTTAAACGACTAAGCTGCTGAACTTGCTGACCAGAAGGTCGGTGGTTTGAATCCGCAGGACTGGGTGAGTTCCCATTGTTAGCCCCAGCTTCTGCCAACCTAGCAGTTCGAAAACATGCAAATGTGAATTGTTCAATAGGCACGGCTACGGAGGAAAGGTAATGGTACTCCATGCAGTCATGCCGGCCACATGACCTTGGAGGTGTCTATGGACAATGCTGCCTCATGGATTAGGAATGGAGATGAGCAGCCCCCTCCCCAGAGTCGGAGTTGACTACACTTAACGTCAAAGGGAAACCTTTACCTTTACACTCTTATAATCCAGTTCAAAGCAAATAATCTGGATTTTATATGGCAGTGTAGATCTAATCTTAGCTTTGCTATGAAAATCCCACAACAACATCACAGTGAAGCTGCATTTCTCTCTCAAAATTCAGGGAACTGACTGGTGGGGAGTTGGTAGGTTTTTTCCCATTGGAGGAGGGGGAGGTAATTGAGGTAGCCCATAGGCAAAGAAAGATTGGCTTAGCAAATTTTTTCTCTCACAAGCGAACAGTGCAGAGCTGGTGGTTTTGCCACTGGATGAGATTGAGACTACAGAAGCAAAGGGAGAGAGAGGCAGAGGCAAGAACCTTATCTTTTCTTCTTTACCTCCTCCTTCTCCCTCTAGAACAGCCAATCTAATGTTAAAATTTAACGTATCTTGGAGCCAGATTCCAACTTCCCCAGAACAGAGGTCTGACACCTGCATGCCAATGGAGGTGGGCCTTCAAATGACACGTTTTGCCATAGACCTTGCCACAACCTGGCAGATGGTAAATATGTTGCTTCTTCCTTCCAGGCTCTTCATTTACACCATTCACTGTCTGGCAGTTGGGACACTTGCACCGATGGCAGCGGCAGGCCGTGCCCAGCAGGAGGGTAGCAAGGGGTGGCTGGGGGCTCAAGACCAATGGCCGGCACAGAGAAAAACTGTTAGGTTGCTGCAGGCTCCACCATGGTGTATTCTGATGGCTATTCTGCTATAGCACTGCATCTGACCTCCATCTCGAAGTCTTTGACAGAGACCAAATCCTGATATATAAAGAGAAGTCACCAAACAACATCTAGAATACACCAAACAGGAAAATTAGCACCTGATATATAAAGAGAAGTCACCAAACAACATCTAGAATACACCAAACAGGAAAATTAGCTCCTGATATATAAAGAGAAGTCACCAAACAACATCTAGAATACACCAAACAGGAAAACATGTCTACATTACTTCATGTGGCAGCTCTAGTTCAGGCATAGTGTTCAAACTATTAATGGGCAAGCTATAAAGATATACTTCTCTAAGCAGTGGACTTGATATCCGCTGGGATTTAAATCCAAGAGACTTGAAAATCTGTGGCTGCTCAAGTCCCATGATATGCAATGACAAAATAAGATGACCCCCAATGTAATGGCAATTTTTAGTATTTGTTTGATCATTTCAAGCCATGGATGGTGGAACCACTGGATGCGAAGGACCAATTATATACCAGTTTAAATTCATTGGAATAAAAGCAGGCCATAAAGCAGTGGTTCCCAACCTTTTTTGACCAGTGACCACTCTCCAACATTAGTACCAATAGGGTTTCAAATCAGTTTTTGGTCAACTTTAGATTCAGTTTGGTTATTTGGGATACTGGTTCAGAAAATTGCATTGGATAGACCAGATCAGCTCTAGTTTCTGATACAGAACATGTGCCATCCAGTGGTCAACACTGCTTGCCCACAGAAAACCATATTTAATAAGCCTCGGCACTATAAGAGGGTTTTCCGAGGCCAGTCACTCTCATTCCAACGGTGTAGGAACAGGCAGGCCAGTGACCATATTTTAGTTCATGCGGACCACTGGTGGTCCATTAATCACTGCTATAAAGGAATCAGTAAATGAGTAAACAAGCAACACATGCACCAATATTTGAAACATGCTAAGGTAAAGGTAAAAGCGATGAACGGGGAGGGGGGGGAAGCCAAGTCAGACGCCCTAGGGGCAGGACTTCCCTCCCCTTGTTTGTCGCTCACATGGGCACCGCTCTTTCCTTCAGTGAAGGGGCTGGGTGACGTCAGGCCTGGCGGCAGCAGCGATAAAGCAAAGAGAAAAGTCCCACCCCTAGGGCCTCTGACGCGGCTTCGCTCCATCTCTTCCTCCTCGCCGCCGCGCCTGACGTCACCCAGCCCCGCCGACATGGTGTTCCTGGGTGCTGCAGCGGCTGCCCGGGGGTTTCCCTTCCTTCCTCCTCCTCGGAGAAGGAAGAGGAAGGAAAGGAAGTTCCAGGGCGGCACCCAGAAACATGGCGGAGGACGCCGCGCCGCTAGCGCATGCCTGCAAGCGGCCCCGCCCCCCGCAAGCAGCCCCCCCCGGGAGCGGTGCTTCCAGAGTGTAGCCTAGGGTGCCACAAACCGTTAATCCTGCTTCTGCCCAAGAATTAAAGATTCAGGAACCATCTCCAGCTTTCATCTGACAAATCTACATGTTGTGTGGTGTACATGGGTCCTCTTTGGGGACACAACACTCCTTATCCCCCCTCCCACATGTGAAAGGACACAGTAGCCTTCAATATGAGTGGTTTTAATTATTACTTCAGGTATACATCACAGGGGAGCAACTGCCAAAGTGTGTGTCTCCATCTTAGTATGGTGCAGTGGGGATGATGCCTGTCACTCTTCCTGAACAAAGGTCACCATAGTATATGCCAAGTGATGTCATTGGCTCAAATGTGATGTCATGTCAGCAGCCATGTAAACACAGGTAAATCTGGGAGTTTCCCAGTATGGAGAGGGATGTGCCTCAGTCCTCCTCAAGCCAATAGGAGCAGGTAGAAAAAGACAGGTGAGTTTGCTGATCTCTTTCTTTCTTCTGTTCTTACTTTCCCCACAAATCTTAATTTATACCTACATGGATGGACATAGGGTAAAAAGGAAACGGAAAATTGCAAAAGTTATTAATGATGACAAGCACACAAAGCTATGAGAAGTCGCAGCAATTTGTTTCTGCCTCAGTCTCCTGGGATGTGAAAGATCCTCTGTCTTCTTGTGCTTAATTCAATGCATCTACTCAGTTTGCAGAACTGAAATAAGATGAGGGCAGTGAGAGAGAGAAAAAAACCTGGAACCTTTAAAAAAGCTGCCCCAATAGTGGGATTACAATGATTTAATCAGGACTGTCCCTGTCAAATTCAGACAGCTGGAGAAGTATGCAAGTATGAGAGGTTTTTCCTGGTGTGGATTTGACTCAGTCCAATGGATTATTCTCTCTTCCTCAGAGACTTCAGTTCTGTGAGACAAGTCCAAAAATATTTCTGATTGAGAATTTCCCTTTCAACCCAGTATTTTGAGGAAATGAATGCAATTTAATAGGTCGGCCTTGTTGAATTGAGGGTGGGACGTAAGCTCAAATGTATTATTAAGTCTTTCTCCACTAAACCCTTCTGGCTCAATGTCTTCCAATTCACCCGCCGTATCATTCCCTCTTGATGCCGATTGCTGCCGCCGCCATCACTGCCATTCCCCGCATGCGCTTCCCCTGGTGGGTCTTCACATGTTTTGCCAGATGGTCACTCCGCATGAACCTCTTAGGGCACATTTGGCAGCCGAAACGCTTCTCACCTGTGTGTGTCCGGAGGTGCCTCTGCAGCTCATCTGAGCGGGTGAAACTTTTCCCACAGTACAGCCAGGAGCAGATGAAGGGCCGCTCGCCTGCATGCCAACGGAGGTGGGCCTTCAAATGAGACGTTTTGCCATAGACCTTGCCACAACCTGGCAGATGGCAGATATGTTGTTTCTTCCTTCCAGGCTCCTCATTTACCCCGTTCACTGCCTGGCAGTTGGGACACTTGCACCGACGGCAGCGGCGGGCCGTGCCCAGCAACGCCTTGGGGGTGCCTTGCAGGAAGGCAGCAAGGGGTGGCTGGGGGCTCAAGACCAATGGCCGGCCCAGTGAAAAACTGTTAGATTGCTGCAGGCTCCACCACGGGGCATCATCAGTTGATGCGGTCCCTGGAGGAACCGTTGGGCCCAAAGGCCGAGGGCCTTGCAAAAAGCTGGAGAAGTCCTGGGCTTCTGAGAAAGTGTATGAAGGGGCCACTGAAGGGGCCAACATCACAGAGGACAATTCAAAAGAATAGGTAGGCTCAGCCGGTGGTGTCAGGGGAAGTTCATTACCAGAGCTGTTGCCACCACTGGGCACCATCTGGCCATGATATGGCACCTTGGGCAGCCCAAAGGCCATGGTTGTGTGGGAACCTGATGGCATCTCATTGCTCCAGAGCTGGAACATCTTTGCTGACTCATAGGATCCTGGGTGGATTGCAGAGGAACAGGAAGTTGTGGGTGATGTGACAAAAGTGGGATTGCAAGGAAAGGTTCCTTCTGGAGATGATATGAAGGTCTTGGCCTAGAGCAGAGAGGAAAAAGACAGACTCTTTTCAGCATAAACTTTAATCATCCTTAATCATTAACTGCATCAAGTTTTTCAAGTTTGAAATGAGTTGATGCTACCTTGCAACACAATAAAGACTGCAGAGTTCCTCCTCATCCCAAAATCAATATTAACACTGAAAAGGAGTAGACTTTTGAGCTTTGACATCAAGCCCTAACTTTTCTTCTCTGTACCAATCTGCAGTTCAGAAAGTAACTCACTAAACTATTAAGTTACATTATATTGCCATCACTGTTACTACTGCACCATTAAAAATATGGGGAAATTGTCCTCTGGTCCTCATCTCCACTCTGGATCATCATAACTTCAATCAGGCCCGGATTAACACTTTTTTGTGCCCTAGGCCACAGTTTGGAATTAATTACGCCCCCTTTAAGCCAACCTCCCGCCACCTCCAAGGTCCCCATTCTCACTGGCTGGAAAGCTCCGCTGTGCTCTGAAGGTCTCCTCGGGAGTCGAGAGGCTTGGGGGAGTGTGTAGCGGGTGCAAACTCGCTCCAAAGGCACGCACGAGAGTGAGAGAGAGAGAAAGAAAGAGTGAGCATGCACGCGAGAGAGAAAGAGCGCCTGCGCGAGAGAGAATGCACGAGAGAGAGAGAAAAGAGCGTGCGCAAAAGAGAGTGAGAGAGAGAGAGAGCGCTCGCGCGCGTGAGAAAGAGCATGTGCGAGAGAGAGGGAGCGCGCGAGAGAGCGAGAGACGGAGGGGACGGAGCAGAGACTTTACCAGGAGCAAGGAGGGGCATGAGAAAGGGGGAAAGAGGGGCACAGACCAGTTTTGTTTTTTTTGTCCGTGATCTGTACCCCCCCCCCCCAACCTCGGCTTGCGCCCCTAGGCCATGCCATCATTGGCCTTATGGGTAATCCGGGCATGACTTCATTTGGAATCCTATTAAAGGCATTATATGGCAGACTGCAGATACATTTGGCAAGTGTGCAAAAGCTTTCAACTTTCCTCTTCTATCTCCCTGGGAAGGCTTCTTTTCATTTATAGACAGTAATGTGAAGCCAAACTTCCAAGAAACGGGAAGGGCATGAAATAGATCCCAAGAGTTTAGACTAGGAACCAATAGACCTTGTTGTTCTCCAGATCCTGTTGCTTCCACAGTTATTCTGTTTGGGTCTTTGCAAATACTTAAATAAACCATGGAAACCCAAGTGGCTGCTTATGCCTCTTTAAAAACAAAAAGAGTAGGAAAAAGAGGGATATAGTTCTTTATAAAACTGGCATGTGCTAAAGCAGTGTTTTTCAACCTTTTTTGAGCTGCAGCACGGTTTTTACATTTACAAAATCCTGGGGCACACCACCAACCAAAATGACACAAAATGACACTCTAACACAGTGATACATATAGTTAATATGTTTTTTAATCTATTCATACACTCAGTGTGAAACCTGGGCCAGTTTCGATGAACACAACATAGATATCCTGGCAGGAATGGCAGAAAAACACAAACTTCCCACACAGAACTCCCATAACCAAGAGAAAATACTATAAGAGTATGGTGGGCATTGACCTTGAGTTTTGGAGTTGTAGTTCACCTATATCCAGAGACAGGGCCGTAGCCAGGATTTTGATTCGGGGGGGGGGGGAGTTTGGTTCGGGGGGGGGGGGCTGAGACTGGGTGGAAGAGGGTCTACCCTAGCAAACCTTTTGTATTGTTATCCCAATAACCCCATTAATGTGGGATATATTGAGCATGGTGATCAGATTATGATATGAATAAACATAACAGTTTAAATAATGTACCAGTAAGGCCTTTTCGCGGACCACCCTGAGAATTTCGGGGGGGGGGCTGAAGCCCCTTAGCCCCCCTGGCTACATGCCTGTCCAGAGAGCACTGTGGACTCAAACAATGTTGGATCAGGACCAAACTTAGCATGAATACTCAATATGCCCAAATGTGAACGCAGATGGAGTTTGGGGAAAATAGACCTTGACATTTGGGAGTTAAAGTTTCTGGGATTTATAGTTAATACACAATCAAAGAGCATCCTGAACTCTTGCAACAATGGAATTGAACTAAACTTGGCATATTGAACTCTCATTACCAACAGAAAGTACTGAAAGGATTTGCTTGGGAATTGACCTTGAGTTTGGAAGTTGTAGTTCACCTACACCCAGAGAGCACTGTGGACTCAAACAATGTCATGTTATGTTGTTTGTTTTCTATCCAGAATCACAATGTTGGAAGGAGGCTCACCACTTTAAGGTCCCTAAAACAGGCATGGGAAAACTTCAGCCCTCTGGGTGCTTTGGACTTTAACTCCCACCATTCCTAACAGCCTGAGGCCCTTTCCTGCTTAAATGGATGAAGGGGGAGGAAAAGAGACTGAGGCTGCTAGGAATGGTGGGAGTTGGAGTCCAAAACACCTGGAAGGTCCAAGTTTGCCCATGCCAGCTTTCGTCAGAGACCTCTTCCTTCCCCTTCACGCCCTTTGCACCTCTCCTGAGTTATGTTTTGATTAAACTGATGTTCCTGATGATCTCTTAACTCTCATGTATCTCCCATTGGCAATATATGGCTTGAATTGATGTTGCTCCATTCTTTTTGGATGTGGGAAATCCCAGCAAATCTGGAAAGGCCAGACTTTTCTTTTGATATGAACTGTCTATAATTCAGGGGAAAACAGGAGTTGTCTTTTAAAGTAGAGGCTCAACAGATCCAGGAGTAGTAGATTATGTCTTCTCTACCCCTATAACAGTTAGAAGTCTTATTTTGTACTCTGAATAAGCAAGTAACTTACTTATGGTTGGATAAGTGGTAGGAATGTGGCGCAGCTGGCTGGGTGTCAGCTGCATAAGATCTCTACTGACCAGAAGGTCATAAGTTCGAGGCCTGCCTGGTCGAGGTGGGCTCTCGACCTATTGTGTAGCCTATTGTCAACCTTTGCAACTCAAAAGATAGTTGCATCTGTCAAGTAGGAAATTAAGGTACCACTTAGTGGGGAGGCTAAATTTAACTGATTTACGAGGCCATAAAAAGATCTCCAGAAAACACGCTGAAGAATGAAGGAGTGCGACAGCTCCCCCTGGTGGCCAGATGTTAAATTGCCTCTGTCTGTCTTGTGTGTTTGTGTGTCTAAAGGTAATGTGTACACTGTAATCCGCCCTGAGTCCCCTGCAGGGTGAGAAGGGTGGAATATAAATGAAGTAAATAAATAAACAAATTTATAATGGGGAGATGTTGACTCATGGAGATGTATCTAAATGTCACTGCAACACTAGGTTCAGGTCTGGCCTTCAAAGTGGTATCCAAGGGATCCTGAATCCCTGTCAAAGGCAACTAATTGTCTATTCTTTAAAAAAAATTTCAATCTAAGGAATTTTCCTCTTCAGATGTTGAAGGATACTCCAGCTTTTATCAATGGATTAAGAACAGCGCCTGAGAACTATTTCCAAGGGTTTAACATTGATACGTCTTCCCTCCTTTTCGTTGATTATATCCTTTAGATCTGGAAGTAGATAGTTACTAGTTAACCATTTATTGCCAACCTGTTAAACATCACCTGCATCCTTTCTTTGTGGCACTGCTTTTCTTAGCAAACATACTACTCTTCTGCCAGAAAGACGAGACCCTATGTACACAAGAACTATCTCTGTTGGTTCCGACCAAGGATTGTTTGGTGTAATGCCCATCAAACGTGCCTTACAAAATCATATATCAGAGGTGGGAAATGTTTGGACCTCAACATCCAGTGTTGAGCCAGTATTGCATACCGGTAGTAGTTTGAGTGTTGGACTCGGGCTCTAGGCAATCAAAGTTTGAACCCTACTTGTAGTAGAAAGCTAGGATTTCTGGGATTTGAAGTCCAAAACACAACGCCTCCCACAATTCATCACCATTGGCTATGATGGTTCAACAAAATGTAGAAGGCTTTATCCTACACCTCCCCGCAATGCACTACGTACATAGCTGCTGTGATTCACACATGAGCTGTTTTCTGGGAAATCCCAGAATTTATATTTCATAAGGGCAAATGAATTTTGATAAGCTCTACTACTCTCTCTGCCTCAGCTGTCTCTCTCTCACACATAAGAGAAACCAATAACCTCTTACATATCATTGATTTATCTGAAAATTTCATGCTGTGTAGAACAGATTGAATATTCTTTATCTGAAATGCTTGGGATCAGAAGAGTTCCATATTTCAGGGGTTTTTTTTCAGATTTTGGAATACTTGTGTATAAGTTTCCGGTCTCAATTCAAAGAGTAGGTCATCATCTATAAAGCCCTAAATGGTTCCAGCCCTGCCTATCTTAGTGACCACATCCCCCCATGAACCTGCATGAAGGTTAAGATCTGCCCAGGAGGTCCTCCTCTGAGTCCCGCCACCATTACAAGCGCCTTCTCGATAGGCCATGTCCTTGTTCCATGGCTACAAATTTATTTATTTATTTAAAACTTTTATACCCCGATCTTCTCACCTCTATAGAGGGACTCAGACCGGCAAACATCTAAAATTCACAATAAAATTAACAATTACCAATATAATAAATACATAAAAACTATTTGCCACAGTAAAATCATATCCAGCTCAGCCCTTGTATACAGTCAATGTCTGGTGGTCAGCGAATTTAGTCAATTAGTGGTCTCCGCCCTCATTGGTGAAGGCCTTATTGCACAGCCATGTTTCCCCCAGCTTCCTAAAAGTCAGGAGGGAAGGGGCAGATCTAAATTCACTTGGGAGGGAATTCCACAACAGGGGGGCCACCACTGAAAAGGCCCAGTCCCTCGTCCCCACCAGCCGCGCCTGTGAAGGAGGTGGGATCGAGAGCAGGGCCTCTCCAGACAATCTTAACACTCTTGAGGGTTCATAGGGGAGAATACGTCCGGACAGGTAAACTGGGCTGGGACCGTATAGGGTTTGCACTATCCCACTCCCTTGTCTTTTTGTTTACTGTTTGGCTATGTTCTTTGGTAGCTTATCACCATAGGTTATTGTGTGCTGTTTTTACTTGTTCTATATGCCATATGTTTTTATTTTATTGTACTTGTATTTTGTGGTTCATTTTATGTATTGTTTTAGACACTTTGTGCCATTTGTAAGCTTCTACAAGGGAGATGGGGGTGGGGGTACAAGAATAAAGTATTATTATTATTATTATTAAATGAGATATTTTGAAGATGGGATCTAAGTCAAAGCATAAAATCCATTTATGTTTCATAAAAACCTTATTAATATAGCCTGAGGGTAATTTTATACATTATATTTTAAATAATTTTGTACATGAAAGGAGGTTTGTATACTCTGAACCACCAAAAAGCAAAAGTATCACTATCTCAGTCACACACGTACACAGTTTTGGATTTTAGAATTCCAGATAAAGGATGCTCAACCTTTAGACATTTTTTTTATTTTAAAGAAAATGTAGGGTGGTTGTTTCTACAAAGTAAAAGTTTTTCAAAGCTTTATTGTTATCCTTTCACATACAGTACTTAATTCTCAGCACTAATATCATTTACAAACACAGATCAGTTCTGACTTAAGGCATAAGGTAATGCCAGGTAGAAAACACAATATGCAAATGTGTCATCTTTGCAAAACTCCCACCTCGCTCTCCCCCCCTAAGCGAATGTTAGAGATGCAGTTTTATGTATGCTTCGTTGGGGGTTATTCACATCATCAGCTTGGCTGAACTCACGTCTGAGTAAATACGCTTTATTTATTTATTTGTTGATTTGTAACTACCACTACCTCTCAAAGTCTCGGATAGCTAGTGAACAGGCATCAGGGTCTGCAGCCGGTGCAACTCCATAAACTGAGCACCATAAGAAAGACCTTTTCTCCTTTACCTAGAAATCATTGGCGTGTATAGTGGGGGTTATTTTGGGGTCAGTTGCTCATCAGGTATCTTGGACCCAAGTAGTAATACAGAGCAATAAAAGAGAGCCCAGAATTGGATTGGCAGTTATTTGTGTTGGTTCTGATTAAGCCATTGAGTAACCTTGGGCAAATCACGTTCCCTCAACTCTGTGATAGGTTTGCCTTATATTGAAAACAAGTTGAAGGCAAACAATAACACAATTAGTTTTAGCAGAATGGCTACATTTTCAAATCATTTAGCTTGTCAACAGCCTTCAAAGGCAGTCCTATGTATAATGTATAGTCTAACCTGGAGAGCATCAGAGCATGGGTCACTATGGCTATGTCCAGAAGTATCTGTAGTTGGCATCCAAGCTTTAGCTGCTGGTATATTCCAGAGGGAGGAACTCGCAAAACCAAATGTGCTTGTTCCTTATCCAAGAAACCCCTATGAAATAAGAGTGCCATAAATTGACATATGAACTGAAGGCGCGCGCACACACACACACACACACACAGAGTGCTTCGTGTATCTCCACCAACAAAGGTGGCTCCCATGTATAAGCAGATTCCCAGACCAAAGATGTGCTCTCAATATAGAACTTAGGGCTGGTTAATCCAAGAAAAAAAGTTTCGGAACTAGTTTCGGATCTAATTGTAGCTGTCGTTTCGGATTATATGGACTTCCGAAAAAATTCTGAAAAATTTCAAAATTGATTCGGAAGTATTTCCGAAATTCAGAAGTCTTCGGAAATGGCATCCGCTTTCAAAAATGGGCAAAAAAATCAGCAGAAGGGAGAGTCAGCTGTTAGCCATCAGCCAATGAGCAATCAGCAAGAAAATTCGGAATTCCTGTTGGGAGGGTTGCTCTCGAAATTGCTTAAAAAGTCAGAAGTATCCAAAAAACTTCAGAAATTCGGGCATATCTGAAATTGTAGAACAGCCCTAATAGAACTGCATCCATATCTAGAACAAAATGTATCCCACATTCAAGGACAGAGAAACTACCCACCAATAACACTTCATCTTATCGGCATCAATTGAGGACCAGGCTATAAAATAATATTGCAGGCAGACTTCCAGATGGTGTCGCATTCTAACCCAAAAAATGTTGTGATGGGAGGAACGGCAGAACAGAAACTAACAATTTTTCTCCCAGCCTGCAATAGGTGGAAAATATTTTCTACCAACTTTAAATTCTGGCACTGATTTCCTTTTTCCTGGGTAATTCGCAAATGTGTGACCCTCTGCCCACAGGCCAGGCACGACTATTTTCAATCAAGGTCACTCTAGTCAGAGAGCAGAACATTTGAGACTCAAAGCTTTTCTACAAATATTATCTGCTTTGAGTTGTATTATATGGCAGTGTAGACTCAGATAATCCAGTTCAAAGCAGGTAATGTGGATTCTCTGCCTTGATATTCTGGATTATATGGCAGTGTAGAAGGGCCCACAATGGGTATGGGGGGTGGTGGTTTGGTCCCTCTCCGACTGTCTTTGAGCTTTACAAAAGGCTTTGGTGTCTTCCATAAGGACTCCAACATAAGATTTACCTAAGGCCCCTTCTATACTGCCATATAAAATCCAGATTATTTGCTTTAAACTGGATTATACGGCAGTGTAAACTCATATAATGCAATGTATTGTTGAAGGCTTTCATGGCTGGAATCATTGCACTGTTGTAGGTTTTTCGGGCTATATGTCTATGTTCTAGAAGCATTCTCTCCTGATGTTTCACCTGAATCTATGGCAGACATCCTTAGAGGTTGAGGCCTCACAACCTCCGAGGATGCCTGCCATAGATGCAGATGAAACGTCAGGAGGGAATGCTTCTAGAACATGGACATATAGCCCCAAAAACCTACAACAACATTATATAATCCAGTTCAAAACAAATGATGTGGACTATCCGCTTTGATAATCTGGATTTTATGGCAGTGTAGAAGGGACCCTTGTGTTTCCATCTCAGAAATTATTTGAAGGCAAACAATAACAAACAAGCTACAATAATGATAAGCAGCAGCAACCATTTATTCTTCATCTTAGAAAAAAACAAAATATTATCGCTATTATCCTCACAACAGTATCACAATGAGGGTTAGCTCTGCAGGGTGAAGTTTGGAACAAGCCATTGTACCTGCTCCAGAATTTATTTCCGAGCTTCTATCATGCATGGTCATTGCTTGCTTATCCTATCCTGCCCTACACTCTCTTACTATTATGCTGTGCTGGTGTCCTGTTTATCCTACAATGGCTTTTGGGTGAGTATCTCCTTCTTGTACATGGGATTACAGTCTGGAAGTCTCAGAAGGAGGGCAGAAGAATAGGTTAAGCAAGCACTGGCCTGCAGAGTTTGGGGTTTTGGCTAGCTGGCCGTCTACTCCTGAGTCACACATCTTGGCAGCCGAGGAATGCCGCTCACCTTGGCTGAGGCTGACTAAGAGCAGGTGGTAGGAGGGAGAGAGTGAAGTGAATGGAGCATGCCTGGTGACCTACCCTGAGGGCTGGCAGTGATCACAGTAACCGCAATCTTGGAGCTGTTGTAAGGACAATGGAGAATAATAAAAAATTCCCTTAGATCAGGGGTCAGGAACCTTTTTGACTTAAAGAGCCATGAAAGCAAAATATTTGGAAATTTATTTCAGTGAGAGCCATATAATATATATATAATATACTTTAAGACTGAATTCAACTAAATATGAGTTTATACGTACATACTATGAGAAAAGGATTCTCCCGGCAGAATGACGGGGCACTTCAGGCCTGGCTCTGCAAAAGGCATGCTCGGGACTCTGGGAAGGAAGAGAAGATGGAAGGAAGGGGGAAAGAAAGAAAGAATAAATAAAGGAGGGAGGGGGAGAGGAGGAAAGAAAGAAAAGAAGAATGAACTATGGAAAAGGAAGAAAAGAAAAGCAGGAGAGAGACAAGGAGGGGAAAAGAAAGAAGGAAATGGGAAGGGAGGAAAGGATGGGAAAAGAAAGGAAAGGGAGTGAGGAAAAAGTAAAATAATGAAGGGAAAAGAAGAAAAGAAAGAAGGGGAGAGAGGGGGAAGTGAAAAGAAAGGAAGGAGAAGGAAAGGAAGACTTGGGGGAAAAGAATAGAAGAGGAAGGAAGGAAGAGAATGGAGGAAAGAAGGAAGGGGAGAGAGGGAGGGAAAAGGAAGGAGAGAAGGAAAGGGTGAAAAGAAAGGAAGGAAGAGGAAGGAAGGAAGGAAGGAAGGAGGGAGAGTGAGAATGGAGGAAGGAAGGAAGGGGAGAGGAAGGAAGGAAGGAGGGAAAGGGTGAAGGGGGAGAAAGGAAGGAAGGAAGAGGGAGAATGGAGGGGAAAGAAGAGAAGGAAAGGGTGAAGGGGAGAAAGGAAGGAAGGAAGAGGGAGAATGGAAGAAAGAAGGAAGGAAGGGGAGAGAGAGGGGGAAAGAAAAGGAGAGCCAGATGCAATCATGAAAAGAGCCACACCTGGCTGCCGAGCCATAGGATCCCTACCCCTGCCTTAGATGAAGAATAAGTGGTTGCCCCTTCTTATTGTTATAATTTTGTTGTTGTGTGCCTTCAAGACTTATAACAACTCTAAAGCAAAGTTATCATAGGTGTTTTTGGCAAGGTTGGTTCAGAAACGGTGAGGCTGAGAGAATGCGATCTGCCCAAGGTCACCCATTGGATTTCATGGTAGAATCGGGATATGAACCCTAAGGCCTTTCCACACAGTCATATAACCCAGAATATCAAGGCAGAAAATCCCAGAATATCTGCTTTGAACTGGGTTATCTGAGTCCACGCTGCCATATATTCCAGTTCAAATCAGATAATGAGGGATTTTATTTAGCTGTGTGGAAGGGGCCTAGGGGGCCTTCCACACAGGTCCTATATCCCAGATCTGATCCCAGGTTTTCTTGTTAGCTGGCAATGCAGACTCATATAATCCAGTTTAAAGCAGAAAATCTTGGATCAGATCCTGGGATATAGAGCCTGTCTGGAAGGGGACTAAGTCTCCAGTGTTGTAGTCCAGCGTTCAAACTATGTAGCTACACTATGCTAGCTTTCAGTCATATACAATATTTTAGGGACAGGTTTGGAAGTCACTTGGCTGTGTACACACAAGCCACATTTCACATGACTTTTAAAATATTGCTTTCCTGCCTTGCATCGAAAGAACTCAGAGCAGCATGCAAGTACTAGTAATATCCATCTCAATATACTCCTATCCACTAAAAGCACTGCTCAGTTGCTGCTACTTGGGAATGGCCCCTTTTCAACTCAGTGGGCTGCCTGTGGGGGAAAGAGAATGGTAAGGCCACATGAGGAAAAGCCAAAAGTTGTAGTCTTTGCATCCCGATCTAAGCCTTATGCTGGTGAAAGTTCCTATTTATAGGTAAAAAGAAAAGTTTTATATGAAGCTCAGCTTCTTTTGCTCATGTTCTAACCCAATGTGGTCTCCTCTGACTGACAGTAGTAATCTTGGGTTTCAAGGGAAGATTGGAAATGCCAGGGAATGAACATTCAACCTTTTCCAGGTAGAGCAGCACTCTTCCAATGAACGAGTGTCCTACTTAATTTACTTTGTCTTCGACATTATACTATGTACGACAAGGAAGCAACTTGTTATTGAATCCATCTAGCCCAGTGTTTCTCAAACATATATTTCTGATGATCTTAGGAAGCCATTTGGCAGAGAAGGTTGAAGATCTCTCCGGTTTTCCTTCTCTTTCTTTTTGGAAACAGACTGCGAATTCTCCCACCTAAAGCTCTCCTCTGCTGTGATTGGCAGACCTCCCAGCCAAGGGGAGGGCTGATTCTGAGACTCCAAGTGGGGAGGGGAGAGCAGGCCTGCTTGGCGCATGGCAGCATGATGCACATGTGTGGGTGCGGGAGAGTATGTTAGGTGGGATGGAGGCTCATGCCAGCTAGTTCCTTCAAGGCATGAGGGTTCTGTGTAGGAAGTTTGACCCAATTCTATCATTGGTAGGGTGCAAGGGGCTCTTTCATTGTAGATGAACTATAAATCCCAGCAACTACAACTCCCAAATGTCAAGATCTATTTTCCCCAAACTCCACCAGTGTTCACATTTGGGTATATTGAGGATTTGTGTCAAGTGTGGTCCAGATCCATCATTGTTGAGTCTATAGTGCTCTCTGATTGTAGGTGAACTACAACTCCCAAACTCAAGGTCAATGCCCACCAAACCCTTCCAGTATTTGCTGTTGGTCATGGGAGTTTTGTGTTCCAAGTTTGGTTCAATTGCATTGTTAGTGAGTTCGGAATGCTCTTTGATTGTAGGTGAACTATAAATCCCAGCAACTACAACTTCCAAATGACAAAATCACACACACACACACACCCTCCACAAAAAATACAGTTATGAAGTAGCAATGAAAATAATGTTATGGTTAGGGGTCACCACAACATGAGGAACTGTATTAAGGGGTCGCAGCATTAGGAAGATTGAGAAACACTGATCTAGCCTGATTAAGGGCCCTTCCACACAGCCATATAACCCAGAATATCAAGGCAGAAAATTCCACAATATCTGCTTTGAACTGGGTTATCTGAGTCCACACTGCCATATATTCCATTTCAAAGCAGAAATGTGGTATTTTATTCAGATATGTGGAAGGGGCCTAAAAAGAGCAAAAAGTCTCAGATTTTGCTCCCATTCTTTTCAATTTTATTGAGAAGCATGCACATTTTTCCTCATCCAATAATATTTTTGACAACTTCCAGTATGCCCAGAGACTTTTTATACCAGCCCCACAGGTCAGTTAATTCTACCCTAGAATAAAATCACAAAGAACAAGATAAATATTTAGGACTTTTCAACTAGTCTGGATATGCTGAGAAATTGAATGCATAGCTCCCATATTCTTAACTGTCTCAAAGGAACAAACAGGGGAAGTAATTATACATACAACACAGTTGATTTCACACAACACTACTGCAGCCATATTATTAGTATCTTTTCTCAGATTTGGTTGCTGTGAGTTTTCCGGGCTGTGTGGCTTTGTTCCAGAAGCATTATCTTCTGATGTTTCACCCACATGAATGGCAGGCAAACTCAGAGGTTGTGCGGTTTGTTGGAAACTAGGCAGTTAGTATATATCTAGGAATGTCCAGAGTGAGAAAATGAACTCTTGTATATTTGTGGCGAGTGTGAATGTTGCAATTGGCCACCTTAATTAATATTGAATAGCCTTGCAACTTCAAAGCTTGACTGCTTCCTTCCTGGGGGATCCTTTGTTGGGAGGTGATTAGCTGGCACTGATTGTTTCTTGTCTGGAATTCGCCTTTTTGGAGTGTTGTTCTTTATTTACTGTTTTGATTTTAGAGTTTTTAAATACTGGTAGCTAGATTTTGTTCATTTTCATGATTTCCTCCTTTCTGCTAAAATTGTCCACATGCTTGTGGATTTCAATGACTTCTCTGTGTAGTCTGACATGGTCGTTGTTAGAGTGGACCAGCATTTCTGTGTTCTCCAGTAATACGTTGTGTCCAGGTTGGTTCCTCAGGTGCTCTGCTATGGCTGACTTCTCTGGTTGATTTAGCCTGCAGTGCCTTTCATGTTCCTTGATTTGTGTTTGGGCAATGCTGCATTTGGTGGTCCCTATGTAGACTTGTCCACAGCTGCATGGTGTACGGTAGACTCCTCCAGAGCTGCACAGCTATTCAATGTTAATCAAGGTGGCTAATTGCAACATTCATACTTGCCTTAGGTATACAAGAGTTCTTTCTTCCACAAATATATACACCTCACTTGCCTAATTTCCAACAAACCTCACAACCTCTGAGGATGCCTGCCATAGACGTGGGTGAAACGTCAGGAGAGAATGCTTCTGGAACATGGTCATACAGCCCAGAAAACTCACAGCAACCCAGATATTCTGGCAATGAAAGCTTTTGATAACACATTTTCTCAGACTGTTCATTTAATTTGGGTGTCAAAGTGAGCAAACCAGGAGTATTTTTAATCCTTGTAAGGAAATCTACATAATACAGATAACATTTGGCATACAGGCAGTCCCCTAGTTACAGACATCTTACTTATATCAGAATCATAGTTAAGAATGGTGGTGATACAACAGGCAGTGAAAGAAATCTACCCCTCAAAAGGGAAATCCACTCCTGGAAGAGTTATCATGGGGAAAACGTATCTTCACTGAAGCTTTTTCACCAATCCTTGTTTCAACAACAAGAAGTGCAAGAACGTCGGGCACAAACAGTTGAGTACGAATAACACTGTGTCACAAAATTTGAAAAAAAACAACCTGTTCCTGGTTGGAAAGTGTTATTTCCAATTAAATTGTGCAGTACTTACTTTGAGTCCCCTTTGGGGGAGATAAAGCCAGGCATAAATAAATAAATAAATAAATAAATAAATAAATAAATAAAGTATACTCAAGAAACTTCATTTTTGTGGTTATATTTATTTATTTATTTTCTCAATTTATAAATAAATGACTCTTTAACCTTTCAATGTGCCATTTTTAATCTTTTAGTGCAGTTTGCAAAAACAAAGGTTTTTTTGCAATTGAATAAAACTCTTCCCATTGTGTATAAAATCATGCATGGGATAGAAAAGGTGAATAGAGAAAAAAATATTTTCTCTGTCACACAACACTAGGACTAGGGGGCACTCCCTAAAGCTCCAAGGTAGGAAAGTTAGGACTAATAAAGGGAAATATTTCTTCACCCAGAGGGTCATTGGGTTATGGAACTCACTTCCAGAGGAGGTTGTGACAGCGGTCAGCCTGGACAGCTTCAAGGCAGGATTAGACAGATTCATGGATACCAAGGGAATCAGTAGTTACTGAAATGGACATCCAAGTGCCACCTCTGTGTTGATGGAGGCAGGCAGGAGACATGTCTAAACCATGACATGTCTAAAACATAGGGCTCTTCCACATAGCCATATAACCCAGATCATCAAGGCAGAAAACCCCACAATATCTGCTTTGGACTGCATTATCTGAGTCTACACTGCCATATAATCCAGTTCAATGTGGCTTTTATACAGCTAGTCACTTCTTTCCATGATGAAGAGGAAGCATTCCTGAGCTGTGAATTGGAAACAACTTGGAGGCACACAACACGATGTATGCAGAGCCTGTTTCTAAAAAGGTACCAAATCCATCTGAGGCCCCTTACAGGTGCAGAAGGAGGTTGGACTGGATGGCCCTTGGAGGTCTCCTCCTATTCTAGGAACCCATTGTTGTAATTATTATTATGAGAGGCTGAATGGCCACCTGTGAGGAATGCTTTGATTGTGTTTTTCCCTTATGGCAGAAGGAGGTTGGACTGGATGGCCCTTAGAGGTCTCCTTCTACTCTAGGAACCTATTGTTGTTGTTGTTACTATTATTAGTAGTAGTAGCCGGGGGGGGGGGCTAAGGGGTCTTCAGCCCCCCCCCGAAATTCTCAGGGTGGTCCGCGAGAAGGCCTTACTGGTACATTATTTAAACTGTTATGTTTATTCATATCATGATCTGATCACCATGCTCATTATATCCCACCTTCATGGGGTTATTGGGATAACAATACAAAAGGTTTGCTAGGGTAGACCCTCTTCCACCCAGTCTCGGCCCCCCTGAACCAAACTCACCCCCCAAACCAAAATCCTGGCTACGGCCCTGGTAGTAGTAGTTGCAGAGGCTGAATGAATATTATCATCATTATTATGATGAATAAATTCAGGGGCTTATTATACTCACATTTAGTTGAATTCAGTCTTAAAGTATATTATATGGCTCTCACTGAAATAAATTTCCAAATACTTTGCTTTTATGGCTCTCTGAGTAGTGGGTAGGGAGATCATTTTGACTTGGTTGTTTTATAAGTAGCTTGCATGCTGAAAAAGCGTGGCCACCCCTGGTTTAGAGGGTGTGCTTATTAAGTTTAGGGTTTCCATTGGCAAGATTTGTTCAGAGGGGTTTGCCTTTGCCGCCTTCTGTGGCCGAGAGTGAGAGGACCCTTCCACACAGCCATATAACCCAGAATATCAAGGTGGATAATCCACAATATCCGATTGGAACTGGATTAGCGGAGTCCACACTGCCATATCATCCAGTTCAATGTAGATTCTATACACCTGTGTGGAAGGAGCTGGACTTGCCCAGGTGGGTTCCGATGGCCAAGCAGAGATTCTCACCCAGGATCCCAGAGTCATAGTTCCAGCATTCAATGCAAGAGACCATGATCATTTGCAGAACTGATCCTGATCTCAATGAGATCTATATGAGCACATGTGGGATTGCCATTTCCCACTCCTGGCGGTTCCACACAGCCCTATAATAAACCAGAATATCAAGGCAGAACTTGATATTCTGTGGACTCAGATAACCCAGTTCAAAGCAGATATTGTGGGATTTTCTGCCTCGGTATTGTGGGATATAGGGCTGTGTTGGAAGGGCCCTCCCTCTTATGCTCAGGCAGCAAAACCAACAGGTGAAAAAGAAGGCACAGCCTCACCTGTTGGATGGAAACCTGGCTAAAGCTCTACACCGGTGGCCAGAACTCAAGCCGAAGAGGAGATCTTACCTGTAGGAAGGCAGGGAAGAGCTTGCCCCACTTCTCCTCCAGCAGTGTCCCGCTTGCTTCCTCCCCAAACTATCCGCACAAAGAGGTCAGGATCTCGGGATAGCGGCTGGAAAAGGCAGCCTCAACCTGCTCCTCTCCATCTCTCCTGCGAAGAAATCCCTCTTTCCCTCTCCCACCTGCATCTCCTGGATAATGTTTCCCCACTCCCAAGCATTCGCGATCCCACCCCAAAGGTCCCCCTCCCTCCCCCCTTCTTCCTTCTTCTTTAGGCTTTGTTTTTTTGGCTCCCCTTCAGCCAATCGGGAGTGCCGGCTGGAGGCGCCTTTGAAGTCGGGCGAGCGAACCAATCATTAAAATAGATTGAGGGATTTCAAAGCGGGGGCCTGGCTCGGTCGCCTTTAAGTGCTGGGCCCTCCCGCTGGGCCTCTTGTTAGGGATGCAAAAGGGGGCTGATGAGGAGGCTGGTGGGCCAGCCGAGGAGAGGGCCTGCTCGCCTTTTATCTCTCCCAAGGTACAGGGCAAGCAGGCAGAAGGACTCCAGTGCTATCACTTTTTTCAAGTGCCAGGTTTTGATTCAGACAAGACAGAGGCACTCTTGGTCAGTCGAAAGGCCGAACAGGGCATAGGGTTACAGCCTGTGTTAAACGGGGTTACACTCCCCCTGAAGACGCAGGTTCGCAGTCTGGGTGTGATCCTGGACTCATCGCTGAGCCTGGAACCCCAGGTTTCGGCGGTGACCAGGGGAGCATTTGCACAGTTAAAACTTGTGCGCCAGCTGCGCCCGTACCTTGAGAAGTCTGACTTGGCCACGGTGGTCCATGCTCTGGTTACATCCCGTATAGATTACTGCAATGCTCTCTACGTGGGGCTGCCTTTGAAGACTGTTTGGAAGCTGCAACTAGTCCAACAGACAGCAGCCAGGTTGATAACAGGAGCGCCATTCGGAGAGCGTACAACTCCTCTGTTGTGCCAGCTCCACTGGCTGCCAGTTTGCTACCTGGCACAATTCAAAGTGCTGGCTTTAGCCTTTAAAGCCCTAAACGGTTTGGTTCCAACTTACCTGTCCGAACACAGCTCTCCCTATGAACCATCGAGATGTTTAAGATCATCTGGAGAGGCCCTGCTCTCGGTCCCGCCTTCTTCGCAGGCGCGACTGGCGGGGACGAGAGACAGGGCCTTTTCAGTGGTGGCTCCTCGGCTTTGGAACGCCCTCCCTAAAGACATCAGATCGGCCCCCTCCCTCCTGACGTTTCGCAAGAAAGTCAAGACCTGGTTATTTGAGCAGGCATTTGTTGATGAAATATAAGGCTTAATTGGATATATGGAATGACGACAATGCGATGGAAACTGATTTCAACATGACGCTGAGGCTGCAATTGTATGTTTTTAATTGTTAAATTGTTATATGTTTTTGGGGGGGGGGTTGACTTGTTGCTGTGTTGTATTGAGGGCAGAGACTGCCTGTGTAAACCGTCCCGAGTTGCCTTCGGGCTGAGAGGGGCGGTATAGAAACGTGACAAATAAAATAAATAAATAAATCCGGAGGGGGGGGGGGGGTGAGTCTGAGTGAGAGAGTATCTATCCTAGCAAACCTTTTGTATCATTATCCCAATCCCACACTTTTTACAAGCGCATTGATAACTAAAAAGGCCAATCTGAGTTAGGCAAGTCCGGTTGCAGAAAGCACAGCAGAAAATCTCCTTGGGTGATGTTGTTTCCAAGTTGCGGTTCTTTCTGCGTTGTTGAGACCCATTCGGCGTGTCTTCTCGAAAGAGGTCGCAGCATTGTGGATAGTGCGTTTCCATGCCTCCCGATGTGAGGACAGGGTGGACCATGGTTGATGATCAATCTGGCCGAGCCTGAGATGTTGTTTCAGGGAGCCCTTATATCTCTTTTTGGGGGCGCCTCTCTTGTGCTGACCCGTGGCGAGTTCACCATAGAGTCAGGCATGTAGCCAGGGGGAGGGGGCTTAGGGGGCTTCGCCCCCCCTTGAAATTCTCAGGGTGGTTCGCGAGAAGGCCTTACTGGTACATTATTTAAACTGTTATGTTTATTCATATCATGATCTGATCACCATGCTCATTATATCCCACATTCATGGGGTTATTGGGATAACAATACAAAAGGTTTGGTAGGGTAGATCCTCTCTTACTCAGACTCAGCTTCTCCCGAATCAAACTCAGCCCTCCCCAAATCAAAATCCTGGCTACAGCCCTGCCTAGAGTAGTATCTTTGGGAGGTGGTGGTCCTCCATCCTAGAGATGTGCCCTGCCCAGCGCAGCTGTGTTCTCAATAGCATGGCCTCAATGCTGGTGATCCCTGCTTGCTCAAGGACAGCAACATTAGTCACATAGTCAGTCCAGTGTATATTTAGGATTGTGCGAAGACAGCACTGATGAAAGCGTTCCAGGAGTCGTAGGTGTTGGCGACAGGTGACCCATGTTTCAGACCCATATCCATGCATATGGGATGTATTGAGCATGGGGATCAGATCATGATATGAATAAACGTAAATAATAAATGTTGCTTATTTACTTTCATTAACAAAATGTCGAGAATACTTTTTGACTTTTTATTTATTTATTTCTGGTATTTCTATCCCGTCACTTGTTTACCCCTGAAGGGGGACTCAGAATGTCTTGCATATAGTAGCGGTACAATCCTACTAACATCCTGCTTTGCAACAGCTGCAGAGCTGTTTGGGCTGGAAGTCAGCTTGAAAAAAATGGAAGTCCTCTACCAGCCCGCACCACAGGAAGAACACCATCATCCCCACGCCAGCATAGGCAAATCTGTGCATAAGTCCGTTCAGCAGTTCACCTACCTGGGAAGCATCATCTCTTCAGATGCCAAGATTGATAAAGAGATAGATCACAGATTAGCAAAGGCATATAGTGCATTCTGAAGGCTTCACAAAAGAGTCTGGAGCAACAAGCACCTGAGGCAAAGCACCAAAATCAGTGTGTACAGAGCTATTGTACTGTCTATTCTCCTCTATGGGTCTGAAACATGGGTCACCTATCACCAGCACCTACGACTCATCGAACGCTTTCATCAGCGCTGTCTTCGCACAATCTTAAATATACACTGGACCGACTATGTGATGAATGTTGCTGTCCTTGAGCAAGCCAGGATCACCAGCATTGAGGCCATGCTACTGAGAACACAGCCGCGCTGGGCAGGGCACGTCTCTAGGATGGAGGACCACCATCTCCCAAAGATACTACTCTATGGTGAACTTGCCATAGGTCAGCGCAAGAGAGGCGCCCCCAAAAAGAGATATAAGGACTCCCTGAAACAACATCTCAGGCTCGGCCAGATTGATCACCAACAATGGTCCACCCTGGCCTCACATCGGGAGGCATAGAGACGCACTATCCACAATGCTGTGGCCTCTTTCGAGAAGACACGCCAAATGCCTCTCGAAGAGAAACGACAATGCAGAAAGAACCACAACTTGGAAACAACATCACCCAATGAGACTTTCTGCTGTGCTTTCTGCAACCGAACTTGCCTATCTCAGATTGGCCTTTTTAGTCATCAACACGCTTGTAAGGAGCGTGGGATGAGTCCTTCCTAAGAATCTTCGTTCGCGATGTAATGCCCAGAGACAATGCCACTACAAACAATGGTAAAATCACAATTAAATACACAGCAGTCATTAAAACAATACATACAGCATTAATTAAACCCATAAATGTCATCAGCCATAACGTCATTCCAGTCCATATCCAACTGCAATGCTCCTTCTGTCTATTGTCCGAAAGCCTGGTCCCAAACCATGATTTTAGTTTCTTCCTGAAGGCCAGAAGGGATGGGGTCGACCTAATCTCAATTGGGAGTGTGTTCCATAGGCAGGGGGCCAGGCCTGAGAATGCCCTGTCCCTCGTCCCCGCCAAGCGTATTTGCGATGTTGACGGAAGCGTCTTCAGGGGGAACGTAACCCCATCCAACACCAGCTGTAACCCTATGCCCTGCTCGGCCTTTCGACTGACCAGGAGGACCTCTGTCTTTTAGCAACAGTCATCTTTTCTTCTCCCCGGCCATTTTGTCAATTACTTTTTCTGGTTTGATAACGATGTCCCGATGGATTTTCAAGGGATGTCTTATTTTTATTAAGCTGTGACCCAGTCTGTGTGTATGTGCTTTGTGTGTGTATATGTCTGTGTATGTATTTGTGTATATGTGTATATACATGTGTTTGCGTATATATATATGTGGTTTTGCGCATGTGTTGTAATGGGGTTTTTTCTCTAGTTTTTTTTGCTTTTTTGCTTTTTACATCTTTTCTGCTGTGTTTTTCAGTATTTTTATGAGTGACAGTCACTTGTTGGCCTGATAGATGTATTGTGCCAAAATTTGCTGTCAATTCACTCAGTGGTTTTTGAGTTATGCTAATCCCACAAATGAACATTACATTTTTATTTATATAGATGCCATAACAATCTGCATTTTGGGGGTGCTCTTTCTGGGCTCAGTAGCAGACTGTGGAGCCTCCGGTGGTGCAATGGGTTAAACCCTTGTGCTGGCAGGACTGAAGACCGACAGGTCACAGGTTTGAATCTGGGGAGAGCATGGATGAGCTCTCTCTGTCAGCACCAGCTCCCCATGCAGGAACATGAGAGAAGCCTCTCACAAGGATGGTTAAATATCAAAACATCCAGGAATCCCCTGGGCAACGTCCTTGCAGGCGTCCAATTCTCTCACACCAGAAGCAGCTTGCAGTTTCTCAAGTCGCTTCTGACACGAAAAAAGTAGCAGACTGCTTGCTGAAGCTTTCCCCCTATTCTCTGGTGTTAGTGTGATGTGAGAGAGACCCACAGACTGTTGCTAGTCAGTGCTGGGGAGCAGCAGCTTTACTGGTATTTGTGGGAGGTGAGAGAGATCCCCACACTGTTGCTGGTTGGTGCTGGGGGAGAGAGACCCAAAGCACTGAGTAAAACAGCAGCCACAGCTTTACTTCTTCCCCTGAAGACACACAATACCTAAAGTATAGCGTCCTGCTCCTCACTTCACTGAGGAGACTGACTTTATATGTTTCCCTCGATGCAGGCATGTAGCCGGGGGGCTGAAAAGGGTGGTGTGCGAAAAGGCCTTACTGGTACATTATTTAAACTGTTATGTTTATTCATGTCATGATCTGATCATCATGCTCATTATATCCCACATTCATGGGGTTATTGGGATAACAATACAAAAGGTTTGATAGGGTAGACCCTCTTCCACCCAGTCTCAGCCCAACCCCGAACGAATATAACCCACCCCCCCCCCACCCCCCGAATCAAAATCCTGGCTACGGCCCTGCCTCGATGCCTCAGCTTGTAGCAGGAACAGAACAACCCCTGACAGGGAGCTGACCTTGTACGCTGCATAGCTATCTCTATGTCTAATTTTCAGTGCATGACTTATATTGAGCTAATGCTTAGAAATTCTCCTACAGCTTATTTTATGGGCACGTTTTATTTTCGGGGAAATGATATTAGGTGGATCTGTAATTGGGGTGCTTTGAATGCCATGGATGGCCATCTGTTGGGGGTGCTTTGAATGTGATTTTCCTGCTTCTTGGCAGGGGGTTGGAGTGGATAGCCCACGAGGTCTCTTCCAACTCTATGATTCTATGATTCCATGGTTAAGCAACCAAGCCCAAAGGGTGCTCACTAATACTTCCTCTTCATCATGGAAAAAAGTGTCTAGTGGAGTACCACAGGGTTTGGTCCTGGACCCAGTTCTCTTCAACGACTTTATTAAAGACTTGGATGAAGGTTTAGAGGACATGCTTATTAAGTTTGGAGATGACACCAAATTAGGAGGGAGAGCTAATACTCCAGAGCAGTGTTTCCTAACCAGTGTGCCGTGAGAGATTATCAGGTGTGCCGTGGGAAATTAGATTCTTATCTATCTGATGTCATGTATAAAGTTTGCTACTCTGTGTCAAGAACCTCAGTGCGCAGGTCCCTGTTTCCGGGAGGGCCACGCAGTAGGGCGGACCTGTTTGGGTCCGTTCTCTTCCATTCCGCTCCAGCGGGGAGCACTTCCGGTCCAGTCCAGCCCAGCCCTGTTGGCGCTATGCAAGGTGTGAGTCAGAGAGCAGCGGAGCCCGAGCGCTGAAGGCAGGCAGGCAGGCAAGCAGCCGAAGGGGCAGGCAGGCAGGCAGGGAGTCAGCCAGCTAACAGGGGAAAGGAGGGAAGGGAACTCGTGGGAGAAATATGGGTCCCCCAAAGGCCATCCAGCCTGACCCCCTTCAGCCAAGCAGGAAGGCAGCACCCAAGCCCTCCCGGCAGATGGGCATGGAGACTCTGGCTATACATTAAGGCAGGCAGCATCTTTATTAAGGGCTTGGAAGAAGGTTTAGACTAGATATGGTCAAACTTGGGCCTTCCTCCAGGTGTTTTGGACTTCAACTAATATTGCGATATAATTGTTATAATACAATGTGGTATGTAATTGTTGTACTGTGACAATGACATAGTATGTTGTATTTGATATTATAGTAATATACATATAGTGTGCATACATATAATATTGATAATGTTGTAATGTAATGCAATATAATAATAATATACTATATAACTACAGTATATATTTTGTGTTCATTGACACAGGCCCAGGTTTCACACTAAGTGAGTGTATAAATACATTTTAAACCATATAAAATAAAAAAATAAAACTATATGTTTTATTGTGTTAGAGTGTCATTTGTGTCATTTTGGTTGGTGGTGTCTCCCAGGATTTTGTAAATGTAAAAAATGTGCCGCGGCTCAAAAAAGGTTGAAAAACACTGCTCCAAAGGATAGGATCAGAATTAAAAATGACCTCAACAGCTTAGTGAGCTGATTGGCCAAAACTAACAAAATTAATTTCAGCAAGGATGAAAATATAAGATACTACACTTAGGCAGAAAAAATGAAATGAAAAGATGGGTGATGCCTGGATCCACAGCAGTCCATGTGAGAAAGATCTTGGAGTCCTTGTGGACAACAAGTTGAACACAGCCAACAGTGTGATGCAGCAGTTTTAAAAGCCAATGGGAGGTTTGGCCTGCATCAAAAGAAGTCTAGTGTCTAGATCAGGGCTGTCCAACAGGCAGCCCGCAGGCCGTATATGGCCCCCCAGCCTGTTGGACACGGCCCCCGCTACCTTCCGCTACCCTCATTAAATATATATTTTTAAAAATTTGTATTTTTTAAAAAATGGCGGCCGGGGGGGGGAGGGGGAGGCGGGGCAGGGAGGAGGAAGGGAGCCAGCTCATCCTCCCTGCACCGCCCCCTCCGTTTGCAGCAGCGGGGGGAGGAGGAATCCTCCTCCTCCTACTTCCCGGCGCCGCTGGTGTCCCGATCACTGCGGCGCTGGGGAAGGAGGAGGAGGAGGATGGCTCGTGGGGGAAGTGAGCGCCCGGTTCTTGCTTCCCCCGCGAGCCATCCCGGCCTGCGGGAGAGCTTTCGCCCGGCTCTCGCGTCCCTCTAACGAGAGGGACGCAAGAGCCGGGTGAAACCCCTCCACAAGCCTGGATGGCTTGGGGGGGGAAGCGAGCGCCCGGTTCTTGCTTCCCCCGCGAGCCATCCAGGCCTGCGGGAGAGCTTTCGCCCGGCTCTCGCGTCCCTCTGGTTCTTGCTTCCCCCGCGAGCCATCCTCCTCGCGCCTTCCTCTCCCCAAAGCGTCACAACAGCTGTTGTGATACTTTGGGTGAGGGGCGGAGCCGTGAAGGCTCCCGTGGCTCCTCCTTCTCTCCCATAGCGTCACAACAGCCTCGGAAGCGGGTGAAATCGCCCGCTTCCAAGGCTATTGTGACGCTTTGGGAGAGAGGGCGGAGCTGCGTGGCTGGGGGCGTGGCCAGGGCCGTGGCCGAGTGGCCGGCCCCCAGGTGATCACTCACCAAAAGTCCGGCCCTTGGGCTGGCAGAAGTTGGACAGCCCTGGTCTAGATCGAAGGAAGTCATGGTGCCTTTGTATTCTGCTTTAGTTAGACCTCACCTGGAATACTGTGTCCAGTTATCGACACCACATTTCAAAAGAAATATTGACAAACTGGAAGGTGTCCAGAGGAGGGCAACTAAAATGATCAAAGGTCTGGAGACAATGAATCCCCATGAGGAGCGTCTTAAAGAACTGGTCATGTTTAGTCTGCAGAAGAGAAGATTGAGAGAAGACATGATGGCCATGTATATATATGTGAAGAGGTGTCATAAGGAAGAGGAGGCAGGCTTGTTTTCTGCTGCCCTGGAAACTAGGACTCTGACTGATGGATTCAAATTACAGGAAAGGAGATTCCACCTGAACATTAGAAAGAACTTCCTGACTGTAGGAGCTGTTCAACAGTGGAACTCTCCACCTCAGAGTGTGGTGGAAGTTCCTTCCTTGGCAATTTTTAAACAGAGGCTGGATGACCATCTGTCAGGGGTACTTTGTGCTTTCCCTGCCTGATAGAGGGTTGGACTGGATGACCCATGTGTTCTCTTCCAACTCTATGATTCTATGATGTATGTTGGTATATACACAGGGAGATATCAAGGAGGTGTACACTTGCAAATATATATCCTGAGGTCTTCGAGCCACTCTAAACACCTTAGTTGAGTCATACGAAAAGCTTGGCCTCTCACTGAACATCGAGAAAACCAAAGTGCTCTTCCAGCAGTCACTAGCCAATCCCTCTGCAGTGCCAGAAATACAGCTTAATGGTGTAATGTTAGAAATCATTGACCATTCCCACGACCTTGGCAGCCACCTCTCCACAGAAGTCAACATCAACAATGAAATACAACACCGCCTGAGCTCTGTGAGTGCAGCCTTTTAAAAAATGAGGCACAGAGTGTTTGAGGATCGGGACATTCGTAGGGAGACCAAGATGCTTGTTTATAAAGCTATTCTCCTTCCAACTATATTATATGCCTGCAAACTGTGGAGTGTCTACAGATGTCACATTCAACTCCTGGAACGATTCTATCAGCGTTGCCTCTCAAAAATTCTGCAAATCTCTTGGGAAGACTGGTGGACAAATGTCAGCAGTCTGAAAGAAACAGACCACCAGCATTGTAGGTATGCTCCACCATCAATTATGCTGGACTGGCCACATTGTCCGAATGCCTGATCACCGTCTCCCAAAGCAGTTACTATATTATCAACTCAAGAATGGAAAACTGAATGTTAGTGCATAAGAAAATAGATTTAAAGATGGGCTTAAAGCCAACCTTAAAACTGTGGCATAGTCACAGAGAACTGGGAAGCTCTGTCCCTCGAACACTCTAACTGGAGATCAGCTGTGACCAACAGTGCTGTGGAATTTGAAGAGGCACAAATGGAGGGCGAAATGTGTCAGGAGGAAGTTGTGTCAAGCCAAACTTTGTTGAGACTGCCTTCCATCTGGAAACCGATGTCCTCACTGACAAGTAACATGTAGGTCAAGAATAAGTCTCCAAAGTTACCTATGGAACCACCGCCAAGACCCTACACTTGGAAGGCAATCATATTCAGCCACGAGTGATCACCAGTGATATATATCCTGAGATTTCTTAGAAATACGTATTTGCAGATACCTCATGCAATATCTCGGTGACATATACAGTGATACCTTGACTTAAGAGGTCAATTACTTCTGCAACTGAGCTCTTAACTCAGAATGCTCTTATCTCAAAGCAAATTTCCTATTGAAATGCTATTAATCCATTCCTCCACCACCACCACCACGACCCTCATTGGTTTGTTACAAGTTTTTAAATAAGAAAATGTACTTTATACATAACAAATAATGGATAAATACACATTCACGTGGAACAATTAAAAAAGGAAGATAAACTTTAAAATGGCAGAAGCACAAAGTTGTGGCAAGGAAGCACATTTGAGACAACAAAATGTGTGTTGGACAGTGTAACAGGACACTCTGATGAAGAGCCTGCTGAAGATGGTACCAAGCTGTGACTGCTGGATTGAGACTGAGAGGGATGGATATCCAGGTGGCATTTCATGGTGGGAGAACAGATAGGTCAGGTAATGGCTGGTGGGTGGGATAAATTGGCAGGAAGCTCTTCTACCAGTGCCATGGAGAGAGCCCCAGAAGCATTGTAGCTGATTGCCATTCCATCTCTTTGGAGTGTTATTCCTTTTACCTCCCCACAATGTTCATGTTCAAAGTTTAGGTCAGGGTAGGGAAGCTGAGACCTGCAGGCAAAATGTGACACCATCCCCATTTTCAGAAAACCCTACGAAGAGACAGTGGTTTGTAGAGACTGATTATTAAATGTTCTTATTTTATACTTCAGTGTTTTCACAATGTACAGCCAATGAAGTACAGATGTTTAGGTTCTACATTAGGAGCCCAGGAGAGGAAGCCTCAAATCCCCAAATGACCACAAAAACTCACTGGGGGACCTTGGACAAGTCATCCTCAATATCAAAGCTCCTTTCAATATATGACCCTGCCAAGGTAATCCCATGATATGTTTTATTTCAGTCATAAACTATGGGCAGTCCCTGAGTTACAAACATCTGATTTACAAATGATTCACAGTTAAGAACAGGGGTGAGACAACACTAGGAAGTGAGAGAAATCTACCCCTCGGAAGGAAAAACCGCTCCTGGAAGAGGTATCCTGGGGAAAAGATGTCTCCAGTGAAGTTTTAGCACCAATCCTTGTTTCCACAAAAAGCCAAATTTTCCAAAATCCAATTATCATAGGGACATAAGAACATAAGAACATAAGAAGAGCCATGCTGAATCAGGCCTCAGCCCATCTAGTCCAGCATTCTGTGTCACACAGTGACCCACTAGTTGTACACAGGGGATCTCTAGCAGAAAGGAGGGCAAAACCCTCACCTGCTCCCGACCCCCACAACCAGTACCCAAGAAATCCTGCCTGCCTCCATCAACACAGAGGTGGCACTTGGATGTCCATTTCAGTAACTACTGATTCCCTTGGTATCCATGAATCTGTCTAATCCTGCCTTGAAGCTGTCCAGGCTGACAGCTGTCACAACCTCCTCTGGAAGTGAGTTCCATAACCCAATGACCCTCTGGGTGAAGAAATATTTCCCTTTATTAGTCCTAACTTTCCTACCTTGGAGCTTTAGGAGTGCCCCCTAGTCCTAGTGTTGTGTGACAGAGAAAATATTTTTCTTTATTCACCTTTTCTATCCCATGCATGATTTTATACACTTCGATCAAGTCACCTCTTAAACGCCGTCTTTCAAGGCTGAAAAGACCAAGGCGTTGCAACCTGATTTCGTAAGGGAGCTGCTCCATCCCTTGGATCATTTTTGTTGCCCTTCTTTGTACCTTTTCCAGTTCCGTTATATCCTTCTTGAGGTGCGGTGACCAGAATTGTACACAGTACTCCAGATGTGGCCTCACCATAGATTTGTAGAGAGGCAATACAACATTTGCCGACCTATTTTCGATTCCCTTCCTGATCATGCCAAGCATAGAATTGGCTTTTTTCACTGCTGCAGCGCACTGGGTTGACATCTTCATTGAGCTGTCCACCAAAACCCCGAGATCCCTTTCCTGGTTTGTCTCAGAAAGCTTTGATCCCATCAGTTGATAAGTGTATTTGGGGTTCTTTGCCCCAATGTGCATGACTTTACACTTGTTTAGGTTAAAATGCATTTGCCACTTTGTTGCCCATTCACTCAAGTTGGGCAAGAAGCCCATTCACAGAAAGTGAAGTGAAATTTTCTGAAGAGGGGCACAGAGAGCAAAACAAACACCATAGCGGTGTTACCCCCCCCCCCCCGCCCTGGAGTTATACTTAAAATGTACCTGTTCTGACTTAAACACAAATTCAACTTAAGAGCAAACCTATGAAACCTATCTTGTTCATTACTTGGGGAGTGCCAGTACTTGATGGTTGAAAACAACAAAAATCGTATGTTGGAGAATTGCTAACTGCATTATAAGTTACATCAGTGTTTTTCAACCTTTTTTGAGCCACGGCACATTTTTTACATTTACAAAATCCTGGGGCACACCACCAACCAACATGACACAAAATGACACTCTAACAGAGTAATACATATAGTTAACATGTTTTTAAATGTATTTATACACTCAGTGTGAAACCTGGACCTGTTTCGATGAACACAACATAGATATCCTGGCAAGAATGGCAGAAAGATACAAACTTCCCACGCAGAACTCCCATAACCAAGAGAAAATACTATAAGAGTTTGGTGGGCATTGACCTTGGGTTTTGGAGTTGTAGTTCACCTATATCCAGAGAGCACTGTGGACTGAAACAATGTTGGATCAGGACCAAACTTGGCATGAATACTCAATATGCCCAAATGTGAACACAGATGGAGTTTGGGGAAAATAGACCTTGACATCTGGGAGTTACAGTTTCTGGGATTTATAGTTAACACACAATCAAAGAGCATCCTGAACTCTTGCAACAATGGAATTGAACCAAACTTGGCATATTGAACTCTCATTACCAACAAAAAGTACTGAAAGGGTTTGCTTGGGAATTGACCTTGAGTTTGGAAGTTGTAGTTCACTACACCCAGAGAGCACTGTGGACTCAAACAATGTTATGTTATGTTGTTGTTTGTTTTCTATCCAGAATCACAATGTTGGAAGGAGGCTCACCACTTTAAGGTCCCTCAAACAGGCATGGGAAAACTTTGGCTCTCTGGGTGCTTTGGACTTCAACTCCCACCATTCCTAACAGCCTGAGGCCCTTTCCTGCTTAAACGGCTGGGGGGGGGGGGGGGGAAAAGGGCCTGAGGCTACTAGGAATGGTGGGAGTTGGAGTCCAAAAACACCTGGAAGGTCCAATTTGGCCATGCCAGCTTTCGACAGAAACCTCTTCCTCCCCCTCCCCCTTCGCACCCTTTCTTCCCCCGCCTCCCAAACACTTACTTTTTCTTCTACACTGCCGCTTCTGCCGCCATTTTGATCCAAGGGGGCAGTGTGAGCATGTTCAGGAGAGGAGGAGGGAGGGAGGGAGGGAGGAAGACATGACCCATGCGGGCGCTACTGCTCAGACTCACCCCAGAGCAAAGCGAGGCAAAGCAAGCAGAGCGAGGCTGGGAAGAAGGGAGCCCGAGTGGAGAAGAAAAAGTGTTCGGCAGGAGGGGGAAGAAAGGGTATTGGAGGTTCCAATTTTCCACGGCACACCTGATGATCGCTCACGGCACACTAGTGTGCCACGGCACATTGGTTGGGAAACACTGAGTTACATCAATGAATTGTTTAATTAAAAGACACAATATTAATCTGTAATCGATCACAAATGGGTGAAGTTTTTCACTGAACATAAGAAGAAACTTTCCTGTTGGAAACATTGGTTTGGCAATAGAATCAATTGCGTAGAGATGTGATCGGGGTCTCTTTCTCTGGACAGCTTCAAAAAGGCTAGATTGTAGCTGGAGTTTCTGCAGGGGTGGAATATGATGGCATATGGGCCCCTTTCAATTCTATGATCCATACTTCCATTGGTTGGCAGCCCTAAGTTGCCTATATGTACATGTTATGCACAGTGTGTGCATGTCTCTGTCTTCAAGCTACTGATTGACTTATGGTGGCCCCATGAATTCCATGGGGCCTTCTTAAACAAAGAATATACAGAGGTTGTTTTGCCAGTTCTGTCCTCTGAAATCTAGCCTACAGCACCTGGTAATTGTTGTTAGTTCCTGTACAAATACCAACTAGAGATGACACTGCTTAATTTCCAAGATGATGCCTTTAGGGTAACTCAGGACCTAGTTTGTATGTGTGTAGAGTAATTGTATACTGTAATACTATTGCTAATCATACAGTTGAACCTTGACTTAAAATCATCTCAACTTAAGAGCATCTTGAGTTAAGAGCTTTCACTTGGACTGGGTTTCACTTTGACATATGAGCGGTTTTGAGTTAACTCTGCCAGAGATAGGGCTAATGTAAAAGTACAGGGCTTTAAAACTTCAAGAGATCAGCCTCCATGCCTTGTGCTCTTGTTCGCTTTGGGACAGGCATGTAGCCAGGGGGGGGGGGCTAAGGGGGCTTCAGCCCCCCCCCCCCGAAATTCTCAGTGTGGTCCGCGAAAAGGCCTTACTGGTACATTATTTAAACTGTTATGCTTATTCATATCATGATCTGATCACCATGCTCATTATATCCCACATTAATGGGGTTATTGGGATAACAATACAAAAGGTTTGCTAGGGTAGACCCTCTTCCACCCAGTCTCAGCCCCCCCCCGAACCAATCTCAGCCCCCCTGAAACAAAATCCTGGCTACGGCCCTGCTTTGTGAGATTGCTGTCTGCTTTGCTCTTCTCCGCTTTGAGGAATTTTGACTTAGTTTATTTTGTGTAGTTCTTATTCCTGATATGTTTGGCTTCATGAAGAAGGAGCGGGAGAGGAAGAAAGAGAGGGAGGGAGACTGGAAGGAGTACAGTATGAAGAAAATGATGCATCTGCCTCTTCACTTTGTGCTTTGTGCTTCCTTGCCACAACTTTATGCTTCTACCATTGTACCACAACTTTGTGCTTCTGCCATTCAAATGTTGATCTTTCTTTTTTTTATGGTTTCATGTGAATGTGCATTTATCCATTATTTGTTATTTATTAAGTACATTTTTTATTTTAAAACACATAACAAAAAGGGGAGGGGGGTTCAGAGGGCCTGAACAGAGTACACATGATTTGAGATAAGAGCAATTTGAGTTCGAGTTCAGTTACTGAACAAATTAACTCTTAACTCAAGGTATCACTGTACATGGAGAAATATACAAAGATCCATGTTTGTTTCATGTTATATACATATGTTCCTCATGTAAAAATGTCTGTATGGAAATGATTCCATGTAGGAATGTTGTTATCTGCACAGCAAGAGTGAGATAATGACAATGTGTCATTGACCAACAGGAAGACTGTTTTTCTGGTTTTAGTGACCTTATATCAAGTTAAGCAATTTGTTCCTTTAGTTCACTTTTGTCTGCCCTGACTGGATGCAGCTGTCCAAGGCTTAGAGAAAGGTTTGCAAGTACAAAGAGTGTGGTCAATAATCACATCAATTAGTGGTAGAACAAATTCAAAGTGTTAATACACAATTCAATTATAATACAGAATACACATAGAATACAAATGAAATAATATGCCCGCTCTGGGCTCCTACCCCCATACGCTTAGTAGCGTTAGAAAGTGTTCGAAAATGACGGGTTCAAAGGAAAGAGTTCAAGGGTTCATGGTAAGATGGGTTTTTAGGTGAGTATATGAGGGTAGGGAGGACACACAAGACCCGAGGGCCGTGTCCCAGCCGGAGAGCGGGTTGGCAAGCAAGCCGTGATGGAAGTCCAGGAAGCGGTGGCAATGCAGAGTTGTTTGCTGTTCGGAGCCCAGGCACCGTTAGCGTATGAGCAGTGGAAAATCATGAATAACAGCTGGGTCTCCGAGGGTAGTTGGACCGACAAGGGGATACACTGTACGATGGTCCCAACTCCCGTTTCGACCCCTGGAGCAGGGTCTTTCTCAAGGCCAGAATAGTGCAACACAACTCAATTCCAAAAAGGGTAAGGTCTGTAGGCAGCAAGTTACAGTCAAAAATCGACTCTCGAACATACACAAAGCACTCAAAAGCAATTCAAATAACATTATAAGAAATAGTAAGAGATATACTGCGCTATACACATACATAGTAATGGATACATACCAATTCATGGGGCAATACACATCTGAGATGACCAGCGGCCCGGAAGCAACTACATAGTGGTCCTGGCCTATAAAAGCACAGCCAGAGCTCAGAATGCAGGCAATACAAGAGCGGATTTAACCAGAAGTTCTGTTACAGTGATTTTATCATTGAGCCCAACTGGAATCTCTGTACCCCAGGTATGAATATACCGGGTTTCTGTTCTGCGAAGGTGGAAGTCAAGTCTCCATGGGGGAGTGCCTGAACCCGCTTTACACCAAGAACTTGAGGTCATCTGGCCCATGTTTAAAGGACTTAAAATGGGCGTATGAGAATCTTCGAAAAATTTCTGATTTTAGAACGGTGTTCAGAAATTCTAATATTCAGATTTCTCTTGGTTTTCGCCAGATAAAGCTTCCACAAGGGGCAACAAATCCCATACACAGGAGTCCGTTTTGCGTGAAGAACTCCTGGAAAGCAAACTATCGCCCTGTGCTAGGATTGAAAATTTCCTTATCAAGGTACAAATTTTGCATTGGGCTGAAGTGCCACATCTGTGGGTTTTAGGTGTTAGAGTGCTCTTTTTATGTGGGGTCCTGAGACCGGAATGAACAATAATGTCCTTGATATTCCTGCTACGTTTATGTGCGTCATAAGAACCTTTGATAGGCCCGGCGTACCATTCACAAGGGCAAAAACTTAGTGACAATTTTTGGATATCAGTAGTATGATTGGTGAGAGTCAAGGGCCAGACTATCCCCTATCAAGGGGTCCTTACTTTTTTTGGTAAGTAGAGATTCTCGAGGCATGAGGGCTGCACGCCTTTTGGCGAGACAATGGTCTAGTTAGGGTACCCCTGAGGCAAGTAAGAAGTTTATCATGGAGAGATGCAGCCTCAGTGTGGTAATGGTCAGGTTCACTAGAATTCCGTTTCAACGCAAAAACTGCCCATAGGGGTAAGTTGGCTTTCAAAGAATGGCTATGGAAACTCCCATGATGGAGTAAAGCATTTTTTCATTAGGTTTGTGGGAAGCATCTCACCTTAACGGCGTTAAGGTGGGCATAGATGGATACATCTAAGTACTTAATGCTGGAAAGGGAGGATTCACAGGTAAATTTGATACAGTCTTCCAGGTGGGAACCATGAGATGATCCGTTGGGGGGGGGGGGTGTTTCAAATTTGGCTCACAGTTCTACCTTCAGACAGGGGGCGTGGCCATGGGAAGTCCTTTAGGCCCTACCGTCGCCAATCTATTCATGGACTACCTTGAATGCCAATTCTTGTATAACCCGGATTTTAGCTCCATTACTGACAACATCCGCTTCTATGGGCGTTACATTGATGATGTCATTCTGATTATATCTAAGAACACCACCCCCCAACGGATCATCTCATGGATGAACACGTGGGAAGACTGTATCAATTTTACCTTTGAATCCTCCCTTTCCAGCATTAATTACTTATATGTATCCATCTATGCCCACCTTAACGCCGTTAAGGTGAGATGCTTCCACAAACCTAATGAAAAAAATGCTTTACTCCTTCATGGGAGTTTCCATAGCCATTCTTTGAAAGCCAACTTACCCTATGGGCAGTTTTTGCGTTTGAAACGGAATTCTAGTGAACCTGACCATTACCACACTGAGGCTGCATCTCTCCATGATAAACTTACCCTCAGGGGGTACCCTAACCAGACCATTGTCTCCGCCAAAAGGCGTGCAGCCCTCATGCCTCGAGAATCTCTACTTACCAAAAAGTAAGGACCCCTTGGATAGGATAGTCTGGTCCTTGACTCTCACCAATCATACTACTGATATCCAAAAATTGTCACTAAGTTTTGGCCCTTGGTGAGTGGTACGCCGGGCCTATCAAAGGTTCCTATGATCGCATAAACGTAGCAGGAATATCAAGGACATTATTGTTCATTCCGGTCTCAGGACCCCACATAAAAAGAGCACTCTAACACCTAAACCTTTGTTCTACCCCAGCTGCTATTGATGTGATTATTGACGGTGCCCTGGGCTCGAACAGCAAACACTTTGAATTTGTTCTACCACTAATTGATGTGATTATTGACCACACTCTTTGTACTTGCATGCTTTGCAGCAATTCTCCCCTTATTTTGTGTTAGAGAAAGGTTTGCCACATTACAGGCACCTTCTCATTTTAAGTGGAGATGCCAGGAATTGAACCTTCAACCTTTCGTATGCGAAGCAGATGCTCTGCTTCCAAGATGCAGTTAACTTGCTACTTCACTCTTGGAAGTGGCCCTGGTCGTAGGAAGTTAACACTCTGAAACATGATGAAGTGTTGAGTCTGATTAAATCTGCACTTATCATAACACAATCCATCCACTTTTTGTTTCTGCTACAGGGTTAGCACTTCATCAAGGGTAGTTGGATGTTCAGTCCGATTTAGTTATTCCTTGGATATCAAGCAGCAGATCTAAGTATCCTGTGGAGCTGTCATGATGAAAGGCACATTACTGGGAACCCAAAATAACTACCTCCAGCCTCTAGTACAGATATAGCTGAGGACAGCATATTTTTCAAAGTCAGCATCCCTCATGCCCCAAAGTCATTGTAAAGATTAGTTAAAGTTCAATGCAACTGTGCCTGTGGAAGTTCTTTCCTAATGGTAGAATAAGTAGTAGTGTGCGTACTATACAATTTTTATGGGAGTGTGTTGGATCGGATCCAAACTTAATAATACTTGATGGAATCAGTGGGATTCAGTGTAAATCTTTGTTAGCCATTACTAAAATTAAGTCCAACTGCTTTATGTAGGTCTACTTTAAGTATGGAACCAATATGCTGTTGTTGTTATTGTTATTTCTTGTTGCCCACCTTTCTCTGTTAAACAAGGTGAGCCACAGCAATAAATAATGCAGCACATTAAATAGTTTCAAAGAGCATACAAAAACAGGACATAGTAAAATTCCTCAATAAAATATTTTAAAAACCATAGTAGAAAAATAATATGGATAGGCCCATGCCCGGATTACCCATAAAGCCAACGAGGCCATGGCCTAGGGGCGTAAGCCGGGGGTGTGTGCAGATCACGGACCCAAAAAACTGGTCCACGCCCCTCTTTCCCCCTTTCTCATGCCCCTCCTCACTCCTTCTCCCGGCAAAGTCTCTGCTCTGCCTCGCTCTCTCTCTCTCTCTCTCTCTCTCTCTCTCTCTCTCTCTCTCGTTCTCTCTCTCTCTCGTGCTCTCTCTCTCTCTCTCGTGCGTGCCTTTGGAGCGAGTTTGCACCCGCTGCGCTCTCCCCAAGCCTCCCGACTCCCGAGGAGACCTTCAGAGCACAGCGGAGCTTTCCAGCCGGTGGGAATTCATGGGGACCTTGGAGGTGGCGGGATGGTGCCTACTCGCCTTTCTCTTCTGCTCCGGAGGCACCATGGTGAAAGCCAGCCAAGTGTGGGTCTGAGTGGTGTGTGTGTGTGGGGGGGGGCATAATTCCAAAGTGTGGCCTAGGGTGCAAAAAAGTGTTAATCCGGGCCTGGATAGGCCTGCCAGAAGCGACCTGAGTTTGGTCCAAATTTAAACTCAGGTTGGATCTTACACTGATGACAGTTTGAGCATTGGGCTAGGTTTCTGGGAGTCACACTCTCTCAATCTCAGAAAAAGATTATCAAGCGAAAGCTTGCCTTCCAAGCAAAGCTTGCCAAGAAAATCCCACGATAGGTTCACCTTTTCTTTTCAACTGACCTGAAGGTTTTCTAAAGGTTGACTGACATAGGCAAGGAGACTTTCAAGTTAACCTGTCCTCAAGAGACCTGCTCATGTCTTGCCGACTCAAGACTGAAACTTCCCTTTCCGTCCATCTGGAAAGCCATCTTCCCCGTTCTCTATGGCTTTCTACTGCACCATTGTTTTCTTTTCTACCCAGTCATGACTTCTCATGGTATGGTAATATAGCCAAAGTACAACAGTCTCAGGTTAGTCATCTTAGATTCTAGACTTTACTTGTCTTTTTAGCAGTCCATGGTGTCCATAGAGCTCTTCTCCAGCACATTCCAATTGAATTGATGTTATTTCTGTCACCTTTCTACAGTCTAGATTTGGCAACTATATTTAGAAATGGCGAATATTTATTTATTTATTATTTCAATTTCTATACCACTCCTCCCCGCAGGCTTGGGGCGGTTCACACAGACTTAAAACAGCATAACAGAGAAAATACACATCAATAAAACTATTTCTAGTACAAATTTCATAGTACTAAATTCTAAAACAGAAGTTACAAAGGACCACTCAGACTGAATGCTTGCCAAAAGAGAGCAGTTTTACATGCCTTTCGAAAGGAGGATAGCTCTCTAATCGCTCGCACTTCATCAGGCAGAGCATTCCAGAGAGTTGGTGCCACCACAGAGAAGGCTCTTTGTCTGGTAGATGACAGATGGTAGGTTTGGACAGTGGGGATCTCGAGGAGATTTTGTTCTTTCTTTCATATGATGGCCTAGACTAGGGCTTTTAAAACATTTTCCACTCACACCCTCTTTCTACCTGAGAAATATTTACATGACTCCATATATAGGTATATAAAATAGATATTAAAATCAAACATTTGCTGAAAATAAAGCTCAATTCCCCTCCTCCTTCATCCATGCACAGCACTTTTCTCTTTCTCAACTTGAAGTCCAGTTTCCCCTCCTTCTTTGTCCATGCACACCACTTTTCTAAGTGTTCTCAGAAGAGCTTCTATTTTGCTTTCTAAAATTGGAAGGTTTTTCTTCAAATGCGTCTTCCTTGAATTGATCGCTACCTTTTCATCTGGTTTATACAGTTCTTCAGTTAGTTATTCATGTCTTTTATATAGTTCTTCAGTGAACTGTTTCCCTTATCTTTTCACTTGTACGTGTTCACCCAATGAGTTCCCTGCTCGTCGTATGGCATCCTCATTCTTGGTTTAAATTTCACTTTGATTTTTCAACTCTTGTGGAAAGATCTCTTATTCTTTCCTTTTTGTTTTCATGCTATATTTCCCTTCATTTATGCTTACAATATTTTTTCAGTGTTGCTACACATAAGCTGCCAAACAGTTGCATTCAGGGTTTTGACCTCATTTCTGGCACCTTTTGCTTGTCATCTCTCCTTAGCTGCTTGAAAAGTGTCATGCATTGAGCCTTTCTTTTCTTTTCGGATACAGATAATAAGTCATTTTTCATCTATCCCTGATAGTGTCCCAGTTAATTAGATTTGATAGCAGAAATCGATTTTTAAAAATATTACCTTTGAGTTCTATGAGGATCTTCTTCTGGTTGTATTTTGGCACAATGGTTGATTTATTTCAGGGCTCCCCGTAAGTGGGAAATCAGAAGGCATAAACAACCACAACAACCATAACAACATGTTACGTATAATTTAGATTGCATCTACATTGTAGAATTAATGCAATTTGACACCAGTTTAACTTTTATGATTCATTGATATAGAAGCATGGGAGTTGTAATTTCACAAAATTTTAAACTTCCCCGCCAAATAGTGTTGGTACCTCACCAAACTAGGTCTGGATCCAGCCATTATCTTGGATGCTTATTAATGTGATGTGATATATCAGCCCACCCTCCTCACACACACACACACACACACACACACACACACACACTCTTTCATGCATCTCAGCTTTTGTGGTGCATATCTCTCCAGGTGCTACTTTGTATATGCATTTGTTGTTTCCAATGTCCCAATGGTAATTCTACATATACCTGTGTTGTTTTGCGCTGGGGTATTGCAACTCTTACTAAATTTCCATGTGTGGATGTAGCCGCATGAGAATGCTCTTTAATCTGTCCTATTGTAATGTTTGTTAATTGCTTTACATCACTTGCAGCTTCTCTATATGGTCCCAGCTCAGCTCTTTGAAGTGCAAACAATAGAGCATCACTTTGAACTGGCAAACAAAGCTCCCAGGCTTGGTTTTTCTCCTCATCCCATAAAAACAGCAAGCCTTGCTCCCTCTGCTTTGGGGTCAGACTCCAGTCTCCTCCACCAGCTACGTGCAAACCTATCTGTTTGCTGGATCTCTCTCACAAGCCCAAGATCACATTGCTTTAGCTGAGCAGCAGGATTTTTTTTTGCTGGATGAACCTCACTAGATGGGTTTTTTTTTAAATGCAAGAGTGAAATAAAAATGAAAACGTTGAGGAGGAAAGCCTCCAGGATTGCCAATCTTTCAAGTGAAAGATGGAAACTCAAGTGGTGCAGCTTTCTCAGCTGCTGCATCTCTGTGCTTGGGAAGACTTTACTCTATTGGAGGTTAGTTGCTGTAAAGATATGGTATGTCCTTGGGGGAAATGAAACAGCCCCTGTTTGTTATCACTTCAGAGGAACTTGGGAAATTAACTTCAGCTCTCAGAATCCTCTAGTCAACATGGTCACAATTTCACATCTTACATTTTAAAAGCATTGATTTTCTTCCTGTCAATTTCCCGTCAATCTCCACTTTATAATTAAAAGTTGAATGAATGTTTAAAGAGATACGTTTTGGTTTTAGGATTCCTTAGGACTAAGAAGAACACCAGACAGGTGCGTCCAGACCTCAGCACTTCCCTGGAAGCAGCTATATACAATGCACAGCCTGTCTCAACTGCAGAGGATGAGAAGTTTTGAGGCTAGATCCCATCCGAAAGTGGGTGCCTTGCACACGATCAGACTTCCAACTATGAGCGTATGGACTCTATGAACTGTTACATCATTTGTTTATAGATGGTGATATTGTGGTTAGGATTTTTTGCTTTCGTTGAATTTCTGTATTTCTACAGACATAGGATTTTAAATACTTGCCAGACAGGTATGAGCGGACCCATAGTTAGTCCAAAAATCATACATTGTTTCTTAAAGATGGTCATTGATATTAAGTTGCAACAGATGTACTATATTTTGGGTCGATGGTTTAGGGAAAGATTAGATAAAAAAAGATATTCCAAAAAAAGGCTTCACAAACAACACTGTTGTTTTAATGTATGTCCTGAAAAGTGCCGAAGACTTAATGTTTTTCCTAGTCCTGGTCATGACATCTAGAGGTTGTTCTGAAAGGGTTATCAGATATTGTCAGAGGCCCTCCTAATATGTTCTCACAAGCCCCTACTGGCCCAGATGCCATTAGGATCAGATGTTTGAGAGTTTGAGAGATAAGGCAACAATGGCTGGAGTGGAACTTTGGAATAAGAATTGCCAATGAACACAACATCACCTCTGCCCCCAGTCGCGCCTTGTGGGATGACATATCCTAAACACCCTATGTTCACTATGTTCTAGCATTTGTTTTGGATAAGAGGTTCAAGATCTAGACATGAATTCTTTCCCTGGCACAAATGGACTGCAACATCCAAAGTTTGATATATAGCAGGGGTGCTCATTAGGTAGATCGTGATCTACTGGTAGATCGTGTAGGGCGTCTTGGTAGATCGCAGGCAGGGCGGGAGGAAGGCTCAGTCCCGCCCCGCAGGCTCCCGACACCGCCCAGGTGCAAAAGTAGGTTGGACTGGATGGCCTTTGGAGGTCTCCTCCTATTCTAGGAACCCATTGTTGTTATTATTATTATTATTATTATTATCAGAGGCTGAATCTGTGAGGAATGCTTTGATTGTGTTTTTCCCTTATGGCAGAAGGAGGTTGGACTGGATGGCCCTTGGAGGTCTCCTTGTACTCTAGATACCTGTTGTTTGTTGTTACTATTATTATTAGTAGTAGTAGTAGCAGAGGCTGAATGAATATTATCATCATCATTATTATTAATAAATTCAGGGGCTTATTATACTCACATTTAGCTGACTTCAGTCTTAAAATATATTATATGGCTCTCACTGAAATAAATTTCCAAATATTTTGCTTTTATGGCTCTCTGAGTAGTGGGTAGGTAGATCATTTTGACTTGGTTGTTTTATAAGTAGCTCGCATGGTGAAAAAGTGTGAGCAGCCCTGATATATAGTGTTTAAAAAGATTCAATGTTAAATTGTTAATAAGTTATAACAATAACAGTGTTGCTTGTTAAGTCCGGAAAACTATCCAACGGGTGGATATAGTTCTCCAAACACCACCTTCTGCCACTACATAAATCAGTCAGGACAGATTGAAGAAAACCTGGATGAGATATCTATATATATAAAGGAAGAGCCGTCATGTGAAGACTACCTCAAACAGAGAAACCTTACAACGCAGAAACACAAAACTTGCCAACAGAAATAGGCCTCAAGCAAGGTACGTTTGTAGCAAAGAAACTCCCCCCCCAAAAAACCTAAAAGGCCTCCAAAACAATGAGTAAAAATAAAACTACATTTCCCAGCATCCTCTGCGGCAGCCAGCGAAACCCATTGGCCAACATCAGTTACCATAGTAACGGTGGGCAAAGCCACTTAGAATGCTGAGTGATTTCAGTTGAGGGTTAAACTGCCACGGCCAAGATCTAGAAGGGAGACAAATAGGGCACCAGGGACACAGGCACCACTGACAAACACATACCCCCAGAATAACACAAAAGTAATACCTACACACAACATAATACGCACATAACATAACCTTGCGTCTACTGCTCAACCCATTTGTATGCCATTCCTTCCTTCCACACAGGCATAAGCTGACCCAAAAGACAAGCCATGCCTCCTAAAAAGAACAGCATCGGACGACACACTCGCAACGCTACATAAATCACACAAAAAAGGGCAGAACAAACGCCAGAACAGAAAGACACTGCACTACACTAGCTTTTGCCATCATCATAAACAAGGCTCAAGGACAAACACTACAAATCTGTGGCACAGACCTTGACACAGAATGCTTCTCCCACGGACAACTCTACGTAGCGTGCTCCAGAGTTGGGAAACCACAGAACCTCTACATCAACACAGCAGACGGAAAGACAAAAAAACATTGTATATCCACAAGCTCTGCAGAACGCCAGGAACACCACACACCGACAACTCCATAGGACTTCAACATCCCACCCACCAGAACAACCCACAACAACACAGCCATGACCCCACAAAGAACATAAGTAACATCAATTCCAACCCTTACATACTCAGACTTTCTCGCATCTCCTAAATAGGGCACAGCAACGCGTGCCGGGTACAGCTAGTATGATATAATGGACACTGCCAGGGTCACTCACCAGCCCAGTGTAAAGGATTGATTGGATGGTTAACCTCACGGTTGCCTTTGCTAGCTTGGTTAAAGGAGCTGTTTGTTGCAGGGGTAAAGATTCTAGTGATTTTTCTGTTCTTTGCTTACTGCTTCCCACTTCTAACAAGAGTCTGTGCAGGGTGTCTCACCAGGGCCGGATTACCCATAAGGCCTGACGAGGCCATGGCCTCGGGCGGCGGCCATGGGGGGGGGCGGCAAAATGGCGACCGGACCTTCGGGTCGCCACGGCATCGGTAGCAGTTGTTGAGGAGGGAGCGAGTGAGCGAGCGGGAGGAGGAGCCGAGGTGAGGAGCCAGGAGAGTAGGGGGGCGGGTTCCAGGCCGGCCTTTTTCCTCCCTTCCTCCCTCTTCCCGCGCGAGGGAGAAGGAGCCGGGGGGAAGCCCAGCCCCTAGGCGCGCCTGACATGGATCCCCCCCGACGCCTCCTCGCTCGCATGCACTGGTGCCGCCCCTCCCTCCTTCACTGGAAGAAGGAGCGGTGCGCGAGCGAGGAGGCGGCGGGGGGAAGCCCCATCATACAGCTAGGGGCGGGACTTTCCCCCGGCTCCTTCTCTCGCGCGCGGGTGGGCGCCGCGCTCCTTCCCTCACTGAAAGGAGTGCGGCACTCGCCCGTGTGCGAGAATTAGGAGCCGGGAGGAAGTTCCGACCCTAGGCGTCTGACGGGGCTTCCCCCCGCCGCTCCTTCTTCCAGTGAAGGAGGGAGGCGTGCCCGTGCATGCGAACGAGGAGGCGTCGGGGGGAAGCCACATCAGGCGCGCCTAGGGGCGGGACTTCCCCCGACGCCTCCTCACTCGTGCCGGCCCCGCCCCCTCAGGTGGCCCCGCCCCCCTCAGCCCCCCTGGGGGACGGCACTTACCGGGTCTGGCCTCGGGCGGCCCCAAGCCTTAATCCGGGCTTGTGTCTCACGTTGGAGGCCCCACCAGTAGGATCAATGATAGCAAAAGTCATATATAGAAATGTTTATGAAAATGACTGGAGATTGATTAGAGTTTTGCTTCGTTCTTTATATGCAAATTCACTTTGCAATAAAAAAAAGTTGGGATTGATAAGGCAATAATCATGAAACTAGAGAAATCAAAGTTTAAAATGTACCCCCTCTGTATTTAGAAATGAGCTTCCACTAAGGGCCTGTCTTGTTTGGAATGTTTGTGGTTAGCACCTAAAAAACATGTGCAATCAACAACTTTCACAAGACAGTTTGTGCTGAAGGCTAAAAAGCTGAGAAAGTGTCTATTGCCACATATTTGGAGGGGAGGGAGCTATGTGGGTCTCGTACTTTCCATTGTCAAGACATCACGTGATTTACAATAAGTCAATTAGTCAATGTGCCAAATAAGGAATTAAGCCTAGGTTATAGTTTGTAATTGGATAACTTTGCTGCAGTGCCAAAGGGTCTTGTCTATATATAATGTGTGTTTGAAAAGACAATGGGCACGGAAGCCTCTTGTTTTGATATGGCTGGTCATCTCATCATAATTATGACGAAATAAAACTTGCTTTTGTTTTTACTCCTGAGACTGGGCGTTTGCCTTTCTGCCTCCTGTGACCAGACCAAATGCGGGGACCAAGTTTAGGGGTCCCTAAAAGGTAAACTTTTAGATTTGGTTTGGGGTGCTGATTCAGAAAATTGCATTGGAATAGACCACATCAGCTCTAGTTTCTGATACAGACCATATGCCTTGGTCAGCGACAGGGAAGGAGTGGCAGGAGGCGCAAAAGGAATGGAAATACAATTAAAAAAGAGGAAGGTTGTGGACCAGATTTTTGTCCTCATAGCCCACTGGTGGTCCTCAGCCCACTGATTAAGAACTGCTGTCTTAAACTATAATTAAGCCTAAAATGTTTCCACTAAGAGTGTCTTAATCAGTTAAAGATTTTCTAGGTAAGTGGATTTTGTATTTTGTTATATTTTCCTACGTGGCCAACACAGGTACCTGTAATATTTATTTTCATAGCGTTCATGGTCTCTCTAACTTACATGCAACAAAGGTGTACCGCACACCTGATGGATCTAGGCTTCTCGTGCTCTTAAAACTCATCTCCATGAACTATTGAGGAGGCCTCAATCATTCTTTCTTTCCTTGGTGCAGAAAGTTTTTTGGCAAAGTGAAATTTCACCCACCGAGTCCCAGACCAGCTGCCCACATCGTCTCTGTAACCCAGCCATTCGTGCAAAGTTCTCCTCCATCTGAAAAACAACAAGCAGCATTCACTCAGGGGACAAGCTGTTCCCCAGACTAGCCTCTGTTTCATCTCGTCTCCTACTACCCAGATGATGGAAATTGAAGGAAGCAGCCAAGTGGTTCAGATGCAGTCGTACAAAGGCCCGTGAGCCCCGTGTGGATACCCAATGACTTGTCCAATTTGCTCGTGCCATGTAGGCCCGGCTTTGAAGACACCTGCTTAGCATAACACGGCACTCGGCATCTGAGCAGCATCTGCTGCCAGTCCCCCGTCATTCAATTACAGGGGAAAAACAAGGCAGGGAGGCGGGCAACCCCCTCCTTTTATATTAAACTGATGATTTAGGCAGTGGGATTGCAAGGAGAACATCGGGAAAAGTGAATACTTCTGGAGTGGGATGGTACCACTTGTTGAAACTATGACCTCTGTGGGGCTGAATGATCAGCCAGCTTTCAGTGGGATGCTAAAGGAGTTGCTGAACTCATTCTTTCCTACACTAAAACAGCGCCCTTCCATACAGCCACATAACCCAGAATATCAAGGCAGATAATCTACAGTATCTGCTTTGAACTGGCTTATCCGAGTTCACACTGCCATATAATCTAGTTCAATGTGGATTTTATACAGTTGTGTGGAAGGGGCCTCAGTGCTTCCAGTTTCCACTCTTTCCTTCTCTTGAGAGGGTAAAGCCATTCCTCCACATTTGCCATTTTGACTTTTGTGGATTTGATTATGTCACACAGTTTTTGTTCCTGGCAGGGCCGTAGCCAGGATTTTGATTCGGGGGGGGGGCTGGGCTGAGTTTGGTTTGGGGGCTGAGACTGGGTGGAAGAGGGTCTACTCTAGCAAACCTTTTGTATTGTTATCCTAATAACCCCATTAGTGTGGGATATAATGAGTATGGTGATCAGATCATGATATGAATAAACATAACAGTTTAAATAGTGTACCAGTAAGGCCTTCTCGCGGACCACCCTGAGAATTTCGGGGGGGCTGAAGCCCCCTTAGCCCCCCCCCCCCGGCTACATGCCTGGTTCCTGGGTTATATAAATGTCATTTCCTAATTGGTTCTGTCATAAAAAAAAGGAAAAAATGTATATTAAACTGCAAAATACGTTGTCTTTGCAGGACATCCTGCAGCATATTTTGCTATAGTTTGTCTATGAATATCTCATAGAGTCCCAACCAACTCAACATAGTTTGTGGCAGCCACAAAAATGAAGTTTCTGGAGCAGAACAATTACTTTCAAAGTGAGTACTGCGCAATTAAACAGGAATAACACTTTCAAACTAGAAACAGACTCCCCCCCAAAATTTTGTTACATAATGTTATCCACATTTCGGAGCAGAGACACAGCTGCAGTGTCTCTATGGAGGAGGGAACACAGGTATGTAAACAAGACACACACACACAATTATTTACAAATTGACAGGTTGAGCAGCTTTTATAAGAGTATAGCAGTAGAAGCACAGTGGTGCATACCTGTATCAGCTCACTTTTGCCAATTCCTTCTGACTGACTCTGAACTCTACAAACTGTTTCACCCCTCTAAGTACTTTAACCAACTCCTGAGACAAATCAGCAAAGTCTGAATTCAGAGACAATATGAATATGAATTTAATAACAATAGGGACCTTCTCACACTGAGGACCTGAAGCCTGGCGATAGTGCGGAATTTGCCAGACAGTTGCCCCACACCCTGCATTGCACGCTGCGCTGCTTTGCCCATCACACGAGGGAGAGTGTCGCTGCCTGGCTTCCTCCCACATTGTCTCCTATGTAATGAGAACACAGGAAGCCTCCTGTGCTGTCTGGGCAGCATCCTAGGATTCTGACAGGCCGCTTCCTGTAAGGAGCCCTGCCGGAAGTAGTCTTACATTGTATTATGGGCTCCATCGGGCTCTGTCAAGGAAGCATTCTAGGATGCTTCCCAAAGACAATATGATGAGATCCTATGTCAGGTTGAGTGCTTACATCATAGCTGAAACACTACAATATGTATACTCAGAATTAGAAGCCTAAGATCCTTTGCCTTTGTCTGAGAATGCATATACACTGTAGAATTAATGCAGTCTGACACCGCTTTAACTGCCATGACTGAATGCTGTGGAATCATGGGACTTGATGTTTGATGAGGCACCAGCAGACTTTGGCAGAGAATAATGTGTTGGATGTTGTAAATGTAAATAAACAGAAGCTTTACCACTGCTTCTGGACCAAAATATACCCTGCAGTATAATAATGTGTCACTCAGATTTGTGTAATGAGTAACAGTAACTTTACTTCAGTTCAAAAGGTCAAACAGAAAAACAATATATACAGCAGTCTCTCTGAATTCTTACAGAGAACAGATGGAATAAAAAGTCCTTTTAAACAGTTTTTAAATATGCCTCATGCCTTAGAAATGATCAGGCTTCAAAGAGTTAGCAGCCATTTCCTTCCTGGCTGTTTCCAGTCAGCGCTCTCTTTACTCTCTGAGGTGAAAATGGCAGCAAGCTAGAGATAGTAGCCAATCAGAATTCTGGCTCCTGGCATGCTCAGCCAACCAGCTGTCAACACATACCTTTCCAGTCAACCCATTACATCATGGTGCCTTTTTACAAATCTCCACAGAGTGCACCTTGTGATTGTGCTAGTGTTTGGGCTGCAAAAATTGCCTGGTATAAGCAAATACCTGTTGGAATTCAGCCTGTGTTTGTGTTTCAGGATCACGGTACTTGTGATGTGGGAAATGATGTGGGAAATGATTGCACTGAGAGTCAAGATGGAGAAGGTTTGGTCAATGATATTCCTTCATGAGAATGTTCCTGCAGGGCATAGGGATGATGGTTTACTCCCTAACTCTGTGAGTTCCCAAGATCTGTGGTTTGCTCTTCTCCACACTCGCATGTGGTGGGCTCCACTTTGTGGCCCCATTTCTTAAGGTTGGCTTTGCATCTCGTGGTGCCAGAGCTCAGTCTGTTCAGCACCTTTCCAGGTCGCCCAGCCTTCTGTGTGTCCAGGAAGGAGTTTCTCCTCCGGTCTCAGTCACTGATTGAGGTTCCAGGTCTTAGCCTGCCACTTTTGGACTCTCGCTTGCTTAAGTGTTCCTGTGAGTATCTCTGTAGATCTTAGGAAGCTATTTCTTAATTTAAGATGTTGGCGTGCTGACTGATATCCAAACAGAGGATGGGCCAGAGATGTCACTGTCTTGGTCCTTTCATTATTGGCTGCTGCTTCCCAACAGATGTCAGGTGGTGCAATACCGGCTAAACAGTATAATTTCTCCAGTGGTGTAGTAGGGTGTAGACATCTTGTGATAATACGACATGTCTCATTAAGAGCCACATCCAGTGTTTTAATGTGTCGGTAGGCTATATTGAGACCAATCTTCTGAATAAGTAGTTTTTTTGCATGTGGAATAAGACAAACTTTGTTTGGGAGCCTTGCCTTTTCCCACAGGAATTAATCACCAAGGCAAATGCAAACTTACTTAATATCTCTCCCTCCTCAAGTGGAGCTGCAGAGCTGAAAAGAGCTTCTAGGACCCAGCTCTAGTGAGCCTTGCCACAAATTAGGGCCTTCTCGTTTCCTTTGGTGCCTGAAGCCCCCCAGGGAGCAGCTCATTAGCAGATTAAGAGAAGCAGCCTCTGAGGGACAAGGCAGAAGTGTCCTCAGTCAAACGAATGAAGAGGGCCCGAAATGACTTTTAAGAGGGTGGCAGCGGCATGAATAATAGATCTGGGGTGTACACAGCAGGGGGTGCTTGGCGGCCATGAATTATGCTGTCTAGATGAACTGTGGTTCATTAGGAGAATTGAGGGGCCTATTGGGCTTGCTCCCCCAGATGCGGTCCCAATCCATTTGGCTTCATCTCTCTGCCTACCCCAGTTCTTTTCCCCAAACCATCCACTTTTTTCTAGTGGAAAAAGGAACAATTAGGGGTAATAGGGTCTGTGGTTATAATAAGTGCTTCACCTTGTAAAGAAATTTTGTTTTGCTGGCTGATAGTGCAGTTGGAGATGCCCCCTCCCCAAAGATAGTTCATAATAAGGGAATTCATAGTTTTCCCAAGGGCACCAGGCTGGAACAATATAATAAGAGTGAAGTTTTGGGCAATCTGCAAAAGGACTAACAAGCACAACAAGGACTCATCTCTTCCCAACCCTGCATGCCCCCTTATCCTTTTATGAACCCTTGTATATGCCCCATGTCCCCAATAATTTTATATGTGTATGTATAAAACATGAGGCAAGGTGAACTTTTTATGAACTCTGGCCAACTCTTCCTGACTCATGTGCCACAAGCTGCCCTGGGTCTGCATTTTGTTGAATGGACTCTCAAGCATTTCCACAATATGGACAATAGCTTGATGGCCCCTTTTCTTAAGCCTTGGAGGATCAGGCCACTTACGAATTGGGTAACCTTTTGGACACTCTGATCATTCTTCACAAAGCCAGAAAAAACGGAGTAGTCTGCTACTACTGAAAAGACAACGAACAAGCGAGGGACCAAACTAGGGATCTATAACAACAAGTATCAACACTGTAATTATCCAGAATGTGAAGGATCACCACAAACCGTTGTGAGCTATATCTATTATATAAATGGGTTCACGTCATGTGATGTATACCTCAAACAAAGAAACCATACAACGCAGAAAAACAATACTTGCCAACAGAAATAGGCCTCAAGCAAGGTACGTTTGTAGCAAAGAAACTTTCCCCCCCAAAACCTAAAAGGCCCCCAAAACAACGAATAAAAATAAAACTACATTTACCAACATCCTCCGGGGCAGCCAAAGACTCACCCAGCCTCTACATTCTGAACAACATGATTGGCTGCCAATAAGGGCGGATTTGCATAACTGCTGCAATGACCAGCCAACATGAAAATTCCAAACCATAATAAACTGCCAAAACAGAATAAGGAAAAGGCCAATCCCCAACACAAACACCCAGATCACTTCCAACCGAAAATTTACACCCCAAAAAATCACAGACCACGCCCAAAATTGACAGTAAGGCTTCATTAACTTGATTTCCCTAACTAGCCCTCACTTACTGGGAAGCTGTTTACGCTCTGAATTGACAGTAAGACTTCATTAACTTGATTTCCCTAACTAGCCCTCACTTACTGGGAAGCTGTTTACGCTCTGAATTTACAGTAAGACTTCATTAACTTGATTCTCCCGACTAGGCCTCAGCTCATTGGACATTGTGTATGGCCTGAATTGACAGTAAGGCTTCATTAACTTGCTGTTCCTAACTAGGCCTCAGCTCATGGGACATTGTGTATGGCCTGAATTTACAGTAACCTACCTAGGCACACAGAGCCCTGACCATGCAAGATGGGACTTGAAGTACCACCATGGAAAACGGGATTTGTAGTACTTCAAAACCCATCATTCCCCACAGACCACTGTGGCCCAGAACCAAGACCAATAAAGACCCAACTTGGCACACCATGCCCCCCATGACCCACACTCCATCCAACTGCAGTTTAGAGGAGGGCACACCGTGGATGATTGAACTTTCTCGCATCTCCTAAAAAGGGCACAGCAACGCGTGCCGGGTACAGCTAGTATAAGTATATAATAACTAATAACACATAAACAGCATAAGTCCCATAACGGAAACAATCACACAGTAGTATATATTCACGGATACATTACAGATTCTAATTCATAGCAGATAATCCGGTTTATATGATCCACAGTAACGTTCCAATCAATGGTAGAAAGTCCGGTATTATTATAGTCCAAAATAACTCAGTCCAGCAAAATAAAGTCTGTGGTATTCAGGTTCAAAGAGTACACAGTCTGTATTCCAGTCAAAGGTAAGGGTGATCAAACTTTGTCATCAATGAAAGTAAATAAGCATTTAAATACAACATAGTACATCCAGGCATAAATGCTGCTTGTGGAGTCGCTGAGTGTTGCAATCACATAGGAGCCAGGTTAACGGAAGAACATGACAGGAATCCCGCTCCATTTCGCACTCTATGGTGCTTTGTCAAAACCCAAGGTAAATATAAGGCAATAACTGGCATCCACTAGAAGAGAAATAAAAGTAAAAGAGGTCCAAGTAGTAAGCAGACAGACCAACTCATGAAAATAATGTACAGGTAGTTAACAATCATAGTATACATACCAGGATAAATACAAGCAGTCAGGCTTGGGCCAAACCCGTGGAGAGTAAGACAATAATTCAAAGGTGCATGCTCAATATAACAGTAACCTTGTTACAGTCAAAATTAAGCACACCAGAAGGGGGGATAATCATTAGATCAACAGAAATGGAACAGACATAGTTTCATTAAAACCTAATGGGTGTTCTGTGCGTAGTAATGAAATCCAGAAATTTTCACGCCGTATTAATGCCTGGTGTTGATTAGAATGGTCAGAGGCAGTAACCCTTTCCAAGCCCAGAAAGACCAAGTCTTCGGGTCGATGTTTAAAAGTCTTGAAGTGGGTGTTGCAATTTTCTCCAACAATAGATTCCCTTCCCAGAAGAATGGATCCAGAGATCCCATCAAGAAAACCAGTATCATTGTGCTTTTTGACAATGGGCTGGCTCTGAGGGGCCAGGCAGAAATGTTGTTTCAAACCTCTGTGTCAATAGCCAGGTTGGGCTTGAGGGCTTATAGCAATTGCCTAAGTCACTTTTCTTTTCTTTTCTTTTTTTTTTGTATTTAGTTTTTATTCGCAAGACAAACAGACATCAAATACAAGACATAAACATGTACATATACTGACTCTCCCTTCCCCACCCCCACATGCATTCTCGGCGAGTTGCCTCGCCTCAAACATACCAATGACGGAACCTATATTACATACAACATATATATACTATAGGTAAAAACACCGTCACACCCCACCCCCCTTGACAACACCAAGTTTTTAACTTCCTTATCGCTTTGGATGGTACTAATAATTCTTTGTTTATTTATTTATTTATTTACTTTTTTAATGGTCTTTTGAATTTCTTTGAATTTATAAGTATTTGTATTTAATACTTCTAATGTAGTCGATAACTTTATCCCAGTTTGTTTTTGAGGGTCGATTTTCGGCAATAACTTGCGTCAGTTGGTCCATATTCATAATGTCTAGTACTTTTACTAGCCAATTATGTATTGTTGCTGTTTCTTTCGCCTTCCACATTCTTGCTATGCAGATTCTTGCAGCTGTTGTGAGGTAAAAGAAAATGTTGTCTTCATTTTTTCTATTTGGAAGTCAAGGATTCCTAGTAAGAAATATTCTAATTTAAACTCGAAGTTTATGTTAAGAATTGTTTTCATCACTTTATGCACTTCCCACCAAAATTTCTTCACCACCTTGCACTCCCACCACATATGGAGAAATGTCCCCATATTCTCCCACATTTCCAGCACTTACAGCTTATCTTGCCCTTACTGCATACTCGTTTTTCTGGCGTCAGGTACCACCTATAGAATACCTTTACCCAGTTTTCTTTTTATCTCTGTGGCATAGGCATATTTAAGTTTTTATTCCAAATTTCCTCCCATTTGGCAAGGTCGATTGTATGGCCTACTGCTTTAGCCCATTTCAACATCACCTCTTTGATCATGTCCTCTTCTGTTGCCCAGGATAAAAGTTGTTGGTAAATTTTTTAATCAATTTAGTGTCGCTTTTCATAATTTTGTCCCAAAATGTCTCTTTTAATTCAAACCCATGTTTTTATCTATCTTATAGTCTTCTGATATTTGCCAGAAATGGAACCATGATGTGCCAGATTCTATTTGTTGAATTTCCTGTAGTGATTTTAAATTTACTTGATTTTTAATGTGTAGTATTCTCTTATATGTCAGCCAGTTTTCACTGGGGATTTCCCTCTTATGGTTGGCTTCTGTGGGGGAGAACCAGAGCGGTGTTTTTGTGTAAAGTCTTTTTTATATTTGTTCCATGTTTTAATCAATGATGATCGAACAAAATGATTATTAAAGTTTTTCTCCACTTTCTCTTCTCCCTCCAGATAACTGTGCCATCCTCTTCTTAGATCCTCCCCTTCTAGAGCCAATATTTCCTTTTTCTCCAGGGTGGCCCAGTCTTTCAACCATGTCATCGCCGCTGCGGCCGTAGTATAATTACCCAGATCTGGTAGGGCTAGTCCTCCTCTTCTTGTTTCATCTCTCAGATATTTGAAGCTGATACGTGCTTTCTTATTTTTCCAAATAAAATTGATGATATCCTTTCGCCATATGTTGAGTGTAAATTTAGTTCTTAATATAGGCAAGGTTTGGAAGATATAGAGTACTTCTGGTAAGATGTTCATTTTAACCAGTGCTATCTTGCCTAGTAATGAGAGATTTAGTTTTCCCATTTTTCATTTTTTCCTTCACTTCTCCACTTTCTCTCATAGTTGTTTTTCAAAAGTTGTGCATTGCTGCCTGTAATATATAGCCCCAAGTATTTTACCATTTTGACTATCTGTATCCCTGATGTGTCTTGGAGTTCACTCTTTCTTTGTTGTTTATATTTTTCGTGAGAAAGTTGGTCTTTTTCCTTATTGATTTTCAATCCGGCCACACCACCAAAGGACTCTATTTCCTCCCACCACTTTGTCCACTGGTTCAGAGGGTCATCGATGATACAGACCATGTCGTCTGCAAAGGCAGATACTTTGTAACTATGTTGCCTTATTTTTAAGCCTTTTATTTCTTTGTTATTCCTTATACTCTCCAACAGAACTTCAAGTGTCATTATAAAGATAAGGGAGACAGGGGCATCCTGTCTCCGTTCCTTTATATAGCTTGAATTCATCTGAGGTCTGATCGTTCACGATTACTTTGCCGATTGATGACTGTATATTGTTTTTATTGCGTTGATAAAATAGTAGCCCAGGTCCATCTCTTTTGGCCAGTTCAATAATGAAATTCCAGTTAACCTTATCGAAGGCCTTCTCCTCGTCTAGGAAGAGAAGGCCCACCTCTTTCTGGATGTGTTTGTCGTAATACTCTATTATATTTATGATCTTTCTTGTATTTTCTTTAATTTGGCGTCCCGGTAAAAACCCTGACTGGTCTTTATGGATTCTGTTTCTCAACACTTCTTTTAGCCTGTTGGCTAATATACCAGAAAAGATTTTATAGTCTGTATTCAGTAAAGCAATCGGTCTGTAGTTCTTTGTTTTCTGAGTATCTTGATTTTCTTTCGAATTAAGGCTATGTTTGCAGAGGTCCATGATGTTGGAATTTTCCTTTCTTCTAGCACTTTATTCATAACTTCCTTTAACGGATTTGCTAATATTTCCAAAATGTTTTATAATACCTATTTGAGAAGCCGTCCGGGCCTGGTGTTTTGTTCAATGGAAGGTTCTTAATACATTCTTTACTTCCTCCTCTGTAATCTTGATGTTTAAGATTTCCCTTGTTCCTCGAAATTTTTTTAATATGTTGCTTTCCTAAATATTGGAGTATTTTTCTTTTGGTATATGGTCATCTCAATAAAGTGACTTTGTAGAATTTTATAAATTGTGTTTCAATTTCTTTTGTTGTACATAATGTTTCCTCCTTCTTCTATTTTATTAATATGTTGTTTCTGCTTTCTCCTTCTAGTTCTCCAGGCAAAGCCATTTACCTATTTTATTGGCATTCTCAAAATGTTGTTGCCTCATGTGAATCAATTTTTTTACCTATTTCTTCAGTTTGTTGTGTGTCCATTTGTTTTTGGAGAATTTCTAATTGTAATTTTATTTTTTGATCTTTGGGGTTTTTCTTTAGTTTTTCTTCCATTTCACGGATTTCCGGCTCTATCTTCTTGATCTTTGCCCTTTTATTCTGTTTCTCTTCGCACTCTGTTGAATAAAGTGGCCTCCTCCTGTGTATGCTTAGAGGGTGGTCATCCATCTATCTATTGATGTGTCCTTAACTGTATTAAACGTGAAGTATTCTGTCAGGATTTTCTTATTGAGGTCTTGATCTTTTATATCTCTTATTATTTGGTCATTTAGTCTCCATCTAAATGTATTGCCCTTGTTTGAATTGAATTCTATTGTAGCTTCTATTGGTGCATGATCACTATTGATTCTAGGAAGTATTTTTGTTTTTGTTGTTTTCATGACTAATTCCTGGAGCCCAAATCATGTCCAGACGCCGACTCATGATTGGTGGCGGTTCGAATAGAAGGTGTGTAATCTCTTTTTTTGTGGTAATGTCTCCATAGATCTTCCAATCCCAAGTCAGCTTTAATTTTTTGAAACATTCGGTATTTCTCCAGTATTGGTCTTTCCTCTTTTTCCCTGTCTTTTGATTTATCTAGAAAGTTACTTCAAGGACACCATTAAATCTCCCCATCAGTAAGAGTTGGTCATATTCTTGTTCCATAATTTTTGTCTCTAACAGCTCTACAAAAAGTTCGTTTTTGGCCCGTTGGGTGCGTAAATATTACAACACAGGAGATTTTCCATGGGTTTTCTATCTGTATTCCCAACATTCTTCCTTCTTGATCTTTAAATATCTGCCTTGATTTAAATTTTTCATTCACCATATGTCACCACCCTCTTTTTTCTCTCCACCGAAGCATAATATACTTCCCCAGTTGTTTTGTGTCAGGTAGGCGACATGTTTATGAGTTATGTGTGTTTCTTGTAGACAAATACATCATAGTGACCTTTTTAATCTCATTCCATATTTTATTTCTTATTCGGACTAAAACCATTTACATTGTTTGAGTACACTCTAAGTTTCTGCGCCCATCCTTTATCTCACTATCACTACTATGTTTATCAGAAGGTCGGCACTCGTCGGTGTAACATATTCAATCTGCTACGATTTCTGTCTTGGTCTTTTCTGTCTTTCCATACTCAGTCCTTGCTCTTGTTCCTCCTTCTGTTTTCCATCCTTATTTTCTCCCTGTTTTGGGTCTCTTTGGTTTTGCTTCTCATTCCTACTTAGATATTTTCATAAAAGACCTTTGCTTTAAACTCTGATGTTAGCCAATGCTTCTCCCCCATCCAGGTCACCATTATTCCTTCTTTTTCCCACTTAAATCTAACATTCTGTTCTTAAGTTTATCGGTCAAGTAAGTATTTGCGTCTTCTTTCTAACACAGAGGTGGGATGTTCTTTTAGTATAGCAACTTTCTTTCCTTTAAAATATGTTGGTGTTTTGCATTTTCTTTCAAAATTGCATCTCTTGTAGTCTTCCTGCCAAAACAAACTATTGTGTCTCTTGGTGTATTAAATTTTTTGCATAGTTTGATTGATTCTAAATACCTGTCGATATCACCGTTGCATTCCTCCTTAGAGATGTGTAATAGTTCAGTGATCAGAGTTACTATTGTATCTCTTAATCTCCTTTCCTCCTCTTCATATTTCTGAACCTTAGTTGATACTCCTTTTCTTTAGCTTCCAGGGTCTCTTGTTGCGTCTGAAGTGTTGCAATTGTTTTTTCCATTGATAACACTTTTTTCCATCTCTTTGTGTTGCAGTTTAATTGTTTTATTTTCTTGGATACATTCTGTCCTTCCTTGTTTCAGTAGGTCAATGTCCTTCTGCATACTCTAAGTTCTTCTTTCACCACCGCTTTCATATCCCTCCTTCATTTTTTTTCTTTAAGTCCTCCATTTCATCCCTCATTGCATCGTATTGTCGATCCTGTTTCTCCTGTATTTGTTGGACATCTGTTTGTATTTTTAAAATCTCTCTCATGATATCTTTCATTGTGAATTCTTCTGTTATTGATTCCTTTTTTCCTTGAGTCTTTTTGTCCTTTTCTTTATCCATCTTGGCTTTTGGTGTTGTCATGTCTTGTACTTTGATATTATTGTTACTTTGAGACCTTCTTCCTTACTTCTTACTCCTCTCTCGGGGGTATGGGCGAGGATGTAGCGTTTTCTCAAACACGGTCTTATACAATTATTCAATCAAAGGCATTCAATACATTCAATACATAAGAGCAGTACTCAAAACTCCTTATCGTATTTACTACAGTGTCTCATATATCTCCTTTGACTTTTCTTTGCCCTCCTCTTCTCCCCCTCCTGTCTCCAATATATAATAAATTCTATTTTCAATTATCCAAACTGCTTGTGTGTGATTCTCAAGGCAAGTTATAATTAATTTATGGTTAACTTTCAGTTAACAATTAGTTCTATTATCCATATATTCTAGCTTCTATATTTCTATAATTCTGAATTTCACAATCTTATAGTTCGTTTACTTATATAATTCATTTCAGTCCGTATGTAAACAAGAGGGAAAGAAGAAAGAGGAAGAGGAAGGAAAAGAACCAAAAGAAAACCACCATTCACTTAGTTTCAAAGAGAGACATAGTTAATTACAAAAGGAAATGGAATGGAAATATCGTTGGTTTCAACTTGAAAGATTCGACTCTGACTTGACAAGTTCACCTTGCTTTCTTTTGGTTTGGTATCAGTTCATTGAGAGTTTTATTTTTCCCCTTTCGGCTTCTTTAAACTATTATTGATGATGGCTCCTCCCCCTAGTGTTGCTTATGTGACCGGTCCTTGTCACATTGGAAAAACAAGGATTGCCAAGCAAGAGATGGATTAGAGGCTCTGTCAAGCACTCCTGTATAGAAATGTCACAGGTTGAGTTGGTAAAAGAACTCTGTTAGCAAGCACAGTCCCACACAAAGAAAAAAGGAAAGAAAAAAAAAGAAGAAGAAGAAAAACTTTCAAAGTCCAGAATATGGGTATCATAGGTTTTTGGTAAAGTTCCCTAAATGGGGTTGCCTGGATTCTCCAAAAGGGAGAACACTGTACAGAAAAGTAGATGTGGTCTTCTGAGTTTTCTTCCTCTTCCTCGACCTATTAGTTAAACTCCTTTCTCCCTTCTGATTTTATTAATCCTTTGCTGTTTATGGCTTCTTGCCTCTGGTCTCACTTCCCTCTAAGGTCATATGAACCTCCCTGATTTTATTTTGACTGTTTTGTGACACCTACTTTTATTCCTTTTCCCTTCTGGTAAAATGGGTAACCTCCTTGTCCTTTCCGCTTTCTGCTTTTGACGCTCCCTCAGACGGTTGTTTTAGGGGCCTCTACCCTTTCCCGCTGCATCTGCCTAAGTCACTTTTCAATAGGGTCCAGTATGGGCCACTCATAATCTGATCATTTAACAACTATTTTCCTTTGTTTTTACAGTTGCCGTGCCTCCTTGCACACCATTGGCTGAGCGGCCAAAGCAGGGCTCGGGCTCTCATTGGATGAGCCGCACCAGCCCCCTGCTGCTCCTCCTGGCTCACTGACGTTAAAACCAATCACAATGAATCTAGCTCAGTGGGAGGGCATGGGAGATTTGAATGGAAAACCTGTATATAACATCTTGCTCTCTGTAACTGGTCATGGCAGCTCTTCAGCAGATTACTGTCGCCATCATCCTTTTCCAGCTGGAACAGAAATAAACATCCCAATAGCTACCTCTTCAACTTGGTGAGATTTATTCTGGAACATTGGCTTCTCTTTTCTCACCAGGCTAAATCCACAGTGGCTTGGATCTCACTATCCACAGCCATTCTGAATTTGCTTGACAACAATATCAGATCCATTACCGGAAGAGGTATGAGGGTGAGACATAGTTGATTTTGGCATTTTAGGATTAAGACCTCAGTCCCTTTGGATGGACTCACGGAATATTGCTGGAGGAGGGGCCGTGAAGGCAGTCATGGCAGAATCTGGCATGTTGTGTAGATGGAACCAGCCACTTGGTAAAATCTGGCCTCTCAAAGCAATTTCCTGGTAGAATCTGCAATGTAGACAGCTGGGTCTACATTGCTGTCTTTTAAAGGGTTGAGCATCCCTTATCCTTAGCTGAGAGAGTAGCACCTTCACTTTCTGGTGGTTCAATGCTCACAAACTTTCTTCATGTTTCAAATAATTACATATATTTTGTTAAAAAAAATCCTTTCAGGCGATATGTATGAAGTATAAATGAAATGAAATATTTAGACTGGGTCCCATTTGTTGACATGTGCAAATACAGGTTCAGATGTGCAAACACAAAATAAATAAATAAATAAATCCAAAAATAGCAAGTTAAAAGCTGCAGCCACATCTGTAACAACACTATGAGGTGGACAGTGGACATAACATGGCTTTTGCAAACTTAATTGTTGCTTTTTCAGATTCATTAGTTTGAGGGGCAATTTGGAGAATTTGTTTTGTTTTTGGTTTTTTGCTTTCTGCACCTCAAAGCTTTCTTTTCCCCCAACTCTTCCACCCAGCCTCAATCTTGTCAGCTCTAATCAGGAAAACACTGTGTTCAAGGCACAGGGAGTAAGCTAGTGCAGTCAATACTGGGTCATGAAAAGCTGGCTGTGCCTCCGGTTAGCAAACATTTTCTACCTTGGACAGCAGCAGCAGTCTTCCTCACTTGCTCATTCCTCAGGTAGTTAAGCCTTACACTGCTAATTTTGGCCCTTCTACATTACCCTATTTCCAGGATCTGATTCCAGATTATCTTTTTATCCCGGATTATTTGGCAGGGGAGATTCCATATAATCCACTTCAAAACAGATAATCTGGAATCAGATCCTGGGATATAAGCACAGTGTAGAAGGGGCCTCTGTGGGCTACTTTTTGCTCCTCTACCAAATACGAGATTCATCTGTGCAATGTCTACATTTTAATGAGCATTTTAATGAACTTTCAGCAATGGACTTGACTACGGCCTAGGAGCCCCCAGTGGCCAGTGGGTTAAAACGCTGAGCTGCTTAACTTGCTGACTGAAAGTTTGCAGGTTCGAATCCAGGGAGTAGGGTGAGCTCCTGCTGTTAGCCCCAGCTTCTGCCAATTTAGCAGTTCAAAACATGCAATTGTGAGTAGAGCAGTAGGTACCGCTCCAGTGGGAAGGGAACGGGGCTCCATGCAGTCATGCCAGCCACATGACCTTGGAGGTGACTATGGACTTAGAAATGGAGATCTTCAACTTAGAAATGGAGATGAGTACTAACCCCCAGAGTCGGACATGAGTGGACTTAATGTCAAGGGAAAACCTTTACCTTACGGCCTAGGAATGGATATCAGGTGAAATTTTTTAACTTTATTGAACATTTAAACTGTCTCGTGTTATTTATTTGTTATGTCATTGCCGGTTTTATAATTTTTATTATATATGTTTGTGATGTGATGATTATGCTTATTTTTATGCTCTGTAATGTTTTTTGTTACATGTTTGTTTGCCGCTTTGAGTCTCGATGGGGAGAAAAGTGGGATAGAAATAAAATAAAAAATAATTTGTTGAAGGGGAAAAGAAAAGAAAAAAATAGAAAAAGGTACTTTATATAGGATTGGGAGGCAGAGCATTGATGAAGGTCCAAGAGATGTTCAAGGCAGACTGGAAGGATGGAGGCCAATGCAGTTTGCCCCGGTCCTGTGTCCTTGGGAAACTATTGTTCCCTTCATGGTAGGACTATGTCTCCCTTTTTATTAGGCGTGGGGGTGGTTGTGCTCAATAATATTAGTATATAATAAGAGTGAACATATGTATGTGGGCAACAGCGTATGTTTGCATCCAGGGCTCCCGTCCCCATTACCCTCTTTATGTCCTGGTGAGTTTTGGGGGAGGATGGACCACAGATGATGGGATTTGCAGTACCTTCACCCACATGAATGATGGACCTGGACCACAATTGGGACACAGACCACCCATGACTCACTTTACCTCATGCCTATGCAGAGTTAAGGCTTTAACACTTCTGTTTCCTACAGTAAGAATGTAGATTTGGTTCTAATTAACATCCTTCTGTGGTCTTTGCCAAGTGTAAATGGCTTTCTCAGGCCAGATCAATGACTTCTGCCTAACCCATGCCAGAATAATTATCTAAGCCATTAGCCAGCTAGAGCCATGCCATCTTGCTTGTTGCTGTTGTTGAAATGAACAATCCTGTTATTAGCAAAATCCCAAAAGAAAGTATTTGGGAGAATCTTTGAAATGTAAATCTTTAATCTATTCTGACATTACAGACCTCCTTAGAAATTACACTAGTAGTGCTGAGCATTAAGCATGGTCAAAGGAATTCACATACATTGTGCAAATGGAAAGTTGATGAATAGGGCTCAATGCTTTTTATGGACGGAACACTGTTTTTTTAAAAACTTAAATGAATGTGTATGATATGTTGATGTAATTGTATTTTAATGTATTTTAATGTGTAATGTTTTGGGGGGTTTTATACTGTGTTTTACTGTGTTGGCATCAAATTGTGCCTTTTTGGAAGCCGCTCTGAGTCCCCCCTCGGGGGTTGAGAAGAGCGGGGTAAAATGCCTGAAATAAATAAATAAATACAAATAACTATTTGCAACAGTCTCACAAATAATGAGATAACTAAGGGCCCTTCCACACAGCCCTATATCCCAGCATATCAAGGCAGGAAATCCCACAATATCTGCTGTGAACTTTGTTATCCGAGTCCATACTCGGATAAAGTGGGATTTTCTGCCTTGATATTCTGGGATATAGGACTGTGTGGAAGGGCCCTATGAGATAGAGAGCTGAAGCAGAAAGAACAGTGTGACTTACGCTAGTTTTATGATGACATTAGATCCTCAAAGACCTCACAGAAGAAAACCAGGACAAATGTGACCAAGCAACACCAGAGTATTTTAAAGTTGGAACATTTATTAATGAGGAAGAAAATACATGTAGCAAGAGCTGGGAAAGGGTTTGCCCCCTTCTATCTACTACCTCCTGCTGAGTTAATTGAGTGGAAATTCTTATATTTTGCAGCAATTGAGGTGAGGACAAGAGGAGGAAAGTGGGAGGAGAAGGGAGAAACTGGGACATTTTAATAGCCAATGAAAAAGTGGGACAGCATAAGTTTAATTGGCACTGTGCTTGCCAAATAGGGACAGTTGGAGGGTATGAATGTATCATGAGCCCTTCACACACTCTATTGAAGGCTACCTTGAATTTGGCTGCAAGTTTGACTCATGACTTTCCACTTTCTTGATTTTTTGGGTTTTTTTCCTTACAGTAACAGAATACTGATGAAATGATGACACCCCCAGTGATCCATGTAACAGAACACATGCCTGTAGAATACTCCATCTGTTTTAACTGCAAAAACTCCTTTACAATGATAGCAAATGTTTTGTGTCCCGAATTTAGAGACTGCATCTAAATTGCAAGTGTTTTTGTCTTCATTTCCAAAGCCTAGGGAAGTTAACATTTTTTCACTACCAACCCCAAGGTCCTCACTGGCCATTCTAGGTGATAGATGCAAGGGCTAGTACGGTTTCCCTTCACATTTGTGGTTTTGCCTTTTCCAGATTTGGTTACCATATCCATTGACTTGATTAATATGTTCACTCTATGAATCTCTAGGTCCTCCAATACATCTCTATGGTCCAGTGGAAGTTAACCATAGAGTTATTGTTGGGTTTCATCCCTGACTGCACAAGTCTCTAGCCCTCAATGAGTAGTTAGCCTAGACAGATTAGAATGAGGGATTCATCTCCCAAATTCCTTATGCATGCCTACCTTAAGAAGGGGCATAGAAGGGGGTTGTCTTACTCATCCTGCATGCCACTATCTCCTCCCCTTAGCAATGTGATATCTTCAGGGAAGATGTAATGTATTCTTGAAAGGTATTTTTGTTGCCCTGGGCTGGCTATGCGGGCTGTCTCCATTTTCTGGCTCTCTCTTGCCTTTGTCTTCTAGAGCACTGATTCTCAAAGTGGGCGGTACCACCCCCTGGTGGGCGGTAAGGCGATCCAAGGGATGGTGGGAGGCTCAGGGAATTTGGGGGCGCCCAGGTAAGGAAGCCCTTTAGGCTCCAGGGGCAGTGAACAATTGGCTATTTAGTAGGGGTTGGGGGTGGCCCTCTTCTTTGGCCCCGCCCTTCTTCGGGTGTGCACAGCGGTGAGTTGACCTGCATAATACATACTTGGTGTGGGCATTAGAACTGATTCGTAAGAGAAGCAAAATTATTCATGAAGTAGCAACGAAAATATAGTTGGGGGTCACCACAACATGAGGAACCTTATTTAGGGGTCATGGCATTAGAAAGGCTGAGAATCACTGCATTAATACATATTATTTAATTATTTAATTGCTATTAAATTTTTTAAAAAATAACTTATAGGGGGGCGGTGAGTAAATTCTTTTCTGGAAAGGGGGCGGTAGGCCAAAAAGGTTTGGAAACCACTTTTCTAGAGTGAGGAGGCATCTTGCCATTGTCCAGGCAAGATGTAGTAGACATGGCTATTTGCTATTTTTCCTTTTCCTTAGAAGATAGCTCAGTGAAGCTAGTTAGCTCCAAGAACCTTTCATATAGAGAATAGATTTCTTTTGACTTTAATAAACATATTATTTTTAGAACCTATTAAGATGTGGATCTGCAGTCCTGTTCTGTTGAATGAAAACCAATCCTTCCTCTTTACATGTAAGCTTCTGTTGGTTATGAACTGTGCTTCTGGCACTTTGCTATATTTTTGTGGAATCCTCCCAAGTGAGGGTTATTTTTGAGCCGAACAGCTTTGATTCCCAATATAACATAGGCTGGCTTGTCCTTCCTGCAGCCTATGAATGAGGAACAACACAAAATCATAAACTTACTTTTGTAACTCGATTGCATGGTTCTCGGGCACAAAGTATGTAGATAACAATAGAATGCAATAATCAAAGAATGTTAAACACATTAGCGACAAAGATCTCATCAATAAAAATACTACCCAGAGACCAATCTGATCACTGCGCTCTAGAAATGACAATTAATCAAAAACAACAGGTGAAGAGATGGAGGCTCAATGACAACTTACTTAAGATGGAAGATGACATAATTAAGAATACAAAACTCTTGAGTGAATTCTTCAAAATTAACGACATACCAGAAACGAAGATTGAGGTATTGTGGGATGCTTGTAAAGCAACTATGCGAGGGATCTTCATACAACAAAACTCAATCAAAAATAAAATAATAAGATGAAAACCAGAAAACAATTTGAAACATACCCCTACAATCGCAAAATTCAGATGAATTTGGAGTGACTAAAGAAACAAAAGCATCACTTAGAACTAGAACAGACAGCAAGACAACTGAAATTTATAAAGCAAAGAACATTCCAAAATGCAAACAAACCAGGATGATGGTTAGCCTGAAGAATTAGGAAAAAAACATCAGCATGTCAGATTGTCAAAGTGAAAAGAGGCGATAAGGAATTGACAAGGGATGAAGAAATTAGACAATTTAACTGGTTTTTAAATTTTATTTATTTATGTGATAGATTTTTGGGTATTGATTAATTTACAGATCGAACAATGTCCACAATTACTGGTATGTAAGGGAAGTGTGTCGGGATTCTGTTTCACTCTGTGGTCTGCGTGCACCAGGATGTTTTTAAAGTTTTGTGTCCTTTTATGTGCAATAAGGAATGGGTGTTCGAGACCAGGGATAGAACTAACCATATAACCTAGAGGTAATATGTTTGGAGTGTGGTGAGAAAGTAAGGGGCCAAATGATCCGATCAGTAGGTGATACCCAAAAATCTATTACAAGCCCATACAACAATAGAACTTTTAAAATTAAATCATGGGCTACCTGTGGATCAAAAAATGTCATTTATTGTCTATCTTGTTTTTATGGAAACCTGTACATAGGAGAGACTGGTAGGGAACTCAGGACTAGAATTCAAGAACACAGATCACGTTTTAGGACCCAAAGTGAAAATTCCATACTCTATTTACATTTTAAAACCCATCAACACGAATGTGAAGACTTTAATGTAACTGTTCTTGAGCAGATTGAGCCCTCACCTCACATGGACATTAAGCAGAGATTAATGCAATTAGAAACTCAATGGATAATCAACCTTAAATCCCCCTGGGTTTAAATGACAAGCTATCCCTGAATGAGTTACTAGTTTAATTTCTTGCATCTGGGTTTAATTGTATGTATCTATATATTGACTTCCATTGCACGTTAGTTTTGTCCGAGACATTGACCTTTTGGCATTGGCCACACTTTATGTATAAAGAAAAGAATATATGGTATGTATTGCTTGCTCCGGGCATCCCAAGTAGTAGCCTTGGGGAGCAGACCCCTTTGTATGGGTATATAGGCTGATTATATATTTTTTATAGAATTACTATAGATTAAGTGGAAACGTGCCATACCACTACAAGATTGGGTCTCCGGTCTCGAAGAAGCCCCTAAGGGCGAAACAGCTCCATGCAGGGATTTCCCTGACCATTGACCGTTACTAAGCAGCTTTAACATCAACTTTGGATTACAAATATTTCAAGGATTATACCTACATTTGACTTTTGGATTTATGCTTTCATTGACTCATGCTCTGGGACCTTCCGTTGTGAGTAAACACTGAAGCCTGTTGCTTCACATATAATTGTTACAAAGACTATTACGTTTTCACTTATCTGGATGTTCACCATACAACTACTATGTTTTGTGTTTGATATTAGAATTATTTTTATTTATTTATTTATTATTCATTTTTATATACCTCTCCTTCCAGTAGGCTCGGGGCGGTTTACATAAATCACATACAATATCACAATACAGTTTAATTACTGATTGAATAATTATGAATACAGTGTACTTTATGTTCTTTGACTAGTGAAACTATATTTTCAAATTGGAAAAACTATTTCCTAAGAGGATCTATTGACTCCCGTTGTTTTTGCATTGTTACCAAGAGGTACTACACTTTGTTGTTTGTTTTGCATATACGGGGAAACCAATCAGGAGAACCGACTGGAAGCAGTTCGAAGATTATATGAAAAATATATGAAAATCTGGGTGGTTATCACTTTCCAGAGGAAATGACGTAGGGGAAAACAAAATAAAACAAACCAAAGACTTTGTTAAACCATATTAAGAAATGTAAGCCTTCAGGCCAAAGAAGAAATAAATACCAATAGAGATAGATGGCGACACGGAGAAGAAGATTGGGAAGCCAACTCCCCCCCCCCTTCCCTCTTTCTTCCTCCCCGGGTAACCCTTCCCACACTTCCCCCATCCTTCCCTTTTCCCCTTTTTCTCTTTTTTCTGTCCTTTCCTCCTCTCCTACCCGTCTCCTTCCCCCACCTTCCTACCCCAGCTATACCTTGATTTCCCCCAGAAACATCCCATGTATTTTTATTTTTATTGTGGAAAATCTTAATTAAAATATGTATATTAAAAAACAGCAAATGGGCAACACAATCCCTGGACAGCCCCAAAGAGGCCCTAAACAACATATAAAAGGCACAAAATGGGCAAAACAGGCCATGAATAACCCTAAAGTGGCCCTAAACCACTCGTTCCTCTGTAAAGTGAGTGCTGATGTACTGGCACCTTTTTCAGTTCGGAAAGCTATGAAAAATCAAACATGGAAATTAAGACGCTTCTGTTTGCAGATCAAAGGGCCCGAATTTACCTTTTGCTTCACTTGATCTTCAAACCCCCTTCTGAATCAAAGCTGCCCAAGGGGAGCCAGCAGACAGGACTCGTGCCGGGAAAGGGGAGGGGTGTGTGGGTGGGTGAAAGAAGAGGGTGGAGAGAGGGAACTCAATCTACATTTGCTTCATAAATAGAGGACTTTCAGAAGTTTGTCTAAGTCTGATAAATTCCGTTCAGCCCAGGTACTTTGGCAGCTCCTCCTGACCCTGTGTTGTGTGTGTGTACATGTCCATGCAATTCTGTGTTGCTTTCTGGATTTCAGAGATTTGGCACAAAAGCAAAGGGAAAGACCAACCTTCCAAAATTCAACTTTATCATGTAACAGGTGTCCCTACACATTTGTAGTTTTGACTTTTGCCAATTTGATTATACTTTGTGTTTGGTTTAAAATGTTCACTCTAGGAGTCTCTAGGTCAGTGTTTCCCAACCAGTGTGCCGTGGCACACAAGTGTGCCATGAGCGATCATCAGGTATGCTGTGGGAAATTGGAACCTCCAATACCCTTTCTTCCCCCTCCTGCTGAACACTTTTTCTTCTCCACTCGGGCTCCCTTCTTCCCAGCCTCGCTCTGCTTGCTTTGCCTCGCTTTGCTCGCTCTGCTGCTTCTGCAGGAGGAGGGAGGGAGGAAGACGTGACCCGTGCGGGCACTACTACTCAGACTCGCCCCAAGTCTTCCTCCCTCCCCTTCACAGTGTTCTCTGGATATAGGTGAACTACAACTCCAAACCTCAAGGTCAATGCCCACCAAACTCTTATAGTATTTTCTCTTGGTTATGGTAGTTCTGTAAGGGAAGTTTGATTCCATTCCATCATTGGTGGAGTTCAGAATACTCTTTGATTGTGGGTCAACTATAACTCCCAGCTGTTGAGCAAGACCTTTGTGTGTGTCTTTCTGCCATTCCTGCCAGGATATCTATGGTGTGTTCATCGAAACAGGCCCAGGTTTCACACTGAGTGTATAAATACATTTTAAAACATATGAACTATATGTATTAATGTGTTAGAGTGTCATTTTGTGTCATTTTGGTTGGTGGTGTGCCCCAGGATTTTGGAAATGTAAAAAATGTGCCACGGCTCAAAAAAGGTTGAAAACACTGCTCTAGGTCATCTGGTGTGATCCTGTGGTCAATTTCTTTCAGTCATGCTGGAGGAGTTCATCTGAAGGGCCACATAAAATGATATGGTGTGTCAGCTTTGGCCCGCAGGCCTTGAGTTTGATACATGTGCTCTTACCACTTCACTGCATGCATGAGGCAAAATTCCAAACCTATTCCTATGCTTGGTTATTGCCATGGAGTGTATATAGCAAAAGAAAAGAGAGCATGTTGTATTGTGTCCTGTCCTTGGTGCTGGATGGGGTATGTATACATTTAGGTGTCCATACAGTGGGACCTCAATTTTAAAGTGTCGCAACTTAAGAGCATTTTGAGTTAAGAGTTGTCGCTTCGCCTGGTTTTGCTTTGACATACAAGCAGCATTTTGCACTAGAGGCGGTGCTAGCACAAGAGTACAGGGCTTTAGGGCTTCAAGGGAGCAGCTTCCATGCCTCATGCTCTTGTCCATTTTGGAAGATTGCGGTCTGTTTTGTTCGTATCCACTTTGGGAGATTGTTGTCCACTTTGCTCTCGTCCTCTTTGAAGAACTTTGGGTTCGTTGATTTTGTGTAGTTTTTATTCCTAGTATATTTGGCTTCATGAAGAAAGAGAGGGAGAAAGAGTGGGAGGGAGGCTGGAATTATTACAGTATGTAGAAAATGATGCTTCTGCCTCTTTGTGATTTCTTGCCACAATTTTGTGCTTCAACCTTTTAAAAGTTGGTCTTTCTCTATTTTTTTTTGTTCCATGTGAACGTGCAGATTTTGCCTTGCTATTACACCGGCCAAGATACATTTTATTGCCTCAAATATGCTTCTTTGACACAACTTTGTGTTTCTATCATTTTAAAGTTGATCTTTTAAATTATTATTCCATGTGAATGTGCAGCTTTATATTATTTGTTATTTATAAAAATAATTTCTTACTTGAAAACACATAACAAAAAGGGAGAAAGTTCAGGGGGTGGAACAGATTAATAGCATTTCAATGGGGAAATTCACTTTGATATAAGAATGATTCTACATACTGTACTAATTCCAGCCTCCCGCTCACTCTTTCTCTCTCTCTTTCTTCATGAAGCCAAACCTAGCTGACTATGGGCTGATAGATACTCCCTGTTTTTGGCATTTTTGTATATACAGTGGTATCTTGAGTGAAGAGTTTGATTTGTTCCATGTATATACAAAAATGCCAAAAACTGGGAGTATCTATCAGTTCATAGTCAGCTAGGTTTGCAAGGGGGACTAGTAAGGTGAATTTTTGGAAATTCTGAATTTCTATTGACTTTGCATAAAGACTAGTCTTCTTCCCAAAAATGGCAGTGGATTACAATAAGGGGGTGCTTTGATTGCATTTTTCCTGCATGGCAGAAGGGGGTTGGTCTGTATGGCCTCTGGGCTTTCTGCTATCATCATCATCACCACCACCACCACCACCACCACAACAAAGGCTGGGTGGCCGTCTGTTGTGGTGCTTTTATTGTGCTTTTCCTGCATGGCAGAAAGGGTTTAGGCTCTGTTAAGTTTATGTTCTTCATTTTAAATATTGCTTTCTTTCTCTCCCCCCCCCCTCCTTTTTTTGCACTGTGTGAATTAGTTCACACACTGTCCATCCATCTGATAGTGGCCCAGCCCATGCCTGATATATATACTGGGCAGGGCACGTCTCTAGGATGGAGGACCACCGCCTCCCAAAGATACTACACTATGGTGAACTCGCCACGGGTCAGCGCAAGAGAGGCGCCCCCAAAAAGAGATATAAGGACTCCCTGAAACCATATCTCAGACTCGGCCAGATTGATCACCAACAATGGTCCACCCTGGTCTCACATCAGGAGGCATGGAGATGCACTATCTACAATGCTGTGGCCTCTTTCAAGAAGGCACACCGAATGGGTCTTGAAGAGAAACGACAATGCAGAAAGAACCAAAACTTGGAAACAACATCACCCAAGGAGGCTTTCTGCTGTGCTTTCTGCAACTGAACTTGCCTATCTCAGATTGGCCTTTTTAGTCATCAACGTGCTTATAAAAAGCGTGGGATGAGTCCTTCATAAGAATCTTCATTCGCGAAGTAATGCCGATATATACAGTATATATATACCGTGTTTCCCCGATAGTAAGACACCCCGGATTGTAAGACGTATCGGGGGTTTCAGGGGGGTCGGCTAATATAAGCCGTACCCCGAAAGTAAGACGTATTGCACGCCGTCAGGAGCGGCCCCGCCCCCCCCCCCCCCCCCCCCCTCCCGGCTGAGGCTGTAAGAGGGAGGGCAAAGCCGAGGAGGGCTCCCCTTGGCCCCTCCCTCCCTCCTACAGTGACAGCCAGGGCGGCAGAAGCGGCGATTTCTCCCGGTTCTGCTGCCCCGGCTGAGGCTGTAAGAGGAAGGGCAAAGCCGAGGAGAGCTCTCCTCAGCTTCGCCCTTCCAGCTAAAGGGACACGCCAGCCTCAGAAGCAGCGATTTCCCCGCTTCCGAGGCTGCCGTGTCCCTTTAGCTGGAAGGCGCTGAGGAGAGCTCTCCTCGGCTTTGCCCTTCCTTCTGGGACACGCCAGCCTCAGAAGCGGGAAATCACTGCTTCTGAGGCTGGCGTGTCCCTTTAACTGGAAGGGTGAAGCTGAGGAGAGCTCTCCTCGGCTTTGCCCTTCCTCTTTCCAATATAAGACATACCCCAAAAGTAAGACATAGTGGGGCTTTTGGGGATAAAAAGAAAGTAAGACACTGTCTTACTTTCGGGGAAACACGGTGTGTGTGTGTGTGTGTATATATATATAACAGATAATATAATAGATAAACATTTCTTAGTACTCCACGAAAAACTTTTGCTTTAAAAAGAGATCTGTGGCTGAAAATGTGTGAGAACCTGTGCTTTAGTATATTATAGATGGATTAGATACCGCCTTCTAACTCATTGAGGATGCACCAGTGTTGGACCTGCCTCTCAAGCCCTGCCCATCTATTATATAGGTTTGGGGATTGCTCCCTAAAGCTTCTTTTCACATTTACACATGCTTATTAGTGATCTCCATTACACACAATGGGATTTACTTCTGGAAAAACAGTAAGCAGACAACTTTATTTATTTATTTATTTATTATTTCAATTTCTATACTGCTCCTTCCCGCAGGCTCGGGGCGGTTTACACAATGTAAAAACAGCATAATATAATACAGGCTGAGTAAATTAAAATTAAAATTAAATTAAAGTGACACAGAAGATGAGGATCCAGTTTGTAGAAGCAGGATTGTTGGCGCATACCTTTTTGTCATTTTAGAGAAAGGAAAGGTGATATCTGCTAACATTTCCTTTTATATGAGAAGAACAAGAGCCCCATCACCTCCAGGGCAACCAGTTTGGCCAGGGCCGTAGCCAGGATTTTGATTCGGGGGGGCTGAGTTTGGCTGGGGGCTGAGACTGGGTGGAAGAGGTTCTACCCTAGCAAACCTTTTGTATTGTTATCCCAATAACCCCATTAATGTGGGATATAATGAGCATGGTGATCAGATCATGATATGAATAAACATAACAGTTTAAATAATGTACCAGTAAGGCCTTTTCACAGACCACCCTGAGAATTTCGGTGGGGGGGGGGGCTTAAGCCCCCATAACCCCCCCTGGCAACATGCCTGAGTCTGGCTACTCTAATGCATTAGAATGTAAACTTGGTATCTCTGTATCCAAAAAAGATGACATTAGGCCCTCCGTGTTTGTGGGGTTTGCAGAACCCTGCAAAAATAGAAAAACCACAAGTAAATAAAAAGCTATATTTTCCCCTGGAAGAATGCCTCTTTGGAACTCTCTAGATCCTCCAGTATGACTTTGTGTCAATGGAAGGTGTCCATAGAGTCATGCTGGAGGGTCTAGAGCAGTGTCTCCCAACCAGTGTGCCATGGCACACCAGTGTGCGGTGAGCGATCATCAGGTGTGCCATGGGAAATTGGCACTCCCCCTCCCCTCCTCACAGCCCCCTCACAGGTTTCCAAGAAACAAATTGAGCCTCTCCGCTTGGAAATGTTGGTTTTTTTACTATTTTGCTGGATTTTTTGAGAGCCCCCCCAAGGAACTGTTTATAACAGTTTCATGACATCCATGGTTAACTGGAAGCAAGTTTCACTCCGGGTAGGGTTCCCATATGTCCCTTATTCTAAGGGACGTCCCTTATTTTCGCCCTAAAATTTGTGTCCCGTTTTTTCAGGCCCTGTCCCTTATTATTGACTAACAGGACAAGACTGGGTGGGGTTGACCAGAGGAAGGCGCGTGTTGTGGTTTCCACAGCAATGCCTACCCGGGAATTCCAACTCGCAGGGCAGGCTGACAGTCGTGCGCTTGCGAGTGTGTGCCTGCCTGCATCCCCGTTGGAAGGAAGAGGTGATACAGGACTTTTTCAAAGTACTGTAGACTCAATTAACCATTACCCAAGAGGAATGTTAGATCATGTTGGATAAAGATCGTTTCTGGTTGCTTGAGAGTTACTCTTAAAATAGGCCTAGCTGTGCATCCCAATACTATACAATGCTTTGTATCCCATACTATACTATACCATTAACTATTGACATAATAATCATGAAGATGTACTGTCTTATAAAATTTATTTTATTTTAATGTTTAGACAGTGCACTTTTAAAGTCAACAAAGTCAAGTACTAAATACAGATGGAGAAAATAAGGTAGCTCTAATAGTGTTTTTTCTGCATGACAAAGCATGCAGAAACATACCATGTACTGTTAAGAGGATATAAGTCAGTTTCTTTTGTGAGTTTCAATCATTATCTTATTCTGTTAATAAAACTATTTCTACCTAATCTTTGAGTTTCCAGTTTTTAATGAAGTGTCCCTTATTTTTGTGAAAAATCCCATAAATATCCCTTATTTCTTAAATCAAAAACTCAGGGTGAAATTTCACAAAGGTCTGGAAAACAAGCTCTATGAGGAGCGGCTTGAAGAGCTGGGCATGTTTAGCCTGAAGAAGAGAAGGCTGAGAGAAGATATGATAGCCATGTATAAATATGTGAGAGGAAGTCATATATATGTTGTGTTCATCGAAACAGGCCCAGGTTTCACACTGAGTGTATAAATACATTTAAAAACACATTAACTATATGTATTACTGTGTTAGAGTGTACTTTTGTGTCATTTTGGTTGGTGGTGTGCCCCAAGATTTAGTAAATGTAAAAAATGTGCTGCGGCTCAAAAAGGTTGGGAAACACTGGTCTAGAGATTCCTAGATATTAATGAAATCTGCAAATAATTAAATACGCAAAAGTTAAACATTCCAATGTGATGACCGACTGTATCCTTTCCCTTCCCTTAATGAAAAATTCCTTGTGTCATGAAAGCTTTGTGTGTCTTACCCTAGGAGAGGGTTGGCCTTGGAGAAGGTAGGACATTACTATAGGGGTTTTTTTTTCATGTCAGGAGTGCCTTGAGAAACTATAGTCGTGAAAAATGAACATAATTTCTGCATGTGGCAGATTTTTTCCTGCAGGTGGTGCTCCAGCCCAGTTCTGTAGAAGCTCTTGTCCTAAGCCATTTCACATCATGCTATTGAACGACTAAGGAAGTGCCTCATGTTTTAGTTTTTGTCAAAGAACCCTGAAAGGGAGGCTGGACACAGCTAGAACTGCTGAATGGTCATGTTTGTCAATTTTATGATCAGACCTTACTTCAAGATTTTGGAGAGAAGCATGGCCTTAAACGTTTTACAGAGGAAAACTAGGGGTGCATCTACACTTAGATTTAATGCAGTTGTGCACTATTTTATTGGCCATGGTCAATGCTATGGAAGGATTAAAGTTGCAGTTTTACGAGATCATTTGCTGTCTCTGCCAAATAGTGCTTGTGCCACACAAAACTGCAACTCCCATGTGTCCATAGCATTGAGCTATAGGAAGGAAAGTGGTGTCAAACTGCATGAATCCTTCACATGTAGCCAAGCAACACCGGCGTGTGGTCATGGCAAAAGTGAAAACACATACGTACGTAGAAGAAGCTGCAGCAGTTTGCTTTTGTTTGGGCCTACTAGAAAGGGCAAGATTCTGTGCGCCTCTTCCTTCTAATGGAATTAAAGATATATTTGCATCTTGAACTCAATATGTAGCAACTGAAATAAGAGACAACGTGTTACATGGAGAGAACTGGACAAGCCGTGAAGCTGAGAGAGAAAAGTGGATGTGGACTGTGTAAACATTATGTGTATGCAAATCTTCATTTTAAAATCGTTAGTTGTATCTTATTCATAAGTTTTGTATATATGAACAGATATCACGAAACATAGGAGGAGGGCACACAAAAAACTTATGAATCAAAACTCACACAATACCTTTTCCTTTGAATTCTGTAATGCTCGGAAATCAGTTTCATTGTCAATGCATGAAAGGCAAAGCCAAAAAGGCTGCCATTCCTCTGTAAAATAAAAAGAGATAGGCTGCCTCTTTCTGTGAAGAGAGGAAAGCAGCAGGGCGGGACGAGCTGAGTGAGCTGGGAAAGAGACTGAGAGCACATAATTCTGGGAAATGTAGTTTGGGAAGGCAATGAGCCCTATGGCATAGAATTCAAAAGGCACTGCAAATAGGAGGACTAGCAGATACTCCAATACTAGTGAGTAAATCTAAGCTGGACTGGGAAGAAATCCCTAAATTGAAGTTCTATTGGTTATTAATATGTTGTGTTGTTTGACATATGGAGAGAGCGACATTCAATGAGATAGCAGTTGTGGCTTTAAAAAACCCATTTTCGTCAAAACTTTTTAAAATTCCAAAAAATCAATAAATGTATGAATATTTCTGAAACTTGAGGGGAATTATTCCCTGCTATTTATTTATTTATTTATTTACTTTATTTATATTCTGCTCTTCTCACCCCGAAGGGGACTCAGAGTGGATTACAGGTACACATACTAGCAGACAATTCCTGCTGTTTTTCACATACACAACATATAGACGAACAGAGGCAAACTCTGGCCACCAGGTGGAGCTGACACACTCCTCATCTCTCAGTGTCCCTTGTTGTTCCTTCCGCATTCCTTAGCATTCCTGGAGTTCTTTAATGGCCTCATAATTCAGTCAAAATTTGCCTCCTCGCTTAATGTGGTACCTTAATCTCCTACTTGACAGATGCAACTGTCTTTCAGGCTGCAAAGGTCGACAGCAGGGCACACTTAAGGTCAAGCACCCACTTCAACCCGGGTAGGCCTCGAACTCATGACCTACTGGTCAGAGAAATCTTATGCAGCTGACACTTAACCAGCTGTGCCACATTCCCAGTGTTATCTTGTGTCATTGTATAGAAAATTCAAGAGATATAACTGTAGCAAGTTTTATGCCAATAGCTCTAACAATGAGGGAGAAAGGCGCCCTCAAGGTTTCCCCATTGGCACAATTACTTAACGAAAAGTAGTCAAATTTCAGAAACACTTTAAAAATAATTTCCCCCACCTCCTAGTTTTATAATGAGCATTGAAACATTTTTTTCATTGATCGCACAGGCCTACTAGACATGCACATACCTCCTGAGGATCAAGTTTTGATGTCAGAACTGAACAAATTCAAATGCCTCTGTTCAGTGTCTTCCAGGCTTGTGCAATCTGGGTAAACCTTGACCCGTTTTGTGTCCTGGCTTTCAGTGAGGGCCCCAATCTGTTTTTGGAAGCCTCCCAAAATCAGGAGGGCAGATATCTATTTTCGCTCTGGGTGCTGAAAAATGCATTTTCTATTGCCCCATTTGGGGGGGGGGGGCTTCCCAGGCTCTCTTCCCTTCATTTTAAGAAGTTAAGCTGTTTCAACTCTAGATGCCTTTTCTCTACTCTAGAGGAGGTTCTAGGCTGCATGCACATATGCATGCTTTCTGGGCATGCACACCACCCACGCACACTTTCTAAGGCAAGGGAGGCTGCTCACAGAAAGCAGACGAGGAGCCGGGATCGGTTCCCGCTTGCTTTAGTGTCGAGCTGATTTTTGTACCGGGACGCGGATTCCTGTTACATGCTCCCGAAGGTATCAAAAGTAACAAATGAACATATGTAACAAAAGAAAACACTGACCGTTCACAACCCTAGTGTCTTTTGAAACTTCATTACTCCACTGAAATACCAATTGGTTATCTCTGTATAGGACTTTGGAGAAGCCAAAATAGTACTTTTAAAGCATGAATAAGCAAAGGAAAGGAAACATAAAAGATGAGTGTAAGCCACTCTGGCAGTATTGTTGTTTGCTGTAAGCCGCTCTGAGTCCCCTTCGGGGTTGAGAAGGGCGGCATACAAAAATAGTAAATAATAATAATAAAAGATGAGTGTGTCCATATTTCATTATTGCTTTGGCTGCATTGCAGATTAAAAATTAGGCATCTGTGAGCAAAACAGGTCTACTGGTGTATTGCAGCATCCTCCAACCTAATGTCCTCCAGCTATGTTAGCCCACAATTCCTATCATAGCTAAGCTATCATGACCAATTCCACAATTAAACTGATTATCGTTCTGGGCAGAATGTAAGCTCCACCTGCTGGACTTCTTTTGAAATTCCGATTGTTTCAGAATTGGAAATTTGATGACATACTGATTTTTTATTTGTCATTTAAAAAAAACATTTAACGCACTACAGTTGCCTTGTTACACTCACTATTCCCAGATCTATACTTTCCTCTAAACATAATGTCATAAAAATACACTTGTCAATTCTACTCGTTCTAATTTAATCTAATTACATATAATTATTATAATATATTTTCGAATTGTTCATCCACAATCTTTCTTGATCATTTGGTACTTTGAATTTGCTGTTACTTTTACACGTGATCCTAATATATGGTTTCTGTGTATGATCAAATAGATCTTATTTTATTTCTCTTTTTGCTAATCTTTATAAGTTAATTTAGGGCTCAAAATAGTTAGAACTCGGAAAAAACTGAGAATTTATCAATAAAGAATTGGTTAAACAGGATATGGGCTGTAGCCCCGTTGCTAGCATACTGAAGGATCACCGCTGGGGAGAAAGAGAATAATGTGCCTGACTCTATTGAGCTTTCCTGGTCTGCTCCTTCGGTGTATTTGGCAGTGATTGTAGTCCCCAGAGGGTAATGAGAACAATACAATGGCCCCTAAATACACAAAAATTGTATGGTTTGTGGGTGTGCGGTCTTGATGGAAGAGACTCATACCAAGCTTCAATTGCAACTCCCCAGTGTATTTTGAGACCTTGTGATTACTTTTTCAAATATCACATTATCACAATGGTAACAGTGCTTGACGTTGGCCAAGCACCTAGTTTCTGTGGTTTTTTAATTTGGAAGGAAATAATAAGTGCCCTTGGCAAGTGTGCCTAGAACATGAGCATATTTAATTGTCTATAACAATAGCCATTCAATATGGGAAAATTGTGGCGGTGGGGTGAGGTGGCCAGATAGATATATCCTGAGACACAATAATGAATGGTTCCTACTTCTTCCTCTACCCACATCTCCAAGTCAAAGGCTTGCAGTCAGGGCCGTAGCCAGGATTTTGTTTCGGAGGGGGCTGAGTTTGATTCGGGGGGGGGGGGGCTGAGACTGGGTGGAAGAGGGTCTACCCTAGCAAATCTTTTGTATTGTTATCCCAATAACCCCATTAATGTGGGATATAATGAGCATGGTGATCAGATCATGATATGAATAAACATAACAGTTTAAATAATGTACCAGTAAGGCCTTTTCGCAGACCACCCTGAGAATTTCGGGGGGGCTGAAGCCCCCTTAGCCCCCCCCCCTGGCTACATGCCTGCTTGCAGTGTTTCATAATACCCTGAAGGAAAATGCAAGTCCCTTGAGCTCAGACCAACAATTTTGCTGAGGAAGGTGTTTGAATATGCTAAAATAGGGATTGGGAATTTGGAATTTAGAAAACTTCAGAAACTAGTAAGAAATATCAAGAGTCTTTTTTTTTTTGCATCTGGCCAACCTGCGCTGACTTTGCTTGAAGAGATTGATGATAAGAGTGAACTTACAAAAATGAGTGCTAAACCGATGGAGAATGAACCTGCTAAATGCCTAGAAGTCCAAGCCATGGTTTGCATTTGAAATCACAATGCATGCAAACCATGGTTCACCCTGATCCACTGCCTGATCCAAGGTTGGACCACTTGTGACAGGGCCGTAGCCAGGATTTTGATTCGGGGCTGAGTTTGGTTCGGGGTGGCTGAGACTGGGTGGGAGAGGGTCTACCCTAGCAAACCTTTTGTATTGTTATCCAAATAACCCCATTAATGTGGGATATAATGAGCATGGTGATCAGATCATGTTATGAATAAACATAACAGTTTAAATAATGTACCAGTAAGGTCTTTTCGCGAACCACCCTGAGAATTTCGGGGGGGGGGGATGAAGCCCCCTTAGCCCCCCCTGGCTACATGCCTGACTTGTGACCTTTCTAATAGCATTGGACTTCAGGTCCCATCATCCTTCACCATTGGCTTTGCTGGCCAAGTCTGATTGGGGCGGTAGTTCAGTAGCTTCTGGGAAATGATGCTTTATCCCCTGTTGCAGCACTTTAAGGTAGGGGTAGAGAACCTATGGCTCGGGAGCCAGATGTGGCTCTTTTCATGATTGCATCTGGATCTCCAGAGAAGCCCAGGCCTCGATTTCCCAGCATGCAGCGGGGAGAAGTGACGCAAATGTGCCGTGACTGCCGCTTCCATGCTGCCATCGCAGCCTCATCCTCATCCCCCCACTGCTCTCGGGGCCCTGCACCCTCTTGGCCGGGGATGACGGAGCCTGGCGGTGGCTCCTCGGGGGAGGCGGGCCTGGACCTGGAGCCGTGGACCTGGCCTCACTGCTCCCAGGGGACGGCCAGCTCATCGCCCTCATCGTCGGGCAGCTCAAGAGCCACTGTCTCTTCAACGCCTTCCGGAGGGACTGCCTCACTGATGTCGACATCAAGGTCTGCCTTGGCCCCACACCCTCCTCCCCCTTCCTTCCTTTCTCTTCCTTTCTTTTTCCTCTCTTTTTATTTCATTCTTTTTCCTCCCTCTCTCCCTACCTTCTTTCCTCCCTCCCTCTTCGTTCCTTCCTTCCTCTTCCATTCTTTCCTTCTCTCCTTCCTTTTCCTCCCTCTCTCCCCTTCCCTCTTTCCTCCATTCTCCCTCTTCCTTCCTTTCTCCCCTTCACCCTTTCCTTCTCCTTTCCCTTCCCCCCTCTCCTTCCTTCTTTCCTCCATTCTCCCTCTTCCTTCCTTCCTCTTCCTTCCTTCCTTCCTTCCTTCCCTCCTTCCTTTTGCCTCCCTCCTCCCCCTTCCTTCCTTCCTCCATTCTCCCTCTTCCCCTCTTCCTTCCTTCCTTTCTCCCCTCCCCCTCTCCTTCTCTCCTTCATTTTCCCTCCCTCTTTCCCCTTCCTTCTTTCCTCCATTCTCCCCAGAGCTGGGAGCTCTTAGCCTGGAAGAGGCTCCTTCTGCCTTGACCTGCTTTGACACTGGACATTTCCCCAGGATGATGCAATCCTCTGGGGACCGTGCTGGATCAGAACGGAAGTGATGTAACCTCTTCTGGACATTGGACACTGAATGGGAATATGCTTTGACCAGAGGGGATGAGGTCATCCATGGGATTGCTGAGTCAGCAGGACATGATGCAACCTTCCCAGGATGTTGCAAGGGAAGGGAAGGAGGGGGTCAGGGTCACTGCTTCTTTATAGGTGTTATACCTGCAATAAATCTGGTTGGATCCTTTGAGCTCCCACACTCCCTCTTCCTTCTTCTTCCTTCCTTCCTTTCTCCCCTTCACCCTTTCCTTCTCTCCTTCCTTTTCCCTCCCTCTTTCCCCTTCCTTCTTTCCTCCATTCTCCCTCCCTCTTCCTTCCTTCCTCTTCTATTCTTTTTCCCAAGTCTTCCTTTCCTTTTCCTTCCTTTCTTTTCACTTCCCTCTCTCCCCTTCTTTCTTTTCTCCTTTTCCCTTCATTACTTTACTTTTTCTTCACTCCCTTTCTTTCCTTTTTCCTACTCTTTCCTTTCCTTTCCTCCCTTCCCATTTCCTTCTTTCTTTTGCTGGCACCTCACCAAACTAAAGTTCCTAGACTTCCACAACATTGATTTATCCATGGCAGTTAAAGTAGCATCAAACTGTATTAATTCTACAGTGTGCACACATTCTAAGACTGTCCCTGGCTAATCAGAATAGTTTGAAAACACGCGAATAACCCATCACAGTAAAAATGTATGCAATCAGGATGATTTTTCTCTCTGGGAGAAGATCATATCTGTGGTGGCCCTTCTAAAGGGCAGAAGGCCACCCATCCTAGATCCCAACAGAGGCCTGGCCAGTTTTGAACTCTTCCCCATGGTCACATCAAAAAAATTCCAGCAGCGGTTCTAGGTGCCTTTTCTTCCCCTCTATGAATATTCAAGCATTCATATTTGCCAGCAACAAGAATCAAGAGACCAGCCTTGGAGGTGGGAGAGAGTGTGGAGGAATTATTCTGCATCTGGTAAAGCAATTTGGATTTTGACTCCCAAAGGGATCCAAAACACAAGATTCCGAAGGGGAGAGAACATTACAACAGGAGGTAAGTCATAAAGAATTAGTATTACTGCTGGACCATAATTATATCAGACATTTCCATATTTTATCTCTTCAAAGACAAATAACGACAACATCACTATACTTCTGATCATTATACTAGACACATGCAACTAGTAGCGTTTCAGAACTTGCTGGACTGCTATTGCCATCAGTCTTAGCCAACATGGCTGATGTGATCTGAAGTACAACATCCAGACAGTCACAAAATGCCCTCTTTTGAATTAAGCAGTAGTTTAATTCAGGGATCACATTTGTATTAATCATCAATATGAATGAATACCACGATTTCAGCTTCTGAAAGAACATGGCCTTCTAGAACAGTGTTTCCCAACCAATGTGCCATGGCACACTAGTGTGCCGTGAGCGATCATCAGGTGTGCTGTGGGAAATTGGAACCGCCAATACCCTTTCTTCCCCCTCCTGCCGAACACTTTTTCTTCTACACTCGGGCTCCCTTCTTCCCAGCCTCGCTCTGCTCACTTTGTCTCCCTTTGCTCTAGGGCGAGTCTACGCAGTAGCGCCCACATGGGTCACGTCTTCCTCCCTTCCCCCTCCCCTCCTGAACACGCTCACGCTGCTCCCTCGGATCAAAATGGTGGCAGTGTAGAAGAAAAAGTAAGTGTTCGGCAGGAGGGGGAAGAAAGGCCGCGAAGGGGGGGGGGAGGAAGAGGAAGAAGTCTCTGTCGAAAGCCGGCATGGGCAAACTTGGACCTTCCAGGTGTTTTGGACTCTAACTTCCACCATTCCTAGCAGCCTCAGGCTCTTTTCCTCCCCCCCCCCCTTCAGCCTTTCAAGCAGGAAAAGGCCTCAGGCTGTTAGGAATGGTGGGAATTGAAGTCCAAAGCACCCAGAGGGCCGAAGTTTTCCCATGCCTGTTTTAGGGACCTTAAAGTAGTGAGCCTCCTTCCAACATTGTGATTCTGGATAGAAAACAAACAACAACATAACATAACATTGTTTGAGTCCACAGTGCTCTCTGGGTGTAGGTGAACTACAACTCCAAAACCCAAAGTCAATTCCCAAGCAAACCTTTTCAGTACTTTCTGTTGGTAATGAGAGTTCAATATTCCAAGTTTGGTTCAATTCCATTTTTGCAAGAGTTCAGGATGCTCTTTGATTGTGTGTTAACTATAAATCCCAGAAACTGTAACTCCCAGATGTCAAGGTCTATTTTCCCCAAACTCCATCTGTGTTCACATTTGGGCCTATTGAGTATTCATGCCAAGTTTGGTCCTGATCCAACATTGTTTCAGTCCACAGTGCTCTCTGGATATAGGTGAACTACATCTCCAAAACTCAAGGTCAATGCCCACCAAACTCTTATAATATTTTCTCTTGGTTATGGGAGTTCTGTGTGGGAAGTTTGTGTCTTTCTGCCATTCCTGCCAGGATATCTATGTTGTGTTTATCGAAACAGGCCCAGATTTCACACGGAGTATATAAATACATTTGAAAACATATTAACTATATGTATTACTGTGTTAGAGTGTCATTTTGTGTCATTTTGGTTGGTGGTGTGCCCCAGGATTTTGTAAATGTAAAAAATGTGCCGCGGCTCAAAAAAGGTTAAAAAGCACTGTTCTAGAAAATGGCCTTCAGCAGTTTCATGTATTAAAAGCTACAGTTGTGAGGAAGCGGCAGTTTCCTCCACTTGGGCAGGGAATAATTTATACTCTCCAGATTGTTCTTGTTTTAGTCAGTGTTTTGAAATCTAGTGTCAAATTCTCAATTAGCTGCATTGCTCACCGAGGGCCCTTTCACAAAGCCCTATATCCCAGAATATCAAGGCAGAAAATCCCACAGTATCCGCTTTGAACTGGGTTATCTGCATCCGCACACAGATAATGTTGGATTTTCCGCCTTGATATTCTGGGATATAGGGCTGTGTGGAAGGGCCCCTGGAAGCCTTCACATAGTTTTTGCAAGAATGAACTCTTGTTGTTAGTTTATTAAAGGAGAATTGGGACACCAATGTGATATTAATAGCACATACAATTTTGGAGTACTTTCTGTTAGTCACTCTCTAGCATGGTCAAGAAACTGAATTTAGAGCTTTCAGATGAAAGAGTGTTGTTTTTCAGGTATCATAGGATCATAGAATAATAGAGTTGGAAGAGACCACATGGGCCATCTAGTCCAACCCCCTGCCATGCAGAATTCAAAACTATCTTAACAGATTGGAGAGATGGGCCAAAACTAACAAAATGAAGTACAACAGTGACAAATGCAAGATACTCCACTTAGACGGAAAAAATGAAATGCAAAGATACAGAATGGAGAATGCATGGCTCAAGAGCAGTATGTGTGAAAAAGATCTTGGAGTCCTTGTGGACAACAAGTTAAACATGAGTCAAAAATGTGATGCGACAGCAAAAAAAGCCAATAGGATTTTGGCCTGCATCAATAGGTGTATAGTGAATAGATCCAGGGAAGTCATGCTACCCCTCTATTCTGCCTTGATCAGACCACACCTGGAATATTGTGTCCAATTCTGGGCACCACAATTGAAGAGAAATATTGACAAGCTGGAATGTGTCCAGAGGAGGGCAACTAAAATGATCAAGGGTATGGAGAACAAGTCCTATGAGGAGCGGCTTAAAGAGCTGGCATGTTTAGCCTGAAGAAGAGAAAGCTGAGAGGAGACATGATAGCCATGTATAAATATGTGAGAGGAAGTCATAGGGAGGAGGGAGCAAGCTTGTTTCCTGCTGCCCTGGAGACTAGGACGCGGAACAATGGCTTCAAAATACAAGAAAGGAGATTCCATCTGAGCATTAGGAAGAACTTCCTGACTGTGAAAGCCGTTCAACAGCGGAACTCTCTGCCTCGGAATGTGGTGGAGGTTCCTTCTTTGGAAGCTTTTAAACAGAGGCTGGATGGCCATCGGTCAGGGGTACTTTGAATGCAATTTTCCTGCTTCTTGGTAGGGGGTTGGACTGGATGGCCCACGAGGTCTCTTCCAACTCTATTATTCTATGAAAAGCACAATCAAAGTATCCAGACAGATGGTCATCCAGCCTCTGTTTCATTTACGGGCTGTGAAAAGGCCTTTGGGAGGGGATTTGTTTAAATTTTTGGATGGTTTGCTTAAAGGAGGGAATAGCCTGACTCCATTGAGTCCCCACAGGGAGAATTCAATTCCTCCCAGATCTAGCTGGAGGAAATTAAAGGAAAGGACACCAGAAACAGTGGTTTCTTAAGACTGATTCCTAGAGAGAACATTTTAATCACATATGTGAATAATCGAATCTGCAAATGTGGAGGAATTACTGTATTTACTAGTATATTTATAGGGGGACTGAATATATTTCTGTGTTTTGGTATAGCGGAGGAACTTCTTGCAACCTACTGGTGCAGCTAGTAGGTTTCCCCACTCAGCCAGCTAGGTTCTCCTGCTGTTTTCTGTGATCAGTTGCCAGAGAGAAGAACCTATTTAAAAATTGGGACCTGTTGCATGGAACAGAGGTCTGGTTTGGAGCCGGGAAGCCGTTGCATGGACAAGAGGGCACTACTTGAGATTAGTCTTCCTGCCTCACTGAATAAGCATTGAGGCAGCAATCCATGCCTGGGACAACTAAGTGGTGTGTGCCAGCCAGAGAGCAAAACCGGGCTTTTTTGAGGACTTTTCTGGAAAAATTTGGACTGACGTATGGAAAAGGTATTGTCCCGTGATGATACAAGAAGGGTTTTCCAGCTCCACTTTGCTCAGAAGAGTAGAAGTGGCACCAGGTTTGGGTTATCATCCTGTGATGTGTTTGCTGACCTTTTGGCTGCTCTGCTGTAAGGTCAAAGATCAGTTTAATGACTATGTTTGCCTTCGTGGTAAAAACTGTGTCATCAAACCATTGTGCTGAGGTTGAAAGACAAAACTATAGAGAGCCAGTACAGTGAAGTGGTTTGACTAATACTCGAGGCCATGGTTCAAATCTCTTCTTGGCCATGGAAGCCTCCTGGGTCATCTTGGGCAAATCACACTCTCCCAGCCTCAGAGGAAGGCAGGGGCAAACCTTCCTGAATGCATTTGACCAGGAAAATCTAATTATAGGGTCACTTTAGGATCACCATAGTCTGAAATAACATGAATAACAACAAATAATAGAGGTCAGCTAGGTTATACATGGAACTGAGGGTTCAAGTGGGTGCCAAAGAGGAGCACAGCTGAGTTAGCTGTGGGGGGGAAAAGCGTCCGAGAGAAGCAAATCTTTCTTGTCAGTTTACTAATCTATATACCCTGTTGAATAATATGCATCTGGGGCAGAGCTTGGAAAGGCGACTTTCATTTAGATTCCAGAATCCAGAATCCCCCGGCCCCCATGGCCACCCTTCCTGCTGTCTGGGGTTTTTAATCCTCAAAATAATGTTTCTGATCTAGGGTCAGCCTATAACATTGCACAACTCAAGTCCAAAGTTCAAAACTACACACATACACTTCCTTTTCTAGACTGCCTCTTGCAGCATTGATGACAGATCTCTCCTTATCACATTTTATCACAACACCTGAACATTCCTCATATTTATTTTATTTATCATGTCAGAAGCAAATTGGGAATACAGCTATAATGTATAGGAAAGCCACAAAAATTTTGAAAATGTTGCATTAATTCCCCATATGATAAGATGTGAATGACCGCCTTATTTTGATAGGGTGGGGAGGAGTGTTAAGGGAAGAAATATTGAAGGGCTAGATAAATTCAATATACAAGGAAAATCTTGAGGAGAACTGGTGTAAGCTTCCACATTTTGACTTCCAACCCCCCATCAGCTTCAGCCAGCATGGGCAAGGAAGAGTTATCATCCAAAACTATCTAGAAGTCAAGAAGATACCTATCCCTACATTAAGCAAGTTTAGTCTAGTAATCCTTTTTTTAAAATGGAGCCAACCAGAGTGCTATGGTGAGCCTAAAGGAAAGTGCTTCCACTCACACTCAGTAGTTCTCCCTTACGCTTCCACATATTCACTGATAAACCACCTCTGAGCCTGGAGGCTTCATCAACAAAGCCCGGTAAATGGTACTTAACTATTTCAGGATTACAAGTAATTCTAATCCCATTTTAAAGTGATCTAAATCAGTGGCCGTCATCACAGCCTAATAGAAGCAAACTCAGAGTTAATCACACATTATATTAAGTGCTTTCTATTATCGTTCCTGGATATACTGCATAGAATCATAGTGCTGGAATAGACCACACAGGCCACCCAGTTCAATCCCTTGCCATGCCATTGGGGTGTGGACTGACCGGAATAGAGGACCTTGTGTTACTCAATTTCTGTCCAGAAACATACTTTCTCTCTTTTCACTTCCTTTTCTGTTATGTCAGTCTCAGATTTTTTTTCTAAACACAAAAGCTTCAAAGGGTTTAACATACTTTTGACCCTTCTGTATTGTCCTACTCACATCATTTGACATGGTTTTCCTTTTGAAACTCAGAAAACATTTGAAGAAGGATAAAATGCCATACAATTCCATCTAATGGTAAGCACTACAACTCTCTTTTTGGAAAGTTTTCCCCACAGTATACTCCACAGACGTCTAGTCATTTTGCCTGATTTTTGGTTTTTCAACTTCTTGTGATGTTTTTCTTTTTTTGGATGGGATGATTCAACATGCAAATCAGAGCTTTTGAAATTGTGTGTCACAACACAGTAGCATGTCAGCTTCAGTGAGTAGGTGTATTACATGAATATGATAAATGACAATCTTGGAAAAGTATGTTATTATCATAGAAGTTATACATTTTAAAAAATATAAATGAAAGGTTTTTATGAAATATGTTTTATCCCCATACATTTTGTTATTACAATTCATGTATGTGTCTGTATCTCTTGTAAGGGATTGGTTAACCTTTAAATTGGCTGTCCTCCTTCCGGACACAGCAAGTGAGAAGGGGCGAGGTGGTCTCTGAGGGTTCCCCACTAGTTTGTGGGGTGCCCCAGGGGGCCATCCTTCCCCTCTGTTATTTAACATCTATATGCGACCACTTGCCCAGCTGGTGCGCAGCTTTGGGCTTGAGTGTCATCAGTACGCTGATGACACTCAGCTCATTCTGAGGATGGAGGGTCGGCCCGACTCTGTACCCGATAATTTCCATCTCTGCCTTGAGGCCGTTACTGGATGGCTGCGAGCCAGTAGGTTGAAGGTGAATCCAGCGAAGACGGAGATCCTTTGGCTAGGTCGCCTGGGCGGTGGGGAACTCCAGCTTCCAACCCTGGACGGCGTGGCCTTATTCCCGTCATCTTCTGTAAAAAGCCTTGGAGTCCATTTGGCACTCGGCTTGCCGAGTTGCGTTTTTCCACCTTCGCCAGGCTCGGAAGCTGGCCCCCTACCTGTCCCGCCGTGATCTGGCCTCGGTGATCCAAGTGACGGTCATCTCAAGATTAGACTACTGTAAAGCTCTTTACATTGGCCTACCTTTGTCGGTGATCCGGAAACTTCAGCTAGTGCAAAATGCCGCAGCCCACATGCTCACAGGCACACCTGTGGGCTACCGTATCACACCTATACTGCGGGAATTGCACTGGCTACCTATCCAATTCCGGATTACCTTCAAAGTGTTAGTTTTGACTTTCAATGCCTTGTATGGTCTAGGGCCAATGTACTTGAGAGACTGCCTCTCCCCATATTGTCCCATGAGATCACTGAGATCTGAAGACAAAGATCTCCTACTTGTCCCAAGCGCCAAAGCCTACCACCTCACGTCAATGAGGAGAAGGGCATTCTCGATCATTGGCCCTACACTTTGGAATTCCCTGCTGCCGGAAGCTAGGTCGCTCCGTGACCTCCTGGCTTTCTGGAAAGCCTGTAAGACCTGGCTATTTTGGCAGGCTTTTGTAACTGAGCCAGCTTAAATACTCATCAGTTGAGCTATTATTGCTGCTAATGCACTCTTTCAGTGTTTATTGTTGCTGTTTTTATTGTGGTTGCGGTTTTAGTGTTTTTACTGTTTTAGGTATTATTGTATTTTGTATCCCTGCACCTATGAGCCGCCCCGAGCCACCTGGGAGTGGCGGCTAAGAAGTCCAATAAATAAATAAACAAATAAACCTCTGGTTTGCTAGCAAAACTGAATTACTGAATTGTGAAATGATGCATGTCAAAAAGTAGCGGCCTCTTCCTCCTTTTCCTCCTTCCATTTTTTATACTCCCTCCGACGTCTCTCCTTCCGGGCGTCCTTTCCAAAAGGGGAGGGAAAGCAGCGTGCGAAGGCCGGCGGACCACCTCTTTCTAGTGCCACCATTTCAAAAACATCCCCTTCCTCCTCGGTAGAGGCGGCGACACATGGAAATGTCACAAAGTAATCGTCAGGAAGAAGCTTTTCTGCGCCTCTGGCTCCGGGCCCTTCTGGGGGCGCTGCTGCTGCTGCTGCCGCCAATGGTCATGTTGCGTCAATCCGTGGGGGCCGCCCTTGGTATATCGTCAGGCCTCCCCCTCCTCCTGCTCCTCCTTGGGTGCCCCGCCCCGTGTCGCTCGGGCCAGCCCGCCCCGTGAGTCCCCTCTCCCCCCCCCGTTCCTCCGCGCCGGCGCACTCGGGAGTCAGTGCGTGTGCGCGGGCGCAGCCAGGAGCCGCCGGGGGGGGGGGGGCTAAAATAATGTTCGATTACTCCCCCCGGAGAGCTCGGACCGCCCCTGTATATCGTTAGTGTCATGGTTACTCTTGACCTGTTCATGACTTTCTGCTTCAACTTCTCTCTCTTTCTCTCTTTCATATACATACATATATACACATTTCCACTTTCCTTTTCTTTTCTTGCTCTTCATTGCTTTCTTTTCAAAAAGAGCTCTTGTGAGGGAAGTAAAACAGTTCAAGTAAAGTGCTTCAAGGGGCCACTTGAGGCTTAGGGCACCTTAGGACAAAAGCATTCCCAGGGAAGCATCCATTTGATTCTGTTAATTAGAGTTGATTAACTTTTCCCCATACTTTGCTGCTGTGTGCCTTCAAGTTGTTTCCAATTTATGATGACTCTAAAGCAGGGGTGCTCATTAGGTAGCTCGGGAGCTACTAGTAGATCTTCGGCCCTCTTCCAGGTGATCTTCGTGCCTCACCTGCCGGATGGGGCACTCTTGCCATGTGTGCGCACACCCTGCGCGCACGCGCTCCTGCTGCTGGCTTCTGCTCTTGCGGTGCTTCTTTCGCCTGCGGGGCATTGCAGGAAGAAGGAAGCACGAGGCGGGGCCCCTGGAGGGAATGCCCTGCCTCTCTCTCATCAGATGAAGCAGCTGTGCAGCCTCCGTTGCCGGCGAGACAGGCAGGGCGGAGCGCTCCCTCTGGATGCCCTGCCTCATGCTTTCTCCTTCCTGCAATGCCCTGCAGGTGGAAGAAGCGCTGCGCGGGCGGAAAACAGCAGCAGGAGCACGCGCGGTGGCAAGAGCGCCAGGGCCGGATTACCCATAAGGCCAGACGAGGCCATGGCTAAAATGGCGCCGCGCTCCTTCCTTCACTGAAAGAAGGCCCGCGCGATAGAGACGGAGTCGGGGGGAAGTCCCGACGCCTCTTCACTCGCATGCACGGGCGCGCCTCCATCCTTCACTGGAAGAAGGAGCGGCGCACGAGCGAGGAGGTGGCGGGGGGAAGCCCCGTCAGACGCGCCTAGGGGCGGGACTTCCTCCTGGCTCCTTCTCTTGCGCGCGAGCGGGCACCGCGCTCCTTTCAGTGAAGGAAGGAGCGTGCCACCCGCCCGCGCGCGAGAGAAGGAGCCGGGGGAAAGTCCCGCCCCTATAGCCGTTTGACGGGGCTTCCCCCCAACGCCTCTTCGCTCGCGCCGGCCCTGCCCCCCTCAGGTGGCCCCGCCCCCCTCAGGCGCTCCCCCCGGGGGGCGGCACTTACAGGGTCTGGCCTCAGGCGGCCCCAAGTCTTAATCCGGGCCTGAAGAGCGCGCGGCAGCGGGAGCGCGCGGTGGCGGGAGCAGGTAGATCTTTTGGACTTGGTTGCTTTAAGAGGAGCTCGCTTGCTGAAAAAGTGTGAGCACCCCTGCTCTAAAGCAACCTTATCATGCGGTTTACTTGATAAAATTTGTTTGGAGGGGCCTGAGATTGACCTTCATCTGAGGCTGAGAGAGTGTGACTTCCCAAGGTAATCTAGTAAGTTTCCAGGGCCAAGCAGGGATCCCCACTAGAGCAGAAAGAGTAGGCAAAGAGTATGCATTGCATTTGAAATCCTGTGGCTGCCTCCTTCAGAATTCTGCAGGAGGCAGCCACAGGATTTCAGATGCGATGCATACTCTTTGCCTGCTCTTTCTGCTCTCGTGTGATGCTACGGTAGCTGTCAAACAAGTACAACATGCTAGCTTTTATACATAGCAATTAAATAGCTCTAAAACAATACAATTCTTACTTTTAAAGGCAACCTCCACTGATTTGGGTACCAAGGATCACTTGGTATACACCATGTATATTTTCTAAAAGTTACTATTTTGGACTGTGACTCCAAGATTTCTCCTCTCAGTATAGCCATTAGATGTATGCTGGCTGGGGAATTTATGAGATCTACAGTATGGGAAATGTAACTTTTCCAGGCTCTGGCTTTGTGTAATTCCAGACTGGAGTTCTTCCTTTTGGAGTTCTCTTTTCTACCTTCTTCCTTTTGGATTCTTACCTTGTCGTTCTTCCCCAAAGAAAGACTCAACACAAGCAAAGTGAAGGCACCATTTAAGACACACAAATAAAATGTCAGTAAAACGTATCTTCACTTTGTAATTGCCCTTCATTAGCCAAAAGCCCATCAGAATAAAACAGCCTTCTTCTGCTAAAGCTTCAAGAAATAAATCAAGAAGAAAGCCCTCCTTTGCTTCCCCACCGAATACGTCTGGATGGCACAATAAAGGCCTCTCTCAAAGCTTAGGTTGTCTACTTTGAACTGGATTATATGAATTTACACTGCCAGATAATCTGGGATAAGAAGATAACCTGGGATCAGATCCTGGGTTATAGGGCAGTGTAGATCCAGCCTAATTATTAGTGATATAACTTCCCCTTAATAGTCTTCTTCTGTTCCTCCTACCTTCTACCTTACTTCTACCTTTTATACTATTGTCATGAAGTTTTTTTAATCGTATCAGAAGCGAACTGAAGGTACAGTTGTAATATATTTTAAAAACACAAAGTTTTTTTTAAAAAACTATGGCATTATACTAAATGTCCTTTTACCAGTAACTGGCCACTGGTGTTGCTATAAGAAGGGCCTCAATTGTGCATTTGGCAGGGCTCAAACTGCAATGTAATAGGTGGTCATGTAGTGAGTCACGTCATGTAGCGAGTCACATCTTCTTATGAAATAGCCAATGTAGGACAGTATCCATGTTATTATCTTGTCTTCTAGGGGAAAAAAACTTGTTTTGTTTTAGGGCCCGTTTATTGTTCTTTCTAGCACTACTTTGTATCTGTAAAAATGTTTCTCCAGCAAAACATCTCAAATTAGTTGGTTTTCTACTTATCAGCTTTCACAACCATCCATTTTTCACAACCATACATAGAAATTGGAAATACGGACAGTTCCCAAGTTACAACCAAGGCCCCTTCCACACAGCATTATAAAATCCACATTGAACTGGATTATATTAAATTTAATGTGTATGTTAGTCAGAACTAACATTTAAAATTTCTATATATTAGCTTTGGAAGGCATATGCTATCTGTGCCCCTCTTCAGAAGATTTCACCTCACTTTCTGTCCCTGTGATAACTGGATTTTTAAAAAAAATAGTTTATTGTGGAAACAAGGATTGGTGAGATAGCTTCAGTGTATATGATAACTCTTTCAGGAGTGAATTCACCTTCCGGGGGGTAGATTTCTCCCATTTCCTGCTGTCTCACCCATGTTCCTAACTATGAGTCATTTGTAAGTTGGATGCTTGTAACTTGGGGACCACCTGTACAATGACATGGACCATTTTAAAATTAGAATTCAGTGATACCGCTTGAACTTCGGCATCTTGTTTAGTTTCTTCATAGCTATGTTTCCAAATCCTATCTTCTTCTGATTTCTTGATTATAGTCTTCATTTTGATTAATGACCAAGCTGCGATACAGAAAATCTTGAATGATTTCAGTGCCTTCATCATCTGTCTCAAAGTTATGTGATCTCCCTATGCTCATTATTTTTCTTTATTTAATGTTCAACTGTAAACCTGCCTTTGTGCTTTCTCCTTTTCCCATTAAGTCTTAAGGATACAAGGGAATTGACTGTGTCCAGCAGTGGTCACACAGGGATATCCCATTGCTGTGCTTCTCGCACCATAGGGCTTGTGCCACATGGCAGGGAAGTTGTTACACGGAAATAATTAAACTGAAGTTATAGCAAGCAGGCTTTGTTTCAGCACAATGGGCAATAAAACACCCAGTCTCTCTCATATTGTCGCCTGCCCTCTCCCATTCTGATACAACAGGAAGTAACTTTGAGCCAGGGCACACCATTTCCCTGCTTGTTGAGACAATTGAACCAATCCATGTAACCATATAACTACTACATAGCTGGTTCACATCACAGATGTAGTTCAGTGAGTAATTACATATGGTCTGCTGATCTGATCCCTCAAACCTATCTTTATCGCCAGCAGCCACATTGAGTAATTCTGCTGACAAGTAGGGTGCAGTAGGATTATTTCCTCTGACCCTCATGTCCTGTTGTCTCTGGGACAACCATGAGTGGTGAAAGGGGTCTTGTTTCTGATTGATACACTAGAAATCACTGACAGGAGGAGATATTCGTGGGCCAGAAGTTCTTCTTTTCAATAGGGTTCCCTCGGTAGGCGAGGAAGCTGGCCCCCTACTTGTCCCGCCACGACCTAGCCACAGTGGTCCAAGCCACGGTCATCTCAAGATTGGACTACTGTAATGCTCTTTACGTTGGCCTTCCTCTGTCGGTGATCCAGAAGCTGAAGCTGGTGCAGAATGCTGCAGCTCGGCTGGTGGCAGGCTTACCATGTCGCTGCCACATCACGCCTGTTCTGCGTGAACTGCACTGGCTTCCAATAGAGCACCGGATCACCTTCAAAGTGCTGGTTCTGACCTTCAAGGCCTTGAACGGTCTGGGGCCAGTGTACCTAAGGGCTGCCTCTCCCCATATAGTCCTTCAAGACCACTGAGATCTGAGTCCTTGAACCTTCTTGCTGTGCCGAGCCACACAATCCTCCACCTGACCTCAACACGGAAGAGAGCCTTTAGCGCCATCACTCCAGTATTGTGGAACGCTCTCCCTCCCACAATCCATGCGCTGCCCAATCTACTAGCCTTCCAAAAGGCTTGTAAAACCTTCCTGTTTATACAGGCATTTGGTCAGGAATAATTCTGGGGCTTCCACTACATAGCCGTAGGCCATTGCAATATGGAGGACGAAATCCACACACAAATGGCTGAGTCAACAGAAAAGATAGATAGTAGTAGTCGAGAGGTAGGACATGGTAGGCCTTCTACAAATTCTCACAAACAGCCAAAGTTGAAAGTGCACCAGAGAAATAAATATAAATGTCTGTACGCAAACGCTAGAAGCCTTCGAACAAAAATAGGGGAGTTGGAATATTTGGCAAAAGAAAAAAATATTGATATTATTGGCATAACAGAAACCTGGTGGACGGAGGAAAACAAATGGGACACAAAGATTCCAGGTTATAAACTGTACAGGAAAGACAGGAGAGGGAAAAATGGTGGCGGTGTGGCCTTGTACATAAATGAAGAGCTAGAATCTCATGAATTAGAACTTCAAGAAATTTCAAACTCACCTACAGAAACATTGTGGATAAAAGTCCCAGGACAAAAAACTAATCTAGCACTAGGGATCTGCTATCGCCCTCCCAACCAAACTCCAGAGGCAGACTGCTATCTGAAAAATGAAGTTAAACAGACCTCAAAAAGAAATACATTTGTCATAATGGGGGACTTCAACTATCCCCAAATAGCTTGGCCAAATTCTTGTTCTACGCATGAAAGAGAGACAAGGTTCCTCGACATGCTAGCTGATTATTCCCTTGAGCAGATGGTCATGGAACCAACCAGGGGAAAGGGGATCCTGGACTTGGTGCTAACAAATGAACAAGATCTCATTCAAGATGTCCTTGTAACTGAGCCCATAGCTACCAGTGACCATAACACAATAACCTTCAACGTAAGTCTGGATAGCAAACTGTCAGTGAAAACTAACACGGAGACATTAAACTTTCACAAAGGGAATTTCACCAAAATGAGAAAAATTGTAAAGAACAAACTAAAAGAAGCAGTAAAAAAAATCAAATCCCTCCAAAATGCTTGGAAACTGTTTAAAAACAGGCCGAACTAAAATGCATTCCAATAAAAAGAAAGAGGCATGGAAAGTCCAAAAGGACACCAGTATGGCTTACAAATGAAGTAAAAGATGTGATTGGAAAGAAGAAAAACTCATTTGAGAAATGGAAGGCTCTTCCTACCGAGGAGGACAGAAAGGAACACAAGCTCTGGCAAACTAAATGCAAAGCAACAGTCAGGAAAGCCAAGACAGATTTTGAGGCACACATAGCAAAGAATATTAAAAAAAATAACAAAACCTTCTTTAAGTACATCAGAAGCAGGAACCCAACTAGAAAAGCAGTTGGGCCACTTGACGACAATGGTCAGAAAGGGAAAATCAGTGAAGACAAAGAGATTGCTGAGCGGCTAAATGACTTCTTTGCCTCCGTTTTCACACAGGAGGACAGACAACATATGCCTGCAGCTGAGTCAGTTTTTTCAGGGAGGGAATTAAAAGAATTAAAATAGATAGAGATAAACAAGGAGGATGTTCTCATATGCCTTACTAAACTAAATGTCAACAAATCACCAGGTCCAGACGGCATCCACCCCAGAGTTCTTAAGGAACTCAAGTGTGAAATTGCTGAACTTCTAGCTAAGATATATAACCTTTCTCTAAGATCAGGCACTGTACCCGAGGACTGGAGGGAGGCAAATGTAACACCGATCTTCAAGAAAGGATCCAGAGGTGATCCAGGAAATTATAGACCAGTCAGTTTAACCTCAGTTCCAGGCAAAGTGATGGAAACCAGTATTAAAGAAAAAAATTACTAGGCACATAGAAGAACAGGCATTGCTGAAGGAAAATCAACATGGTTTCTGCAAAGGCAAATCATGTCTTACTAACTTGTTAGAATTCTTTGAGGGTGTAAATAAACACATAGATAAAGGGGACCCAATTGATATTGTTTACCTTGACTTTCAAAAGGCTTTTGACAAAGTCCCACACCAAAGGCTCATAAATAAGCTCTTCAGCCATGGAATCATTTGTCCTGGATTGGAACCTGGCTAAACTGTAGGAAACAAAGGGTGGTAATAAATGGACATTTCTCTGGGTGGAAAGAGGTGAGAAGTGGCGTACCCCAAGGTTCAGTTTTGGGTCTGTTACTTTTTAATTTATTCATTAATGATCTGGATGTAGGAGTGAATTCTGAGGTAGCAAAGTTTGCAGATGACACTAAATTGTTCAGGGTAGTTAAAAATGAAACTGATTGTAAAGAGCTCCAGAAAGATCTCTCGAAATTGAGTGAATGGGCAACAAAGTGGCAAATGCATTTTAACCTAAACAAGTGTAAAGTCATGCACATCGGGCAAAGAACCCCAACTATACCTACAAATTGATGGGGTCAAAGCTTTCCGAGACAAACCAGGAAAGGGATCTTGGGGTCTTGGTGGACAGCTCAATGAAGATGTCAACCCAGTGCGCAGCAGCAGTGAAAAAAAGCAAATTCTATGCTTGGCATGATCAGAAAGGGAATCGAAAATAGGTCAGCAAATGTTGTATTACCTCTCTACAAATCTATGGTAAGGCCACATTTGGAGTACTGTGTACAATTCTGGTCTCCGCACCTTAAGAAGGATATAACGGAACTGGAAAAGGTACAGAAAAGGGCAACAAGAATGATCCAAGGGATGGAGCGGCTCCCTTATGAAATCAGGTTGCAACGCCTTGGTCTTTTCAGCCTTGAAAGACGGCGTCTAAGAGGTGACTTGATCGAAGTGTATAAAATCATGCATGGGATAGAAAAGGTGAATAAAGAAAAAATATTTTCTTTGTCACAAAACACTAGGACTAGAGGGCACTCCCAAGGTAGGAAAATTAGGACTAATAAAGGGAAATATTTCTTCACCCAGAGGGTCATTGGGTTATGGAATTTACTTCCAGAAGAGGTTGTGACAGCTGTCAGCCTGAACAACTTCAAGGCAGGATTAGACAGATTCATGGATACCAAGTGTATCGGTAGTTACTGAAAAGGACATTCAAGTGCCACCTCGGAGTTGGTTGAGGTAGGCAGGATTTCCCTGGGTACTGGTTGTGGGGGGTCGGGAGCAGGTCAGGGTTTTGCCCTCCCTTCTGCTCGAGATCCCCGTGTACAACTGGTGGGCCACTGTGTGATACAGAATGCTGGACTAGATGGGCTGAGGTCCGATTCAGCATGGCTCTTCTTATGTTCTTAATATGTAGCGTGTGTGCGTTACCATACGGTTGTAATTATGGATGCCAGTTCCTGTCATTTTATTGTGTTTTTATTGTGCTTTATCGTATTTTACTGTGTTTTATCGTGTTTTACTGTGCTTTTAACATTTGTAAGTCGCCCCGAGCCTGACGGGAGAGGCGACTAATAAGTCGAAATAATAAATAAAAATTAAATAAACAAATAAATAAATCTGTAGTTTCACATATCTTTACAAAATCCAGTAATGTATTCCCCACTGATTTGGGGGCCATATTGTATGTACTCAAGCTTTTTACTTGCTTTTTACTTTCAAATGTCACTTATTCCTTCTCTTTCTTTGTTTTCCTTTGTCCGGGAAGAAGCATCCCTGCAGCTTCAACGTCAATAATGGCTGCTAGCCTTCACCCTCACATGGTAGCCAACCTTTAGGGCAGCGGTTCTCAACCTTTTTTTGACCAGGGACCACTCTCCAACATAAATATCAAAAGTTTATGAATCAGTTTTTGGTCAATTTTAGATTTGGTTTGGTTATTTGGAGTGCTGATTCAGGAAACTGCATTGGATAGACCACATCAGCTCTAGCTTCTGATACAGAACATATGCCATCCAGTAGTTGCCATCTGCTCACCTACAGAAAACCATATTTAATAATCTAGAGCTTATATGGTCTATCCAATGCAATTTTCTGAATCAAACCCCAAATAACCCCGGAACAGGCCTAAAAATGAAGATGCCACATGGAATTGCTCTGCTCAGGGAGAGGGAGGAGGAGAAGCAGCAGTCAGTAGGCTGGTTGTCATGCCTTTCATGGGTAGTCAACATCTCCCCTCCTGACATCCCTACCACCTCAGCAATATAAAAGGGTTTTGCGAGAACATGGGCCCAGAAAACCCAGAGGGCTGTAACACCCTCCCACAAACCTCCCCAGAAAAGCCTTTAAGTGGAAAAATTACTTATCCACTGCAATTACCCTGCTGCCGGCCCTCTTCTGGCACCATTTCTATGTGCCAGGAGATGGCTAGCAGTAGGGTAATGGTGACTGATTAAGTAATTTTTAGTTTTTAAGCTTTCTTCTTCTTCTTCTTCTTTTGCTTTCTGGAACACACACCCCCTCGGGAAAGTATGATGTTTTCTGCCAGTGTGGGGACAGAAGTCTGGCTTGACCTGGGTTTTTAAAATCCGGGTTGGTCCTGACTTTTCCCGTGTAGAACCGACCATGTTGTTGTTCATTCGTTCAGTCGTTTCCGACTCTTTGTGACCTCATGGACCAGCCCACGCCTGAGCTCCCTGCTTGCTCTTGGTCGGCCACTCTTCTTTTTTCCTTCTATTTTCCCCAGTATCATTGTCTTCTCCAAGCTTTCCTTTATTTTTATTATGTGGCCAAAGTACTTCATCTTTGCGTCTAATATCCTTCCCTCCAGTGAGAAGTTTCCTGGAGACCCCGTATCTGGCTCGCCCGCTCCTACCTCACCTTAGGATTGCCCTAACTAGAGCTAGGTTCGAGCAATTCGAGTCTATAGTGAGGGCCGGCAGATATGCTGCCACACCCTATAGGGACAGAGTCTGTGTCTGCGGCCTACCAGAAGTCGAGGATCTAGTCCACATTTTGTTGATCTGTCCCATATATGCAGAGGAGAGGGAGAAATACCTTAGCTATTTACTATCCAAAAGGACATTTTGGCCCTCTACCTTTAAAATTAACTTCCTCCTCTCAGACTCTAACCTTCAAACGGTGTATAAGGTAGCTGCTTACTTATTTAGAGCATTCAAAAAGAGACAGCGGTATATGGAGTCTATTGGAGTCAACTGTGCGGGGGATGAGTTCCAGTAGGTGGCATGGAACAGCCTGCGGTACAGCGGTAATAAGCGTCACATCAACTGATCACCGGTCCTCCTAAGTATCCTATGCTAATAGTGTCCCTTCCTATGTGTTGACGCAAGACAATTGCAATAAGTTTAGTTTTTAATGTGTTACATTGTTTGCCTTGTACATTAGGTACTGATTTTATCCTTATCTTGTATACTACTCTGCTGTTGGAGCTTTTATTTGAAATGACCTGACGGTTACTCAATAAACGTGACTGACTGAGTTTCCTGGAGGATGAATTGGTTGGATCTTCTTGCAGTCCAAGGCACTCTCAGAATAATGTGATGTAACATATAGGAACAACCCCAGCTAGGGATATTTGCATTGGGATTGTAAGAGCTTGGAATTGTTACAGAAGGAGGTAAAAATCTAGTTGCAAGGGTACCCTAAAGCAAGAGTAACGCTGTGCTATGCTATGAGATGGGGCCACTGACCAATTGGTTGCAATACACTAAAGGCCAACAGTGCCAAGGTCAGGAAGCACCCTTTTGTGGTCACCAGATGTTGAAGTGATCAAGCAATAGAATTGGAGTCTTTTGAATGCACCTCTTGTTTAGAAATGTTTTAATTTTGAAAAAAATCCTTTGATAAAGAACTTATCATGGTATGTGGCAGATTTCCAGTTTTGCTGATAAATTCCTGGGAATAGTTGTCTTCTGATCTGCTAAGAAGGAACCTAGCTTTAAAATTTGAGTTGGTTTTCCCACTCCTTCCCCTTGTACTGATTCCTGTTTTCTACACCCTTGCTAAGGCTTGCGCCAGGAACTTTGGCTCTGCCCAAGTTCATGTTACTATTTATATCTGGGGTGAGTGTCCCACTGGACAGCTTTAATAAATTACCTTGCCTTATAACATGAAGTCTATTGTAAGGCAGCAGATTTGGGCTGCTCGCTTGTTTTGGGGGTTTAACAACCTCACTGTGAGTGGGAGTGTGGAGAGTGACAATGAGGGTCAGGAGGCCAGGGAGGGGTTCCAAAAAGCCCAGAAAAGCTACGTGCAGAGACTGGACTCGGGGGCATGGTGCTAAAGGCCCGGATGGGCTGCCCATTTGGAGAGAACAGGATGAATCTGCTGCCACTTGCTTCCTACCTTCTCCCTCCCCATTCCCTCTCTATAGCAGGCAGCCGATTTCTCTAGGCTAAACAGTCTCCAGCAGCCAGCAACTTGGAGGAACTCTTCTGAACTGATAAAGAGCCCATTGTGTCTCTCTCTTCGGGGTCAAGTTTCTCAAAATGCAATTTCAGCCTTGACCAAAAAAAGGAGGGGAGGAGGGAGAGTGCAGAGTGAAACAGGGATCATTGTAGGCCAAAGCAGTTTTCAGGATTACGGAAAGGGCAAAAGAGAGATGGAAGAGAAAGGTGTGGACAGGTATCCTTCTGTCGTCAACACTTCAGCAAATTCTCTGTTTTGTTTGGCATTATTCTGGGGCATTAATTGTCATATGAAGACACACTGATGATATTCACCAAGTCATCGCAAACTTCATATATGTTTTGCAAGTCCTTTTCTTTTATAGCATAATAAGATGTATTTGTCCCTTTGGATTATGACAGACACAAGCAGCTCTCTCTCTCTCTCTCTCTCTCTCTCTCTCTCTCTCTCTCTCTCTCTCTCTCTCTCTCTCTGTATCTCTGTATATCTATGGTATGTCTCCCAAAATTATACCCCATTTAACAGCAAATAAGAAGTCCCTGGTGGCACAATGGATTAACCCAAGGGTGGGCAATTACTGGCCCTCCAGGTGTTTTGGACTTTAACTCCCAGAAATCCTAACAGCTGGTAAACTGGCTAGGGTTTCTGGGAGTTGAATTCCAAAACACCTGGAGGGTTGGTAATTGCCCACCCCTGGGTTAACCCTTGTGCTGGCAGGACTGCTGACCAGAAGGTCGGCAGTTTGAATCCGGGGAGCAGGATGAGCTCTTGTCCATTAGAAACTGCAAATCACAGTTCTCATGTTCCCTCTCTAGCTTCTCTTCTCCCAGCTAAACAACCCCCAGGAGGAAAGGAGGAAGGAAAAGGAAGGAATGGATGAAGAAAAGGATAGATGGAAGGAAGAGTGGAAAGGAATGGAGGGAGGGAAGGAGGGAGGGAGAAAAGAGAGAAGGAAGGAAAGGCAAAAAGGAGTGATGGAAGGAAGGAAAAGGAAGAAAGGGAGGAGAAAGAGAGAGGGAAGGAGGGAGGAAAGAGAGAAGGAAGGATGAAAGGGTGGAAGGGAAAGAAGGAGGAAGGAAAGAGAGACTGAAGGAAGGATAAGATAGTGAGAGAGAGGGGGGCCTGAGAATAGAGCCCAAGGGGCCGCATCCAGCTCCCGGGCCTGGGTTTGCCCATACCTGGTTTAAAGCAACCTGCCAAAAACATGATGCGTGAGGAGGTGAATACATTTTTTTGTCCATGTAGTCAAGCTCTGTTTCTTAGTATGAGCGTTATCCAGAAAGTAAGGTTACAAGGCAGGCAGCTCTCGCAGAGAATTTTTGCGGGGAAGTTGATATCACTGCCGGGTAGCAGGAATCCAATGAACGAGCAGTGGCAGTCATCAGTAGCTCATTGATGTAGCTCACCTTGTGGTGAAGGTTAGAGATGAGCGTCCCATTTCCCTTCAAGTGTGAAATTCACACCTAAATGCTAAAGGCATGAACACCGCTGCGATTCATCGCAAAATCGTTTCAGTTTACGGAGAGGACGTAATGTCAAGACAGCATGTGACAAAATGGGTATGGAATATAATATGAGACCATGAAGAAATTTCACAGAGTCATCCAAAACAAACGTAGTGGGATGCTGATGGTGGGAGTTCGTCTCTTTCATGACAATGCACGTCCACACACCGTTCATGCAACACAAGAGTTGTTGACTTCATTTGGTTGGGAAATATTATAAGCCACCCCTCTCACAGCCTCAATCTTGCACCTAGTGACTATCATCTGTTCACTAAATTGGAGGGACACCTGGGTGGAAAACGCTTTTCAGATGACAATGAGGTGAAAATTGAAGTGATGAACTGGCTGAAAAAGGTGGAGGGAAACTTCTATGACACAGGCATCAAAAACTTGTCCCACGGATGACAAAATGTATGGAACTGAATTGTGATTATGTAGAAAAATAATGTAATATCTATGCTACAATCCATGTAAATTTTATTAAAATATATTCATTCTTTGTATATCCCCCCCCCCAAATCTTGTAACCTTACCTTCTGTATAACCCTAATAAGTATTGAGGTGGCTATTTTTTTAAAAGCTCAATGTGATAAGGTCCTGTGTGTGTGTGTGTGTGTGTGTTGGTAGCTGCCAAGCACAGGCTTGGTTTGAGGCTCCCCCAGGGACCATGGCAATCTATTTTGGCCTCTGTCGTGTGCTTGGGATGGTTTCCTGTCTCCAAGACAATAGTACTGGGAGGGTGGGGGGACATGAAGACGACACCCAAGTCCAGAGCTGCCACACACACACCCTCCATCGCATCACCCTGGCAGGCTGCGAGCTGCCAGCTGGCCCACCGCCAAGGCTAATCCTCGGAGGCCCATCCAAAACACAGGAACCCATCCGGGAGTGATCCTCTCCACAAACAATGGGAGACTGAGGGGGAGCTCCCTGCGGTGGGATTAAGGCTGACAGGACGTGCCGAGCCAGCAGGCCAGGCAGCCAGCCGCCGAGATAAGACGCCACTGGAAACAATAGAAGGAATTGGAAGGCTGCAGCCTGGAGTGAGCACCACCCTAACTGTGAAGAATGGGCTTTGGGGATGGAGACTTAGCTGGCTGCCACAGGCAGACTTTAAGGAGTGATGCGGCTGGCCGAAGGTTGCCGTAGGTAAAGGTGATGTGGCTGGCTGGGGGTTGCTAGAAGTAAAGAACAATTATTTACTTCTGGTGAGTGAATGGTGTGTGATACCTGTGGTGGAGGTGGGGGACTTACAGTACTTCAAGCACTTGGAAAACAGGCAATTCTCCTGATATCTGAACCTCATTTGCATCCGAGGGCCAATCTCCCTTGAGCCTGACACTGGATCTACACTGCCATATAATCCCGTTTCTGAATCCAGATTATCTGCTTTGAACTGAATTATAGGGCAGTGTAGACTCATGTAATCCAGTTCAAAGCACATAATCCGGATTCAGGAATGGGATTATATGGCAGCGTAGATGAGCCCTGAGTTTGCACACTGTACACATATGAGATTACAGATTTCCTACATGTTTCACATTCCTGTTTTAGACTGAACCCTCTGCCATCCAACTTTTTCATATCTTGTAAAATGGCCTAATCCCCCCCCTATTCTCTCCCCCCCCCTTTGTCCTTAGTTTATGTCAAATTATGCAAACTGACGATTTCATCAAATGCTGCCAGGGGCGTAGGGAACCTGTCGCTTCGTGCCCCACATCGCTTGACTCACCCCAGTCCCCTTCTCACGGCGGGAAATGTTCACTGCTTCAATCCGTGGTGGCATGTGTCTGTTTGCCTTCCCTTTTACAATGGAGCCCCACCTGAAGTTGCCATGCGTCGTGGGATGGGAACCGGTGGGCTCTGTCATAAAAGGATAGGAGAACGGGTGCATCCTGCAGAATTTGCCCTCATCTGATGAGGTCGCCAGTTTGAGTGCAAAGTCGAAGTGAGGAGGCAGTGATTTGTTTCTTTTTCAAGCAGGCTCAGGCAAAAGCAAACTGCTTTGATATTTATTTCATGAGATTCAATACACATGAGGTGCTCCTAGCTTGTGTGTTCTCCTTTATTAACAGTGCACGTCTTCTTGACCACGAAGTGATGTTACTTGGCCACCCATGTGTGTTTTCTTCTGAGTTGTACATAAGAAGCAAGCCACTGATGCAGACAAAGGAACCAGTGACCATAGCTACATGCTACTATGTACTTTCTCAACTAACTGTATTACATTTGGAATTATTGGCATATTTATTTATAACATTATACTCTACAGACGGGGAGGCTCACATAACGGTGTATTAAATATCATTTAAATTCGTGTATATATGTGTCACTTGTTGACTTGTGGAGACTCGATGAATTTCAGTGGGTTTTCTTAGGTAAGGGATACTCAGGGTTTGTTTTAAATTATCTATCTTTATTTTAAAATACAGGATGTAGCCCATGATCTTATAAATTAAGGAGAATACTGGTAAGACATAATTCATAAGGAAAAGAGAATAGGGAAATGGGAAAAATAAAATAAAACAGGGGCCTAAATTCTTCATGTTAGAAGGTTTCTCATCTGGACAAAACAGCTTCTGGATTAGTTGGAGAGATGCAAAAAGCTGGTGGGGTTGTCTTCTGTGGATGGCTAGTTTTCCTTCCTCTCTTCCTCTCTACTTCAGTTGATGGAATGGCTGCTGGATGACATCTAAGTAGAGATAAATCCCAGTAGAGTTGACTTCTGCCATATCTCCCTCAGTTGCTTTAAGCCCCAGAGATACGAGGGTGGATCAATAAGTCCGTGACTTTTTGAATGAAACACAGGTTTTTGGATAAAAAAATCATTTTATTTTTCAACGTCGTCTCCTTTGAGCTCTATACACTTTGTCCAACGTTTCTCCAATTTTTTATCCCTTCCAAAAAAATAAGATTTGTCGAGGTCATCAAAATAAGTATTTGTTTGTGAGATGATTTCATCGTTGGAGTCAAATCTTCTTTCCACCGAGCCATTTCTTCAGGTTTGGAAACAAGAAATAGTCACTCAGGGCTAAATCCGGAGAATAGGGCAGATGAGGGAGCAATTCATATCCCAATTCATGGATTGTTGCCATGGAAACTGCACATGTGTACACCCTTGTATTGTCCTGGTCCCATCTTGCGGAAAGCTTTCTCATACCCAAGTGATCATTTAAAATTGAAACCACTGAGCCATGTGAGATGCCTATGGCTTCCACAATCTCTCGTACTTTCAATCTCCTATCGGCCAACACCATATCGTGAATTTTTTCAATTGTTTCGGGTGTAGAGACTTCAACTGGGCATCCAGAATGTTCAGCCATCTTCCATGCTTTTACGGCCACAACAAAATTCAGTAAACCACTTTTTTACCATTGAAATTGATGGTGCAGAGTCCCCATAGTATTTATCAAGCTTAGCCTTGGTTTGAGTGATGGTTTTTTCCTGAAAAAAATAATGCTTAATGAGCACACGAAATTCACTTTTTTCCATTTTGTCCTCAAATCACGCGGTAGTCTGCTATCAACGGCTGTCAAACACAAACTAAATGACGCAGCTTGTTCAAATTTTGACAGGAGTCAACTGACAGATGCCTGCTTGCAGGAGCAGTGTTGCCCTTTCAGTTAAGAGGGTGGAAATTCAAAAAGTCACTGACTTATTGACCCGCCCTCGTATATAGCTTCTGGATATGGAGGATCCATTCCATGTTATCATGGCTAACCTTTTTGATTTTATTATTTTTCTTTCTGAAGGTATTCCTGAATTGTAAGACCATGATTCTGATACCTGATACGTTTTTTAAAGTATCTATTTCATTAACTGGGAAGAACTGGGAAGAAGCTGGTGTGAGCAGACACAGTTGGTATATGAAAGTTTTCATATGCAGAGTGCATTTAGAAAGACACTGTTCATATACAGTCACATCTAGATTCATCCAGGTCTCTCACGGTTGAAATCCATGTGTGAAAAGCAGAAATGGAACAATAAATATCAGTGCATTAGAAGGATATTTAAAACCAACTTGAGGCTAAGAAAAAAAATTACAATTGCATTTCATCATTCTGCATTTTGGTGCCACTTGTGAAAAGATACATCAGCATTTTCTATCCCTCCAACTTTCTCCCTGCCCCATAGTTGTCTCCATTTCATCTTTTAATATCCTTCAATGTTTTATGGGGGACGACTGACACACATGTGGCCTGACAACATGAGAATGTATGGAGTTGGCAGAAGTTATTCATGAGGAAAAAAAATAGAGAAGCTAGAAGAGGTTGAAGTTTAATTTTTCCTGAGACTAAGGAGAAGGAAAATATTCTACGCTTTCACCACCATCACCCTGCTGAGTCAATTAGATGCAAATTGCTTTAGTGAAGTGGTTAACCTTTGGTCCTCCAGGTGTTTTGGATATCAGCTCCCACAATTCCTGGTAAACTGGCTGGGATTTCTGGGAATTGAAGTCCAAAACTCCTGGAGGACCAAAGGTTTGGAAGCATCATTTTAATACCTCTGGGTCCTAAGGCCCCTTATACACTGCCACATGAAATCCAAATTATCTTCCTTGAACTGGATAATATGGCAGTATAGATCCTGTCTAAAAGCAATTTGCAGCAATTAAAGTTATCCAATGACAAAAAGGGGAAATGGAAAAAGGAGAGCGAAACTAAACTATTTGCAAGAAAACTAAAAAAAAGTGGGATGACAGAGGAATAATGGAGACAGTCCCTGCCCAATTGGGACAGCAGGTAGCTGTGCCATTTTGTGACTCCCCGCTTCTTTTGTTTGAATTTCTCTTCCATGTACCAAAATGTGGTGGATAAACTTTCTTCAGACCTTCTTTTGCTGCTGCATTTCAAAACTGATATGGTGGGAGAAGTCATGTCATTTTCATTGGTGCTGGTGATCCTTTGCCTATTCCCATCTGATCTTGGAAGCCAAGTATGATCAGCCCTAGTTAGTTCTTGGATGGAAGGCTGCCAAGTAATGTAAGATGTGATAGGCTATATATTTAAGAGGAAGGAACTGGCCAAACCACTTCTGAATATTTCTTGTCTAATTCACAGGATTGCCACAAGCTGACGGGCCATTTTAAGGTCCAATTCTGGGCACCGCAATTTAAGGGGGAGGTTGACAGGTTGGAATGTGTCCAGAGAAGAGTGATTAAAAGGATCAAGGGTCTGGAGAACAAGTCCTATGAGGAGCAGCTTAAAGAGCTGGGCATGTTTAACCTGCAGAAGAAAAAGGCTGAGAGGAGACATGATGAGAGCCATGTATAAATTTGTGAGTGGAAGTCATAGGGAGGAGGGAGGAGGGAGCAAGCTCGTTTTCTGCTGCCTTTCCTGAATGGCTTCAAACTACAGGAAAGTAGATTCCACCTGAACATTAGGAAGAACTTCATGGCTGTGAGAACTATTCAACAGTGGAACTCTCTGCCCCGGAGTGTGGTGGAGGTTCCTTCTTTGGAGGCTTTTAAGCAGAGTCTGGATGGCAATTTGTCGGGGGTGCTTTGAATGTGATTCCTGCTTCTTGGCAGAGGGTTGGACTGGATGGCCCAAGAGGTCTTTTCCAACTCTAGGATTCTAGTATTCTAAGGCAGTGTTTTTCAACCTTTTTTGAGCCGTGACACATTTTTTACATTTACAAAATCCTGGGGCACACCACCAACCAAAATGACACTCTAACACAGTAATACATATAGTTAATATGTTTTTAAATGTATTTATACACTCAGTGTGAAACCTGGACCTGTTTCAATGAACACAACATAGATATCCTGGCAGGAATGGCAGAAAGACACAAACTTGCCACACAGAATTCCCATAACCAAGAGAAAATACTATAAGAGTTTGTGGTGGGCATTGACTTTGGGTTTTGGAGTTGTAGTTCACCTACCCCCAGAGAGCACTGTGGACTCAAACAATGTTATGTTATGTTGTTGTTTGTTTTCTATCCAGAATCACAATGTTGGAAGGAGGCTCACTACTTTAAGGTCCCTAAAACAGGCATGGGAAAACTTCGGCCCTCTGGGTGCTTTGGACTTCAACTCCCACCATTCCTAACAGCCTGAGGCCCTTTCCTGCTTGAATGGCTGAGGGGGGAAAAGGAAAAGAGCCGGAAGCTACTAGGAATGGTGGGAGTTGGAGTCCAAAACACCTGGAAGGTCCAAGTTTGCCCATGCTAGCTTTCGGCAGAGACCTCTTCCTCCCCCTTCCCCTTTGCGCCCTTTCTTCCCCCTCCTGCCGAACACTTACTTTTTCTTCTACACTGCCGCTTCTGCCGCCATTTTGATCCGAGGGGGCAGCGTGAGCGTGTTCAGGAGGGGAGGGAGGAAGACGTGACCCGTGCGGGCACTACTGTGCAGACTCGCCCCAGAGCAAAGCGAGCAGAGCGAGGCTGGGAAGAAGGGAGCCCGAGTGGAGAAGAAAAAGTGTTCGGCAGGAGGGTGAAGAAAGGGTATTGGAGGTTCCAATTTCCCACGGCACACCTGATGATTGCTCACGGCACACTAGTGTGCCATGGCACACTGGTTGGGAAACACTGTTCTAAGGCATACCCACTTTTGGTTCTAAGCAAATTGTAGCTCACTTGTGCATTTTGTATGTTGATTTAGTTGATTGCCATAGATCTAGCTTCATAATAAAAATATGACTTTGGAAATGGATGTGTAATTTTGATCCTTTGAAATTTCCATGCCATACAGGTCATAAGGTTGCTGATTATCATGGCAGGAGGAGAGACAATATCAAATCGCTGTGAGATGCAATAAATATGAGATACTCCTTTAATACTCGAAGCAGTGGACATCATCACCACTGTTACCACCATTCTTCTAAAAAAGCCTTATGAGGAACACTAGAGCTTGCATGTCTGGTGGCGCCACTGGCTGACGCCATTGAGCTGCCTTGTCTGGTCCTTTCCTGGCTGCTGCTGGACACTGGTGACTTACCAAACCGCTGTGTGCCCTTTGTTTACACCCAAGGAAATAATAGTTTCTCTGTTTGGTGTAGTGGAGCTGAGAGAAAAAGAGAGATGAAAAGAACAAGAAACCTGGGGATAGCCTTTTGCTGATCTGGGACTCTGGGCTGCCCAAAGAAGCATTTATTTTGTTAGCAGCTCTTGGCCCAAGATGCGGTTTCAATGAGAAGGTTCTGTTTATAGAAAAGGGATTTTCTCCAGCACAGGTTACGCAAAGTCCAGGCTATCCTGTAGGAAACAAAACAACTTTGAAGGGGTCAGTGTGAGGACTCGGGTTGAACACGCTGCCAAGTGAAGTGGGTTCAAAACTTCTGATAAGTTCTGAATCTCAGAGTATAAACAAAGACCAAGATCTCTCAAACAGAAAGAAAGAAATAAAGGCCTTTCTTCATTTTTGAGACTTTATAGCGCACATTTGAAATCACTTTGCATAGGTTGCGTATCATGTATCCTTTCATTTTACCAAACTGTTAGACTTAGAATTAGAGATTCGAGTATGATAGAGACCCAGTTCCATTCTTCAGATATTCTTGAAGAAATAATATTGAGACAATTTGATCTTTGTCAGTTGTTCTAAATTAGAAACTAAATATTTGGTGTGATGATCTATGTGCAAAAGAGCGTGAACTTGTTTGTCCAGCAATCAAGTGATGGGTATGCTGGAACTGGTACGGACTGATCAGGTTTTAAGGACCCATTGCTAAAATTGACCCTGAGTTTACTCTGGCCCTATCTACACTGCCATATAATCCGGGAATGTGGCGCAGCTGGCTAAGTGTCAGCTGCATAAGATCTCTCTGACCATGAGTTTGAGGCCTGCCTGGGTCGAGGTGGGTGCTCGACCTTTAAGTGTAGCCTGCTGTCAACCTTTGCAGCCCAAAGACAGTTGATCTGTCAAGTAGGAGATTAAGGTACCACATTAAGGGGGGGGGGCAATTTTGACTGAATTATGAGGCCATTAAAGAACTCCAAGAACGCTGAGGATTGCGGAAGGAACAAAAAGGGATGCTGAGAGATTAGAAGTGCGTCAGCTCCTCTTGGTGGTCAGAGTTTGCCTCTGTTCGTCTATAAGTTGTGTATGTGGAAAACAGCAGGAACTGTCTGCTAGTATGTGTACCTGTAATCCGCTCTGAGTCCCCTCAGGGTGAGAAGAGCGGAATATAAATAAAGTAAATAAATAAAGTAAATAAATAAATAAATATCTGACTCCAGATAATATGCTTTGAACTGGATTACATGGCAGTGTAGGCTCAGGCTTGATCTGGATTATATGGCAGCGCAGGCTTGATCTGGATTATATGGCAGCGCAGATCAAGCCTGAGTCTACACTGCCATGTAATCCAGTTCATCAAAGCAGATAATCCACATTATCTGCTTTGGATTATATGAGTCCACATTGCCATATAATCCAGTTCAAAGTAGCCAATCAGTACTTGTAATTGGCCCTTCTTTTTTCCACCCAGAAAAGATGCATGAGAGGGTGGGCACACAGTAAATGTTTGGTTAGCAAGGAATAGCTCAGATCATGGCAGAATTACTCTTTTGAGCAACAACTTCCAGGATCCCAAATGAATATAGCACCACAGGAATTATGGGAGTTGAAATTCATAATATGCAAAAAGAACAAATTCCCCTTCTGTACTGCCATATATTCCAGTGTATAAGCATTATCTGCTTTGAACAGGATTATATGAGTCTACACTGCCATATAATCAATGGCATCAAAGATATGTCGGTCATACATATCTTTGATGCCATTGATGCTATGAATTAAGATTTATGTGATTTATATTATATATAAAAGAAGCCACAGATCTTGCTATAATATACCCCGCCCTGATGAAGGTCCCTTGAGGTCCGAAACGGGTCGGATCCGCCACGAAAATCCCGTAGGCGTGGGCTTCCGTTCCTTCTTCTGGACTCGTCCCAAGGCAGCCTCTTATGTGAATATGCATTGGCAATTGCAGCTTGTCTTTTGTTACAATAGAGCGGCTCATCCCATCTGTTATTAATAACCTACGATCTTCCATGAACCGCCTCTTGAGGAAGACACTGACATCTTTGCGGCTCGCCTTTTGTGTTTATTTTCAAGTGGAAAAGTTTGAACTGCAGCAACTTCACCCACTTGGGTCTCGCTGCATGGATACAATTGTGATATTTTGCCTTCTATTTGGTCAAATCACCAACCACTTGGACCTTTAGAAGACTAGATCTCTCCCACATCAATGGATGACGTAGTGACGTCAATAGTGTACATCATGCCCCCTGTTCCACCCGTGTTTACTTCCCATTGCAAAGAGTGGGACTGAGGCCGCAAAGTGAGTGTTTGTGGTTTTCTTGTAGCTTTTTTGGAATATAAACTTTATCCTTTTGGACTAATGAACTCTTCATTACGAACTTTGAATCCTTGTTGTGTATTGTTCCAACACTTATGACCTTAAATGTACTGACCGCTGTTCACCTATTGATTGTTGCTGCTTATTGTTGTGTTACTATATATGCATATTTTGTGATAGTATGTGCTGAATAGAGTTCTACTTTACTCAGTTTGTACCAGTGTTTAGTATACACAGTCTCAGATTATATTTTGTTTACTTATAGACTTGAAAGCAAACACACACATGCATACATTGTTCAAACTAGGGAGGTGCTCTGGCAACAAGGGAGATGGCAAAGCATCTCCAAGGGGCCAGGGCATGCTGATTCAGAGAGGGCAAAGATTCTGGCGGCCTCCTTGACGCTTTGCTGCCCTGCATTTGACACTTCGCTTGGCCCTGGGCTTCCTCCCTCTTCCTGCCCAGACCCCATCCTGCTTCCCGGAGGGAGGAGAATCCCAACAACCCACAAGACACGATTGGCCAGGAAAGGCAAGCCCAGGCAGGAATAAAAGGTAACAGGGAGCATCCTGCCTGAACTGTTCTGAACAGACTGCCTTGCTGACAGCTCTTGCACCATGAGCAGCAGTTTGGCCTTGTACCGTGGCATCTACACTGAAGAACGTTTCCAGCAGGTCTATGGAGTGGCCGCCACCCCAGAGCCAGAGGGAAGCCTGGCAGAGATGCTGAAGGGCAAGCTGAGCCGGGGCTGTCGATGCTCCCGGGCAGCTGCCTGGCACTTGTTCCAGAGGAGGTTTCCAATTGCAAGCTGGCTGCCCAAGTACCAGCCTAAGAAATGGCTCCCAGGGGACCTGGTGGCAGGGCTGACTGTGGGCATTGTACACATCCCACAAGGTGAGTCAGTGAGTGAGTGTGAGGGTCTGCCTTGACTCTAGAAGGCACCGCATGAATTGCATCCTAAAAGGCTGAAGAAGAACATGGCTTGGAGAAGGCTGCTCTTTCTCAAACATACAGGAATAACAGTGGGGGCTCTTCTCTCACAAGTATTATTGACTGAGCCGAGCAACAAAGCGTGTGTGTGGAAATGGGAGGAAACAGAAAAAACACACATAGGTGTCATCCTTGTTCCTGCACTTTCCCTTGCTTAGTCTCCTTAGGCTTCTCATCTTTTCATGTTTTTAATTCACTTAAAATGAATCTGATTTTAGGTACCTACTTTCTGTTTCTCATCTGCAACAACTTCAGAGTTTTCTCTCTCTCTCTCTTTGGTTGTCTTCCTAGGTCCTGATCTCTTTTTTGCCCATCCAGTTTCTGATTGATGCCTCTGCTGTCTTTGCTGTTGTTGTTGTTGTTGTTGTGTGCCTTCAGATCACCCCCAAAGCTATCACAATAGTTCCTCTTCTGCAGAGCTCTGAACTTTGCTGTTCCCAAACCCACCCACGTGAGATTTTGATTTCAGTCTCCTGTAGACTACTGCAGTGTTTTTCAACCTTTTTTTGATCCGTGGCACATTTTTTACATTTACAAAATCCTGGGGCACACCACCAGCCAAAATGACACAAAATGACACTCTAACACAGTAATACATATAGTTAACATGTTTTTAAATGTATTTATACACTCAGTGTGAAACCTGGACCTGTTTCGATGAACACAACATAGATATCCTGGCAGGAATGGCAGAAAGACACACACAAAGGTCATGCTCAACAGCTGGGAATTATAGTTCACCCGCAATCAAAGAGCATTCTGAACTCCACCAATGATGGAATAGAATCAAACTTCACATACACAACTACCATAACCAAGAGAAAATACTATAAGAGTTTGATGGGTATTGACCTTGAGTTTTGGAGTGGTAGTTCACCTATATCCAGAGAGCACTGTGGAGGGGAGGGAGGAAGACGTGGGCGAGTCTGCGCAGTAGCGCCTGCACGGGTCATGTCTTCCTCCCTCCCCCTCCCGCAGAAGTGGCAGCGTGAGCAAAGCGAGGCAAAGAAAGCAGAGCGAGGCTGGGAAGAAGGGAGCATGAGTGGAGAAGAAAAAGTGTTCGGCAGGAGGGGGAAGAAAGGGTATTGGAGGTTCCAATTTCCCACGGCACACCTGATGATTGCTCACGGCACACTAGTGTGCCATGGCACACTGGTTGGGAAACACTGGACTACTGTACGTTTCCAACATCCATCTTTTGACATAGGTTCCCTCTAAGTTTTATTTGATCTCTCTCTCTCTCTGTCTCTGTCTCTCTCTCTCTCTGTCTCTGTCTCTCTCTCTCTCTCTCTCTCTCACACACACACACACACACACACTTCTTTGTTCACCTGTAATTCTGCACACCACCAACTTCTCACTTCTTCCTTCTTCCCTGGTTCCCTGCAACTTTGATCAGATTCCTAGCTTTGAAAAAAAATATTCTAGAGATAGCTGTTGTGCTTTCTAAGGCTGAAATCTGTTGCATGCTTACCTGAAAACATTGGGCACAGAGGAACGTCAATTGCAAGTAAACTCACAAAGCGCATCTCAAGAGCCCATATTGCTTCATGAATTTCTCTCTCCTCTTTCTGTGGCTCTGTCGCACATTCGCTGGAGCAGGACGCACATTCTGCTGTGTGGCAGAATTAAAACAAAACAAACCTGAGCAGCTCCTGGATTCTTTCCACTCTGGAAAGCCCAGACTGGAATCATGCCATGCCTGCCCCTTTTAAGGTGGCATTCTGTGTGGCATGGATATGCAGCCATGGGTTGCATGGGTTGCTGTGAGTTTTCTGGACTGTATGGCCATGTTCAAAAGCTCTCTCTTTTGGCATTTAGCCCACATCTATGGCAGGCATCCTCAGAGGTTGGGAAGTCTGTTGGAAACTAGGCAAGTGGGGTTTATATATCTGTGGAATGTCCAGGGTGGGAGAAAGAGTTCTTGTCTGCTTGAGGCAACTGTGTTGCAATTGGTCACCGTGATTAGTATGGAATGCCCTTGCAGCTTCAAAGCCTGGCTGTTTGGTGTCTGGGGGGATCCTTTGTTGTGAGGTGTTAGTTGGCCCTCATTGATTCTGATGCATGCTTTTGGTGTCCATATTTTGATGGCAGACATCTGAGAGGGTAGTTTATTAGTGTTCATTTGGTGGATTTTTTCACACTCTAATCCCACCAAGCAACATTGGATACCAGTCTATGGGTGCATCTCTACACTGTAGAGTTATGCAGTTTGATACCACATTAATTGCTTTGGCTCAGTGCTATGGAATCCTGAGAGTTGTTTAGTTTTCCAAGGTCTTTAGCCTTCTCTGCCAAAGAGTGCGAGTGCCTCACCAAATTCCAACTCCCAGGATTCTATAGCATTAAGCAATGGCAATTAAAATAGTGTCAAACTGCATTAATTCGATAATGTAGACTCTGTCCCTTCAGAGCCTATTTTTATGTTGATGCCTCATTTGGCTTCACCCCCCTCCCTTGTCTTAAGACATGTGGTAGTCTGTTGCAACAGTAACAGTACCACATCTTGAGATACTTTAACAAAAGTACTTTATGTATATTGTCAACTTGTGTTCATGGACTTCACCGGTTGCATGGAAAGATGGGGTATGATACAACAACAACAACAACAACAGCATCATCACACAGTCCTAGATGCTTGGGAAGTGTTCGACTTGTGATTTTGTGAAACAAAGTCCAGCATGTATATCTCATTTGCTGTGACATACTGTGTTCTGGTATCAGTAAAACAATAACATCAACAACTTGGGAAGTGTCCGACGTGTGATCCAATACAACAGCCAGCATAATGATCTTGTTTGCTCTGTAATAATCTTGTTGTGTTTCAAATAATAATAATAATTGTCCAACAAAATGTCCGACGTGCGATTGAATACAAAAGCCATCATAGTGATCTTGATTATTGTGTACTAATCTTGTTGTGTATCAAATAATAGTAATAGTAATAATAATAATGAATCTATTACCCACCTCATCCTGCAGCTTAAGCCAGGATACAACATTGTTAAAACAAGAGATAAAATACTTGAAATAAAAGTTGAAATCCACGAATGAAATGCACATTAAAATACTTAAATATTAAAATACTGCATCTGATAAGACATATTCTACACAGTGAAAGTGTATGCTACAAAAATCATATGATTATGATACAGAAATCTCTTCAGTCTTTGAGGACATTGTGGTTATGTTATTACTCGTAATTCCAGACTTCAGAAATCCATCAGCAGCAAAATGAGGCACAGGTCATTGAGGTGCTTCTAAGATATGCTTTGTATGCATTGGATGGGCCAGCATGGTCAGATGTCTGTTTGAGCCCTTTTTTCCCACCTGGAATAAACTCAAGTCATCCTTTCTGTGGTTGTGTCTCCTTATCCTTTCTCTGAGCCAGCTGCCTCCTTGTCCCCCTTATGAGCTATTGCAATTGGCACATAGTGTATAACTGTTAACAATCTCGCCAAGAGCAGTCCAGGGTTTAAGGTTTTGATTTGGGCTTGGAATAATCCTAGGGGTGGTAGCCCTAATTTTCTGTTTGTTCTTCTTCCTCCAGGAATGGCCTTTGCTCTCCTGACCTCAGTAGCACCAGTTTATGGACTCTACACCTCATTCTTTCCTGCTTTGCTGTACATGCTTTTTGGTACTGGGCGTCATGTCTCCACAGGTAAGTGGACCACAAGATGAAGCCAGAATTGCAATAGCCATCCTCGGACTTGAGGTTCACCGTTCTTGGGGTCTTGGATATCATACTGTTCCACAGATTGACAGCCACAGCATATTACAGGCTGAGCCTCCCTTATCTGAAATGCTTGGGGCCAGGAGTATTTGCATATATATACATAATGAGATATCTTGAGAGGGGACCCAAGTCTAAACATGAAATTCATTCATATAAATAGCATATATACATGGCTTGAAGGTAATTTTACATGAAACATTTTTTAATAATTCTGTGCATGAAACTAAGTTATAAACATTGCTAAGTTAAGCTTTTGACACATTGAACTAAGTGTTCAATGACATAGCATGTCCAATATCAAATCTGACTGTTACCATGGATTGCTAAGAGAAGTTTCAAATTTGTTTTTAAAATAAATATGCTGCCTGGAAGTCTGGTGGAGTCTCTTTCTTTGGAGGCTTTTAACAAGAGGCTGACTGGCCATCTTTCAGGAGTGGTTTGATTGTGTATTCCTACATAGCATGAAGCTGAACTGGAATGCCCTTGTGGTCCCATTGGATTCTATGATTCTGCTATCACCCTGGCACATCCATTTAGGTGTGGGTGGGCAGATGGTAGCATCTTCTGCTGGTTATCTTTCTCATGCTTTCACAGCCACTGCCTCTTCCATCTTTTTCTTATGGCAAAAAAAGAGGGGGGACGGGACTGTTTGGCCTTTGAAGCTCCCATGGCCCTTGTTTCTCAGCTTGTCCCATGCTATCTGCCAAAAGCCCTGAGACAGAGCAGGAGATGTTTAATCTCTTGGAATATGGGGAAAGACAGTGGATGATACAGATGGAAAGTAGAAATGGGGAGACTGTGAGTGATATAGTAGATGCAAGATATTTATGAATGGGTGTCAGTATAGCAACCCCAGAGCTTGGGCAAAAGCTTCCAAATCCCCCAGGCAGCAAAGACCATGATGCAGCACAAAGACACTGGGAGGTGTTTAACTCTAGAAACGCAGAAACAGACACTGGGAAAACAATGTTATAAACTGTACTATATACACTCAAAGGAGTGGATAGATCAACAAGAATGCTGGTAGCAGTAGCAATGTGCAACTAAATGAAATAAGAATAAACTGTTTTATACATATGATGGACTCATAGAATGTCTTTTATTGGTGCAACAAAATGCATATTGGTTGGAATACAATAATATAATTATATCAAACTGGGATATTGCAATGCATGCATCAATTCAAATGTAACTACAATAACAGGTCTGTCCTTGAAAACACACATACATATAATACACAGATCTTCTTGGATTTTCTTCGTGAACGAAGATTCAGAAAGGACTCATGCCATGCTTCCTACAAGCTCATTGATGATTTGGAGGAGGATGTGTCCTTCGAGCCTGTGCAATGGATTTTTCTGGTGGAGCGCAGCATGCACAGAACAAAGGTTCATCTGCCGGGGCCTAGCAAGCTTGGACGGTGGCAGTGAGATCCTCAGGTAGTAAGCTTGGTTTGAGTTTCCTTCTCTTAGATGGTTGGCCTTACAGGGTTAAACGAGCACCATCTGCCCGGGTTTGAAATTAGAGTTTTCCTTCTCCTAGGATGGTTGTAAAAAGGCTAGAGAGTCCATCCTGCCCACTGCAACCATGCAGGTTCTATAAAAGTGAAGGGTCACGAAGTCCGTACAAATGTGAATGATAATAAAGTTGGCTGGGACTCCAACGGGGAGTGAAATCTCCAGTCTTGGGTAGTCAATGGCCGAAAAAATCCAACAGTAAATATGGAGACAAGATGCATGCGTTTTTTCCGGCCATTGACTACCCGGGACTGGAGTTTTCACTGTATGGTTGCTAGTTTACGTTTTTCTATTGATTTGTAAAATTCCACATTGTATGCATTATGTACTAATTATCTGTCTATTATACAGTATGTATGTGCGTTTTCAAGGACAGACCTGTTATTGTATATTACGTTTGAATTGATGCATGCATTGCAATATCTCAGTTTGATATAATTATATTATTGTATTCCAACCAATATGCATTTTGTTGCACCAATAAAAGACATACTATGAATCCATCATATGTATAAAACAGTTTATTCTTATTTCATTTAGTTGCACATAATATATAGTCCAGACTCATTGCTATTGCTACCAGCATTCTTGTTGGTCGATCCACTCCTTTGAGTGTGTATAGTACAGTTTATAATGTTGTTTTCCCAGTGTTTGTTTCTGTAGAAAGTACCATGATGACTGGGGGGGTTCTGGGAGTTGTAGTCCCAAAAAGTCAATCTTCTACATATACACAGATTTGTTCTTCTCTCGCTTGTTGCCTGATCCTTCCGCAGGTACCTTTGCTGTGGTCAGCCTAATGACTGGTTCAGTGGTGGAGCGTTTGGTTCCTGTGTCCCTGCCATCCAATGGCACAATCCTTAATGAAGCCGCTTTGTTGGAGTGGCAACGCATTGGGGTGGCTGCATCCATGGCTTTCCTTGTAGGAATCCTCATGGTAAGTCTATAGGTTTTGCTAGAACTTGGTAGGGATGAGCAATTCCAAAAGACTAAAATACAAGGTAAAACCCACAAGCAGGCATGTAGCCAGGGGGGGGGGGGGGGCAAAGTGGGCTTCAGCCCTCCCCCCCAAATTCACAGGGTGGTCCGCGAAAAGGCCTTACTGGTACATTATTTAAACTGTTATGTTTATTCATATCATGATCTGATCACCATGCTCATTATATCCCACATTAATGGGGTTATTGGGATAACAATACAAAATATTTGCTAGGGTAGACCCTCTTCCACCCAGTCTCAGCCCCCCCCCCCCCGAACCAAACTCAGCCCCCTCCAAAACAAAATCCTGGCTACGGCCCTGCCCACAAGGGAAGATATTTAGCATAATGGAATGATTTGTGATTTTTCATAGGGTGCATGAAAGAGAAAATAGTGAGTCAGAAGTATACTTCTGGACAAGGGAGCTCCACTTGTGCTGCCTAATCCTTTTGAAAAGCCATCTGGGTATCTGAAAATCACCACTTTCGGTGGCCATTAATCCCTTAAGATAATGCCTGATTAACTACTTTTGTGTTTATGTTCTGTAGCATCCTAGACCTAAAGATACCAGAGTCAGCGTTTCTTAAATTTGGTTCTCTTGTCTTTTGCTTGAAGGTGTAAGGATTGTAAGGGTGTAAGGATTGGTCTACACAGCCAAGTAATGAAGTTTCAGAATGCAGATTAACTGCATTGAACTGGATTATATGGCAGTGTAGGTCCAGCCTCTGTTGCTGCTGGTCCTGACATCTTCTCCTGCTTCATTCCCAGATTGTGATGTTTACACTTCGCCTGGGCTTCCTCTCCACCTACCTCTCAGAGCCTGTGGTCAAGGCATTTACCAGCGGTGCTGCTTTGCATGTAGTGGTATCTCAGCTCCAGAGCTTGCTAGGGCTGCCTCTGCCACGACCTGATGGCTGCTTTGCCATTTTCCAGGTATTTGTGTTTATGTCTCTGATGAAACCAGAAATATATGTTTAGGGATAGAATGTCTTTTTTATCCCACTCCAGATGATCCTGTCAGTTGAGGTCTGACAGGTAAAGTGGTATCAGTCTACATTGTTTTTACATGCTTTCAGCAGCTTGAGAAAAGGATGTATCTTTAGTGTACTGCTCCCTACCACTCATGTTGATTAGTACTGAAAGCTTTCAGTTAGCAGAACTTCTTCCTTTTCCCAAGGTGCTACAAGCATTTCCAACTTGCCCCTTAAGCTGGAAACCTGGACATCCTACATCCGGAACCCTAAACAGCTTGAAACCTGAATACTTGAAGAAGTACCTCTCCCTCTGTGTGTGTATGTGTGTGTGTGTGTATGCTTGAGGACCTAGGGTGCATCTACATTACAGAAATAATGCAGATTGACCTCACTAATAGCCATTTATTTACCTCATTTTTACCCCGCTCTTCTTACCCCCGCAGGGGGACTTAGAGCGGCTAACATGGCACCAATTCGATGCCATAATAAAATACAGTATAATAAAAAGATAAAAACATACACATGGCACAGATTAAAACAACATTAGTTACAACAACATTAGCTACACAATCCAAAAAGCCTTTTCCATCTCAACAATCACAGGTCAGTTTCAATGTTCAGTGCCATTATATTCATTGTCCGAACTCCTGGTTCCAGAGCTACATCTTTAGTTTCTTTCTGAAAGAAAGGAGAGAGAAATGATCTGATTTCGCTGGGGAGTGAGTTCCATAGGCGGGGGGGGGGTCACCACCGAGAAGGCCCTGTCCCTCGTTCCCACCAGCCATGTTTGCAAAGTTGGTGGGACCAAGTGCAAGGCCTCCCTGGCAGATCTTAAGCTACGAGGTGGAGCATAGAGGGCGACCCCATCTACACTGCCAAATAAAATCCAGATTATCTGATTTAAACAGGATTATATTAGTCTACACTGCCATACATAGGATTATATTAGTCTACATGTTAATGTCCGATGGACAGATAATCTGGATTTTGTCTGGCAGTGCAGATGGGGCCTAAATTAACATGTGACTTGAAGGCATGTACATATACATGGTTTTAATGCTTCTGGCCGTTTATCACTCCAAATTGTTGAAAGGTTCAACTTGATTTACATTTTTGTATCTGTTCACCGCCCTGAAATACTGTGAGAAAAGGGAAGGATTTATTGCTGTGTTCCTTTAAAGTTATTCAAACTTATGGCAACCCTCACTGGTTTTCTTGGCATGATTTGTTCAGAGCAAGTTTGCCACAGCCTTCCTTGTAGACTGAGAGTGTGACATGTGAATTTCCATTTTTGAGTGAGGATTTGGATTCTGTTCTCCAAAGTGTCACTTCAGTGCTTGAACCACTATACTATATTATGCTGGCTGTCCAAAAAGGGCAGGATGAAAATATTTGAACAAATAATAAATACATAATCCAAGGAGTATCCTAAGTTTATACATCTGTGTTTTCTCTTAGACGCTGGCATCTGTTGTGGAAGCCTTGCCTTTAACCAACATTGCTGAATTACTTATCTCTGGTCTCTGCTTGGCTGTGCTGGTACCCATTAAAGAGATCAACAACCGCTTCCGTAGCCGGATGTGGGTCCCAATCCCAGGAGAAATCATCATGGTGGGTTTGAATTCCTAAACAGGATAAATTGTTGTCTTCTCTGGCTGCATCCTCCTCCTCCTTTTCCTCTGCCACCAATGGCATAGCTGCCAGTTTGTTGGCATTCTGTCCGTCTCCCTAAATTGGGACTCAAGGTGGTGAACAATTTTTTAAAAATGCAATCAAACACACACAATAAGTGAACTTTAAAATAGAATTACAGTTTTCCCTCGTTACTTCGCAGTTCGCTTATTGCGGATTCGCTGTTTCACGGATTTCAAAAAATATTAGTTTACAATATACATCATGGTATTTTTGCTCTTTTGTGGGGTTTTGCCACCACTGCTGCTCTCCAAGGTGCTTTCCCTCCTCAGTCCTCCCTCCCTTCAGCCTTGAAGGGCATTTCCTTCCTTTCCTTTCCTGTCCTTCACTTTATTTTAAGTTTATAAAGACTTAAAATAGTGCATAACTACTAAAATAATGCATAAATATGAAAATAAATAGAGCAACCCTACATCTCGGTTTTTCACTTATTGTGGGAGGTCCTGGAGCCTAACCCCAGCAATAAGTGAGGGAACACTGTAATCACAGTAGTGAAACATTTTAAAATATGGCACCCCTTAGCCCAGTGTTTCTCAACCAGTGTGCCGTGGCACACTAGTGTGCCGTGACGGACCTCCTGCTGCGCCGCGAGAAAAGCTCTCTGCCCTCCTTCCTTTCCCCCTCCTCCTGTCGAACTCCTGCTGCTTGGGGAGGAGGAGGAAGGGCTGGATGGCGGCGAAGAAAAAGAAGGGGCCAGGGCGACGCTCCTTTGCCGGTTTCCCCAGCCAGCCTCCAATCTGCCATGACTCCCGCCATGACTCTCGCCCCTCGCTCGCTGAAGCCGCATGGAGGAGCCCCGTCCACTGAATCCTGTCCACCGCTCATGGTCCTCCTCTGTGGGAGAGCTGAAGCTGGGGAGAGGGGGCAGGGCATGGCGCCGCCTGGCTCCACCCCCTCTCCCCAGTTTCGGCACTCCCAGAAGCTGCTCCAGCCTTGAGGGGGCAGTGCCAAGCCAGCATGGTGAGCGTGGCTTGGCACTGCCCCCTCAAGGCTGGAGCAGCTCCTGGGAGAGCTGAAGCCGGGGGAGGGGGCGGGGCATGGCGCAGCCTGGCTCCTCCCCCTCTCCCCGGCGTCATCACTCCCCGCAGCTGCTCCCAGCAGGCCACCATCCCCAGCCGTTCTTTACTGTGTAAATGTCATTGTGTGTCATTTTGGTTGGTGGTGTGCCCCAGGATTTTTTTAATGTTAAAAGTGTGCCGCGGCTCAAAAAAGGTCGGGAAACACTGCCTTAGCCCATCTTTAAAAACCTTTTCTATTAAAAGCTTTTGGAAGTCAAAAGGTTTCAGCCTGCCAATGGTGGCCAGAAGTTTGCCTCTGTTCATCTATATATGTCGTATATTCGTCTATATGTCATATGTTGAACTGGAGGGATTGTCTGCAAGTATGTTTACTATAATCTGCTCTGAGTCCCCTTTGGAGTGAGAAGAGCGGAATATAAATAAAGTAAATAAATAAAATAAAATAAACAAGGAAGAGGTCACGATGGTTTCCTTTTAAAGAATTTCCAGCGTCCTGAGGTATCCACCAAGACCCCATCTACTGTACATTGCCATATAAAAGCAATTAGGAACTACATTATATGGTCAGTGTAGGCTGAATTATATGAACTGCCAAACAGCTTGGATTTGAACTATATAGGCTTTATATGTTATGGCCAGGGAATGGGGAAAGTACAGCTCTGTACTTTTCCCATTACCTGGCCCTATTGTTTCCAGCCTGGCCATGTTTACATTAGCTATGATCACTGATAGATGTGCGCTGTTTTATTCTGAGTTTTATCTTGTTACATGTTTGTTTATTTATTTATTTTCATTCATTCTTTCGGCATCTAGACCGCTCCCTCTAGAAGCTCGGAGCGGTTTACAACAGGTAAAAAAACATGCGTAGAACGGACATTATAGAACAACGGTGTAAAAGCAGATAAGCAATGATTTAATCTAAAACATTACTAGCGCTAAAATAATTATATGTTTTATTCAATTGTATTTTATATTGTGTTTTATGTCATGTCTTGTTTTAGGCACCTTGTGCCTTGTGTAAGCCGCCCCAAGTCCCTTCAAGGAGATGGTGGTGGGATATTAGAATAAAGTGGTGGTGGTGGCAGCTAGTAGAGCTTCTCCTGTACCCATGGAGAGGAAATCCATGTTTTGTATGAAACCTGGAGAACAGTTGGTATTTGACTGCAAATCCCAACATCCTTTATCATTGGTGTGTTTGTTTGTTTAAGATATTTCTGTATCGCCTCTCAACCCATAGTTTTAGAACAACTGTTTGAGGAGCCCACTGGAAGTTTAAAAGAGATGGAGGCAGACTAACTTCATCGGACAGGGAATTCTATGGCTTTGCTGACTAATCTGTGCTGCTGATGGGAATCGCAGTCCAACAATACCTGGAGTATCCTACATTACCCAGCTGCACTTTTACATTGATTTATTTATTATGCTTGAAATGTGTTTTAAAGCAGTTAAAATGAATTATAATAGGTTTCACTATTTAGAACTTTTAAAAGCCTGTTTGTTTTTACCTACATTCCTCTCTGTTGGCGCCCCCTTGCAGTGGGGGAGAGGCTTGCGTACCCTAATGAAGTTGTGAGCTATGCTGGCGGTGGTATAATAGCCGCCGGTAGGGCCTCCCATGCCAGACAGGTCACAACCGAAGGGTCTGACAAAGAGCGTCAAAGGGCAGGATGGGCTCTCTAGCCTTTTGGCAACCATCCTAAGAGAAGGAAACTGATTTCAAACCCGGGCAGATGGTGCTCGTTTAACCCTGTAAGGTCAACCATCTAGAGAAGGAAACTCGAACCAAACCTACGACCTGAGGACCTCACTGCCACCGTCCCAGCTTGCTAGGCCACGGCAGACGAACCTTTGGTTTAAAGGGTGGGGCCAGTTCTATGCACGCTGCGCTCCACCAGAAAGGTCCATTGCACAGGCTCGAAGGACACATCCAACCTCTGAATCATCAACCCGCATGTGGAGGGCGTGGGATGAGTCCTTCCTGGATCTTCGTTCACGAAGAAAAGCCAATAAGAGACATTTTAAGCAGTATGGGGTCCCATAGTAGAAGAAAGATGGGAAATATGTAACATTTCTGCTTTCACACATTGAGTTATTTATATTTCAAGGATGACAGAAGCCAATAAGAGAAGGGAGAAACAGAGAAGAGTGAGGATAGATCTGGGAAAGTAGGACAGCTTAAATTATAGCCATGATTGATTGGAAACAAATGAGCCATGATTTAACTAGTACATTCTTGCTTTCAGCATATTTATTAGAACAAATAAAAACAGCCATCAGAAGGAGTTTGCTAAGTTAATGTATTTGATATCAAGTCTAGTGTAGTCCTTTGAAGGTCATCCGTGATTCTGTTTTAATATTTACACCAGATGTAGCCATGGAGCTCCCAATGGCACAATGGATCATAAACCATTGTGCCAGCAAGACTGCTGACCAAAAGGTTGGCAGCTTGAATACAGGGAGCTGGATAAGCTCCCATCTGTCAGCTCCAGTTTCTCATGTGGGGGCATGAGAGAAGCTTCTTACAGGATGGTAACACATCCGGGCATCCCCTGGGCAACATCCTTGCAGACAGCCTATTCTCTCACACCAGAAGCAACTTGCAGTTTCTCAAGTTGCTCCTGACACAAAAAACAAACAAACAGAAAACAAAAACAAAAAACAAACCCAACATTTATCCAAGCATCTTTGCAGCCATATGGACTAGAAATGTGCTTTCCAAAGAACAGAAACTATTTTAATAATGTATGATTCTGATTTCAAATACCACATTGTCCGCATGGCGTTGTGAAATGCACAAAATCTGGGCGAAGATATTTCTGCAAGGCACCTAGGGATTGCAAATTATATACCCATAGCTACCTGGGGGGGGGGGGATCACATTTAGGAAAAGTCTGCATCAATAATGTACTTTGTAACTTATCCAGTCTTATGTTTTATTTGAATATTAATATTAAAATCACCTGTGTTTTTGTGCATGTGTCCTGCAATAACAATTATGAATTTGTCTGCCTTTCTGTTCTGTGACATCACCACCAAACCTCAGTATTGTGAAAATTTTGTTGAAGGATCATACAACATTTGATTTCATTTTATAAAGATTGCTACTTGTTCTGGTTTATATTGAAAAGCCATAACTTTTATATAGAAAGCCATAACTATAATAAATTCTTCCAAAAGTTGGTAGGAAGATGGCTGGGTCTTTTTTTAAAGTATGTGTTTTTGTCTTTGTTGTTCTTGACAGGTACTGCTGGCCACTGGGATCTGCTTCGCTTCTTCTCTAAATACTCATTATAAGGTGCAGATTGTTGGACACCTCCCAGCAGGGTAGGAGCCCCTTTCTCCATCTGCTTTCCCATCCTTCATGCCAACTGAGGGCACAGTCGCTGCCCACCCTGTTGACCTGGGAAATGGAAGGGCACCTTCCTTCCTTGGCCTTAGAGTAACATGCATGTTGACCTGGGATGGCTCATGGGCTGGGGAAGGGAAGAGCTTGGTCCCTCCTGACACTCAGTGATTCCCATTCCACCATTCTTTCATGCAGGTTCCCACAGCCCAAGCTCCCAGCCCTGCATCTGCTGCCCCAAGTACTGGGTGACACGGTGGCCCTCACTTTCGTGGCCTACGCCATCTCAGTGTCCCTGGCCATGATCTATGCTGAGAAGCACCACTATATCATTGACCCCAACCAGGTGTGTGCCCAGCTTGGAGAGCTAGGGTCTTCTCAGGGTGGGCAGAAAGAACCTGGGTGCTCCTGGCCAGGGATCATTTGCTCCAATACTGTCTCCACATTGCCTGTCAAGTCTGCTTCCCTTTCTTTGCACCGAGCTTTCCCCTGAGCAACCTTCTCCTGTATCTGATCTTACGGGATAGAAATCCAGCCTCTACACTTGGGAGTATAACCTGACCACCCAGAGAGGATTGGACTTTGGTTTACTTGCTAGTTTGGGGATGTGTCACCAAAAAGTTAAAAATAAGTGCCACACATATATGGGCCTTCCAAACTGGGCTTCAGGTGTGTGCTGCTATTAATCAGAAGCTGGAACAGGAGGGCTGAGCAACACAAGATACAGGGGTGGAGCAGCTCCTCGATTCTTGCTCTGTTTTCATTGGGCTCTTGCTCTGCAGATCAACTGGGAAATTTCAGGGCTGCAAAGTCACTCTAGAAATTTCCATAGTTGCTGTTATTGTTCATTGCTTCATGCACCATTGTTCTTTTAGCTCTGCTTGAAGTATTGTGAGAGCTAAGTTGTTGCCTTTCTCCTGTCTTTACTAATCTCTCAGCAAGTTCCTTCCCTCACCTGATGCCCTTTTAGTGCATTTTGCCTGCCACCAAGTTAGCCATATGGTTGTAGTTCAACACATCTAGCTTGGTAAAGATTGTCTACAGACATTAGGGATCTCAGGACCAGGCCCGGATCAACACCTTTCGGCGCCCTAGGCCACAGTTTGGAATTACACCCCCCCGCCTCGCACCGCCGCATTAGAGAGGCCTATCCCCATTCCTCCCCACTTCCCCTCAGCCCTTCCTCCTCTTCTCCCCCGACATCCATCCACTCATCACTGAGGCTCCTCCCCGCGCCGGGAACGCGTGCCCGGTGATCCCGCAGCTGAGAGGCTGGCGCCGCTGCCGCATCCCAGCAGCCCCCGCGGCCTCAAAGGCGGCCCTGCGGCCTCACGCTGGGTGCGTGGAGGGCAGCGGCTGCAGAGAGTCGGTGCCTTCCTCTGCCTCAGGAGCCAATCGTGACCAGCATGGGCTGAAGGAAGAGGCCTCCTTGAAATCTTTTCCTCAGAGGAGGCCTCTTCCTTCAGCCCATGTTGGTCATGATGCTCCTCCCCTTCCTCCTCATGCTGCTGCTGCCTCATGTGGAGCCCTGGTCACGTGGTGCGCCCTCTGCCGGGTCACGTGGGGGCTGGCTCCCAGCTGTATTGTCTCCAGGGCACCGAGGAGGGAGGACCACCCATTCCTTTCTCCTTCCTGCCTTCCTTCCTTTTGAGTACCAGGCGGCAGGAGCCAATCGCAGCACGATTTTTAAATTCTTTTATAATATTTGGGGGTGTGTGATCTGCGCCCCCCTCAGCTCGCGCCCCTAGGCCATGGTCTTGTTGGCCCTATGGGTAATCCGGGCCTGCTCAGGACCCATCTATACAGTACCTAAAACACTGGATTTCCCATGTTAAAGGGGGGGGTGACTACATGATAGCTCTAAATGCATGCATTTTTCATGACAGGAATGATTTGAGAAACTGCAAGTCCTTTCTGGTGTGAGAGAATTGTTTGACTGCAAGAACCTTGTCCAGCGGACGCCCAGATGTTTTACCATCCTGGGGAGGCTTCTCTCATGTCCCCACATGAGAAGCTGGAGATCATCCAGCTCCGTGGATTCGAACCGCCAATCTTTTGGTTCCCATTTTATCCCTATTCTGGCCAAAACTGTACATTTTTGCTTCACTGTATATCCCTGTACTTGGGAAAAACACATGATTCCCAACCATCCCCTTTAAAAAAGCCCGAAGCAGCTATCAGCTGATTGGGCTGTGAAACGGACACACAGCTGATTTAACAGAAGCAAAGAATTGAGAGCAATTAGAACTCCCTAAAACTCTTTATTTTAAACTGTATAATATTAAACAGACATTGAATAAGCAATTAGGGGAAGGGAGAAATCCAGCTGAAGTTCTTTTAAATTCGCTCTTTATGTGCTGGACCTCATATGCGCACATGTGAATCTGCTTATATTTATATTGCACATATTTTGCGCATATACAGTTCAGTGCACAATGGATTGATTTTTTTTAACTTCCACCATATGTCCCACTCTCTGCCGTTCATCTTGTTCTGATACAGAGGAGGCCTGTGAGGATTGCGGGAGAAGAAATCCTGGGACCTACAGGTGTGTGAGGGAACATATTCTGAGGTCTCGAGTTTATTATTTATTTATTTACATCATTTATATTCCGCCCTTCTTACCCGGCAGGGGACTCAGGGCGGATCACAATGCACATATACAGGCAAACATTCAATGCCATAGATATACAACATATATAGAAAGACAACGAGCTACACAATTGGTTGAGAGCTCACCCCGACCCGGGCAGACCTCGAACTCATGACCTTCTGGTGACTCCCAGCCAGCTGCGCCACATTCCCAGTGACCTCTCTTTAAAACTCGCATTTTTGTGCTGTCTGGAAACTCTCTCCGTTCTCTTTGAACTGTCTTTGCCTGAGCTCCCCAAACTGCAAATACGACACTTGTAAATCCAAGTAGGATAAGGAGAGTTCAAGCTAATGTATCATCTTGTAGGTAGTTCTACATAGGGAAGTGTCTAACCAATTATTCTGTGAAGTGGGGTGTTGTGTGGTTTCCAGGCTCTATGGCCGTGTTCTAGTAGCATTTTCTCCTGATGTTTCACCTGCATGTGACTGGTATCTTCAGAGGATCCAGCCACAGATGCAGGTGAAACGTCAGGAGAAAATGCTGCTAGAACACAGCCATACAACTCGGGAACCACACAACACCTCAGTGATTCTGGCCATGAAAGCCTTTGACAATACATTATGTGAAGAATTTATGGGAATAACAGCCATTGTGGTGTGTAGTTTCAATATTGGACGAAAGCTCTGGAGACCAGTGTCTGAATCCCCACGTGGCCATGGAAACTACTGTGCGGCCTTGGACAACTCATATTGTCTCAGCCTCAGAGGAAGGCAAAAACAAACCTCCTCTAGACAAATCTTGCCAAGAAAACCCAATTATAAGGTTACCTTAGGGTGTCATGAGACAGAAACAATTTGAAGGCCGACAGCAGAAACAACAATTTATGGGGTTGCCTGTGAGTGCTCAGGGTTGTTACTAACAGGTGTTTTGCAATATCCCATGAGAATGAACTACTCATGCAGGCTCAGGTTGGGCATTCTTCCCCTGCTTCCTTCCTTACTCTAGCTCTGCTCTCATCCGCACCTCCCCTTGTGTCAAAGCAGTTTCAGGTTCAGATATTCCAGCATTCTCTCATGGGTTTCTTCTTACTTGTTTCTGTTCTCCCACAGGAACTCCTGGCTCATGGCCTTTCAAACCTGGTCTCCTCCCTATTCACCTGTTTCCCCAGTTCAGCCACACTGGCTACCACCAACATCTTGGAAAGTGCTGGTGGACACACGCAGGTACAAGGCCTAAATTGGCCCTACCATTCGGTGGAACGAGGAAGCTTCCCCAGACTGCTAATGCTGGAGTCTATGGGTATTGGCAATAGAGGACTAGAGGAAAGAGATGTCTTTGATAGGTGGCCTATCCTACAGTCTCCTAGATGAGCCCACTGTTTTGAAGCATTGAAGAAAATGCTATCCCATCATAACTAGGGAAAGTAAATGCAATCAACCATCCAGTTTGGGTTTATATCTGTGGAATGGTAGTAGTGGTGGGATGCCATTTGATATTTTTGTTCTGTACAACAAAATGTCTCGGAAGTAGCAAACATAAGGCCTTCGGTGCGTTTTGGCTACAGCATGCCTTGCCTTCTGACATGTTGGCGCGTTTGTTTTGGCTCCGCAGGATGAAGAGAGGGCAAAAGAGCTAGGTGGGATGGAAAGAAAAAGATATCTAAGGCAGTGAGCCATGCATACAGGTGGCACAAAGAAAAAGTTGGCCTAGGACTAGATTTCAAATTGGATTAGCAACAGGAGGATGTTTGGATAAAGACAGACAACTTTCTTTCTTTGTAGGGCTCCTCTGCCTTTACAAACTCAAAATCTAGAGATATTATTATTATTAGCCCTTACCCCTTATGTGCCTGCGAGATCACTGCGCTCTGAGGAGCTTAACCTCCTTGAGGTACCTTCCCTCGGATCCTGCAGATTGGCCTCCACACGGCGGAGGGCTTTCTCTGTTGCCGCTCCAATCCTCTGGAGCGGCCTCCCTGAGGAGATCCGGGCCACCCGCACTCTTCTGCCCTTTTGCAAGGCGTTGAAGACTTGGCTCTTCAGGAAGGCGTTTGGCCCTTAATCCAACCATACTGTGTGCCATGCCATGCCGCCTATGGTTGTTCCAGATCCCCACTGCCCTACCCAGCCTCCGCTGAGGGCTATTGTTTCGAATGTTTTAACTGTTTTAATGTATTAATGTGTTTTAATTGCATAACCTGTTTTATCACACTCACTGTGTTTATATATCCTTTGTACACCGCTCTGAGCCTCGGAGTGAGCGGTATACTAAATCGAAGTTAATAAATAAATAAATAAATAATCATGTATTTACTTATGGATGGGACTCAAAGCGGTGAACAAAATAGAAAAAACAAAACTACATAATATATAAAACAGATAACCATCATCCCCCAACTCGACATATAAAACATTAAATCAACACATTGCATAAAACACAAATTACATAAATATATATAAGCATAAAAATAACCACATATATCATTATCATTAACCTTAACATTAAAATCCCTATGCCTCAGTCCACTAAGGATTGTCCTAAAAATTAAAGCATTAAACTAAACGTCTCGGAGCTCCAAGTCTTTGGCCTTGTGAGCTTTGCCTGACTGAGATAAGGCACTATTCTGTGTTGTTAGGAAAGACCAGCTTCCATAAAAAGGTTTTCACCTGGAAGCAAAAGACCAATAATGAAGGGGCCAAATGTGCCTCTTTGGGGAGGGAGTTCCAGAGCCGTGGGGTCATCACCAAAAAGGCCCTCTGTCTTGTTCCCACCAACCATATTTGTGACGGTGGTGGAACCGAGAGGAGGGCCTCTCCTGATGATCTTATGGCTCGTGTGGGCTGGTAGAATCCTTTTGGCACAAAGAGACATATGTAGGGAAAACATCAGCATCTGGGATTTGTTGGCTATGCAGCTGTTAAAGGCACAGGAGCTCAGCTAGAAAATGACTAGTTGGCAAACTGAGCTGGAGGTTCACAGTCTTCGAGAAATGTGAAACGTGTTGCCAGGTTTTGATGGACAGTTGTTGTTAAGAACATAAGAACATAAGAACATAAGAACATAAGAAGAGCCATGCTGAATCGGGCCTCAGCCCATCTAGTCCAGCATTCTGTGTCACACAGTGGCCCACTAGTTGTACACGGGGATCTCTAGCAGAAAGGAGGGCAAAACCCTCACCTGCTCCCGACCCCCACAACCAGTACCGGGGGAAATCCTGCCTGCCTCCATCAACACAGAGGTGGCACTTGGATGTCCATTTCAGTAGCTACTGATTCCCTTGGTCTCCATGAATCTGTCTAATCCTGCCTTGAAGCTGTCCAGGCTGACCGCTGTCACAACCTCCTCTGGAAGTGAGTTCCATAACCCAATGACCCTCTGGGTGAAGAAATATTTCCCTTTATTAGTCCTAACTTTCCTACCTTGGAGCTTTAGGAGTGCCCCCTAGTCCTAGTGTTGTGTGACAGAGAAAATATTTTTTTCTTTGTTCACCTTTTCTATCCCATGCATGATTTTATACACTTCGATCAAGTCACCTCTTAAACGCCGTCTTTCAAGGCTGAAAAGACCAAGGCGTTGCAACCTGATTTCATAAGGAGCTGCTCCATCCCTTGGATCATATTTGTTGCCCTTCTTGTACCTTTTCCAGTTCCGTTATATCCTTTTTGAGGTGCGGTGACCAGAATTGTACACAGTACTCCAGATGTGGCCTCACCATAGATTTGTAGAGAGGCAATACAACATTTGCCGACCTATTTTCGATTCCCTTCCTGATCATGCCAAGCATAGAATTTGCTTTTTTCACTGCTGCAGCGCACTGGGTTGACATCTTCATTGAGCTGTCCACCAAAACCCCAAGATCCCTTTCCTGGTTTGTCTCAGAAAGCTTTGATCCCATCAGTTGATAAGTGTATTTGGGGTTCTTTGCCCCGATGTGCATGACTTTACACTTGTTTAGGTTAAAATGCATTTGCCACTTTGTTGCCCATTCACTCAATTTCGAGAGATCTTTCTGGAGCTCTTTACAGTCAGTTTCATTTTTAACTACCCTGAACAGTTTAGTGTCATCTGCAAACTTTGCTACCTCACAATTTACGTCTACATCCAGATCGTTTATGAATAAATTAAAATGTAACGGTCCTAAAACTGAACCTTGGGGTACGCCACTTCACACGTCTTTCCACCCAGAGAAGTGTCCAGTTATTACCACCCTTTGTTTCCTACAGTTTAGCCAGGTTCCAATCCAGGACAAGACCTGTCCCCTGATTCCATGGCTAAAGAGCTTATTTAGGAGCCTTTGGTGAGGGACTTTGTCAAAAGCCTTTGAAAGTCAAGGTAAACAATATCGACTGGGTCCCCTTTATCTATGTGTTTATTTACACCCTCAAAGAATTCTATCAAGTTAGTAAGACATGATTTGCCTTTGCAGAAACCATGTTGATTTTCCTTCAGCAATGCCTATTCTTCTATGTGCTTAGTAATTTTTTCTTTAATAATGGTTTCCATCACTTTGCCTGGAACTGAGGTTAGACTAACTGGCCTATAATTTCCTGGATCACCCCTGGATCCTTTCTTGAAGATCGGAGTTACATTTGCCTCCCTCCAGTCCTCGGGTACAGTGCCTGATCTTAGAGAAAGGTTATATATTTTGGCTAGAATTTCAGCAATTTCACACTTGAGTTCCTTAAGAACTCTGGGGTGGATGCCATCTGGCCCTGGTGATTTGTTGACATTTAGTTTAGTAAGGCATGTGAGAACATCTTCCTTGTTTATCTCTATCTGGTTTAATTCATTTAATTCCCTCCCTGAAAAAACTGACTCAGCTGCAGGCATATGTTGTCTGTCCTCCTGTGTGAAAACGGAGGCAAAGAAGTCGTTTAGCCGCTCAGCAATCTCCTTGTCTTCACTTATCGTCCCTTTCTTACCATTTTCGTCAAGTGGCCCAACTGCTTTTCTAGTTGGGTTCCTGCTTCTGATGTACTTAAAGAAGTTTTTGCTATTTTTTTTAATGTTCTTAGCTATATGTGCCTCAAAATCTCTCTTGGCTTTCCTGACGGTTGCTTTGCATTTAGTTTGCCAGAGCTTGTGTTCCTTTCTGTTCTCCTCAGTAGGAAGAGCCTTCCATTTCTTAAATGAGTTTTTCTTCTTTCCAATCACATCTTTTACTTCATTTGTAAGCCATACAGATGTCCTCTTGGACTTTCCCGGCCTCTTTCTTATTTTAGGAATGCATTTTAGTTCGGCTTGTTTTATAGTATTTTTAAACAGTTTCCAAGCATTTTGAGGGATTTGATTTTTTTACTGTTCCTTTTAGTTTGTTCTTTACTATTTTTCTCATTTTGGTGAAATTCCCTTTGTGAAAATTTAAGGTCTCCTTTAACTGGCAGAAATCAAGAGGCATGAAAGTGGCAAACCTGTATGTGGCAACTGTGTATATGAAGCTGTGAATTTGGCAAGAAGTGGTTGTATGAAGTGATGTGCTGCATTCATGCAAGATAATTTTTGATATGATAATCATACCTAGATAAGACACAGCTAGTTAACAGCTCCACGGATGTCTGGACTTCTACTTTCAAAAAGTATTTTACAGAGGTGAAATGCATGTGTAACATTGTAAAATTAAGCAGTTTGACACCACTTTAACTGCCATAACTGCTAGGAGCTGATGTTTTACAAGGTTGCCAGGTGGGCTGGAAAGTCTAAGGTAGAGTGCTGGTGCATCACCAAACTACAAATCCTAGAATCCCATAGCATTAAGTCATGGCATTGGCAGTCAAACTGCATTAATTCTACAGTGTAGATCAGGGATGCTCATTAGGTAGATCACAATCTACTGGTAGATTGCGTAGGGCGTCCTGGTAGATCACACGCATGGCAGGAGGAAGGCTCAGTCCCACCCCGCAGGCTCCCGATGCCGCCCAACTGCTGCCGGCCCTGGGTTATCTGAGGTCCTTTCCACACAGTTGAATAAAATCCCATGTTATCTGCTTTGAATCAGATTATATGGCAGTGTGGACCCAGTTCAAAGCAGATATTGTGTTATATGTTTCACATTTTTGTAGTGGGTAGGTAGATCAGTTTGACTTGGTTGTTTTATAAGTAGCTCGCATGCTGAAAAAGTGTGAGCACCCCTGGGGTAGAGAGATACACCCATAGTTGGCATGAGATATTTTTACCTACCTGGTACAGCGGAGTAGTGAGAATACATAATGCTGTTTGATTCCCTCTGGACCTAATGTCCTTTCTGTCAACTTTGACTAATCAATCTCTTTTGTCCACAGCTTTCCGGTCTTTTTACTAGTGCTATTGTCCTGGTTGTCCTGATGTGGATTGGCCCACTTTTCTACTACTTGCCCAAGGTAAACTAGACAGAAGGACAGGGATAGATATAATCCACAGGGCAATTTGTTATTCTCTTCAATCTCGAGCAAAGAATAATGATACAGTATGTGTTTACTCTTTGACTGATTTGATCAACTGAGGTAATTACCGTAATTGTTTGCATATTTTCAGTTTTCTTAGTGGATAATGTTGACTTTTTCTTATTTTTGGAAAAAGACCCAGTTTTGGAGGTTAACTAAGATGTACACATGTTCCTTTACTGGAAGGTTCCTTCCACATTAGCTGTCTAGTCTGAAATTTAGTGTTACATTTCTCTGTTTTGTAGAGAATAAAGGTGTCCCTGTTTCCAACACATTGTATCCTATTATTATATTTTTTAAAGCTAACATACAGTTGCAGTATGGAGTTAAAAAGTGCTACTGAATCTTTTCAGAGCTAATGTCTCTTTCATTCGAAGTTTCCTTTTGTGTGTTGTTGCCTCTGATTCCCTCTTGTTCAATGTAATTGTAGAATTACTGATAAATGTTACTGACTTCATCAGGTTTTGTTTTTATTTCTAGACCTGTGATACTTTGAGTACTGTTTACTCTCATAGACATAACCATGTTAGTTTGGAATATCAATATGCAAATGTACTCATAGCATCTTATTTATTTATTTATTTAAAACTTTTGGACCCCAACCTTCTCACCTCCATAGAGGGACTCAGACCAGCTTACAGCAACATTCAATGCTATACAATTTAAAAACAATTACAACAGCATATTAAAATACATAAAAAACCCAAGCATAAAACCACATCGCCACTAAAAACAATTCCACTCGAGTTGTAAACGTGGTCATTCATTCAGACTACAGCCAATCTCAGCCTATTCTGGGAAGGCTTCATTCCACATCCAAGTCTTCACCAGCCTCCTAAAGGACAACAGTGAGGGGGCAGATCTAGCATCACTCGGGAGAGAGTTCCACAGCCGAGGGGCCACCACAGAGAAGGCCCTGTCTCTCGTCCCCACCAGTCACGCTTGCGAAGATGGCGGGACCAAGAGCAGGGCCTCTCCGGAGGATCTTAATGTCTTTGAAGATTCGTAGGGGAGGATCCATTCGGACAGGTAAACTGGGCTGGAACCAATAGGGTTTTGTAGGTTAAAACCAGTCTTAAAGACTAACTAAGGATGCATTCACATGGTAGAATCAATGCAGTTTGAAATCACTTTTACTGTCCTGCCCCAGTACTATGGAGTCTTAGGATTTCTAATTTTACAACCTTTGGCAGTTGTAAAATTACAACTTCTGGGACTCAATAGCACTGAACTGGGGCAGTTAAAGTGGTACATATTTCAATTCTGCTTCCCCATAAGTCCATGACATCTATCCCTTCACAATGCTATGGGGTAGAAAGAATCTGGCAGACCAGACTGGTTGTGAGATGCTCACAAAGTAATCACATACTTTTTCCAGTTCAGTCCTGTTCCAAGTTAGACATTATGGGCTTAGGTTGGTCTAACTGTGCATATCCTGAGATGGTGAAAACAGGATGTAGTTGAAGTCTTATATAAAACAACCCTAAACAGTTAGAGCTGTGGCTCAAAATACCATTTCTCAACCATTAGCTTAGCGTGGTATTTCTCAACCTGGGGGTTGGGACCCCAGGGGGGATTGTGAGGGGGTGTCAGAGGGGTCGCCAAAGGCCATCAGAAAACACAGTATTTTCTGTTGGTTATGGGGGTTCTGTGGGAAGTTTGACCCAATTTTATTGTTGGTGGGGTTCGGAATGCTATTTGATTGTGGGTGAACTATCCCAGCAACTACAACTCACAAATGTCAAGGTCTATAATCCCCACAATCCACCAGTGTTCACATTTGGGCATATTGAGTATCTGTGCCAAGTTTGGTTCAGATCTATCATTGTTTGAGTCCACAGTGCTTTCTGGATGTAGGTGAACTACAAAGCCAAAACTCAATGTCAATGCCCACCAACCCCTTCCAGTATTTTCTATTGGCCATGGGAGTCCTATGTGCCAAGCCTGGTTCAGTTCCATCATTGGTGGTGTTCAGAATGCTCTTTGATGGTAGGTGAACTATAAATCCCAGCAACTGCAACTCCAAAATGACCAAATCAATCCCCCCCCCCCCCAAATTTGGTCCAGTGCCAAATTTGGTCCAGTGAATGAAAATACATCCTGCATACCAGATATTTACATTACGATTCATAACAGTAACAAAATTCCAGTTATGAAGTAGCAACGAAAATAATTTTATGGTTGGCGGTCATCACAACATGGCAAACTGTATTAAGGGGTCGCAGCTTTAGGAAGGTTGAGAAACACAGGCTTACAGTGTCTTTTTTGCATGTGCTTGCAAATGCAAATTTGAAATGACCTCTCCTGATATGCATGTCATGGGTCACCTTTTTTTGCCATTGGGCGAAATATGGCAAAGTCCACTTGTTATCACAGCTGAATTGTTGTTTGTATTTTCTAGTGCGTCCTGGCTTGCATTAATGTCACTAGTCTTCGGCAGATGTTTCTGCAGTTCCAGGATCTACCTGAGCTATGGAAGATCAGCCGCATTGATTTTGTAAGCAATGGTTTACTTTGAGATTTGACTGATTTATAATGCAGTTGTCCAAAATAAAGCTCTGTATATATTTCCTGCCTATCAAAGATGTTTATGAGACAACTGTTGCAACTAGATTACTGCCCCTTGCAAATATACAGTGATGGGAAATCATCCTTCATGTAGATGTTGAGAATCCACTTTTCTCATCATACTTTACCACTGATCAGACTGGCTAGGTTTGATGGAAATTGATTTCAAGAGCATCTACACTGTAGAATTTATGCAATTTGACATCACTTTAATTGCCATGGCTGAATCAATCATGGAAGTTGTAGTTTGGTGAATCACCAGCACCCTTTTGCAGAGAAGACAGTTAATGTGGTATCAAACTGCATTAATTCTAGTGTAGTTTACCCTAAGTTTGAAGTTCCCCCATAAACCATTATTCTTATGTCCATCATTAAACTCCACTTGTAAAAGAATATGTTCCTTATCCACTGTGCCAACAGTCTTTTAAAGATTTCCTGGTGGCATAATTTTCTCATATGGTAGGATTTTACCACAACAGATTTTGAAGATCATCTGCATGAATCATCAGAAGCCCGTAGACAAAAGGGAAGCAGAAAGGCAAAGCTAGTACTGGATACTTCCATATTACTATGGAAAACCCAAGTTTGGAGATGTTACTTTTTTGAACTATGACTCCAAAAATTTCTCCCTACTGGCTAGCGCAGGCCTGGGCAAACTTCGGCCCTCCAGGTGTTTTGGACTCCAACTCTCACAATTCCTAACAGCTGGTAGGCTGTTAGGAATTGTGGGAGTTGGAGTCCAAAACACCTGGAGGGCCGAAGTTTGCCCAGGCCTGGGCTAGGGGATTCTGGGAGTTGTTGTCTGCTGTTTCCAAGGTCAAAACTGATAAATCAAGAGCTTCGGGGGGAGATTACCTTATATTGCTCTCCTGGCAGCACATTTGCTTTTCTGGGATTGCTCATGATTCTGTCTTTTATCATCCATCACAGGCTGTTTGGGTGGTCACGTGGCTCTCTGTGGTTGTACTCAGTGTGGACCTCGGCCTGGCAGTGGGGATTGTATTCTCCATGATGACTGTAGTTTGCCGCACGCAGAGGTATGAGCAGCACATTTCTCTCTTTCTCCTACTTTACTTGTTTTTTCTTGGTTTTTAATCAAGCATTATCCAGGAGCCGCAGTGGAGCAGTGGGTTAAACCCTTGTGCTGGCTGAACCGCTGACCTGAAGGTCAGCAGTTTGAATCCGTGAGATAAGGTGAGCTCTCATCTGTCAGCTCCAACTTCTCATACGGGGAAATGAGAGAAGCCTCAACCAGGATGGTGAAACATCCGGGCATCCCCCTGGACAGCATCCTTGCAGATGGCCAATTCTCTCACACTAGAAGCGACTTGCAGTTTTTCAAGTCGTTTCTGAAACAATAAAAAATGGGTATGATTTATACCTTCTGGCTGCCAAGTACAGTTTTCCTAGACCCTTTCAAATCATTTGAATGTTTTACGACAGGGGTCGGGAACCTTTTTGACTCAAAGAGCCATAAAAGCAAAATATTTGGAAATTTATTTCAGTGAGAGCCATATAATATATATAATATATTTTAAGACTGAATTCAACTAAATGTGAGTATATACTTACATACTATGAGAAAAGGATTCCCCCGGCCTGCTCAGGACTCTGGGAAGGAAAAGAAGACGGAAGGAAGGGGGAAAGAAAGAAAGAAAGAAAGATAGACAGAGGAAATAAAGGAGGGAGGGGGAGAGGAAGAAAGAAAAGAACAAACTATGGAAAAGGAAGAAAAGAGAAGCAGGAGAGAGACAAGGAGGGGAAAAGAAAGAAGGGAAAGGGAAGGGAGGAAAGGAAAGGGTGGGAAAAGAAAGGAAAGGAAGTGAGGAAAAAGTAAAATAATGAAGGGAAAAGAAGAAAAGAAAGAAGGGGAGAGAGAGGGAAGTGAAAAGAAAGGAAGGAGAAGGAAAGGAAGACTTGGGGAAAAAGAATAGAAGAGGAAGGAAGGAAGAGGGAGGGAGGGAGAATGAAGGAGGAAAGAAGGAAGGGGAGAGAGGGAGGGAAAAGAGAGAAGGAAAGGGAGGAAGGAAGGAAGGAAGGAAGGAAGGAAGAGGGAAAATGGAGGAAAGAAGGAAGGGAAGAGAGGGAGGGAAAAGGAAGGAGAGAAGAAGAAGGAAAAGATGAAGGGGCACATTTGCGTCACTCCTCCACGCTGCATGCTGGGAAACCGAGGCCCGGGGTGCTCTGGAGAGCCAGATGCAATCATGAAAAGAGCCACATCTGGCTCCCGAGTTATCGGTTCCCTACCCCTGCTTTAGGATATACTTGTATGTCAATGCTGAAGACCAAGGACTCAGTCTTGCCACAACAGTTTCACTTTTAAAGCCATTCAGAATGGGGATTTCCGCTAAATTGGAAATGTAAATTATTTGTTATAGTATTGCAACTAACTAGCCAAGTCCTGGGAGGTCATCTAAATTGATTCAGGAGACTGTCAAACAATGGGACATAGTGTATTTTATATCTGATCCTATGACCACATTTCTTGAGCGATTGGAAAGGTGGGGCAGAAATAACATTCAAGACTTAAATACCAGCGTGTATTCTCTTTTAAAAGGCCAATACTCCCAGATTTTTTGGGCAATGCATCCCCTAACAAAGTTGTTACCATCATTGCTGGGAAGAAGCCTAGGGCTTGTTAGGTATTGGAAAATTCTGCCCAGGCTAATGCCGATGTCTCTATCATGTCACTTCCTCAACCTTACAGGGCTGAATGCTCAGTGCTGGGCAGAGCAGCAGACACAGAGATCTATAAGCCTGTCAAGTACAACAATAAGGTAAGAGTAGTGGAGACTTAGAAACATATATTTATTATTTATTATTTCGACTTGTATACCATCCTTTCCAACTGGCTCAGGATGGTATACAGCATATCGACTTCATTATAAAATACATCACAACCAGCAGAGCAGCATAAAAACATAAAACAAGCAATAAAACAATTTAACAAAATTCCATTCTAGCCAGGAGTGGTTATTCATACATTGAATGCATGCCGGAATAATACTGTTTTACAAGCTTTCAGGAAAGCCGGTAGCTCATTAACTGCTCGAACTTCCGGTGGTAAGCTATTCCACAATTGAGGTTCAGCCACAGAGAAAGCTCTGTGTCTGACGACAGGTGGATGGTTCGCAGGGAGGGAATCTGAAGGAGATTGAGGTCTTCCGAGCGGAGAGATCTCTGGGGAACATATGGGAATAGGCGGTCCCTCAAGTACACTGGTCCCAGACCATGCAAGACCTTAAAGGTTAAAACCAACACTTTGAAGGTGATCCGTGTGCTCAATTGGTAACCAGTGCAGTCGCTGCAGAGTTGGAGTGATGTGTGCCCTGGCCGGCACTCCAGCCAGGAGCCTCGCTGCTGCGTTCTGCACCAGTTTACGCTTCCGGATGATCGACAAAGGAAGGCCAATGTAAAGGGCGTTACAGTAGTCCAGCCTCGAGATGACTGTCGCTTGGATCACTGTGGCTAGGTCATTCTCAGTGAGATAGGGCGCCAGCCGCCTAGCCTGCTGCAGATGGAAGAAGGCGGATCTGCTGACAGCAGAGACCTGGGTCTCCATTGTCAGCAGCAGATCTAACTGGACCCCCAGACTCTTTACTAGGTGCGACGGGCATAATGCCTCACCGTCCAGAGTAGGAAGCTGGAGCCCACACCCACCTGGGTGACCCAGCCAGAGGATCTCTGTCTTAGATGGATTCATTCTCAGCCGACTGGCTCGTAGCCAACCAGTCACGGCTTCAAGGCATTGTTGGAAACAATCGGGTGCAGAGTCTGGTCGGCCATCCATCCTCAGCACCAGCTGGGTGTAATCAGCGTACTGATGACACTCCAGACCAAAACTCTGCACCAATTTGGCAAGTGGTCGCATGTAGATGTTAAATAATAAAGGGGAGAGAATGGCTCCCTGAGGCACCCCACAATTTAAGGGGAGCCTCTCGGAAACCATACCTCCCCTCTACTCGCTGTCCCCGGTCGAGGAGAAAGGAGGACACCCATTTAACGGCAGTTCCCCCTAACTCCCGTCATGGCTAGGCGGTGGGTTAACAATGCGTGATCTACCGTATCAAAAGCTGCCGTGAGATCCAATAACACAAGCAGCGCTGATCCTATGCACAGCTCTATAGGTGAAGTCCCAAAGCGGACCTTACAAACAACATAAATGTTTGGTGATGAAATGTGGAGCTGCTCTCAGGCTTCCCTAGGACTAGAGTGCCCATTAAGTTCACTGGCTGATGCACAAAGTTTGGAAAAAACAACAACAAAACTTCTAGTTATAAGAACCCACCTCTACTGTCTTACCTTTTTAATCCCAGGATCACTTATTAGAGTTGTTTATGATTGTGACGTCAGTGTTTGACTATTTTAGGGTGTGAAATAGAAAAAAATATAGCATGTAGTAGAGGTGGAAGAGGTATGGTTAACCAGCTGATGCTGGATTCTAAACTCCCATCAAATCCAGTGATCAGATATGATGGGAGTGGTAGTTTAGCATCATTTGGATTCTTTATCACTGGGTTATGGGTTTGAAATAAGTTTGTGTTCTTTTATTAAACAGTGGCAAAAAAAGGTTGGAATAATTACAGCAGGTTTCTATCATCTTTCTTTCTCCTCCCAAACCATTTAAATTTCCCTGGAAATATAGGTTAGAATATGCAGTCACCATTACAGATACATAACTTATCCCCCATCTATCACTGATTAGTATTCATGACCCTACATATTCACAATCATGGCAATAATGTAAGGCAGTGGTGATCAAAATTTTCTTCACCGTGGACCCCCCTTTAAAAACCCATGGTAGCCACGGACCCCAAAACCTATCTCAAAATTTAAGGCATTGTGTGCATCAAATACTTTTTTTCAATTTTCTCATGAAGGTCCTTTAAATTTAGAGAGGATATAAGTTAATCTGTTGATGTACACACTCTTGTTTTACTGTAATATCATATCTTGATTATAATGATTCCATACAAATTTAAAATAACAGTATCAACACTAATAGTAGTTAATAATTGAATTGTTTACAGACCCCTGTGATGACATCAGAGCCCTCCAGGGGTCCCCAGACCGCAGGTTGAGAACCACTGGTGTAAGGCAGTGTTTCCCAACCGCTGTGACGCAGCACAGTAGTGTGCCGTGATGGACCTCCTGCTGTGCCACGAGAAAAGCTCTCTGCCCCCCTTCCTTCCCCCCTCCTCCTGCTGCTTGGGGGAGGAGGAGGAAGGGCTGGGCAGCGGGGAAGAAAAAGAAGAAGGGGCCGGGGCGCCGCCTCCGTCGGCTGTTTCCCTAGCCAGCCTCCAATCCGCCATGACTCCCGTTATGACTCTCGTCCCCTCGCTCGCTGAAGCTGTGCGGAGGAGGAGCCCCTTCCACTGAAGCCCGTCCACCGCTCATGCTCCTCCTCCTCCGTGTGGCCTGGCTCCGCCCCCTCCCCCTGGCTCCAGCTCTCCCACAGCTTCTCCAGCCTCTTTGGGGACAGTGCCAAGCCAGCATTGTGCTGGCTCTGCCAATGCTGGCTTGGCAGTGCCCCCTCAAGGCTGGAGAAGCTGTGGGAGAGCTGAAGCCGGGGGAGGGGGCAGGGCATGGCGTGGCCTGGCTCCTCCCTCCCCCGGCTTCGCACTCCCAGCAGCTGCTCCCAGCAGGCCACCATCCCCCAGCCGTTCTTTAGAGTGTCATTTTGTGTCATTTTGGTTGGTGGTGTGCCCCCGGATTTTTTTAATGTTAAAAGTGTGCCGTGGCTCAAAAAAGGTTGGGAAACACTGGTGTAAGGGATTGGAGAAGTCCCCTGGTCCTGCCATACTAAGCATCTGAAACTGGAAGTGATGAAGATCTGTTCTCCTATCGATCAGGACCTAGCAGACTGACATTTCCACCTCCCTTCCACAAGCAGTTCTGGTGAAAGGTGGAATTGTGACTGAAATCCTGCTCCTAAGACTTATCTCAAAATCCTCAAAATTGAAATGTCACTCTCTTGATCAAGAGGAGAACATACCTTAGTTGGTTGTAGTGGCTGCTAACCAGTAAGACAGGGTTGGGAGAAGAGTAGTGCCAGGAGACACTACTTAGTAGAGTACACTTTACTTAGTAGTTGATCTCAAATCTCAGTCATTTAAAAATACATTTTAATTAAGGATGCCTTAGTAACAAGCCAGGCAATTGTACAAACAGGAGGAAGGGAGGGAAAAAAGCCAGCAAGTTGATTGGGGGGCTATGAAAATTATTGTCTAGTAGGTTGAAGGTGAATCCGGCTAAGACGGAGATCCTGTGGCTTGATCGTCCGGGCAGTGGGGATGTTCAGCTTCTGACCCTGGATGGCGTGACACTATGTCCGTCATCATCCATTAAGAGCCTCGGTGTGACTTTGGACCCTCTGCTGTCGATGGAGGCTCACGTCTCCACCGTCAGTAGAGTGGCGTTTTTCCATCTTCGCCAGGCGAGGAAGCTGGCCCCCTACTTGTCCCAGCATGACCTGGCCACAGTGGTTGAAGCCACGGTCATCTCGAAACTAGACTACTGTAATGCTCTGTACATTGGCCTTCCTTTGTCGGTAATCCAGAAACTTAAGCTGGTGCAGAACGCTGCAGCCCGACTCCTTGCTGGGGTCTCGGTAGGCTGTCACATCATGCCGTTTCTGCGCGAACTGCACTGGCCACCTGTTGAATGCCGGATTACCTTCAAAGTGCTAGTCTTGACTTTTAAGGCCTTACATGGTCTGGGGCCAGTGTACCTGCAGGACCGCCTCATCCCGTATTATCCCACTAAATCCTTACGCTCCGAAGAGCAAAACCTCCTGGTCGTTCCTGGTCCTAGGGCATATCGCCTGACTGCAACCCGTCGCCAGGCTTTTTCAATCGCTGCTCCAGTACTTTGGAACATGCTGCCCGACGACGTCCGCGCTATTCAGAGCCTCATTCCATTCCGGAAAGCCTGTAAGACACTGTTATTCCAGCAGGCTTTCAGAGTTGAGTGAATTGTAGTTCTCTTTGTGTATCGCCATCTTGCACTATCTTTTGTCGCCGCAGAGTTATTTTATGTATGGTTTACTGTGATATTTTAATCTGTTGTTTTAACTGTGTTTTTAATTTTTTAGCTGTGTTTTGGCTGTTTCTTATGACTATGTTGTTTGCCGCCCCAAGCCATTGGGAGGGGCGGCAAACAAATACAAATAAATAAATAAATAATCCAGTGGTTCCCAACCATAGGCCCTCCAGGTGTTTTGGACTTCAGCTCCCACAATTCCTAACAGCTGGTAAGCTGACTGGGATTTCTGGAAGTTGAAGTCCAAAATAACTGAAGGACCAAGGATTGGGAACCACTGGTCTAATGTGACAACTGGTTAAGGCTAACATGGGGCACGCCAAGCTCACTAATGCATCTCTTGATCTACTGCCGCTACATCACTACTGTCCTGTTACAGTTTTACTGGGGGGATTGTGGAATTGGTTTAACGCTGTTTTAATGTTGTTATGTGTTTTTATTGGTATTTTATTGTTGTAAACCGCTCTGAGCTTTGGAGTGAGCGGTCTACCAAGCTGAAATAAATAATAATAATAAAATACCCTATTCCTGTTTCTCAGTGCTTTGAGGTCCCAGGTGTCAAGATTTTAAGCTACCAAGCCCCCATTTATTATGGCAATCGCAGTTTCTTTCGTGACACTCTAAGCCGACTTGTGGGACTGGAAGACATCATGAAGCAGCACAAGAACCAAGATCTAGACGATAGGATTAAGATGGACATCAGCACTGTGGTATGTTTTTGCTCTGAAGGGTTGAAATGGTGTAGTGTGGGAGAGTATATGGAGTGACATACTGGCTTGAATTGAAATGCACCCAGTTCCTCCTATTGTTCATCACAAGCTCTTTGATGGATCCAAGCATATGGTAGAATGGTTTTAGAAAGCGGCTGCCAGCCAGAACTGTAATGAGGCATGAGAAATCATTTGTCATTTGGGATGTTTTCGACTTCCGCATCCAGAGGCCCCAACCAGAATAGTCAATGATAAGCAGCTATGGGGTTTATTGTCCAAAACATCTAGCACATCTATTGTGCCTGAATATAAGCAAGAACCAATGGCCAAGTATTACATAGTGGAATATTAATGCACATGCTTATACATTAGCTAAGCACTGGGAGCAGATTAGCACAGCTGTAAGCAACCAAACAGCTGATTAAACATTGATGGCTCCATGTATGAGAAGGTCCCCAAGGAACATTATATGTTGTTTGAAGTTTGTGACTGTTTAACCCTGCCATCTGTCCCTAATGGGTAAAAAAAATGAACAGAACTTGCTTTTTAAAAAATAAATAAAACTGTGACAAAGATGAGCAACGTCTGATGTTCCAGATGTTGTTGGAGTACAACTCTCATGAGCTTTAGTCAGCAGTGGTGAAGGATGTTGGTTTTATAGTCCATCTCCACCTGGATATTGTCACATTGTCAGCCCTTGTGCTAAATGATCATCCAGGTGCATAGGAACATCCTTTGATGAAGTGGGACAAATGCATTTCAAATAAATACATGAAAAACAAACCCAGTGGTCAGGGCCGTAGCCAGGATTTTGATTCGGGGGGGGGGGGGGGGGCTGAGACTGGGTGGAAGAGGGTCTACCCTAGCAAACCTTTTGTATTGTTATCCCAAAAACCCCATTAATGTGGGATATAATGAGCATGGTGATCAGATCATGATATGAATAAACATAACAGTTTAAATAATGAACCAGTAAGGCCTTTTCGCGGATCACCCTGAGAATTTGGGGGTGTGTGAAGCCCCTTAGCCCCCCCCGGCTACATGCCTGCCAGTGGTGGAGATTTCACTCTGTCTCTAATTTTTTGAATTTTCCTCCTAGGAAAGCAGTGTTTCTGTTTTGGAACAAAAGAAAAACTCAGGTAAACAAATTCTGATTCCTGGGATTTGTTTCCTTGGTGAACATGCAATCTGAACTGTGAAATAGGAAAATTTCTATTTCCTGAATCTCCCAGAAAGAGTAATACATTCCAGACAGAAGCAGAGATTATCCTGCATGCAATGATGGTCATGTAATTTATTGAACATTATTTCTGAATTCAGTACCATTAGTCTGTTGTGTGTGTGTTTTCATGTCAGGAGTGACTTGGGAAACTGCAAGTTGCTTCTGGTGTGAGAGAATTGGCTGTCTGCAAGGACATTGCCCAGGGGATACCTGGTTGTTCTTTTGATGTTTTACCATCCTTGTGGGAGGCTTCTCTCACGTCCTCACATGGGGAGCTGAAGCTGACAGAGGGAGCTCATCTGTGCTCTCCCTGGATTCAAACCTGCAACCTGTCGGTCTTCAGTCCTGCCGGCACAAGGGTTTAACCCATTGCATCACCGGGGGCTCCTACCACAAGCCAATGATAGCTAAGTCATTTCCTGCAGTGGGCTGAACTAGCCAAAATATTTGTGCATGAGTCTGAGATGAGAGTTTTACATTTAATTTCCTTTGCCCTAGCTAGGGAATGGTGTGCTTCTGAGCATGTTCAAAGAACCAAGTGTCCTTGGTGCCACTGTATAATTTGGACTGATCCCTGGTGTGTCTTGTTTGCTCTTTCAGGCGTAGCAGTACAGGCTGTGATTCTTGACTGCAGTGGAGTGTCTTTTGTTGACTCAGCTGGAGCCCGGCTCCTTATTCAGGTATATCAAATGGCGAGTATGCACGCGTGTTTTCAAGGGGGTGGGGGTGAGGATGATGGCGAATGTATAGTAAAAAAGAACATATGTTGCCCACAACCACAATGCCTAAACTCGAGATAGGTGAAGTACACCCAGTGATCAATGCTACATGCCACCCTGGGGCCCCATGTCACCTGCTTTTGAATTAGCACAGACTATCATGTTGGGTCTGTGCTCCAAGTTTAGTCCAGATCCAGTGTCGGTGCGGTTCAGTGCTCTCTTGATGCGGGTGAACTACAACTCTCAAAAATCAAGATCTGTTCCCTCCAAAACCCTTCAGTATGTTCAGTTGGTCCCGGGGGGTGGGTGGGTTATCTGTGCCTAGTTTGGTCCTGGTCAACTGTCAGTGGGGGTCACAGTATCTCTGGATACAGGTGAACTGCAACTCCCCAAAATCAAGGTCAATCCCCCCCAAACCTCTCTCTAGTATAGAGTATTTAGTTGGTCAGAGGGCTTCTCCGTGCCAAGTTTAGTCCAGGTTGGCCATTCATAGGGGTTGCAGTGTTCTGTTGAAGTTGGAACCAAAGCTGGTAAAGTACCGCAAATTCCACCATCCGTGGTCCACCATGGTCAAGAAGGCAGAATGGGGTTGGACTGGGGGCAATTCATTAAACCAGAGGCCTCCCCCTCCCCTTCCCATTTTTCCTCAGAGGAACATTTCTGCAAATTGGTTGACCGTATCATTTTAATCCTGAGAACAACGAATGCTATCACATTACAGAATTGGCCATTTGGCCCATCTACATCTGGATCATTACCCAAAAATCCAATTCCCAACCAGCTCTTGAAACATATGAAAATATAGCTGTTCCCAATGCTTTCAACACAGAAAGAATGCTCTACCCTTCACTTGAACCTATCTTAATGTGATAAACACAGTGGGCTACCACTTCTGAAGTGTAGAACTCAATGGAATTTAGTAAATGTGATGAAGTGGATGGTGGGAGAAGTGATCACTAATGATAATGGAGTAGCCCCCTCCCCCAAAACCCCCCTGTTATGATCATGTTTTGCATTAACTAAGCCACCTCAGCTTCCATCTGGTTCACACATGGTTTCCCATTTATCCACATCACTTAAGCCAGTGTTTTTCAACCCTTTTTGAGCCGCGGCACATTTTTGGCATTTACAAAATCCTGGGGCACACCACCAACCAAAATGACACAAAATGATACTCTAACACAGTAATAAATATAGTTAATATGTTTTTAAATGTATTTATACACTCAGTGTGAAACCTGGGCCTGTTTCGATGAACACAACATAGATATCCTGGCAGGAATGGCAGAAAGACACAAACTTCCCACACAGAACTCCCAGAACCAAGAGAAAATACTATAAGAGTTTGGTGGGCATTGACCTTGGGTTTTGGAGTTGTAGTTCACCTATATCCAGAGAGCACTGTGGACTGAAACAATGTTGGATCAGGACCAAACTTGGCATGAATACTCAATATGCCCAAATGTGAACACAGATGGAGTTTGGGGAAAATAGACCTTGACATTTGGGAGTTACAGTTTCTGGGATTTATAGTTAACACACAATCAAAGAGCATCCTGAACTCTTGCAACAATGGAATTGAACCAAACTTGGCATATTGAACTATCATTACCAACAGAAAGTACTGAAAGGGTTTGCTTGGGAATTGACCTTGAGTTTGGAAGTTGTAGTTCACCTACACCCAGAGAGCACTGTGGGCAGGAGGTGGAAGAAAGGGTATTGGAGGTTCCAATTTCCCACACCTGACGATCACTCACGGCACATTGGTTGGAAAACACTGACTTGAGCTATACCTCCTTGGTATTACCAAAAGAACTCCCTGATTTGTTGTTGAATAGCTAAGCTTGGGATGTCTCCCTCAGGGAGAAAAATGTGTGTTTCTCTGATTGCCTGGAATGAAAAACCGGAGCAGTAAAAGCATGCTAGCATGAAATACAGGCATTCTGTCTCCTGTTGTGCAGAAATTCTAGCTGCTCACTAAAAGAATGCAGTATCCTGGGTATGTTGGTAAACCAGAGCTGTTGTTCCAGGGGACTCATTGAGAAAGTTTGGGGTTTACTCAGGTATCCTTGTACATGTCCTTGCCTTGCAGCTGTGTGCGGAATGCCAGAAAGCTGGGGTGCAGATGCATTTGGCAGCCTGTAATGGTGAGTGACTTAAGAGATGCTGTCAAACTTCCTTGCCTGTTAGCCGATGCTGTTTTGTTTTTTTTAATGACTGCATGCTTCTGTAAACTCTAGTGGAGGAAAGTGTGTGTTCAGATAGCATCATTAAATTACGCTGTGTATTAAATCACACTGTTTAACAAGATTTTTGTTCTTGGGTTAGAACCAATTACAAAATGACATTTATATCATAAACACATTGAAAAGGTTTTTTAAATTGCAAAAACTTTGTTTTTGTGGGACATTTTGCTATAGTTTTTCAGTAAATATCTCATAGAGTCTCAACCAATTCAACATAGTTTGTGGCAGCCACAAAAACGAAGTTTCTGGAGTATAACAGTGACTTTCTAAGTAGGTACCACACAATTAAACAAGAAGTAGCACTTTCAAACCAGGATCAGATTTTTAAATTTTTTTGTTATTTCACATCTGTTTGTTACACATGCAGAAGGGAATTCCATGACCTTTGGATGACTGGTGGAGACCCATCATAGACATCCCTATAGACATCGTAGACATCCCTATAGCCAAACACAGAATGACAAAAGTCATCACCTGAGACCCCAGAAACCGCATTAGATGGTGGTTGTGTATACAGCTATAGCAGTGGTTCCTAACCTGTGGTCCTCCAGTTGTTTTGGACTTCAGCTCCCACAATTCCTAACAGTTGGTCAGCTGGCTGGGATTTCTGGGAGTTGAAGTCCAAAATAACTGGAAGACCAAAGTTTGGGAACCACTGAGCTATAGGGACAGAACTAGATCCTTTCCCAATACTTATGTTCTCCATTGGTCATTTCAGATTAAGATTATGGGTGTTGTGTTACAAAAGATCTGGAGAGTCATGAGTGTTTTAATAATATTGTCCACAAAGTCTCCAATCTTGACCTTATGGTTCACTTTACACACATACTCTCACCCTGTGATTTTGTAACTCACAGCTGCATGTCTGAATTGGCTCCATTCACAAGTGCTGTGCATGCAAGGCAGGGAAGTTTTCTCTGTGATGCATTTGAGCCATGGCATCCGTTGCACATGCTGTAGTTCCCTATTGGGGAATGCAGACATGCAACATCTGGGATCTTATTGAGGACATTTGAGAATGATTTTGAACGGGTCCCACCACATGATGTTTGCCCCATCCCGTCAGTATTCCGTTAGAATCCATCTGCAACATTGCAGAAAATGATTATTTGCAGATGCAATTCTAATTGTGTGTATTATGTCATTGCTGAAGCACTGTTTGTGTGCGTGATGAGAAAATATATATGCATCCCATCAGCAACTATATTTTTCAGAAGCCTATAGAGATACGTAGGAGGTGTTTTATTTATTTATTTATTTACTTTATTTACATTCCGCTCTTCTCACCCCAAAGGGGACTCAGAGCGGATTACAGGTACACATTCTTAGCAGACAATCCCTGCCATTTCCAACATACACACATATAGACGAACAGAGGCAAACTCTGGCCACCAGGGGGAGCTGACGCACTCCTCATCTCTCAGCGTTCCCAGCATCCCTTGTTGTTCCTTCCGCATTCCTCAGCGTCCCTGGAGTTCTTTAATGGCCTCATAATTCAGTCAAAATTTGCCTCCCCACTTAATGTGGTACCTTAATCTCCTACTTGACAGATGCAACTGTCTTTCGGGCTGCAAAGGTCGACAGCAGGCTACACTTAAAGGTCGAGCACCCACCTCGACTTGGGCAGGCCTCAAACTCATGACCTACTGGTCAGAGAGATCGTATGCAGCTGACACTTAGCCAGCTGTGCCACATTCCTGGTTTTGAATGGATTGGCAGGAGCCAGCCTTCTGTGGTGTGATGAGTCAAAGTGCAGTATTTTCAAATCATAAGAATCAGCTGTGATGAGGAAAATATGCATACTGTCTCAATACAGTATGCACCCAGTCCTAAAAAAAATGGGATGCTTACTGATATAAATGGATAATATTCCAATGTGATTAAGGTCCCTGGAGGTGAGTTGCCTTCTCTTTTCGCCTTCTTGTCTTCCATCTAGTCAACATTCTACAGACTTTGACCTTTTGTGGCCTGATGCATCACCTCCCTCCACAGCAGATTTTTGTCACTGTCCACGATGCTGCTTCCTATCTCCAGCAGACAATGGTAAGTAGTTGAGGGTGCAGAGGGAGAACAGGAGAACCTCTGTGCTTGTTGCTTCAAAACCACACACCTTTAAAACTGGAGAAGCAGGCTGATTGATTTTGGGGCTTTTTGTTTCAAAGAAGCTCCAAAATAAGGTCAGGAACACTCTCGTTCGGCTTGAAAACAAAGGCTCTTATCTCTGAAAATGTTAATGTATGATCCTGTATCCACAGGGGAGGCATTCCTAGATGTGGATATGTGAAACTGAGAGTAATAGCAAAACCTGTTGAAATGAAGGATTTCTGGCCCACAAATATCACAGAACATGCTGAAGGACCAAGAACAGGGCTTTCCAAACTGTGTATCACAACACATTAGCGTGTCAGTTGTAGTTGGTCGCTTTGGTAGATGATCTACGCCGGGAACTCGACAGGGGGAGTGTGTCCCTGTTGGTTCTGCTGGACCTCTCAGCGGCTTTCGAGACATGGGGCTTGGGGGTACTGCTCTGCAGTGGCTCCAATCCTTCCTGGAAGGTCGTACCCAGAAGGTGTCATTGGGTGACACCTGTTCGGCTCCACAGCCGTTGTTCTGTGGAGTCCCTCAGGGTTCCGTTCTGTCCCCGATGTTATTCAACATCTACATGAAACCGCTGGGAGAGATCATTCGGAGTTTCGAGTCAGGTGTTATCTGTACGCAGATGACGTCCAGATCTGTCACTCCTTCCCACCTGTCACCAAGGAGGCTGTCCAGACCTTGAACCGGTGCCTGGCCGCTGTGTCGGACTGGATGAGGGCTAGCAAATTGAAACTAAATCCAGACAAGACAGAGGTCCTCCTGGTCAGTCGCAAGGCCGAACAGGGCATAGGGTTACAGCCTGTGTTGGATGGGGTTACACTCCCCCTGAAGACGCAGGTTCGCAGCTTGGGAGTGATTCTGGATTCATCGCTGAGCCTGGAACCCCAGGTCTCAGCGGTGGCCGGGGGAGCTTTTGCACAGTTAAGACTCGTGCGCCAGCTGCGCCCGTACCTTGGGAAGTCTGATCTGGCTACGGTCGTCCACGCCTGGTCACATCCTGAATAGATTACTGCAATGCACTCTACGGGGGCTGCCTTTGAAGACAGTTCGAAATTGCAATTAGTCCAGCGGGCAGCAGCCAGATTGCTAACGGGAGCTACATACAGGAGCATACCACCCCCTGTTGTGTCAGCTCCACTGGCTGCCTGTCCAATTCCGGGCTCAATTCAAAGTGCTGGTTTTGACCTTTAAAGCTCTATACGGTTCTGGCCCAGCTTACTTGTCCGAATGCATCAGCCGCTATGTCCCACCTCGTAATCTAAGATCATCCGGGGAGGCCCTGCTCTCGCTCCCGCCTACGTCTCAGATGAGGCTGGTGGGGACGAGGAATAGGGCCTTCTCGGTGGTGGCTCCCCACCTGTGGAATGCGCTTCCTATTGATGTACGATCCACCACATCCCTCCTGGCCTTCAGGAAAAAAGTAAAATCCTGGCTGTGGGACCAGGCATTTGTACACCAGCACAAGGCAGCATTTTAGATTGGTTTTTAATGAAAGTGGGTGATTATAGCCAATGTTTTTATGGACTGAACATTGTTTTAATCCAGAGTGAATGTGTATGGTGCTAATGTAGTTGTATTTTAATGTATTTTTTATGTATTTTAATTGTTGAAGGGTTTTGGGGTTTTATATTGTTATTATGTGGGCATCGAATTGTGCCGTACTGTAAGCCACTCTGAGTCCCCCCTTGGGGGTTGAGAAGAGCGGGGTAAAATCCCGAAATAAATAAATAATAGTCCACAGGTGTGTCACATGAAAAAAGGCTCCCCCCGCTCACAAACAAAGGCTATCTGGTGAGGGATTTTGTTGGCCAGCTATGGATGAGGAGGAGGAGAAGGGGGATCCATCCAGAGCAACAGCAGTTACTACAACAGTGGTTATAGCAATTGAGCAAGTGTGGAAACTTCAGGGGCTCCTTTCGCCCTCATTGTTACAGCTATTAGTGTAATAAAAATAATACACTTTATTTACATTCCGCACTTCTCACCCCGAAGGGGACTCAGTGCGGATTACAGAACACATAGAGCAGACAATCCCTGCCAAAATTAGACATACAAGACATACAATAACATATAACAGGAAGATCCCCTGGACTCCAACTGTGCAATGTTGTTATATTCGTTTGTTGTTATATTCGTCACTGGGTGCTGCTGCTCCATTCCGTCACAGGGGGGCACTGTTGTTCCATCCTCCTTCTACCTCCTCCTTCTTGACGAAGAGCCTGCCAGCCCGCCAGCCGAATTCTTCTTCCGGAAGTCATCTTCAATATTTATTGAAGTTAAAAAGTCTTTTAGGATTCCTCCCCCACTTATGCGGTACCTAATTTATCTGCTTAGGTCAACAGGGGCAGGCTTACAGCTGACTTGCCCAGGTCAGCCCGGGATTCGAACTTGTCATATTTGGATCTTTACAGCAACAGCTTGCAACTGTAAAACTTGCTACAATGATAAAACACATTTACCACTGTTAGCCCATCAAGTTTCAGAATGTTTCACTTATCCACGGATTGTTGGGGAATTTTCAAAGTTTTATAAAAACCCCGCAAGAGTGATCTCCTTGAATTTTCTATACAATGACACAAGATAACAGGGATCATTCCCCTCAACTTTCAGAAATATTCATACCTGTAATTGATTTTAGGGATTTTAAAAAAAAGTTTTGACAAAATGTTTTTTTAAGTCACAACAGCTATCTCATTGAATGTCTCTCATATTAATCAATAGAACTTCCATTTAGGGATTTCTTTCCAGCCCAGCAGAGAGATTTACTTACTAGAAATGTAAGTCACTCCTCCTCTTTGCAGATTCAACAATTTATTGGGACTCTGACTGACTGCTGCTATGGAGGGACAAATCTCTCCCCTCTCCTGAATAGGGCTTTCCGATGCTGAGCAGAATTCTGGGAAATGTAGTTTAGGGCTGGGCCTTTTGGCTTCTCTGGCAAAGGGCTCCTCGCCTTCCCAAACTGCATTTCCCAGAATTCTGTGCTTTCTCAGTCCCCCAGCGAACTCTGCTTTCTCCTTGCTGCCCCCCCCCCCCTCTCCTAATCATGAGAGGCCATTGATCTAAAGAGAAATTGCAGCCTGTTTGGCTTGGCTTCCTTGCACTGAAGATAAAACTGACTTTGAGAGGCTTCTGAGGTTTAGAAATTTCAAACAAAAATGTATTGGATGCATTTTGATCCTTACGTTTTTGGCATGTGCCACACCCACATGTTGAATATTCTGCGGGAAGAACAAATTTAATTAGTTTGATCCTACTTATGATGACTACTGAAAGTTTTGCACAGCCCTAATACTTACCACTAAAATGAAAAAGTTTCTAATTAAGGAAAGAAATTATATTTGTGACTAGCTGACCCGGCCACGCTTCGCTGTGGCTTTTCCGTCTTCCTGTCTTCTCCCCTTCCATGGTTTTTTTCCTTTCCTGTTCCTAACTGTTTTGGTCTTCGTGTTGTCGTGACGGTTATGGAAAGGGGGGGTTTTACCGCCATCTCCCAGCCGTTTCTGGATCCGGGAGGAGTGTGTCGAAGGAGGCCGAGGAGGCAGCGGGCATCCAGGCGGCGAGGAGGCTTTGTTTTCCCAGTGTAGAGCAGCTGTATGCTGTGGTCTCCGGGCACACTGTGGAGCCCTCCAGACGGTCGCCAGTGTGTCTTGGCGGCCGCCATCTTTATTTGGAGGTCTTCTGGCCATAAGGGGTGGGACTTCCTTTTCCCGTGGGGTGTTTTCCGTGTTTCCAGGAGGACCCCTTTTCTTGTTGTGCCAACTTCCGGCGGAGCCTTTTATGGCGGACCGGAAGTGGTTGGTCCGCCATTTGTATTGTAGTTTTTGGCGATTATTACCTTTTGGGCTCTGGCTTCCCCGGTCGCCCGAGAGCGGCGGAGACGGGCAGGAGAGGTAAAACCCAGAGTCCCAGTAGGAGTTCCGGTGGGCGGCCAGAGCCCAGAAGTAAGGAAAAAGCGGGCCAGTGGGAAGTGGGGAAGGAGTGCGAGGAGGCGGCGGAGGAGGCGGGTACGGTGGCGCCGTCATGGTAGCGAGCCCCCTGCTGAAGCCGTGCTGTTTCGGAGATGGCCACCGGCATGGAGAAGGAGGAGGAATCGGTGAGCGAGGGTGAGGGCCTGGGGTGGGCTACGATGGCGCTCTTTTCTCCTCTGCCTTGTCCTCTTTCTTCTTGGCGGCTCCATTGTGCGCCTGCGCAGTTGGTCTCCCTCTCTCTAGCGCTCGCGGGCAGCGCAGAACGGGAGTCAATGGGCGGTTTTGGGGCTGTTTTTGGGGGTTGGAAGTTAGTGAGGTGGGTTTTTGTGTTATGTCTGTACCTCGTGGTCTGGGGAATGTGTCTCGTGGGATTTTAGTTTGGGGGGGTTATAGTTTGGCCGTGCATATCAATCTTTGCACGACCACGTCTCCTTTATATATATAGATGAGCCACATGAGCCAGAGGAAACTATGCAAGAATCAAGTGAAATACAGAAGTGAAAGGAAAAGAATTCAAACCTCTTTTATACAGTAATGATTATATAATAATAACAATAATAATAATACACCAGGCATCACAATTGTGGAAAAGAAAAAAGTTTGGATTATTGATGTCGCCATACCAGATGACAATTGAATTGACAAAAAAAAAAAAACAGGAAAAACTCAGCCATTATCAGGACCTCAAAAACAAACTGCGAAGGCTCTGGCATAAACCAGTATAGGTGATCCCAGTGGTAATCGGCACACTGGGTGCCGTGCCAGAAGATCTCAGCTGGCATTTGAAAACAATAAACATTGACAAAATCACAATTTGTCAACTGCAAAAGGCCACCTTACTTGGTTGGATCTGCGCGCATCATTTGAAAATACATCACACAGTTCTAAACGCTTGGGAAGTGTTCGACTTGTGATTTTGTGATATGAAATCCAGCATATATATATATATATATATATATATATATATATATATATCGTTTACTGTGTCATACTGTGTTTTTGTGTCATTAAAAATAATACTGTATTTATTTTTATTCAATGTATGTATTCTATAAAACTATTATAAGGGCTTTGGCTGTGATTTCCTAACCAAGAATGTTCCACCGTGTCCACGGCATTATTTTTTTCCTGGCATTCAGGAAAAAAGTGAAATCCTGGCTATGGGACCAGGCGTTTTCACATTAGCACGATACAGCACTTTAGATGGGATTGTAATGGCAAACTGGTGGACATGACCCAATGCTTCTATTATGGACGGAATACTGTTTTTAACCTATGTGAATATATAGGATGTATTTAAATGCTAACTGTATTTTAATGTATTTTAATTCTGACTGTTTTTGGGTTTCTATTATATGTATACTGTGTTTTGGGCATCGAATTGTTGCCGTTGTTAGGCCGCTCTGAGTCCCCCCTCGGGGGTTGATAAGAGCAGGGTAGAAATGGTGGAAATAAAATAAATTATTCCTGTGGCAGTTTTATTATAGGTTTTCTTCCATCATCCATCTTGATGATTCTCTCTAATTATTCATTTACAGGTCTTTTTGCCAGCTAGTAGTCAAAAGCCTATATACAGCATATCTTCCTATTGATTGCTATTAAAAAAATTAAAAAGTAATTATGCACACACACACACATAAATTATATATATATATATATATATATATATATAGAGAGAGAGAGAGAGAGAGAGAGAGAGAGAGAGAACCGTTTTTTGTGGTTTGTTTGCAGTCTTGCATGTTGATTATATGCTTGTGTACACCTAGATTTGAAATACAATATGACCCCAATATCTGTAGGACTGTTATCTGCTATTTCATTTATACATGTCTGACAAAACATGACTTCTTTAAGCATTTTCCAGGTCTTCCAGCATGACTCTTTGGTATTCTTTGGCCAGACATCTTTCAATAGCATTATTATTATTATCTGTGATTTGTGTATTATTCACACATCCTGTTGGGAAATGAACTAGAGAGTTTTCAGTCCCTTTCCTGAATAGGAAGGTCTGAGCATAAATCTTCGCTGTCAGGTTAGATATTTGTTTCTTCTAAGGGAGTGAATTACAGAAGCTAGAAGATTATAATACATTGGGTTTGATCTCTTTGTTTATGACATGATAGTTTAAGAAGGCTTACTATAATCTTGTGAAATGGACCATTGTTGTGGGCTTGGCCGACTTACCGGCCAAGTCGGTTGTGGGGCCCTCACGCCATCTTGTTGTCTGGAGGGGGGCTTCTTCCCCCCAGAAGCCCCTGGGTGGCAGGAAGGCTTCCCGCCACCAATGCCGGCCAGCCAATGGGGGGGGGGTCTAGCTCCGCCCCGCCCCCTCCGTTTCCAGCTGGCCCGCACTTCCACCCAGGCAGCTTACTTAGGCTGCCCGGGACTGCCTAGCCTCATGCAGAGGCAGTCTTGCTTTGCCTCCCACCCTCCCTACTCATTGCATTGCTTGTTGGTGTCCTTTTGTTTCTCTGCACTTCATTGTTGCTCTGTTCATGGTTTCACGTTTTGTTATGTTCTTTGTCGCAACTCCATGTTTGGTGTGTGGCGTGTGGCATGGCCCCTGGATCAGATTGGCTTATCGCCCCTTGGTTGTAAGGGGGATATCGCCCAGGCCCCCTGGGGTCCTGAGTTTCCGTGAACAGGCATTGGGCCGCTCGCACCCCAGGCTAGCTAACGCCTTTGGACATTCGTGGGGGCTGTTCGACCCTGATCCAGGACCCATGCGTGGCCGCCAACCCTTTGTTCCTGTTTTCAATAAATGAGTTGTGGCCATTTTTATCCAACCAATTGTGTCTGTATTATTGTTCCTGGCGCGAGGTGTGTCACGCTTGCACACGCAATTGCGATACTCCTATTGCAAGTGCATTCATGAGACAGAAAGAATAGCAAGGACTAGAGGGGGAGACAAACCCCTGGTGTTTAGCTCAGAAACTAATGGATAACTGCATTTGGTGTCTCCTCAGGAAAGTGTGGAACAGAAGGATCCAACCATCTGGGTGTAACCATTTCCTGCCAAGGATCAAGGAGTGTATCAACCAACCAACCTATGCGTACCAGGACATGGACTATCTAAAATTATAAAGACATGTGAAAGGCAGCTGGCTGCCATGAAAAGTGAGGCTCTGCCTACCACTGGAAGTTTGGCTTGTCAGGAACAGCCTCATGGAGAAAGAGCCAATGAGGATCAGATGAGTACAGCCTTCACTCAAAACACCTCCTCTTCCCAAGAGCAACATGGCTAGCAGTTCCTCGAAGTAGCTCGCTGCAACACTAGTAGAGGGATGGTCTTGTTTTGCATTCCCTCATATCCTAGCATTCTTCTTTCGACACCTTCCTCACAACAGAAAAGAGCAAGGTTATTTTTTTTAAAACAAAATGCTTTATTCCTTTCCCTCAAGTGCTTTCTTTACAGAACAAAAATGTCTTGCACTAAACAGAAAAACAATTCAAACCAAAAGGGAAGGGACAGAATGAGTTTCAGCCCATTCAACTGGGGAATGGTGTAGGGGAAGACATGAGACCTGGGGCACGTTCACATTCACATTATACAATTGTGATTCCATTTTAACCAGCATGATGTCATCTAGCTGAAGTGGGATCGTAATACTATAACTGTGCAGTGTGAATGGGATCCTGATGAAGACTCATAGTATCTGCAGTGCGCCCCATTCCTAGTCTCTCTTGCAGGAAGCAAGAGTGACTAGGAGAAGAGACACTTCAAGTTTGCGAAGTACCTACTGCAAACAGACTGGGATGCTCTTAACCAGCATGGCCTTTACAATCTAAGATCTGGAGATGAAAATAGCTTTGGCCTGTGCATTCCTTTGTTGTGATCTGAGGAAGTCGCTTGCTGAACATTGACCAAGATACAAGGGCGGGTCAATAAGTCCGTGACTTTTTGAATTTCCTGCCTCTTCACTGAAAGGGCAACACTGCTCGTGTCAAGGGGCATCTGTCAGTTGACTCCTGTCAAAATTTGAACATACTGTGTCATTTACTTTGTGCTTGACAGCAATTGATAGCAGACTACTGCATGATTTGAGGAGAAAATGGAAAAAAGTGAATTTTGTGTGCTCATTAAGCATTATTTTTTGCAGAAAAAAACATCACTCAAACCAAGGCTAAGCTTGATAAATACTATGGGGACTCTGCACCATACATTTCAATGGTAAAAAAGTGGTTTACTGAATTTTGTTGTGGCCATACTAGCACGGAAGTTGCTGGAAGTTCTGGACGCCCAGTTGAGGTCTCTACACCCGAAACAATTGAAAAAAATTACGATATGGTGTTGGCCAATCGGAGATTGACAGTGCGAGAGATTGTGGAAGCCATAGGCATCTCACATGGTCCAGTGGTTTCAATTTTAAATGATCACTTGGGTATGAGAAAGCTTTCCGTAAGATGGGTGCCGCGTTTGCTCACAATCAACCACAAACACAATTGTGTGACAATTTCGCAGGAGTGTTTGGCATTGTTCAACCGCAACATGGACGAGTTTTTGCGCCTTTTCGTAACCGTGGACGAAACATGGATCGACCACAACACACCAGAGACCAAACAGCAGTCAAAACAGTGGGTTTCTCGGGGTGAATCAGTGCCAAAGAAGGCCAAGGTGGGTTTGTCAGTCAATAAAGTCATGGCGACCGTTTTTTGGAATGCACATTGACTACCTTCAAAAGGGTAAAACAATCAATGGCGATTATTATGCCAACTTATTGGGTCAATTTAAAGAGGATTTGGAAAAAATCCTCTTTAAATTGACCCAATAAGTTGGCATAATAGTCGCCATTGATTGTTTTACCCTTTTGGCCAAGAAGGGTAAAACACACGTTTGGCCAAGAAAAAGTTCTTTTGCACCAGGACAATGCAAGGGTGCACACATGTGCAGTTGCTATGGCAACAATCCATGAATTGGGATACGTATTGCTCTCTCATCCACCCTATTCTCCGGATGACTATTTCTTGTTTCCAAACCTGATGAAATGGCTTGGCGGAAAGAGATTTGACTCCAACAATGAATTACTTATTTTGATGACCTCGACAAATCTTATTTTTTTTGGAAGGGATAAAAAAATTAGAGAAACGTTGGACAAAGTGTATAGAGCTCAAAGGAGACTACGTTGAAAAATAAAATGATTTTTTATCCAAAAACCTGTGTTTTATTCAAAAAGTCACGGACTTATTGACCCACCCTCATACTTACATTGCCTTTCCTCTGCAAGATCAGTTAGACAAGGGGCACCATTGCAGGCAGCCTTTGGGAGAGCCAAGAATGAAGGTGGGATTCACTTTCTAAGCAGTCTCCCTAAGCCTTGAGAGTTTCTATTTGCCATTTTAGATCTCTGTTCTTCCAAAGAACACCCAAAGAACTCATATATTCTGCAAGCTCTAGCCTGAGTAATTACTTAAATCACATTGTAATCAAGAGACATTTGGAAGTATAGTTCCTTCCTTTTTGCTGACGTTGGGGAAGAGAGTCACTTCCATTCAAGGTCTGTACCTCTAGCCATCACATATACCTCTCACTAAAAGTTAGGGAATGGGACAAACAGTAATTTATACTGTCAACGGGAGTTTAGAAATGTTTTGTTTTGTATTTTGGGATTACAAGCCACAGAAAGTGTTTTAATCCAACCCCCCAAAAAAAAAACCCCCAAACTTCCCAAGCTCTGGCCAACCAATTCAAGTAGCAGTATTTTTTTCAAGATCTCAGGATGCAGGTAGAGAGCAGCATATTTAAATGTTTCAGTGAACATACCACCTATACTAAGCAAAATTAACAGGACGAGGGGGCCCAACCCATCATAATAGAATTAGCCTAGTTTTTGCAAATGGAGACTCTCATGACCCCTAACTAACTAGGTCAGGCCCGGATCAGGCCCTTTTGGCGCCCTAGGCCAAAGGCTCTGCCCCCGCCCCGGCTCCGCCCCTCCCCATTCCCAGCTTTGCCCCTCTCCGCCCCTCCCCGCCCCCGGCACCACCCCGCCCCCAGCTCCGCCCCGCCTCCACCCCCGCGCGAGGAGGAAGGAAAGCCCCACCCCAGAGCCTATGCGAGGCCTCCCCACGGCTCCTCCCTCCCGCCTAAAGCCACCATGCCGGCCTGAGAAGCAGCCGAAATTGCCCTTTTCAGGCCGGCATGAATCATGACGGCTCTAGGAGGGAGGGAGGGAGGAGCCGTGGGGAGGCCTCGCATCGGCTCCGGGGGTAGGACTTTCCTTCCTCTTCCCCGCGCCAGCGAGGAGCTGGGGGCGGGGTGGAGCCGAGGGCGGGGGCAGAGTCGAGGGGAGCAGAGCAAAGGGGGGCGGCCGCGGATGGCGCTTACACCGCCGCGCGCATGCGCCCTTTTAAATTTTTTTAAAAAAATTTTGAATTTTTTTGAATTTTAAAAAACTTTTTTGGGGGTCCGGACCTGCTGCCCCCCCCCCAAAGGTGCCGTCCTAGGCCATGGCCTAGGGTGGCCTTATGGGTAATCCGGGCCTGAACTAGATTTGATAAGAATGATAGCCCCAACTTTCCAAAGGGAATCAGTTCAGAGAAATCTCCCTGTGTATGTGCATTTTTACCTTCAGCTATATGGTTTATCTTTAAACGACCCAGTTCGTTTGAAGTAAAATATTGGAACTAAATATAGGGGGGGGGGGGACAAACCTACCCAGTCCTGATTTGAAAATATTCCCAATCACAACCAATTGTAGAAAAAGCAGCAATAAGGGAGGTTGCAGGTTTGAAACCAGCAAGGCAAAGAAAGAAGGGTTTCGGGATATGGGGGAAACACTTGGCAAATGGATTTTGTTGGAAATAATAAAAATACAGTTTCTTGTTGACAGTCTTTGTACTTCGGCATATAAAAAATTGCTTCTTTAAAAAAAGAAACTGATCTGACCATCCACAAACACAGAAGTCATTCACGGGAAGTGCATTAATTTTACAGTGTGCTTGAGAGCTCTGGCCCTGACCACAACAGCAATGTACGGTATGTATATCTCAAGGCTTCCCTCTGGTGGCAGTTTTCCATCACTGTCGTCTTTGGCACTTCAAGATCTCCAAGGATGGCACCCGCTTGTGGAGGAAGGAGCTGGAGGGAACGGGGCACAGGTGCAAAGAATTGGCACAAAAAGTTGTGGCACTGGAGAAACCCCCATTGTTCAGGCACTGTCTCCTTCCAATCACATCTCCACTCAATCCGATTAAGCAGAATCAGCAGATGCTTGGGTCGTGTTGGCAGATATTTTTGATACAACGGGAGCACGCATGGGGGGTGGGGGCAGAAGCAGGGCAGGGCGAGGCCAGACATTTCTTTCAACCAGAGTAGAAAATTGGAAATTCCCAGGGCTTCACGGGGCCAGGCACCAGTATCACTTCCCATCTAGGATTTTTGAGTTCAGAATATGTGAATCAAATGCAAGTGTAGGCAGCAGTACCTGTCTCCACTAAAAACAGTAACACAGTAGTGCAAGCTCGGAAACCAAACAGTGCAGTTTTTCCATCCCACTTGAAAAAGTGTTTAGGTTTGTTTTGTTTTTTTTTGCCTCACAGCAGGAGTGGCTACCCATTTCTGAAGCCACTCTTTAGGCCTAAGGATGCCAAGACCTCCCTGAGCTCTGGGGATTTGGCTAGTTGACAGGGAAGACGGTTTGCCCAGGGGCTGTGGCCAGGTGCCTGAGTAGGCTGCCTGAGATGAGTAGGCCTGATGGCCTGAGGATTTAGCCAGCAGTCAGGGGCTGGGCCAGGTGCCCCAAATGGAATACTAGTTGCCTGTCATGCATTTGAAATGGTTCTTGAAGTAGAAGAGCCCTTTCTTCATGTTCATGTTGTTATCGCTCGCGTTGGGATAACGGAATTTGGCATACTGCTTCTCGCTCTCTGTCTTCAGCCAGGGCAGCTTGATCTTGGAGGCATGGTCCACCACCACATCGGAGCAGGAGCCCACATGCAGGATGCCAAGGCCATCAATAAAGAACTCTGTAGGATTTTAAAAAATCAAGAAAAGGAGGAGATCAATACAGGATTAGTTAAGAAAGCCTCATTTGTCTACATTAGTGGTGGGCAAAGTGCAGTCCATGCCTGGCATGCCACACTACAGACACATAAATGTGGCTCACAGGACACACTAGAAGCCCCTCAAAGTGTCTGCTAATTTTTTTACATGTTTAGGACTGTGTGACGCCCCCATGGGGCTGAATTTGTATTGTTTTGCATTTGTATTGTGTGCCTATTTTGCCATTTGCTCGCATGGTCCTTTGTTGCGGCCAGGCATGTAGCCGGGGGGGGGGGCTAAGGGGGCTTTAGCCCCCCCCCCGAAATTCTCAGGGTGGTCCGTGAAAAGGCCTTACTGGTACATTATTTAAACTGTTATGTTTATTTATATCATGATCTGATCACCATACTCATTATATCCCACATTAATGGGGTTATTGGGATAACAATTCAAAAGGTTTGCTAGGGTAGACCTCTTCCACCCAGTCTCAGCCCCCCCCAAACCAGACTCAGCCCCCTCCGAAACAAAATCCTGGCTATGGCCCTGGTTGCGGCCATGTGGACTGTGATGGGAGGAGTCATGCTTGGCCCATACCTGGCAGCACCACCCTGGACTCCTCCCCTTCCTGGGTTTACCTGGGGGCTGGACTTCCTTTCTGGCTCCAGTCCGAGGACAGCTTATGGGCGAAGCAGGCAGAAATCTTAAGCTCACTTAGGCAATGCATCTTTGTCCACGTATAGTTTTCTCCCTACGCTCTCAAGCCAGGACTACAGTGATAGGAAGGCCAGCCCTTCACCCAAAGACTGTAATCTCTGGGGACCTCAGAACTTCCTGTGTCGGAGGACCATTTGAGGAGCAACAAAGGACACCTGGAATCTGAAGAAAGGTACCTTCATTTCTCATGAGGCACGTGAACGTTTCCTCTTTGTTTAAAGGACTCTTTTGCAACCCACTTCAAGCCTTTTGGACCATCAGTTTTTACTGATTGTAAGCAAATAAACCATTGTTTTGAGTTCACCTTTTCTTGGGTCCTGAACTCATTGCTTAAAGACTCCAGGTTTTCTTTTATGGGAAAGCTAAACGCGAACCCCAGGGTCTATAGAAGTTTTGCCCTATCTTAAAGCCCCTTTTTATGGCCCTGGCAGGATGCCACAGACTGCTTTTGAGATAATTGTTCACCCCTAAACTGCCACAAATCTTTGCTTCTAACATAGGGAAAATGGCAGCCAGAAATGGCACAATGTCACTCAGGTATGATGAAACACACTGCTGCTGCCCAAAAGGCAGCTTTAGGAAGGAAAAAAAGTCCCCTGACATGTTTGCTGTTGCCCACCCCTTGGTAATGCCCCTCCCCAATCTGGGCATACAATGATTGCAGATGTGCTCAGACTACCATTCTTGTGCACCTAACTATGGAACTGGGTTGGAAGCCAAATCTTCTCTGATCCTGCCTGCTGATACTGAAGCATATGTGTGGCTTCAGGACTTTAGAGTACATTGGTGAGGGCGGTATGTGGGTCAGCATATGAGGATCTATACATTATGCGGAGGAGATGTTATTTCTCACCCTTGGGGGGACTCAAGACAGTTTACAACATGCAAATGGCAAAAATTCCATGCCAACATACAGTATACAAAGAAATCAAAATAAGTAATTACTACATACAGTATAACCATGAAATTAAAATCAGTTAAAACCATGTTGTGTTAAGTTGCCAAGGCAGTCTCAGAGCTTGGAAAACTCTTATTTTGATTACACCTCCCCAAATTCCTTAACAAATGTAGTGACTGATGGTGCTGGGGGATTCTGGGAGTTACAGTTCAAAAAGTAATTTTCCCGACTGTACCTTAAAACAATGCTTCTCAAGCTACCTGATCTGGGGGATTCTCAATTATCCCCCCCCTCCAAATAATGTGCCAGAGACGAGCACTGTTTGTACCAATTGGGTTTGATTGTTTCTGTTCCCTCCTGGAAACATGCCAACGACCGGCAGCGAACAAGTCAAGGACTGGAACTAGTCCAGGGACCATCACTTTGCTTAGCAGTATCTTGAAGCCTTCCCTGAGGCTACAGAATCACAAAACATCACCATTTGGACTGTGCTTCCCATTCCCTTCCCTTTGCTTATTTGGAAAGGGTAAGTGCCATCACAAGGGATACATTGAGACTTGTTGGACTCATTTCACATGTGGGTTTGTAGTCATCAATTCTGTTGTCAACACTCACCAAGGTGGCCAACCCGGCTGAGGCGAGGATCGAACCCAACCTGCAGCATCTTCTCTGTGCGTGCCAGGAAGAAGTTGACCACACCGTCGGTAACTACACAGTCAGGGAAGCCTTCGATGATATGGTGGTAGCCTTGGCGGACTCTTAGGCAGTCACCGTCATTGTCACCAGGCTGCACACTGATCTTCTGTCGGTATGTGGTGGCGTAGCCAGTGATCTCCCGCACTGCTCCACCCACCTGCCAGACACAGGGCAAAATATGTGGGATGGACAGAAAAAAATGAACAGAGAAGGCTTAGGATATGGTAACTGATATGCTAAACTTGAATTCAATTTCATCACTCTGAAGCTGACAAAAGCCTGAATTGGGAATTTAATACTGAGCAATGCTGGATCCCCAAACATTTTTGGGGACAAATATGATCTTGGAGCCCATAAGTAACAGTCTTCATTGGCACAAATATGAGATTTACTTGAGAATTGCCATGTAAACATCACACTTTCTCTCTACATGTGTCTTTAAAGTTGCCTGCTGGTTTGTAGCGATCCCATGAATTTAAAAGGGTTTTTTGCAGAAAAGGAATACTCAGAAATGTTTTTCCCAGTTCATATCTCTTAAAGATAGCCCACAGCACCTGGTATTCATTGGTGGTCTCCCATCCAAGTATGAATCAGTATTGACCCTGTATCTTCCAAGATCAGATGGGATCTGGTGCCTTTAGACTGAGTATTTTTGATCCTTTTAGCCATATACTAAACACATTTAATGGAGCATTATGTCTTTCTGCAGTAGTCAAGCATGTGCCCTACTACTTTGGGTGTTAGAAATGACCATTTCCACCACTGCCCCTAACATCTTGCTACAGAACCTCTGTGATGGCACAGCAAGCGACACTTGTATGTAAAACTTTAAGTTGCAAAGGTTTGCACTGTTGTATTGTGTTTCTGCAAACCTGGTTAGTTTTGCAAATGTTTGGTTGCATTCATTGGTTTTTTACACCTCTCAATCATTGTTAACAGAGCCCAATTAAGTTTGTTCCACCCCTTTTCCAGAGACTTGGAAATCTAGCCATTTATTTACAGAGCTTTCCTGGATCTCTCCAGAAGAGGACATATCTGAAGGTTTCCCAGGGCCAGCCTTGGTCAAGCCATCTCTCAACACAAGACAAAGACATTCTCTAGGTCTCATACAGAAAGCCCAACATACCGGACAGTTGGGTAGCTCTGAGGAGACCCAGGCACCTTCAAACTAGTCAGCTGGCACCCAGAGAAAGGTCTCATATCTTCAGTATAGGCCACCTGGCTAGGGTCTCGATTGTCCTTACCTCGAGACCATAAAGATAGAGAGGACTTGGAGAGTCACCTGGCTGAAGCTTCCAAGACCCAAGCAACTAAGAGACTGTAAAATATATTTCTTTTATCCCTTTGGGGAGCAAAGTAAAGTGCCTGAGTGCAAATAACTCATGTTTTAAATAATAAAGCTTGTTTGAGTTATCTAAAGTGTTCAGCTTGGTCCTTGGGAGTTCCAAGCCTCTAAAGCAGGGATGCTCATTAGGTAGATCGCAATCTACTGGTCGATCATGTAGGGCGTCCTGGTAGATCGCAGGCAGGGCGGGAGGAAGGCTTAGTCCCGTCCCGCAGGCTCCTGACGCTGCCCAGGTGCTGCCGGCCAGTCAGGGTGGCGGCGGCGTGACTGGCGTTGCTATGGCCCATATGGGAGCCATACACAAGCCCACACAACCGGGGCATAGCCCTCCCCAAGGGAAGGCTGGCAAAACACAGAGGCTGCCGACGACTGAAGCACTGTACCGGTGCCAGCTTATCCAGGCTGTTTCGTAGAAACTTCCTCAGGGCTCTTATGTAAACATATAGATGTCCCCATGATATACTTAATCCATGAAGGAAATCTCATTAAATAAAGGAGAGGAGAACAGTGTGTTCCATCCTGCGGGGGAATGGTGAATGCAAAAGGAAACTGCCAGAGTATTTAAAGGTGTTGTTACTTACCATAATTACTTATTAAGTATAGCATTTAGAGAGAGGCAGTCATTGAGTCCTTTAGTGATCTCACTCCCTAGGACTCCCATCGGCAGCCTCTTTGTTTTGCCAGCCTCCCCTTGGGGAGAGCTACGCCCCGGTTGTGTGGGCTTCTGCTACTTGTGGAGCCATCTCGCCCACAGGAGCTGCTTTGCCTATTGGATTCGCCGCAAGTACTTTTGCAACTAATGTGCTCTTCTTCTATTGAGGAACTGATATTACGGATATATTCCGGATTATAAATAATACTGAGCTTTGGCTCACCAACGGGACAGTAGTGAATTTGTTTTGAATTTATGAACTCTTTTTTGTATTTTGGATTGTTTCCGAACTGATTTGGACCTTGGGTGCAACAATTCATTTAATTGCGTAATATATATAACATTAGAATTCTTTATTGACCCTTTTTGATGCTTTTTGATAATCGTAGTTACTACTAACATTGTCCTCTTTGCTAATATAGTTGTACTGCTACTATTACTTGTTGTTATAAGTCTTTATCCCTGTCAGTGTTCTTTAGAGTTGTGGCCAAATTTGGCAGCAATTTGTCCAGTAGTAAGAAATCAGTTTGTATGTGTCAACTGTAAAATAGGATGTGTGGAAGGGCCCTGGGTTATCAGTTGAATAAAATCCCATGTTATCTGCTTTGAATCAGATTATATGGCAGTGTGGACTCAGAAAACCCAGTTCAAAGCAGATATTGTGTTATATGTTTCACATTTTTGTAGTGGGTAGGTAGATCATTTTGACTTGGTTGTTTTATAAGTAGCTCGCATGCTGAAAAAGTGTGAGCACCCCTGATCTAAAGGAAGGCAAGAAGCAATCCCCTGGTAGAGAGAGCCTATGTCCTCGCCCTTCCTGAATATATAGACCAGGTGCGACGGCACAACCTCAAACTGTCTGATTCACAGTTCCATAGTTCAAACAGGGTTTACATTTTGGAACTACTATATTTTATCACATAACATCTTTTTTGGTGGATGAAAAAAAATGTATGTAACTATTATGTGGTGAAAAAAATTCCAGCTATGGGCCATCACTAGGCTGCACTTTACTCAGCCAACTGAAGCTGGAAAGGGGGTGGGTACATGGGCAAGCTAAAGGGCTTCACTTGGCCATGACTATTATACGGTGGGGATTATTATACTGTACAATTAAATACAGTAAGTACGAAAGTAGAAATGGCACTCAGGGTCCTAGGAACCAACTTCAGCTTAACCTAAGGTTCTTCCTATCTGACTCTCTTTGCACACTTCTGATCAGGAACATATATTCCTAGAGTGTAGCATATAGCCCAGCCCACCAGATCTGTCTCAACCATGATTGACAGGTTTTTATCTCTTAACCAATCTCTTGTTTTGGTGCTACTCTGGGTTGTGTCCCTAGCCTCCAAGTAGCTCAGCTGGAAAGATGTCTGCTTGTTTCTTTGGACAGAGGAAAGCAGTGGTTCTCAACCTGTGGGTCCACAGGTGTTTTGGCCTACAACTCCCAAAAATCCTAGCCATTTTACCAGCTGTTAGGATTTCTGGCAAATTGAAGGCCAAAATATCTGGACCCACAGGTTGAGAACCACTGTTTTAGAGTCGGGAAGGGAGGACACTCACCAGATCCAGGGATGTTTTCTCAAGAACATCTACCAGTTTCTCCACTTTAGTGCGAGGTGTGAAAATGAAATCATCATCGACCCACAGAACATATTTGGTGGTCACCTGGGATATAGCAAGGTTCCTGCCAGCAAACCAGCCCTAGAAAGAAAGAACACTTTACTTCTTTATTGGGTTCCTGCACCAATTCCACCAATACATAGGTCCCTAGTAGAGCTTGGACAACTGTGATTTGGATTGAAATTTCTATAATCCCTCAGCAAGCATGCTGGTGAAAAGATTTTGGGAACTGCAGTGCTCTGTGATTAGCAACTCCGCACTCTATCTGTATTGGCAACCCAGGCATCAAATAGTTATTTCAGAGGCCTAGATTTGACTATTGAGACTTCAGCTCTTATTCCTCACACTGCTTCTGACCAACTATGACATTTCTCCAACCAGGGTTCTGTTTCAACTTATCTTTGGCTCTCAACATTCATATAGTTTAGAATCATACATAATAACGCATTCAAATAGTGCATCCCATATTGTATGACAAAGGGAGAACATAATTACGGTGTTCTAATGGCAATGGGGAACCCCCTGGTGGCACAGCAGGTTAAACTGCTGAGCTGCTGACCAAAAGGCCGGTGGTTCGAATCCGCAGAGTAGGTGGTTCGAATCCGCTGTTAGGCCCAGCTTCTGCCAACCTAGCAGTTCGAAAACATGCAAATGTGAGTAGATAGACAGGCACAGCTTCTGTGGGAAGGTAATGGCGCTCCATGCAGTCATGCTGACCACATAACCTTGGAGGCATCTACGGACAACGCTGGCTCTTTAGCTTAGAAATGGAGATGAGCACCACCCCCAAGATTCGGACACAACTAGACTTAATGTCAAGGGGAAACCTTTTTTACCTTTTTTACCAATTTTAACTCATTCTGCCGTAACTGATTTTAAATCATAACAATAGAATAATACCCAACATAACTGCACAGGGGAGCTTTGCATCTTAAAGTGGTGTTCCTTGGGCCCTTGCTCATTTCAAGAGTTTACCAAGGAAATGTTTCGTCCAGACCCAAATGCAAAGACACGGAATGTTTCACCCTCCGATTGTTGTTGGATTCTAACTTCTATCAACACCAAGCAACACAATAGGGAATGTAGTCCAATATCATCTGGAGGAACACAGACTCCTCAGCCCTGCCCTATGATAACATAAACCATAAAATTGAGTAAACAACTTAGGAAGGTCTAGTTCACACAGCGCGTCTGCTCACCTTGCCAAATGGCATGAAGTATTGTTCAATGTGGGGGCCCTGCACATGTTCGGTGTCCTGGCTGTCATCGGCGATGATGATGGTCACCGTGGGGTAAAATTTGCGGATACTGTTGATCAGCGCCCGCAACTTGTCATAGCGCAAGAAGGTCTTGGTTGCTAGGGTGACCAGTGCACTGATATTATATTCTACCGGTGAGAAAAATACAGAAGAAGTTAGCAAAGTTCTGCTTTCAGATGGAGACCATCACAAGGCTTCAGAGGAGAAGGCCAGGATAAAAGTGGATACAAAAATGGGCATTCGTCACAGCATAGAAGTTTTAGGTAACAAGAACAGCCTGGGCAAGATTGATTTGATTGAGAAGAATGAGATATGTCCTCGTATATGTTTCCAAGTCTCATCTTGGTGCTAAAAGGATAACAGCAAGACCACTGCCACAGAGCAAGAGTAGTCCAAGCAGTGCGCTCTGGACAGTTTATCAAATCCCCTTTTTTTGTTCCCAGCCAACATCATTGGTTCAAATTACAGGAAAGGAGATTCCATCTGAACATTAGGAAATACTTCCTGACCATACAAGCTGTTCAACAGTGGAACTATCTGCCTCTGAGTGTGGTGGAAGCTTCTTCCTTGGAAACTTTTAAACAGAGGTTGAATAGCCATCTGTCAGTGATACTTTGTGCTTTTCCTGCATGGCAGGGGGTTGGACTAGATGGCCCATGTGGTCTCTTCCAACTCTATTATTCTATGATTCTATCGCACTAGATCCCAATAATTCCTTCTGCCATTCACGTGGTTTTCTACTCAACTTGGCCTTAGGCATCAGTTTCCCTCCTGTTTTTGTCCCCTAACAATCATCCCTATAATTGAACTTGTCACCTCATCACTATGCCCACAAGTTTTGCATTTCTATGGCTATTCACACACACAGTCTATCTACAAAGATCTGTTATTTGGCATTTCACTCCACAAAGCACATCCAAGGAAATAGACTAGGGAACAATCTACACTGCAGAATTAATGCAGTTTGACATCACTTAGATCAGCGGTGCTCATTAGGTAGATCGCGATCTACTGGTAGATCGCGTAGGGCATCCTGGTAGATCGCAGGCAGGGTGGGAGGAAGGCTCAGTCCCGCTCCGCAGGCTCCGGCCGCCACCCAGGTGCAGAAGGAGGTTGGACTGGATGGCCCTTGGAGGTCTCCTTCTACTCTAGGAACCCAGTATTATTATTATCAGAGGCTGAATGGCCATCTGTGAGGAATGCTTTGATTGTGTTTTTCCCTTATGGCAGAAGGAGGTTGGACTGGATGGCCCTTGGAGGTCTCCTTCTACTCTAGGAACCTGTTGTTGTTGTTACTATTATTATTAGTAGTAGTAGTAGTAGCAGAGGCTGAATGAATATTATCATCATTATTATTATGAATAAATTCAGGGGCTTATTATACTCACATTTAGTTGAATTCAGTCTTAAAGTATATTATATGGCTCTCACTGAAATAAATTTCCAAATACTTTGCTTTTATGGCTCTCTGAGTAGTGAGTAGGTAGATCATTTTTACTTGGTTGTTTTATGAGTAGCTCGCATGCTGAAAATGTGTGAGAGCACCCCTGACATAGAATAATAGAATCACAGAGTTGGAAGGAGCTTCCACTACTCCCTGAGGCAGATAGTCCCACTGTTGAACAGCTGTTAAAGTCAGGAAGTTCTTTCTAATGTTCAGGTAGAATCTCTTTTCCTGTAATTTAAATTTATTGCTTCAGATCCTAGTCTCTGGGGCAGCAGAAAACAAGCCGACTCACTCTTCCTTATGACACCCCATGTCTCCTCTCAACCTTCTCTTCTCCAGGCTAAACCTGCCCAGCTCACTTTAGTCGCCCTCCTCTGGACACCTTCCAGCTTGTCAAACTTGACCTGCCACGGCTCAATGCAATGGAATCCTGGGAGTCATAGTGACAAAAGATCTTTAGCCTTCTCTCCCAAAGAGTGCTGCAACTGCCAGGATTCCCAGCACGGAGCCATGACAGTTAAAATGATGTCAAACTGCAATAATCCTACAATGTAACAAAAGCTTATGCTACTAACTTCATCCAAGGTGCTACAAGATCCCCTGAAATACAAGTGCAGTTACAGTTTGAGAGTGGGAACTGGAGATGGCTCTTGTATCTTTAATGCTGATGGAGAAGAGGTAATTACAGCAGGTATTTTTATTACATGGTTGTATGACAAGCAACGCCTGCTGAAATTCTCTTCTTCAACATCATGAATGCAGTCATGTCCAAAGTCTGGCCCAAGGACCAATTGCAGCTCCTGTTCAAATTTCCACTGGTCCACTCTCTCCAGGCCTCCCTTCCTTGACTTCCTTCCCTCCTCCCTCCCGCGCTGTCTTGACCACAATCAAAGCCCTCCTGGCAGATGGCCATGCCACCTCTGCTGAAAAACCTCTAGGGAAGGAGACTCCATCAGACTAAGGGAGCATATGTCACTGTCTGAAATGACTTGAAGGCACACAACAACAGTAATCCTAATTAACTTGACTCTCTCATTAGCCAAAAACAAGCCCACACTTCTCATTGAAATTCTGGTATGTTCACATTGGTTGTAATTGTTATTTGTTTTATATATTGTACTAGCTTGGGGACCCGGCCTTGCCCGGGTTATTTGAGAAAGGCATTGTGTGCCAAGGTTGGTCCTTATCAGTTGTTTATGGGGCTCAAAGTGGTCTCAGGAACTTAGTGAAGGTACTGCAAGTCCCATTGGCCATGGTCCATCCCCCTCCAAGCAGCACCAGGATGTACAGTGGGTCATGGGGGCTCTGTGTGTCACGTTTGGTCTTGATCATTCATTGGATGAGGGTTGCAGCGGTCTCTGAAGGTGAGTGAAAGTACTTCAAGCCCCATCATCTGTGGTCCATCCTCCTTGAAACAGCACCAGGGTGTAGATGGGTCAAAGGGGTTCTGTGTGCCAAGTTTGGTCTGTATTGGTCATTGGATGAGGGTCACAGTGCTCTCAGGAAGTGAGTGCAGATACTTCAAGGCCCATCATCCATGGTCCGTCCCACAGAAAACTGCACCAGGATGTAGAGTGGGTCATGAGGGCTCTGTGTGTCAGGTTTGGTCTTGATCAGTCATTGGATCAGGGTTGCAGCGGTCTGGGGAAGTGATTGGAGGTACTTAAAGTCTCATCATCCATTGTCTGCCCTCCTTCAAACTGCACCAGGATGTAGAGTGGGTCTTGGGGGTTTTGTGTGCCAAGTTTGGTCTTGTTCTGTCATTGTTGGGAGCCACAAAGTGTTTTGGCCTTAAACTCCCATCATGCCTGACTGCCTCAGGCCTTTTCCCTACCCCCTCTGCCACTTTAGAGTGTCAGAATGTTCATGTTGGTGACTGCCTCAGGCCTTTGCCTTATCCCCCTCTGGCAGTTTAGAGTGTCGGAATGTTCGTGTTGGCTGGCCAATTAGAGGCATTATGCAAATACTCCCTCACTGGCAACCAATCATGTTGTCAGAATGTAGAGGCTGGGAGCCAATCAGAATGCTGCCACATACATACATATACATACATACAAACAAACAAACATACAAACATTCCGCTTTATATAGATATAGATTGTTATTTCTTTTCTTTCTTTCACACACAAATAAGACATATGCAGTGTGCATATGAATGTGTTCATGTTTGTTTTCAAACTATAGTTGGCCCCCAACAGGCTGAGGGGCTGTGAACTGGCCCTTGCTTTAAAAGTTTGGACACTCCTGCATTAATGGAACAGGAGCCCTCTCCAGTTTTCAGTCTGGCAACCCTAAGCACTAAGTGCAACCACATCTTTCTGTAATGTGGTGCTCATGTCGACCACTAGAGAGCAAGAGAGGCTCTGGAAAGGTGCCCCACAAAGCACAGTGCTTGCTATAATTCACAGTGACTCATATCATAACGGAAATGATGCTGTAGACATTTTTCATCAGAGTTCTTCTCCAGTCCTTAGGATGCAGTGATTTTAATAAAATGGATCCTTGCTTAATGGAAAAAGAGAATAGAGAATAGACAAAGTTTCCTTATAGGAGAAGACCGAAAGAACAATACCGCAAAGTAACAGAGTAGAAATCAAACAAGGATTTTTTTCTATATATTTTCTCTTTTTTATTTTTTATTTGTCCTTTTCCTTCTTTTTCTCCCTCTCCCTTCCCCCTTTCTCCCCAACTTTTTTGCAACTTAAATGTTATCTTTCTCCCCATTTTATGTAAAACAGTAATTAAAAATATGAATAAAAATCTATTTAATTTTTTTTAAAAACACCTGATCCTTGCTGGGAGCAAGGGAGCCCTCTGCACATGATCAGGTGAATGCTTTCTTCAGATCTTCTACAGCAGACACAGCCAAAAGACTTCAAAACCCAGACCCACCCTTTCCCCACAAACTGTGTCCATGTTGTGCTCACCTCCACTGTTCCCTCCACTGGAGGATCCTGGGTTATAGAGTCTGGGGGTCGGTGCATGGCGGACGCGGATTATGAAAGTTGCATGATGCTCATCGGTAGAAAACTGCACTGAAAAACAGAGAAAGAGGCAGACCACCAGTTTAGGGCTGCCTTCGCTTATTTAAAAAGAAAGACCACACCATACCACTATGTATGTTTCTGGGCAGGAGTTCTTCTCCATTCATTCCTACTTGGATTACAAGAGCATAGTTCCCAAACTATACTCAGAGAATCCTATTTGTTAGAGAACAACAAAGAGTCTTCATTCACACAAAGTCTGGGAATATATCCCTTGCGGATACGGGGGTTCATATTATACTACCTCATTCTCATCAAACCTATACCTATTGATAGACTCTATAACAGGGGTGCTCACACTTTTTCAGCATGGGAGCTACTGATTAAAAAACCAAGTCCCAAAGATCACCTACCCAGAAATGTAAAACGTATAACTATTTTTCTTATTTATTTATTTATTTATTTATATTTATTATTCATTTTTATGTACCGCTCCTTCCAGCAGGCTCGGGGCAGTTGACATAAAATGAAGTTATAAAACATCAACATTTCAATTTAATAACAACAATATAAAACAGAGCATAAAAATACATCCAACCACCCCATTTCTCCCACACTGCCATATTACCACACATATTATCAGCCAGGAAGTAAGAAGAGAGGCTTTTGAATTGCAAGGCCATTTAATACTCAGCAAGGTAAACAAAGGGGCATGCAAAAATACATCCAACCACCCCATTTCTCCCACATTTCCATATTCCTCAACATATATTTCTCAAGGAACAAAGCAAGCAGAGAGGCTTTGGACCTAAAAGGCCATTTTTAAAAATAAAAAGGAAACAAAGAGACATGCCAAAGTACAATCAAGCACCCACCCCATTTCTCCCACATTTCCATATTCCCCAACATATATTTCTCAAGGAACAAAGCAAGCAGAGAGGCTTTGGAGCTAAAAGGCCATTTTTAAACATTAAAAATAAACAAAGAGACATGCCACAGAACAATCAAGCACCCACCCCAAAGTAAAAAGACCGACCTTTGAGATGCGGTACGGAAATGACCCCAAAGTGTCCTTCTTCTTCTCCTCTGTCGTTGCTCCTATTTCCACGCCACCAGCATGCGTGCCACCTCCAAGAGCTCACGAGAAGTCCGAGAGGCAGAATGGGCGCTTCTGCGCATGTGCGTGGGGCCACCCATGCATCGCGTCATTCAGGCCCGCCCCCTTTGGTCTCCTACAACTCTGAGTGGCTGGAGAAGGACGGAGGGAGGAGGAGGAATCCAAAAGAGGGGGCCCATTCTGCCTCTTGGACTTTGGACTGAGCTTTTGGAGGCGGCGCGTGAGCAGGGAGTGGGGAGGAGCAACGACGGAGGACTTCTTTGCAGCGTGCAGGGGTGCGTGAAGAGGACCAACAGCAAAAAACCTGGTCAGGGGTCTGAAGATCACCAGGATGAAGCCCGAAGATCACCCTGGTGATCGAGATCACCATTCTGAGCACCCCTGCTCTATAAGCTAGCTGGCATTCCCCACCACCGATGTGCAATGGAAATTTGCTTCTGTGAGAGAAATAAGGTTGAACACTGAAAGCCACCCACTGCATGGCTATCAGTCTCCTCCCAGTAGACTCAAATAAAGGAAAAGCTTCATGAGAACCACCACTCCTTTTAACATTGCAACAGCAAGAGTATCCCTCTGGGCAGCTAAACCAGGAATCCCAATTGGATTGCCCCCACCACCACCACTTCCCCACGAGGGTCTGCCTCCAGGGGCAAACTAAGGATGGGCAACTTGGAAGTCCCTGAACAGACTCAGAAGTGGAGTTGGCAGATCAAAAGGCAACCTGGCAAAATGGCACTACCTGGATGAATCCTCCACTTTGTGTGACTGTGGAGCAGAACACACAACTCTGAATCTGTATGCTTGCACAGAGAAGAACTGTTTATAGCTACCGACAATGTGGTTGCTGTTGCCTGTTTTTGGTCAAAAGTTGTTTACTTGCTTGTGCTCCCTCTATTTTATCAATTTTATACTTCTTTACGCAATGCTTTTGACACAAAATAAATGCATAAATCACCCTCTTGCCTCTGCAATATGGGAACAACGGAACAAGGCCACTACACAGAGGTATTGCAAGGATTGTGGAAATAATGTATATAAAATACTTTGGACATTTGACATCAGTTGAATACTATTACATGACAACGGAAAGGATCTCTTCCTGGAGACGCCACTGACAGTTTGTTGCAGCTGTGAAAACGGTGCTAGAAGAACCAATTAAAAACTGCCAGGATTGTAATGCTCGCACAGTAGAGTGACATTTAGAACACAGCAGCAACTTCATTCAGGTGTTTTGCAGTATTTTTGGAACTGTTCCTAGAACACCTATTACTTCTAGAAACACAGTTTTCCCTTTTTCTCAGATAAAAAGTATATATATATATATATATATATATATATATATATATAGGGACTGAGAAAGACAAATCCTAGAATCATAGAACTGTAAGAGACCTCATGGGCCATCCAATCCAAGTAGTAAGGACAATCACATTCAACGCACCCCCAAAATACTTTCGACTGTAGAGATGGCAATCTCTGGTACAATAGAATTCAGGAGAGGGAGAGGGATTTTGCAGTATTTGTTAATGTTTTTGTTATTTTCAAGTGCCTCTTTTATTTTTTAAAACAATATTATTTTCTTTTTCTGTCAAACCTATGAAATCCGTGTCAGCAGCCTGCTCTTTTACTGCTAGAGAATAAACACAAGTACTAACCTGTACTGCAAACATTAGGACAGAAATTCTGTTTGTTTTTGAAAACAGTCAGAGCTTAAAGCCTGAGTTTGGGTGCTTGAGGGGGGGACTGGTATGTGCAAAGGTTACTTTTCAAAGTAATTTTGTCATTCAGGCTGCACACAATTTCATACCCACTTTCCTGGGAGTAAGCTCTAATGAATTCAGTGGCATGTACTTCTGAGTAGATATGTGATGTATAAGAGAGTACTGTTGACTTTTTCTTTTTTAAGAAAGTCACTTGCATTAAAAGTAAGGTACATGTCTTAAACTCTAAACTATCTAGTCCGTGAGCTGCTTTTTGCTGACGATGCTGCCCTTGTCGCTCATTCAGAAGCAGCCCTGTTGCGTCTAACATCCTGTTTGCAATAGCTACAGAGCTGTTTGGGCTGGAAGTCAGCCTGAAGAAAATGGAAGTCCTCTACCAGCCCGCACCACAGGAAGAACACCATCATCCCCACGTCAGCATAGGCACATCTGTGCTTAAATCCGTTCAGCAGTTCACCTATCTGGGAAGCATCATCTCTTCAGACGCCAAGATTGACAAGGAGATAGATCACAGATTAGCAAAGGCATATAGTGTATTTGGAAGGCTTCACAAAAGAGTCTGGAGCAACAAGCACCTGAGGCAAAGCACCAAAATCAGTGTGAACAGAGCTATCGTGCTTTCTATTCTCCTCTATGGGTCTGAAACATGGGTCACCTATCGCCAACACCTACGACTCCTCGAACGCTTTCATCAGCGCTGTCTTCGCACAATCCTAAATATACACTGGACTGACTATGTGACAAATGTTGCTGTCCTTGAGCAAGCAGGGATCACCAGCATTGAGGCCATGCTATTGAGAACACAGCTGCGCTGGGCAGGGCATGTCTGTAGGATGGAGGACCACCGCCTCCCAAAGATACTACTCTATGGTAAACTCGCCACAGGTCAGCACAGGAGAGGCGCCCCCAAAAAGAGATATAAGGACTCCCTGAAACAACACCTCAGGCTCGGCCAGATTGATCACCAACAATGGTCCACCCTGGCCTCACATCGGGAGGCATGGAGATGCACTATCCACAATGTTGCGGCCACTTTCGAGAAGACACGCCGAATGGGTCTCGAAGAGAAATGACAATGCAGAAAGAACCGCAACTTGGAAACAACATCACCCAAGGAGACTTTCTGCTGTGCTTTGTGCAACCGAACTTGCCTATCTCAGATTGGCCTTTTTAGTCATCAACGCGCTTGTAAAAAGCGTGGGATGAGTCCTTCCTAAGAATCTTCGTTTACGAAGTAATGCCAGAGAGAGAGAGATGCCTTAGTTACATCTCCTCTGGAGTAGCGTGCTGCCTCTGAAGAGTATTTGGAAACTTCAGCTGATTGAAAGAGCTGCAGTCAGGTTGCTCACTGGGGCTGGCTACAGGGAGCAGATAACCTCCCTGTTGCAGCAGCTCCACTGGTTGCTAGTCTGTTTCCGGGCACAATTCAAAGTGCTGATTATGACCTTTAAAGCCCTAGATGGCTCAGGTCCAGGCTGTTTGGCTGTCCATGTCTCATTGTATAAACCTGCCCAGGCCTCGAGATCTTCAGGAGAGGCCCTTCTCTCAGTCCCACCTCCATCTTGGTTGGTGGGAACGAGAGAGCGGGCCTTCCTTCTCTGTGGCTGCCCCTCGACTCCAGGACTCCCTTCTTCCCAGGGAAGCCAGAATGGCCTCCTCCCTGCTGCCCTTCCAGTGGCAGGTTAAAATCTTTTTAGTCGGGCAGGCTTTTAGAGATGAAGGTTTTTAATATGTCAGGGGCTGCTGTGGTTGTTTATGTTTTCATGGATTTAATCTGAATTGTTTGTAATACTAATGATGTTAAATACTGTTTTAATATTTTTATATTTTAAATTATACTGCAATGCATTTAATGTTAGCTGCTTTGAGTCTCCTTATGGAGAGAAAAAGTGAGATAGAAATAAAAATAATAATAATCATTATTATTATATTGACAAAAATCACAGAATGTCACAGCAAACGAGATCTATATGCTGGATTTCATATCAAAAAGTCACAAACTGAACACTTCCCAAGCATCTAGGACTGTGTGATGTATTTGCGAATGATGCACGCAAATCCAAGTAAGGTGGCCTTTTGCAGAGCTTTGCTGCAGCCGTTGCCAAGACAATTCTCGGCCATTTTGGATTCCTGCCAGCAAGTCATGTGCACATTGCAGAGGAAGGAGAATGGTATAAAAGGGAAATTAAAAGCTTTCAGCAAATTACAGAAATTACATCCAAGAAGAACATAAATCCATTTCTCTGAAAACCTTTTGCCTTGTACATTTTATCTGCTCTGCCTTTATTTTACACAAAATGCTTTAAGCTGAAGTAGGAATGTGGTGTCGTGTGTGAAGGAAAATGTGTAACTGGGTGGGTAGGTAGGGAGAGAAGGACACATTCTTGGAGGGAGTGGGAATCAATGTCATGCAGTTGTTGTTATTGTTTTGTTTAGCATTTTTTCTTTGCATTGATGTGTAGACTGCTGGTAAATGTATAATATCTAGAAAACTAAACAAATAAATAAATAAAAGTGCAAACAAAACCCCTGATGGGTGCCACCTTGTTGTGGTGGGGGGCTTAACTGCTCCTAGGATGCTGAGAGCTCTGCTAGCAGTAGTGTAGCTACCAGCAGGTTCAACCAAGTCAGAAAGGTCTCAGCCGAGGAGTGAAACTAAATGCACCTAACCCATTAGCATTATGGAGAAACAAACAAAAAGGGGCTTGGCCGACTTACCGGCCAAGCTGGTTGCAGGGCAGGGTTGCCCTTGCACCATCTTGGTAATGGAGAAGGGGCTTCTTCTCCCCAGAAGCCCCTGGGGTGGGGGAAGGTTTCCCACCATCAAAGCCAGCCGGCCAATGACGGGGCTCGCTCAGCCTCACCCCCTCCTTGCAGCCGGCCGGCCTACACTTCCGCCCAGGCAGCTTACTTAAGGCTGCCTGGGACTGCTCAGGCCACACGCTGGGGCCAGTCTGTTTTTTCCTCCCACCCTCCCTACTTTTGCATTGCTTGTGGTTTCCTTTTTGTATTTACTTACTTCTTTGTTGCATTGTTCATGTTATGCGTTATTATGTTCATTGTCTCAACTCCGTGTTTGGCGTGTGGCATGTGGCATGGCCCCTGGATCAGGCTGGCTTATTGCCCCCTTGGTTGTAAGGGGGGATAACGTCCAGGCCCCCTGGGGTGCCGGGTTTCCGCGGACAGCCATTGGGCCGCTTGCACCCCTGGCTTGCAAACGCCTTTGGACATTTGTGGGGGCTGTCCGACCCTGATCCAGGATCCATGCGTGGCCGCCAACGCTTTGATCCTGTTTTCAATAAAGGAGTTGTGGCCATTTTCATCCAACCACTTGTGTCTGTGTTATTTCTTGGTGCAAGGTGTGTCACCCTTGCACACGCAACAAAGTCTATACTGGCTCGGTCGTTGCCCAGGATAAAACGGACTGCGGTGGATGCTGCTGATTCTGGACATCCATCGACAAGTGGGCTACAGAATCAAAATACAAATGAACAATCACAGAAGTAGCAGAAATATACAATGTCAGAAAACCACACTATTATTATTATTATTATTAAACACCTGGGAAGTGTTGGACGTATGGTCCAATACAACAGCTAGCAGAGTGATCTTGTTTGCTGTGGACCCATCTTGTTACGTTTCAGATAATAATAATAATAAGAAGAAGAAGAAGAAGGTGATTTTGCAGTGCAAACAGAAGTTACCTGAGCAGTGTTCAGAGACACTAGTGGTCAGCTCTGTTTTGATCGATTCCCACCCCATGGACAAAGCTATTTGGAGAGATATTATGCTTATTCTAGATGCACTATTAATTATAATACAGTATGAGATGCATGTCAGGGGGTTGGACTAGATGGCTCATGTGATTTCTTCCAACCCTATTATTCTATGATTCTGTTAGACAGGACAGATATAAGTTCCTCCAAGTTGCCCATCATGTTATGGTGACCCATGAATGTCACAAGGCTTTCTTAGGGAAGGAAGGAGGTTTTGTCAGGCCGTCCTTGGCAGTCTTCCATTCAAGTACTAACCAGCCCTATCAGGCTCATTCTAGCTTTGTGTTCCACCTGGAAGTATACTGTGAGACTAATATTTTAGTCATAATCAACATAATGATAGCCAGGAAGGCAACTGTATATTTCCAAAAGGTCCTTCATGGCATTGTTATAGTTCAATGTGGTATTGTTATAGTACAATGTGATATGTAGTATTGATGTTGTGCTATGGCAATAATATAGTTTATTGTAATTGTTATAGTTCAATGTGCTATTGTTATAGTACAATGTGATATGTAATATTGATGTTGTGCTGTGGCAATAATGTAGTTTATTGTATTTGTATTTTGCTGTGAGCCGCTCTGAGTCCCCTTCCGGGCGACATATAAATGCCGTGAAATAAATAAATAAATAAATAAATAAATAAATAAATAAATAAATAAATAAATAAATAAATAGCACGCCTGAGAGGTGAGGCAGAAGAACCACACAAGAGAAACTGATAAAGCTGCTGGAAAAAAGGATGAAATTTAATCCAGAGCATGATCCCCTGCATTCTCTTATCTTGGCAAAGCACTCTCCACAAGAGGCGGAAGAGGACAGCATGGCACCAGAGCCCTGGAGATTGCCTCCTTGCATGTGACAGGAGCCACTGGTAAGCAGGGGAGCCCCCCCCCCCCCGTCCTTGGCAAGCATTTTTGTCCAGTCAGAAGGACAGGCATGCTTTGATAACAAATAGCTTTTGTTTTTCAGGAACAGCAGTGCTTTTAGAGAAACACACACACACACACACCTACTCTTCACAAGCTAGCATTTTGGCCCACAAAGACAAACTCATAAAATTAAATCTCAATCAGTTGGGAAAGGCAGTTGGCATTGCCTTCTTGTCCTGGATACCAGGCAGTGATACCTCATTCTTTTCACCCAGGATTTCCCAACCCTCCAGATGCAATGGATGAAAATTCCCATTGCCCCAGCCAGGACCTTGTCATCAGGTTTCTGCAGAAGCAAGTCCCCATGATGTGATCTGAGACGGACATGCTTGGGAAACACACTTTCTGCAGTGATACTCACCTAGATACAAAAAACTCACCTCTGCCTGTTAGCAGTTGTAAACCATTTCATATTTTATTGTCTTTTTAACATAGCATATAAGAATTTAACATGTGGTTAAATTGATATATTATATCATGTCTATGTTTTAATGTGCTACTCTTTGGACAGTCTTATATAGTTTTAGTTTTGGCATTGAATGTTTCCCAATTTGTGGCATTGCTGAAAAACGCCCACAGTCTCCTCAGGGAGATAGGGCAGGTTATAAATAAAGTATTATATTATAGTGTCACCTTGCTGGCTCTGGGCTTTATATGTCAGGTCTTCTGGGTCACCCTGAAAGGCCCACTCCCATTCAACCATCCAAGAAGCACTTGGGGGGGAAACACCCAGTCAGAACAAATTCCAGATGATTTTGCTCATTCCCATGGTTATTTCAGAAAAGTTGGGTGTTTTCTGCACTACTTTCTATTGGACTATAACTCCCACCATCTCAACAAGTGAGGATCATGGAATGCATAGCCCAATAATTTTAGCAGCAACCAAGCTTTGGAAGGCTGTTTGGTGGCTAGTAAAGGCAATGCCCAAATTAGGAACAAGATAGGTTCAGAACAGCTACATTTTTAAAGTGTAACAACAGCCATATACACACACACACATCACACATACAAATACAAAGTGCTGGCTCCGAAAATAAACTTCCTCTTTCAGATGTTACCAATTTTTTAAAAATCAGACACTAATAAAAAGGTGGCAAACGGAACTGTCAACCTTCATCTGGAGAGGCAAAAAACCTAGAATTAAGATAAAGTATCTCCAAGAACTCCCCCAGAACAGAGGATTCGGACTCCCAGATTTGGTAGCCTACTATGATGAGAACTGCCTAGAGAATTTGAAAGAATGGATGGAAATAAAGGATAAGGATTTATTGAATCTAGAAGGATGGGAGAACAAATTCGGGTGGCACGGCTATTTGCTATATAACAAAAACAAACAAGATAAAAACTTCACAAATCATATTTTAAAAGCCCCATTAATGAAAGTATGGGTTAAGCATAAAGAATTAATCTGCAAAAAAACTACCATTATGGGCTTCCCCGGTCAAACCATTTTTAATATATAAAGTAGGCAAGGAGAGATGGCCAACCTATAAAGAGATGCTTAAAAAGGAAAACAATAACTATAGCTTGAAAACACAGAAAGAAATGAGTGATTATAAAATAAACTGGTTTCAATATAACCAAATAAGAGCGAGATTTGTAAAAGATAAGGAGGTAGGATGGGAAGAAAGATTAACAGTAGGAGGAAAAATATTACTTCAATTGGATAGGAAAAGAGTTAGTAAACTATACAATCTTATATTAATGAATAAGCATGAGAAGAAACCAATAAAAGAATATATGGAAAAATGGAAAAGTAATCTAGGATATAGAATACCGCAGGAGAGTTGGGAAAATTGTGGAAACACAATATGAAATTTACTTGTGCATATGCTTTAAGAGATAATCTAATGAAAGTAGTATATAGGAGGTAAATAACCCCTGCCCAAAAATGCAAAATATATAAAACAGGGAATGACCTATGTTGGAAATGTCAATCAAATAGAGGAACCTTTTTTCACCAATGGTGGTCGTGTGGGGATATTGCAAAATATTGGGAAAAGGTGCATAAATTAATGGAAGAAATCTTGCAAATGAAAATTGAATTTAAACCTGAGTTGTTTCTCTTAAATATTATAGAATCAAAAAAAAATTGGGAAGGAATCGGAAAGGTTACTTTACTTTATCTCAACGGCGGCCAGAATCATCTTGGCTAAACATTGGAAAGAAAGGGAGACTCCAGACATAAAAGAAATAATTTATAAACTTCTCGATATTGCTGAGATGGATAAATTGACTTATCTACCGAGGAGGGGTTCTACTAAACATTTTGAATTGACGTGGAAACCGTTCATTCTATATGTTAAAAAGAAGAAGAATGAAGACCTAAAAGGGTATTGGATTTAAAAAGAAACTTAAGTAAATGTATTGACTCGAATTTGATGATTTGATCGGTGACAGTGGGTGAAGTCAACCTGCATGTGGGTCTTTTGTTTTAATTGTTAGGTCAGACCTATCATGGTTCCCTATTGTTTTGCCCTCACCCTTTCCCTCCCCCGGCTCTTCCCTACCCTACCTAGGCTCCTTCCCCTTTGAACCAAATGTATCGCTGTTGTACGTCAATGTTATTGTTAATGTTGTTATTTTAACCAATAAATAAAAACTTTTTTAAAAAAAAACAAATACAAAGTGCTGGCTATTACCTATAAAGCCCTAAATGGTTCAGGTCTAGACTGTTTGAGAAACCACATCTCCGCATACAAACCGGCATGGGCTTTGCAGTCCTCGGAGGAGGCCTTTCCGGTCCCAACCCATCTCAGGCGTGGTTGGTGGAAATGAGAGGAGGGTCATCTCCGTGATCGCTCCCTGCCTCTGGAACTCGGTCCCGAAATAATTTAAAAATGCCACTTCCTTCCTCTCTTTCAAAAAGCTGTTAAAAACCCATTTATGTACAGTAGTCTATGGGGAGGAGGAGGATTAGCACTTTATTAAACGTTCCGGCTCAGATAATGGAAATCTACCTCAGCACTGTTGGCTTGCCACAAATGGCCCAATACTCTTAATGTTTTAACTGTTTACTATTATTAGATGTATTACTTAAATGTGTCCTGTTTTATCTGTGTACTTAAATTTCAATTTTGTTGTTTATTTTATTATTTATGAGTTGACCCGCCTGTTATGCTTTGTCAGCATTGAATTTTGCCAATCTTTTTAGTTGTAAACTACCCTGAGCCCCCTCAGCAAGATAGGGCGGTATAAAAATTTATTATTATTATTATTATTATTATTAGGTTGCTATGGGTTTTCCAGGCTGTATGGCCATATTCCAGAAGCATTCGCCCAATCTATGATAGGCATCCTCAGAGGAAACCAGGCAAGTGAGGTTTATAGATCTATGGAATGTCCAGGATGGGAGAAAGAACTCTTGTCTGCTTGAGGCAGGTGTGAATATTGCAATTGGCCACCTTGATTAGAATTTAATGGCCGTGTAACTTCAAAGCCTAGCTGGTTGCTGCTTGGGGGAATATTATTATTACACGCACATATCTATTATATAAAGGGGTTCCCGTCATGGAAAGACTATCCCAAACAGAGAAACCTTACAACGTAGAAACACAAAACTTGCCAACAGAAATAGGCCTCAAGCAAGGTACGTTTGTAGCAAAGAAACTTTCCCCCCCAAAACCTAAAAGGCCCCCAAAACAATGGCTAAAAAACCTACATTTCCCAGCATCCTCCGCGGCTGCCAGCGAATGCCATTGGCCGACATCGGCCCACACAAAATGCAGGGAGGATGAGTAACCATAGCAATGCTGGCCAGAGCCATCCAAGGCTAGGATAGAATACTGAGAGATTTAAGTTGTCAGTTGGTGTTTGAGGGTTAAACTGTCAAAACCAAACTCTATGAGGGAGCAATTCTCCAGCAATTCCTACCCACACAACACAACACAACTTCCAATCACAACCCATCCCACCAACCTTACGGGACCCCGTACACACAACACCTACCACCACCACAAACAAAAACCATTCCTTCCTTCCACACAGACAGAAACTGACCCAAAAGACAAGCCATGCCTTCTAAAAATAACAGCATCGGACGACACACTCGCAACGCTACATACATCAAACAAAAAAGGGCAGAACAAACGCCAGAACAGAAACACACTGCGCAGCAGAGACACAGACAACAGGTCACTGCACGACGCACAGCTGAGAACCAAATGCAAAGAACTGCATGACAAGCAGAAGCGCGCAGCCAGGAACAAAAAAGACGCAGAAATGCAACACAACAGCAGCGCGCAAGGATCGCAGAAACACGACGTCGCAACACAGAAAACAAACTTCAAAAACACCACAACCAATTCCACCGCCTAGCCTTCAGATACAACGCTGCAGAAGACTACAGCATGGCGCCAGAGGCCGACATTGGCACCCTAACGCACATCTGCACACACTGCAAAGCCCTGAAATAACAGCAGAAACACCGGGAATGTGCTGCCTAGCCGGTAAAGTCTCTCTACCACCCCTTGCCACTCCTCCACAACCACTACAGACTTTGCTGAGTGGAGACACTCCAGAATCAAAACACTTCCTCCACTATATAAGACAATACAACTCATCCTTCCAGATGACATCATTTGGAGCACACATAGAAAGTGCGCAATTCATGCCTACATGACCCCACCAAGACCGTAAGTAACATCATTTCCAACCCTTAGATACTCAGACTTTCTTGCATCTCCTAAATAGGGCACAGCAACGTGTGCTGGGTACAGCTAATATAGTATACATTAGGGGTGGTTGATCCATAAAAAAATTGATTCTAAACTTGGGGGGGGGGATTTCCATTGCTGGGTCATTATAGAAATTATTCTGAAAAATTTAAATAAATTTCGTAATTGAATCGTAATTAATAACGAATTTTCGTTATTATTCGTTACGCCAGCTGAGAGGGAAGAATGGAGGGCAAGCCTGCCACCCCTCAGCTGGGATGGCAGGGAGGGAAGAATGGAGGGCAAGCCCTCCGCTCTTCCCTCCCTTCCCCGTAGCTCAGAAGCATTGCGGAATAAATTTAATTTGTGATGCCTCTCAGCTGGAATGGCAGGAAGGGAAGAATGGAGGGCTTACTCTCCACTCTTCCCTCCTTCCCCCCCGAGCTCAGAAGCATCGCGGAATAAATTTAATTTGTGATGCCTCTCAGCTGGGATGGCAGGGAGGGAAGAATGGAGGGCTTGCTCTCCACTCTTCCCTCCTTCCCCCAGAGCTCAGAAGCATCGCGGATTAAATTTAATTTGTGATGCCTTTCAGCTGGGATGGCAGCGAGGGAAGAATGGAGGGCTTGCTCTCCACTCTTCCCTCCTTCCCCCCCGAGCTCAGAAGCATCGCGGATTAAATTTAATTTGTGATGCCTCTCAGCTGGGATGGCAGCGAGGGAAGAATGGAGGGCTTGCTCTCCACTCTTCCCTCCTTCCCCCCGAGCTCAGAAGCATCGCGGATTAAATTTAATTTGTGATGCCTCTCAGCTGGAATGGCAGCGAGGGAAGAATGGAGGGCTTGCTCTCCACTCTTCCCTCCTTCCCCCAGAGCTCAGAAGCATCGCGGATTAAATTTAATTTGCGATGCCTTTCAGCTGGGATGGCAGCGAGGGAAGAATGGAGGGCTTGCTCTCCACTCTTCCCTCCTTTCCCCCGAGCTCAGAAGCATCGCGGAATAAATTTAATTTGTGATGCCTCTCAGCTGGTATGGCAGCGAGGGAAGAATGGAGGGCTTTCTCTCCACTCTCCCTCCTTTCCCCCGAGCTCAGAAGCATCGCGGAATAAATTTAATTTGTGATGCCTCTCAGCTGGAATGGCAGCGAGGGAAGAATGGAGGGCTTACTCTCCACTCTTCCCTCCTTCCCCCCGAGCTCAGAAGCATCGCGGAATAAATTTAATTTGTGATGCCTCTCAGCTGGAATGGCAGCGAGGGAAGAATGGAGGGCTTACTCTCCACTCTTCCCTCCTTCCCCAGAGCTCAGAAGCATCGCGGAATAAATTTAATTTGTGATGCCTCTCAGCTGGAATGGCAGCGAGGGAAGAATGGAGGGCTTACTCTCCACTCTTCCCTCCTTCCCCCCGAGCTCAGAAGCATCGCGGAATAAATTTAATTTGTGATGCCTCTCAGCTGGAATGGCAGCGAGGGAAGAATGGAGGGCTTGCTCTCCACTCTTCCCTCCTTCCCCCCGAGCTCAGAAGCATCGCGGATTAAATTTAATTTGTGATGCCTCTCAGCTGGGATGGCAGCGAGGGAAGAATGGAGGGCTTGCTCTCCACTCTTCCCTCCTTCCCCCCGAGCTCAGAAACATCGCGGAATAAATTTAATTTGTGATGCCTCTCAGCTGGGATGGCAGCGAGGGAAGAATGGAGGGCTTGCTCTCCACTCTTCCCTCCTTCCCCCGAGCTCAGAAGCATCGCGGATTAAATTTAATTTGTGATGCCTCTCAGCTGGGATGGCAGCGAGGGAAGAATGGAGGGCTTGCTCTCCACTCTTCCCTCCCTCCCCCCTGAGCTCAGAAGCATCACGTGTTAATAAGAAGGGGAGGAAATAACGACCTAATAATGTGCCCTTTACGGAAATGACGATCATGGCTTCGGTTTTGAAACGTCACTTCCGGGTTGGACGCCAAGGGTCGATATAGGGTCAAAATAATTTTAAATACGAAAAATTAACGGAAATCAAAGTATTATGGCTGGAGATATCCACCCTAGTATACATATACCATACACATATACCGTATATGTATGTGTATATATATGTGTGTATATACAGACACACCATATATAAGCATACATATATCTGAATACATATATACATTTTGGATTGCATATGCTAATACTCCTATGGTGTTTGTTCTGGTGTCTGTGCCCCTGTTCAGAAGATTTCACCTCACTTTCAGTCCCTGTGATAATTGGATTTTGAAAAATTTGGCTTATTGTGAAAACAAGCATTTGTGATAAAGCGTCAACTGAGACACTTTTCCCCCTTTGATAACTCTTTGAGAGAATTTCCCTTCCTGGGGGTAGCTTTCTCTCACTTCCTGTTGTCTCATCCTGTCCTAAACTATGAATCGGTTGTAAGTCGGATGTTTGTATCTTGGTGACTGCCTGTAAACTGTTTCCCTGCCTGGCTAATGGTTTGTCCTCTCTTCACCCGCAGTAGCTATTTATATGCTTCAACTGTTTATCCTGATCTAGCCCAGGCCCTCAGGGTGAGAACTGTCCCATTAAAATAACATTCAATAACATAGAATAGAGTACATTTTTAGACAAGATGTTAACATAGCTGAACTTACAATAAATTGCTATTATACAAAACTGTAAAATGTCAAGACTATAAAAGAGTCATGCTAGATCTGATCAAAGACAGTTTGAGCCCACACTGTATTCACACAGCAGCCATTTCTGCACTTTGTGCCTCAGTATTGTATTCTGGGATTTTTTGTTATTTCTTATTTCTATTTCCGTACCTAGCCTAAAATGGCTTACACTGGTGAAAAAGTGAAACTACAACATCGTCATATCTGGCTGCAAAACTTATATAAACCAAGGGACCTGGTAAAAAGGGGGTAATATACAAAGACACCTTTGCAGGTGTGTTTCTGAATAAAAGGGCATCAAGAAATCATTTGGCATCTTTAAGACTGAGAAAAGGAAATGTCTAGCATTAGCATTCACGGGCTCAAGGTGACATTTGCTTCCTGACATTATTCAGAATGAAATCTATGGAAGTTCATACCAAAAATTTCATTGGGTTGCTGCGGGTTTTCTGGGCTGTATGTATGGACATGTTGCAGAAGCATTCTCTCCTAATGTTTCACCCACATCTATAGGAGCCCCCAGTGGCGTAATGGGTTAAACCCTTGTGCCGGCAGAACTACAGACCTACAGGTCAGAGGCAGGCACGAGAAGGCCTTACTGATACATTATTTAAACTGTTATGTGTATTCATATCATGATCTGATCACCATGCTCAATATATCCCATATGCATGGGGGTATTGGGATAACAATACAAAAGGTTTGCTAGGGTAGATCCTCTCTCACTCAGACTCAGTCCCCTGCCCCCGGGAATCAAACTCACCCCCCCTACCAATCAAATACCTGGCTACGGCCCTGGTCAGAGGTTCTAATCCATGGAGAGTGCGGATGAGCTCCCTCTGTCAGCTCTAGCTCCTCTTGTGGGGACATGAAAGAAGCCCCCCCTCAAGGATGGTAAAACATCAAAAAAAATCCGGATGTCCCCTGAGTAAAGTCTTTACAGACAGCCAATTCTCTCACACCAGAAGCAACTTGCAGTTCCTCAAGTTGCTCCTGACATGGAAAAAAACCCACATATATGGCAGGCATCCTCAGAGGTTGTGCGGTCTGTTGGAAACTAGGCAGTTGAGGTTTATATATCTGTGGAATGTCCAGGGTGGGAGAAAGCCATTGAAATCCACAAGCATGTGGACAATTTCAACAGAAACGAAGAAACCATGAAAATCTAGTTACCAGCATTAAAAAAACCCTATAAAATCAGGACAGTAAATAAAGAACAACACTCAGAAGACAGAGGAATTCCAAACAAGAAACAACCAGGGCCACTGAACACTACCCAACAAAGGATTCCCCCAGGCAGGAAACAGCCAGGCTTTGAAGCTGCAAGCATTTTCAAAGCTAATCAAGGTGGCCAATTGCAACATTCACACTTGCCTCAAGCAGACAATAGTTCTTTCTTCCACCCTGGACTTTCCACAGATATATAAACCGCACTTGCCAAGTTTCCAACAGACCCCTCAACCTCTGAGGATGCCTGCCATAGATGTGGGCAAAACATCAGGAGAGATTGCTTCTAGAACACGGCCAAACAGCCCAGAAAACTCACAGCAACCCAGTGATTCTGGCCATGAAAGCCTTCGACAACACATAAAAATTTCATGCTCTCAATTATTCTCATTTTTTAAAAAATTTAAATTAATTTATTTTAATTTCATTCCATCTTTTTCCCAATATAGGGATACAAGGTGTCTTAAAGAGGCCATATTTGTATGGTATAAAGGCATATTTGTATGGTATATTACATATTTGTAATGCATATGACGGGAAGGTAATGGCACTCAATGCAGCCATGCCGGCCACATGACCTTGGAGGTGTCTACGGACAACACCGACTCATTGGCTTAGAAATGGAAATGAATACCACCCCCCAGAGTTGGACACGACTAGACTTAATGCCAGGGGAAACCTTTACCTTATTCCTGTTGCATTAGAATAAAACAAACTGTATCGTTTTTCAGATCCCATCATATGTTGCTCTTTCTTGCTTTTTCACCCAAAACCATTAATTTTTAGGCTTATAATACAGCAGAATGCAGTTCCCACCAACTCCATTAAAATTCAGAAAATAACTTTGGAGATATTAGACTTTCCCTTCAATTCTGCCACTCCCAAGGAGACAGGGGGCATTGATCTACACCAGGGGTGCTCATTAGTTAGATCGCGATCTACTGGTAGACCACGTAGGGCGTCCTGGTAGATCGCAGGCCGGGCGGGAGTAAGGCTCAGTCCCGCCCTGCAGGCTCCCGACACCGGTCAAGTGCTGCCGGCCCTGGGTTATCTGAGGTCCTTTCCACACAGTTGAATAAAATCCCATGTTATCTGCTTTGAATCAGATTATATGGCAGTGTGGACTCAGAAAACCCAGTTCAAAGCAGATATTGTGTTATATGTTTCACATTTTTGTAGTGGGTAGGTAGATCATTTTGACTTGGTTGTTTTATAAGTAGCTCGCATGCTGAAAAAGTGTGAGCACCCCTGAGCTACACGCACACACAACCCTTCTCTGGGCCCCTCTCCTTCTTACCAATCTCATTAGTCTCTAGCCGTAGGGCAATTTCGAAAGCCAAGATTACTATGAAGAAGAAATGACTAAAAAACTAAGTGATATTTCAAAATTTTGGAATTTTAATGATTAAATTAAACATTACCATGCCAGGCTCATGAAACAGGATTTTGGGAGAGAAATGTCAATGTTTGGTAGGAGACCACTCATGGGATTACACCTCACTCCACATCATCAAGTGATTCATAGCACCTGACATTAAGTGGCACTCATCTCCATTTCTAAGCCAAAGAGCTGGTGTTGTCCGTAGACGCCTCCAAGGTCAGGTGGTCAGCATGACTGCATGGAACACCGTTACCTTCCCGCCAGAGCGCTACCTATTGATCTACTCACATTTGCACATTTTCAAACTGCTAGGTTGGCAGAAGCTGGGTCAGAGGCAGGCATGAGAAGGCCTTACTGGTACATTATTTAAACTGTTATGTGTATTCATATCATGATCTGATCACTATGCTCAATATATCCCATATGCATGGGGGTATTAGGATAATGATACAAAAGGTTTGCTAGGGTAGATCCTCTCTCACTCAGATTCAGCCCCCACCAATCAAACTCAGCCCCCGAATCAAACTCAGCCCCCCACAATCAAAATCCTGGCTATGGCCCTGGTCAGAGGTTCTAATCCAGGGAGAGCGCGGATGAGCTCCCTCTGTCAGCTCCAGCTCCCCATGTGGGGACATGAAAGAACCCCCCCCCCATCCCAGGGATGGTAAAACATTTTTAAAAATCCGGACGTCCCCTGAGTAACGTCCTTACAAACAGCCAATTCTTTCACACCAGAAGCGACTTGCAGTTCCTCAAGTTGCTCCTGACATGGAAAAAAACCCACATCTCTGGCAGGCATCCTAAGAGGTTGAGGTTTATATGTCTGTGGAATGTCCAGGGTGGGAGAAAGCCATTGAAATCCACAAGCATGTGGACAATTTCAACAGAAACGAAGAAACCATGAAAATCTAGCTACCAGCATTAAAAAAAACTATAAAATCAGGACAGTAAATAAGGAACAACACTCAGAAGACAGAGGAATTCCAAACAAGAAATAACCAGGGTCACTGAACACTACCCAACAAAGGATTCCTCCAGGCAGGAAGCAGCCAGGCCTTGAAGTGGCAAGCATTTTCAATGCTAATCAAGATGGCCAATTGCAACATTCACACTTGCCTCAAGCAGACAAGAGTTCTTTCTCCCACCCTGGACTTTCCACAGATATATAAACCCCACTTGCCAAGTTTCCAACACACCTCACAACCTCTGAGGATGCCTGCCATAGATGTGGGCAAAACGTCAGGAGAGATTGCTTCTAGAACACAGCCAAACAGCCCAGAAAACTCACAGCAACCCAGTGATTCTGGCCATGAAAGCCTTCGACAACACATAAAAATTTCATGCTCTCAATTATTCTCATTTTTTTAAAAAAAAATCAACTTATTTTAATTTCATTCTATCTTTTTCCCAATATAGGGACACAAGGTGTCTTAAAGAGGCCATATTTGTATGGTATAAAGGCATATTTGTATGGTATATTACATATTTGTAATACATATAGTGGGAAGGTAATGGCACTCAATACAGCCATGCCGGCCACATGACCTTGGCGGTGTCTATGGACAACACCGACTCATTGGCTTAGAAATGAAAATGAATACCACCCCCAGAGTTGGACAAAACTTAATACCAGGGGAAACCTTAACCTTATGTCCTGTTGCATTAGAAGAAAGCAAATTGTATCATTTTTCAGATCCTATCATACGTCGCTCTTTCTTGCCTTTTCACCCAAAACCATTCATTATTAGGCTTATCATACAGCAGAATGCAGTTCCCACCCACTCCATTAAAATTGAGAAAATAACTTTGGAGATATTAGACTTTGCCTTCCAATTCTGCCACTCCCAAGGAGACAGGAGGCAATGATCTACACACACACACACACAACCCTTCTCTGGGCCCCTCTCCTTCTTACCAATCTCATTAGTCTCTAGCCGTAGGGCAATTTCGAAAGCCAAGATTACTATGAAGAAGAAATGACTGAAAAACAAAGGGATTATATTTCGAAATTTGGGTATTTTAATGATTAAATTAAACATTACCATGCCAGGCTCATGAAGCAGGATTTGGGGAGAGAAATGTCAATGTTTGGTATGAGACCACCTTCCTCCACATCACCAAGTGATTCATAGCACCTGACATCAAGTGGCACTCATCTCCATTTCTAAGCCAAAGAGCTGGCGTTGTCTGTAGACGTCTCCAAGGTCAGGTGGTCAGCATGACTGCATGGAACACTGTTACCTTCCCGCCAAAGCGGGAAAACATTTGCATGTTTTCAAACTGCTAGGTTGGCAGAAGCTGGGGCTAACAGTGGGAACTCACACTGCTCCCTGGATTCGAACCTTTTAGTCAGCACGTTCAGCAGCTCAGCGATTTAACTTGCTGTGCCACTGCTGGCTCCCTATGAAGTGATTCATCATGGGCAGATTTGTCAGATCCCATCCCATGTGTTTTCCCCCATTTCCCCAGTTGTATAGCAATCCCTGAACTCAGAAAACCATATCTGCCTGTGCCCCTCCCCACTTGTTCCAGGCATGTAGGAAACACTTTTCTGATGAGACATGAGGAAGTAGCTGCTGCCACCAGACACTCACACCTTTCTCCCTCCGTCATAGTACAGTTTCTGGCCTTTCTGAATGCCCAGGTGGAGAAATGGTAATGGTTCTTGGGTACTTCTCCTCAAAGGAGCACCAAGAGTGGAGACATTTGAGCAGTTCTATAAATACAGGTCCTTCTCAAAAAATTAGCATATAGTGCTAAAGTTCATTATTTTCCATAATGTAATGATAAAAATTAAACTTTCATATATTTTAGATTCATTGCACACCAACTGAAATATTTCAGGTCTTTTTTTGTTTTAATACTGATGATTTTGGCATACATATCTCAAAAAAATTAGCATATTCCATCTGACCAAATATGCTAATTTTTTGAGACAGTATTTTTGGTTTTCAGGAGCTGTATGCCAAAATCATCAGTACAAAACAAAAAAAGACCTGAAATATTTCAGTTGGTGTGCAATATATGAAAGTTTAATTTGTACCATTACATTATGGAAAACAGAGAACTTTAGCACTATATGCTAATTTTTTGAGAGGGACCTGTATAACACCTTTCAGAGACTTGATCTTCCCTCAAAGACTTGTTTATATCACAACAATAGTTTTGCTTTGTTCCTTTCTCCTTTTTTGCTGCCCATATTGCACATCATCCCCCATATGTGGTCTGTCACCAATCTGTAATGTGCCCAGTTCAGTCTCGTGAGACCTCTGCTCGTGTCCCAATGGGGAAAGCAGTGGCTGCCTTCAGACCACACCCACCTGTATCCGCTGTGTTGGGATGGTAGAGCGTGTTGGTGTAGGTGACAAACTGCATTTGTCGGTTGAGATTGTCCAGCTGGGATGCCCACATGGCGAGGAGCATCCCACCTTCTCCTTCCACCTTGGCACCCTCCACTTCTGCAGCCACATCAAAGGTTCCCATTGTTGCTGTCAAGTTCACCTGTCAAAGGAGAGAGTTTTTTTTTAAAGGTACTGGCAACATCAAGGACTAATGAGCCAGTATGCAATTCTAGAACCTATATTATCAACTGCCTAGATGGAAAAGAAATAGGACCTTTCCCAAATCCATCTATAGACCACAGATTGCCAGAGTAAGGAGTATGCATAGGTGTAAATGCACCACCCAAAATTGATTCTGGTAATAAAGAAATATAGATATAGATATAATTTAGTTCAAAACGGGTTTCCTCCTCCCACCACTCCCACTGCCCTGCTAATACACATTAATGCATTTCGACAAAACATGGCCTTTTGTAGCCAAATAGCTCAGTTTGTTGACAGCAATGCATTGAAGATGGTTTTAATGGACTATTGAACTGACGGCTATGGATTATTTGGAAAATGACATGAAATGGCAAAATGTTTTTATGTATTTATAACTGTTTTTAATGTAAGTTAAATGTATTTTATGTTGTGTATTGTTTGGCACCGAATGGTGCCTGTTGGTAACCACCCTGAGTCCCTCTTAATAAATAAATACATACACATGTACACATAGCACCCAAACTATTTGTGGCTTCATACTGTGCCTCTTTACTAGAGATCTCCCAAAGAGATACTACCAACTGGCTTTTTTTTTGGAAAACAAGGCCAGTTTCTGCATTCAGCAGAATCCAGCTGGAAACCACTTTCTTACAGAATTAAGCTGTAAATAAACACAGTGCTCCATGTCAGGTCATTGGACGGAGTTTACACATTTGAATGCTCTGCTCTCATGTCTGTTATGCTAACCCAGTGTTTCCCAACCAGTGTGCCACGGCACACCAGTGTGCCGTGAGCGATCATCAGGTGTGCCGTGGGAAATTGGCACTCTTCCCCCTCCTAGCAGCTCTTTCTCCCTCGTTCAGCACTGGATGGAAAGAAGCAGTGAAAGAGGCCACACAGATCTATGAAACGTATAGACTCTATATGTTTCATAGATCTGTGTGGCCTCTTTCTTTACCTTCCTCCTCCCTCCGCAAAAGCAGGGCACTTGGCGGAAGTGATTGAGTCGGTGTTTTCGTGTTGGCTTGGATTTCTCATGAGAACAGCCAAAGCCGGAAGCTCCACGTTGGTGAATTGGGCAGTGAGCGAACCTGGGAGCATCGGGAGGCTGAAGCATTCACAGGTTTCCAAGCAACAAATTGAGCCTCTCCGCTTGGAAATGTGTGGGGTTTTTAAAAAACTATTTTACTGGATTTTTTGAGAGTTGCCTCCCCCCCCCCAAGGAACTGTTTATAACAGCTTCATGACATCCATAGTTAACCGAAAGCAAGTTTCACTCAGGGTGAAATTTCACAAGGGTCTGGAGAACAAGCCCTATGAGGAACGGCTTGAAGAGCTGGGCATGTTTAGCCTGAAGGAGAGAAGGCTGAGAGAAGACATGATAGCCATGTATAAGTATGTGAGAGGAAGTCATATATATGTTGTGTTCATTGAAACAGGCCCAGGTTTCACACTGAGTGTATAAATACATTTTAAAACATATTAACTGTATGTATTACTATGTTAGAGTGTCATTTTGGTTGGTGGTGTGCCCCAGGATTTTGTAAATGTAAAAAATGTGCCGCGGCTCAAAAAAGGTTAAAAACACTGTGCTAACCAACCGCATATAGCAAAATGGAACATATGGAAAGGAAGACACAAAAACTCCTCTCTTTCTCTCTCTTTCAGATGCTATATGCAAAGTCTGAAAACAGAATGGAAAATGGCAATCCCTTCTAAAGCCAAAGTATCCAAGGCACCCTGCCTCCACATAGTCCCATTATTTTTGCATCCTATGGCCAGAATTAGCATCCCAGGCCCTTTGGGGACAATCAAAACAGCTGCCTGATTTGGCTAACTCACCCTGTCACCCAGCACAAGGAGTTCCCCATCCCTGGGGGAAGTATGCAGTCACACAACCTTCATCTGCAGCCTAAGGGAGTGCCATGCACAAAGTAACCATTGTTTAAACATATTAGCAACTAACAAGGCAGAAACACAGCCAACTTGTATTCTCTGCCCTCAGATTTCTGTGCCCCACAGCTAACTTACCCGGTACAGTGTCCTTTCGGCTGCCTGCAAGCTCAGGCCTGAGGAACACAAAGGCACAAGTAAGTTAGTGGGTCTTTACTATCTGTGGTGCCACTGTGAGGAAGCACACTGACTCCAATAACTGCACCCGCCTCTGCCCCACTAACCCTACCCACTTTAGTTGGTCACCACCTTCACAACAAAAAAATGCACACATGAGGGGAGAAGAGTCTCACCTGGGATGAGAATGGTCTGGAGGGGACGGACCTCCACTCCCTGAGCTGGATACTCCAGAGGTGAGTTGGCTCGAACGATGAGGACTTGGTCAGCTGGGGATTGTGATCTGAGAATGAAGTGAAGGAAGAAAACTTTGGGAGATTAGTGACTGCTTTTGAAAAGGGACTCCTGGGCATTTAAGAAATATGTACCCAGGAAGATCTGGCAAGCACCGAGGATTTGCCCCCACCCAGTTCAAGATTCTGCCCGCCAAGCATTTCCTTCTCAGGGCAAGTGAAAGCAGCAGGTTGGTTGTCAGTCTGTGTGATTTCACTTGCAGCTTCTACTGTCCATACAAAGCTAAATAACATATATTTTTGGCTGGAGAGTGGAGTTACACTTATAAAAGTACCCCTTACATACAAATTCAGCTTAAGAACAAACCTACAGAAACTATCTTGTTCGTAACTTGGAGACTGTCTGTATATCTAGAGCAAACACAAATGTGATGTTTACCTGTAGAAATATGGGTTACTCCCTATCTTTTAAAATAATTTTAGTAAGTATTTATTTTTTAAATATATTTTGATAGAAATTTTCAACAGAGAAAAACACAAATAAAGGAAAACAACAATTCTTATGCACATATGAACACAAACATACTTAAACAGCAATTACATATCAAACTACACAACATACATCTCTAATTACTACAGACAAATATACATAAACTAGCTGTACCCGGCACGCGTTGCTGTGCCCTATTTAGGAGATGCGGGGAAGTCTGAGTATATAAGGGTTTGAAATGATGCTACTTATGGTCTTGGTGGGTGTGTGCATGTGTATATGTAGTGTATATATGTGGGTGTATATGTATATATGTGTATGTGTGTTTATATATGTATGCGTGTGTATGGTACTGTATATGTGTGTGCATGTGTACATACACATGAGGTGGGGAAAGGGGGGGGAAGAAGGGGTATGAGGCTGAGAGAGGAAAAGAAGTGGGCTGAGGGTGAGGGGAGAAGAGAAGGAGCCTGGGGCTGACGTTGGGGGGGGGGGGTTTGGGGCCATAGGCTGAGGGGGAGAAGGGAAGGTCCTGAGGCTGATGGAGGAGAAGAAGGGGGCTGAGGAGGGAAAAGAAGGCGGCAGCAGCGACCCCGGTCCTTTCCTCTTCACCCTCTGCCATCCGGAGGGCAGTAGCGGCGAGGGCTGCATCCCCAGGCCTCGTCCTTCTTCACCCTCCGTCCTCCGGAGCGCAGGCTCCGGGGGGCGGCGTCTTCTCGGAGTAACCAGGAGGTCTCCTTGTGGTAGCCGCTGCTCCGTGGCGGCCGCCATTTTTCCTGGCGGCACCTCGGGCCAGGCGGGGGGCGGAACCTCCGGTATGCGGCATCAGTTTCCGGCCGGAGCCTTTTTGTGACGGATTGACTTCCGTCGGAGCCTTTTCGGCCGGACAGGAAGTGGTTCGGCCGCCATGTTTTTTGGTAGTTTTTTGTTGTTTTTTGCAGTGTTGCTTCCCCGGAGAGCCGCAGAAGCGACCGATGCGGCAGAGAGCGGCTGCGCGGTGAAGTTGATGGTGTGTGGGGAGAGAGGGGGACGGAATGGGTTGGGGGTTGGGGGGGGAGTCAGAGTGCGCAGTGTGTTTGCTGTCTGTCTGTCCGGCGTTGTGGTGTTGGGGGTGGGGTTGTAGTGCGCCTGCGCGATGGCTCTCACTGTGTTCTGCGCCGTGGCCAGCGCAGAACGGGAGTCAATGTGCGGTTTTTGGGGGCACTTTTGGGGGGGGGTTGCAAGTTAGTGAGGTGGGTTTTTTTGTGTTATTTCTGTACCTCGTGGTCTGGGGGAATGTGTGTCGTGGGATTTGTGTTTGGGGGTTATGGTTTGGCCGTGCATATCCATCTTTGCACGACCACGTCTCCTTTATATATATAGATTGATTTTAAAAATGGACTTCTTGCTTTTCTATTTTTCCAGATTTTCTATAATTTGGGGGTTTTTTTCTTCCACTTTATATCCAATTTAAGTAATTAAGCATTTTCTAACACATGAAAAGACCCAAACACAAAGGTAAACAAAAGAGAAAACATAGTGAGAAAAGAACCAGAATAAGAAAGAAAAGAACAACAAAAAATGTAACTTTTCTAACAAAGGTTAGACATAACAATGACAACAATGATGATAATAATAACTTTATTTGTTTCTCCCCACAAAGAAATGAAGGTGACCACAAAGTGCTGGCCATTATCTTTAAAGCCATAAATGGTTCAGGCCAAGCCTATTCGAAAAAACTGCATATACTCTTATAAACCAACTGGGACACTGTGGTCAGTGGAGGAGGCCCGCTCTCTGCCCCACCGCCATCTCAAGTATGGCTGGTGGGAATGAAAGAGGGGGTCTTTTCCGTGATCACCCTCACCTCTAGAATACCTTCCCTAAAGAGATAAAAACAGCCCCTTCCCTCCTCTCCTTTAACAATTAGAAATCCACTTGTGCTCTCTAGCATATGGAGAGGAGGAGGACTAGTTAATTACAGTCAACTAATACACCTCTGATCGGATATCACCATTGTACTCTGGCCTATCGGCTCAGCTGGCACTGTGGACATTATAGCTCTATAATTAATTTAAATCTTTCAATGAACCTTTAGTAGTATTATAAATTGAGGTTCATGTTTCTTATGTTGAGATTTTTTTTTCATGTCAGGAGCGACTTGAGAAACTGCAAGTCACTTCTGGTGTGAGAGAATTGGCCATCTGCAAGGACATCGCCCAGGGGACACCCAGATGTTTTACCATCCTGGGGAGGCTTCTCTCATGTCCCCACATTAGAAGCTGGAGCGGATAGATGGGAGATCATTCAGCTCCCTGGATTCTTTTGGTTCCCCTTTTATCCCTATTCTGGCCAAAAATGTGCATTAATTTTAGGTCTTGTGTTTATAATCTGTAGTTAGTTTAGGATTCAGGTTGGGTCGTTTAATCTAGTTATGTTTATGGCTGTCTTGAGGCATTGATTATTTGTCTTCATGCTTTTATTTGTTGGAATCCACCCTGCGTCCCTTTGGGGAGATAGGACAGAATACAAATAAAGTTTATTTATACATTTATTTATTGAAAGTTCTGAAAAAGAATGAATAGAAGGATCTTTTTTTTCCTTTTCTACTATGCTTAGTTAAGATCCCAGAGTAAAATACGCTCAATGAAACAAAGGTGTGAATTTGAAGAAGATTGCTCTTTGTATTTCTAGTATACTTGATTTTCCGAGCCTGCAGGAAGGAGCGGTATAGAAATTGAAATAATAAATAAATAAATATATCAAAGGTTTCCATTTTGTAGAACTGGAAAGAGCATGAAATGTCTGAGATGGAACAATGCAGCATGGGCCGGACGTAGGTAATTTTAACTGGTAAGCGAACAGTATCCCCCCCCGCCCTGAACAAATCACTGAAATTTTTTTTATATATATGGGCATAGACAAATTTTGGCCCTCCAGGTATTTTGGACTTCCTACTGGCTGTTTGGAATTGTGGGAGTTGAAATCCAAAACACATGGAGGGCCAAAGTTGGATATATATATATATATATATATATATATATATATATATATGTGTGTGTGTATGTATGTATATATATTCCTTCCTTCCCTTTTCCCTGCCCTCTTCCTATTCTCTTTGTGTGTGTGTGCGCGCGCACGTGCATGCGTCTGTATCTCATCTATCTATCTATATCAGGCCTGGGCCAACTTCAGCCCCCCTTCCAGGTGTTTTGGATTTCAACTCCCACACTTCCGGCTGTAGGAATTCTGGGAGCTAAAGTCCAAAACACCTGGGTGGAGGGACAAAGTTGGCTCAGGCCTGTGTGTGTGTGTATTCCCCTTCCTTCTCGCCCACCCTATTCTTTTTGAGTGTGTGTGTCTATATCTATTCCCCTTCCTTTCTTTTCGGGGCCTTTCCACACAGCCCTATACCCCAGAATATCAAGGCAGAAAATCCCACATTATCTGAGTGTGGACTCAGATATTCAAAGCAGATATTGTGGGATTTCCTGCCTTGATATTCTGGGTTTTATGGCCCTCAGAGATATTTCTTTCCTCTGAAATAAGAGCCTACTTGCAGGTACCTTTTTATATATGAGCATAGCCAGTGAGATCCAAAATGCAAAGTCCACAGTGCAGGAAAACTAAGGCAACAGCCATTAATTATTTTGATAGCATGTGCACGTGCCTTTAAATGGCATGTCCGCTTACAGCGAGCCACGCATTTAATCTAATGGAGTTTTCTTAGGCTGAGAATCCCCAGAAGTGGTTTGCAGTTCCTTCCTCTGAGGGCCCTTCCACACAGCCATTTAACCCAGTATACACAACAATACCAACTCCTCTCTCTGGCCTCATGGTGTTGCGAGCCTCCTGTCCTCACCCTACTGCTCTTCCCTCCACGTGCTGCTGCAAGCCTGCACCAAATGCACATGGGCAGAAAATACGAGGCTGGAGGAGATTGAGGAGGAGGGTCATGTAGCGTTGGCTCCGCCTCCACCTGCAAAATGCTCCTCCTCTTCTGCCTCATCATGACTACAGGACGGTGGAAAGGGGCGGAAGTTTCACACATGCAGTCGGAGCGCTTAGAAGGACAGGGAGTTGCTAAACGCACTCCCAACTTCCCAAGAGGATGAAAAGGACAAGCCCAGGAGGGAACATTTTGCAGCCGGGTTGGAGCCTCCGGCCGCGCGCTGGCCCCAGCCAAATGCGCCCTTGGGCCACATGGCGCCCCGCGGTGGCCGCTTAATTTGCCTCCAATAAGATCCGCCCCTGCATGCTAGATATCTTTGACTAAGGGTAGTGTATATTTGAAAGGATAAAGAATGGCAGGCCCTTGCAATAGTAATTCAATGTATTATTAAGACATAACCAATAGACCATAAAGTAGTACAACAAAGATTTTGTAAGCAGAAGTCCCAAGTACAATACATAGAATCTCAAGGTAAAGTTGAGAAAGACCACTTGTCATAAGACTTAGATGGATGCTTGAACTTGGTGGAGAATTAGAGAGCAAGAGTGGGAATTCTGCAGCCTTCCAAATGGTATGGACTGCAAATCCCAGTTTCTTACCCTTGGCCATGGAATTGCTATTTAATGTCATTAGGAAGGTCAAATAGATCCCACCTCTGGTGTCAATGGTAATGAGCTGGATAAACCACGGGTCTGGCTCAGTATCAGGCAACCCCCTGTGCAAAAGCATAAAGTGTTTCAAGAGCACACATGGAACTGCCATTATCTCAATATGACGGTAAAACTGATATTTTACCATTCTTTTCAATGAGGAAGAGGCTAGATTACAATCAGATTTTAAAAATCAAAAATTAGAGGAAAAAGTGACACATACAATGCAAACTCTAAAAGCAGGAAAATGCCCCATTCCAGAAAGACACTCAGATCTAGAAGAGTTTGGTTCTTTCAATCTTTAATACCACTAACACAAACACAACCATTTCTCTAGGACATTCTAGATCAGGGGTACACACTTTTTCAGCAAGCGAGCTGCTTATAAAACAACCAAGTCAAAATGATCTACCTACCCACTACTCAGAGAGCCATAAAAGCAAAATATTTGGAAATTTATTTCAGTGAGAGTCATATAATATATTTTAAGACTCAATTCAACTAAATGTGAGTATAATAAACCCCTGAATTTATTCATAATAATGATGATGATAATATTCATGCAGCCTCTGTTACTACTAATACTACTACTACTACTAATAATAATAATAACAATGGGTTCCTAGAATAGGATGAGACCTCCAAGGGCCATCCAGTCCAACCTCCTTCTGCACCTGGACGGCGTTGGGAACCTGCGGAGCGGGACTCAGCCTTCCTCCCACCCTGCCTGCGATCTACCAGGACACCCTACGCAATCTACCAGTAGATCGCGATCTACCTAATGAGCACCCCTGTTCTAGATCATTGATTCAAAAACACATGCCAGGTATATATTACTCTAGGGTGGTAATAACATTATTTATTTATTTATTTATTTCCATCATTTCTACCCCGCTTCTTCTCAACCCCTGAGGGGGGACTCAGAGCGGCCTAACAACTGCAATGATTCGATGCCACATAGTATACATATAATAAAAGCAAACAGTTAAGAATAAAATACATTAAAATACAGCTAGAATTAAAATACATTAAAAATACAATTAACATTAAAATGCATCATGTACATTCACATCAGTTAAAACAGTATTCCATCCATAAGCATTAGGTCTTGTCCACCAGATTGCCATCTCAATCCAATCAAAGTGCCGTATCGTGCTAAAGTGCAAACGCTTGGTCCCATAACCAGGATTTCACTTTTTTCTGAATGCCAGGAGGGATGAAGCTGATTGAACATCAATAGGGAGTGCGTTCCACAGACGGGGAGCCACCACCGAGAAGGCCCTATCCCTCGTCCCCACCAACCGCATCTGAGATGTAGGCGGGATTCATGTGCAATCCCAACATGAATGGACTGCTTATTGCACCAGCAATAGGACATGGCATCAAATAATATACAACCTTTAAAAGTACAATAAGTAGTTTCCAATATAAACATTAAAATAGACTAAAACATAATACTTCTACATCAAATCATATTAAATACTTCCTTTTGGATTAATGTGCCATGCCCATTTTTATACAATAGCAAGGTATGATAGCAAGCAGAAAACAAGCTCATTCAGTTTATATTCAGTGAGCCATGAGTCACTTCCTTCCACCCCCTGCTGTTTATATTTGAAGTGTCTTTGCTGTGCACCCTTCCACCTCACCCTTTACCTCCAACTTAATTCTTTTCAAACTTTCCAGAGTTTTTGTAAATGCCTCCTCCTTCAACCATAAAATCTGCCTTGTTTCACAATACCCTAGGGCGGGCATCCTCAAACTGCGGCCCTCCAGCTGTTTGGGCTTCTAACTCCCAGAAGCCCTAATGAGTTTGTTCAATTGTCAGGAATTCTGGGAGTTGAAGGCCCAAACAGCTGGAGGGCTGCAGTTTGAGGATGCCTTCCCTAGGGTGTCATTTAGATGATTGGTTTTAATATAACTTTCAGAGAGCTAGCAGGCAGATCCAAAAAGAAAAGGTAAAGAATATATCCTACATATATCCTGCCTTCTTGTCTGCGTGGATACAGGAAAGGTGCACTTCCAGAAGACCCCATATTTAGTACGAACTGTGCCAATCTGTTTTAGTATCATTGTATTTGACCCAGATCCTATCCCCATTGTCTTCTTGGTTTTGTCACTGGCTGTGCTGGCTGGAAACAATGGGAATTGGAGCCCAACAGGTCCGAAGAGGCCCTACACAAAAGAAATTGTATAATGGAATCCTTGTGAACAATTCACACAAAACTCCATCTGGAAAACTACCGTTTTCCTCCTGCATCCTCTGTGAATTGAATCAACAATTGATTTGGCGAGGCTAGTTGTGAGACAAATCCAAGACTGACTACTCAGCAAGTTCTATTAATGGAATTTGCTCTAGGAATAGCTGCCGACTGACTAGACAAATATCTTTTTTTTTAAGTGCAACTGTAGCCTTCTCTGAGACCCTCAGTGGCAGTTCAATCAGAAAGTAATGTTTTTCATAGCTCAGATATATAAGCATTGTTACCTATGAATACACTAAGCTTTTAGTGAAGGCAGAGTTATGACAACTAATGGAAGAATTGGCAACTCAAGGTATACTTACAGCTATTTTTTTCCCCACAAAAACTTTGAACATTGGAAATTGTGGCTGTCAGCTTGGGCACCAGAATGGACTCCAACAAAGATGGTTCTTTAACAGGACTCTCTGTGAGTTGCTAAGCTCGAATCTGGGAAGAACTGTAAGAGCTGTGCCCAGATTACTTAACTGAGTAACACAATTAACCACAACAGAGAAGCATTTTTGGGGAAATGGTGGCAAGAAAAAAAGGGCTTTTGGTAGCAGTACCCTCATTATGGGATATATAATGAGCAAGCAGCATTTAGTGGTTTTGAACAAGCAGCATTTAGTGGTTTTGATGGAAGACCTCAGCTACATGCTATTTTGAATAATATCCCAGGAATTGTTTACAGTATGACTGATGTGCCGTGCAACTCAGTTTTGCTTTGTCAGTGTTGCCATTGATTTAGAAGTGAGCGAGAAGAGCCAACATTTAAAATTTGCCTGTGTTCATAAATAAACAAATGGTATCTGAAATCAAGACAGGGGAATATTTTATAAAGCCTCTAGTTTTAAAGTATTGCTGAGCTGTTGAATTATTTTAGTTTCTAAGCTTTAATAGTCCATTGCAGTTCTTTATAGATTGGGGCTGCGGGCAGTGAGCTGATGAGTCAGCTCCAGTTTTTAGTCCAGATCTGGAAATAACTACCCATTGTTGAACACTATTCCTCAAATAGGTTTGCCATCCTGGATAGATCCTTTGAAGCAGGGCCGTAGCCAGGATTTTGTTTCGGGGGGGGCTGAGTTTGGTTCGGGGCTGAGACTGGGTGGAAGAGGGTCTACCCTAGCAAACCTTTTGTATTGTTATCCCAATAACCCCATTACTGTGGGATATAATGAGCATGGTGATCAGATCATGATATGAAAAAACATAACAGTTTAAATAATGTACCAGTAAGGCCTTTTCGCGGACCACCCAGAGAATTTCGGGGGGGGGCTGAAGCCCCCTTAGCCCCCCCCTGGCTACATGCCTGCTTTGAAGGCTAGATTCACCCCTGCCCCTTCCAAGGACACAACCAGCTATCCAATATAGTCAGAGCTATACACACTCTGTCATGAATTCTATATTATGGTTGTGGGAATGAGTTCTACAGCCTATATTTTGTACGCAAGCCAAATAGATTGATATGTACATATTTTTTAGTTTACCCTGCTTAGGGGAAAGACCCATGTCCAAACTCAGTGAATGTTCACTTGAAATCCAAATCAGCTTCCTTCTTCTCTGCAATTCTGACTTCTGTGGTGTCACTATGTGTACAAAGAGAACAGCTATCCTGAAACTCACCTCTGTCGGTAACTGCGGTATTCCTGTTCCCGCTTGCTGTTGATTTTAGGTAGATCAGAAGGCGTAAAGGCATTTGCAAATTCTATAGAATAGGCATGACCAAACAGCTGCTTCTGAAATGGGAGGTTGATACTCGGCTCCACCTCACACTTGCAGGAGTTTTTTGGAAGGAGTCTGTGAAGAAACAGGCCCAGGTCAATAGGTTTATCAGAAGCATCCTCATCACTGGCTGTATGCCTAATTAATTTAAGATATAGGAAACCCATTCTGCTCTGCAAAAGACATACGTCAATGAATCAGTATACTTTCAAAAATAATAAATGTGTGTCATAAGGGATCTGGGTGTTGTTGACCTTATAGGATGCCTCTTGCGAAAGATCCAGTCTTACATACATACATGTGCATTGTTCTCAAGATGCATTCATCTACCATTGTTGAGATATGTAGCTTCTCAGTGGAGAGGGGACATGAGAGAAGCCTCCCACAAGGATGGTAAAACATCAAAACGTTCCCTGGGCAATGTCCTTTCAGACAGCCAATTCTTTCACACCTGAAGTGACTTGAAGTTTCTCAAGTTGTACGTGACACAAGAAAAAAAGTGGAGAGGGAACTGTAACGGCAAGATTTCTAATGCAGAAGTGGTCAGAAGGTTAAAAGAACCAATGTAGTGCAGTTGTTTGTACAATAGTTTGGAGGCTGGATCAGGACTCTGGGGCCCCTTCCACACAGCTGAATAAAATCCCACATTATCTGCTTTGAACTGGAATATATGCCACTGTGGACTCAGATAACCCAGTTCAAAGCAGATATTGTGGGATTTTCTGCCTTGATATGCTGGGATATAGGTCTGTGGAAGGGCCCTAAAACTTGTCATATATACGGAGGTATTTGGTTCTCAGGCATGGGAACCTGTGGCTTTTCTTCTCCTTTTTAAGCCTTTATCTTCCTATATCAAGCATGGAACTGGCGGGACGATAGCCATTGGGGTTCCAGGAGATGGCTGCCGCCTGGGGACATACAGTTCTCCAAGTACCATGTAATTTGCAGTTTTCTCAAATACAAAAAGGACTGTTTATGTGACAAAATCCAAGGACTCTTTTCTCTCCTATGGACTGTATAACTGGACTCACTTACTATGGCTCATGGACTCTTTCTATCCAGGAAAAAAACCCTCTCCCCGGCTCCCACCTCCCCTTTGCATCCAAAGGGAACCTTAGCAAAGATCCCCTGACCTGGACTCTTTTTCCCAATACCTTCCTAAACCCTCCTATGAATTTACTGAATGTTATGGGCAAATAAAAATGATGAATATGGCCAAATTATAATATCCTTTCCCCTGAACCTCGATGTATGCATGAACCCCCTCCTTTTCCCTCATGAAATGTAACCTTTAAAAATAGCAAAACCGCAAAGTTGTCAAACAAACTGTTTATTTTACTATGTCAAAGCTCTTCCTGCATGAACAATAGGTGAAATCTGTCCTTTTCCTGGCTGTCCCAGGAGCCCCCAACAGATAATCACCTGGCTATGGAAAACTGGCTTCTGAGATTAGCCTGCCAGGGACCCATAAGCAACATTTTGTCACACATCACAAAAGGGTTTCTCCAGAGACCCGAAACCGGCTATGCAAACTGTATCTCCTTTTCACAACCCTATAATGAAACACCCCAGGATCACGGCAAACTAGAATTCTCTTTGTTTACCCTCCATTTTACTGAAACCCACACAAAAGGATTTTTGGTTTGTGTTTGGCAAAACAGGAAATCATGGATTAAGGCTTTTGTCTGCAACTCAGAAAAACTGGTTTGGGAAAAAGCCCAGCCTAATGGAAAGCTCATTATTTCTCCTTCTTCACCCTCATGGGCTGAGGGCCACTCTCAAGAACCTCCTGTGCCCCTCCTGCAAGTGATGACATCTGCCAATGAGCAGCGGGCCAGCCAGGGGGCGGGAAGAGGAAAAATTTGAATCTGACAGCTCTAAAAATGTATAAATATGATTGTAAAATGCACAATAAACTGAGACAGAACCTCTTTCGTTGGCACACTTCCGGATCTTGGTGAGATATGGCCCTGGGGCATGGGGGTTTTTCCTAAAGAACAGGGGGCTACACCATACAATACAGCACTAAAGCAACTAGGGTTGCAAATAACTAAATAGAATCAGTCGATATCAAAAGGTTGTTATTACTCAAACAGTTTTGTTTTGTATCTTCGTTCTATGCATCAAGTGAAAATTCACATATATAGTTCAACACATTTGGTAAGAATACACATATCCAGTTCACCATAAAGAATTCTACACAAGGTAACATGCAAAAGAGTTCGTTCTACACAATAATTGATTCGTTCCACACAATATATATTACAAGCCTGTGACTCCAAGTGTGGCTGTCTATAGACTTGCTACAAAGTGATGACATCTGCCAATCAGCAGCGGGCCAGCCAGGGGGCGGGAAGAGGAAAAATTTGAATCTGACAGCTCTAAAAAAAAATGCCTCAAAATCAAGATTATTGTGTAGAACGAACTCTATTGCATGTAACCTTGTGTAGAACTCTTTATGGTGAACTGGATATGTGTATTCTTACCAAATGTGTTGAACAATATATGTGAATTTTCACTTGATGTATAGAACGAAGATACAAAACAAAACTGTTTGGATAATAACAACCTTTTGATATTGACTGATTCTAATTAGTTATTTGCAACCCTAGTTGCTTTAGTGCTTGAAACTGCCCGCCAAGATTTTACCATCAAGAATCCTTGTGGTTAGAGGGACTCAGGGTCTTTTGCCTATAAGGCAAGACCCCAAAATCCACCCTCGGCATCAGAAGGGCCCTGGAAGACTAGAAACTAAATTTCTGTCCATCCATAGAAACCCACTAGGCAACCTTTGGGAGGCCATATCCTCTCAGTTTCAGAGGAAGGCAACTGCCACAAAAATTCCAAGAGAGGTCACCACAACTTGGAACTGACTTGAAGGGACACAGAAAAAAAAGAATATCTGTGAATTTCCTGGAAAAAAGAAACAAGGATTCTAATTTGACTTCCAACAACAGCATTCAAAGAGTGAAAGGGGCAGGTATAAACTCTCCAGACTAGTTATGTTGCTGAAAGAAAGAAGAAAGCTTAGGCTAGGAATGTATTTTTTGTGCATTAGGGATGTCAGCCCTAGTCAGAGCTTGGGTTTAGAATGATTTAATATCATGTGGCTCCAATGGGTAGATCTCAGGGTTCTAGTTTTTTAAATAGAAGATCCCCAAAAATATACTGTAGCATAAACAAACTTTTTTAAAGCCTCCATGTACATTATTTCCCAAAGACAAATAGGAGCTGCATTTAATCAGCAATGGCTTAGCTACTATTAGCCCAGGGACTGATATCCTGGTACCCAGGAGAGAAGAAGACAAGTTAGGGGACAGGCTCCTTACTCCAGAATCTCCTCCTTTATCCGAAAAGCAATGTGGGCATATTTCTTCTCTGGCACCAGGAGGTGGCTGTTCAACAGCTGTTCCGGCATCCGAGCAGGCCCACGTCTCAGGTCCACTGTGCTATAGGGCTTTGGTGACCACACATGAAGATAGAGGAATGCCAGAGATGCCGTCAGCACCATTAGCACACACAAAGACTTCTGGACTGGACGCATCCTGGAGGAGTGGGAAGAGGGTGTGGTGGAAGACAGAGGGAAGAAGAAAGGGATATTAGAATGGTAGAAACACCCATTAACCCAACAGCAAGAAAAGAGTTTTCAATCTCAGTAGGTGAATCTCAGTTTAACCTCTCCATCAAGCTGAAGAACAAAAGCAGAGAAAAGAAACAGGGTGAATGGAGTCATCATAGATAGTATAGATTTTCTGAACAATGATGCATGATTCTGTTCTCCCTGTTGTAACACAAAGTATTTTGAGATGGTTTGCTCTTAAACAGGCAATTCAAGTCAATTCACTTTATAATAGATTTGATGCAGGTGGAAATACAAACTCCTAGAACCGGATTGCTAAAGCAATCGATATCACTGCTTGCATTTTTTTCAAATTCTTTTTGGTGAGTGGTTTTGGGAGAGTGTCATGGTACAAAAATAACTATCCATTTTTTTCTACTACACACTGTAAGCAGAGTTCTAATTTATATGGACATGACTGAGTGACAGTCACACTGTTTCCTCCCTAGCTAAGCATGAGTAACGCCTAGCTTTCCAGATGTTGTTGGACTTCAACTCCTATAATCTCTTTCCACATAATATACTGGCTAGGGATGATGGAGGTTTCAGTCCAACAACCTGAAGGACACAAGATGAGACAAGAATGTCTGCCATTCACCACAGTGCTGAAACCAATTCTTTGTCCAAAAGCAGGGGTGCTCATTAGGTAGCGCGGGAGCTACTAGTAGATCTTCGGCCCTCTTCCAGGTGATCTTCGGGCCTCACCAGCCGGAAGGGGCGCTCCTGCCATGCGCGCGCACACCCTGCATGCACGCGCACCCCTGCTGCTGGCTTCCGCTCTCGCGGTGCTTCTTTCGCCTGTGGGGCATTGCAGGAAGAAGGAAGCACGAGGAAGGGTCTCTGGAGGGAGCGCCCTGCCTCTCTCTCGTCCAGAAGCAGCTGTGCAGCCTCCGTTGCCGGCGAGACAGACAGGGCCTAGTGCTCCCTCTGGATGCCCCGGCCCGTGCTTTCTCCCTCCTGCAATGCCCCGCAGGTGGAAGAAGCGCTGTGCAAGTGGAAAACAGCAGCAGGAGCACGTGCGGCGGCGGGAGTGCGCGGTGGCGGGAGCGCGCGGTGGTGGGAGCGCGTGGCGGCGGGAGCGCGCAGAGGCGGAGGCAGGTAGATCTTTTGGACTTGGTTGCTTTAAGAGTAGCTTGCATGCTGAAAAAGTGTGAGCACCCCTGTCCAAAAGGCTACTACTTTGTCATGGATAATTGGCCTTAAAAGAACACATATGCTTCAGTAATTCATTGCCATTCATGAACCTGAGTCACCGTTTGCACCAAAGGAGTGAACAGAAAAATGGAGATTAAAATATCATGGAAAAGATTGCTCAAATTCTTAAGAGTAATTCAAATACTCTAAAGCAGTGGTTCCCAAACTGCATTCTGTAGAACCATAACATTCCAAGAAAGCATCATCACATAGGGTCTACAAAAGGAAAAAGAAAAACTTATATAAAAATCTATATGGAAGTGTGACAATCTTATTGAAATTCAATGTACTTCTGCTGTAAAAATGAAACTGGAATATCTTTATTTCCCAAACCCACATTATAAAAAATACCCCGGCAACAGGAGTAGATGAAAGAAGGAAGAGGTTTGTGGGTTCACAATGGTTAGGGACAGAGTTAGGGGTCCATGGGGGTATTCTGAAGGGTTCCATGAGCAAATAAATTTGGGAACCCTTGGTCTTGGAAACTGAGCAGGGTCAGCCTTAGTTAGGACTTCCTGTAGGCTTTATTTCAGAGAAAAGGACTGGCAAAACATGGGGGGGGGACCTATGAAATTCACCATGTCAACGGTTCCCAACCTTTTTTTGGGACCAGGGACCACTTTGACCAGGGACCACCCTCCAACATTAGTACCAAAAGGGTTACAAATCAGTTTTTGGTCAACTTTAGATTCAGTTTGGTTATTTGGGGCACTGATTCAGAAAATTGCATTGGATAGACCACATCAGCACTAGCTTCTGATACATAACATATGCCATCCAGTAGTTGCCATCTGCTCACCCACAAAAATCTATATTTAATAATCTAGAGCCACAGACCTTATTTTAGGTCATGCAGCCCACCAGTGGACCATGGCCCATAGGTTGGGAACCACTGCCTTAAGTCAACAAGCAACCTGAAGATACACATATATGATAACATAACGTAAATTGCTCCCTTCTTAGAAAAACCAGAAAAATAGACCAAAACAAAGTATGTGTGTGTTTTCAAGTTGGCAGTCAATTTATGGAGACCCCATAAATTTCACTGGATTTTCTTAAGCAACGAATAAGGTATACTTCCACCCTTAATGTTCTGCAACTGAGTTAACCAACCCTCACCCACCCAGCCCCATGTCAACCTCTTCAGTCCATCTTGCCTACCTGCCTCCAAAATGGAAAGCTCTGCTTCTTCTCATTCTGGGCTATCAGTGAGCTTTTGCAAAACTTCCTCCCTCAAGACATGTGAGTTATCCAGGGGAAGACACTCATGTTACAATCAAGGAAATCTTGCATGGGACTGGAGAACATTTCCATCCACCCACACCCACACCCACACACACACACACACACACTTTTTCTTTATTCAGCAAGGAAAATTACACAGAGGGCGGTAGAAAAAATACAGGAGGCAAATAAAAATAAGTAAATATGGAATTTCTACCCACAAAGATGCTTAGAGCAGCATACATATGGTTAATTTGACAATTCTCTGCTTACAAACTAAATAAGACATGATCCACAAGGACATTCATTGAGTCCCCATATATTGACAAATGATTTGCTGGCACATAACACACATTCTGATGTTGAAGATTGTTTGCTTAGACATGCAAAGTGTGGTATGCTCCTAGTAAATTCAAGGTAAGTTCTGAGGTGCCTTGACATGTTCTGCTTTCTGATAACAACCATAACACTATTTGTATTCAAACAAATTGGTCAAAAAGCTGAAAGGCGTAGTCAACTGCTTGTCACGTTGCTTCAAGCTAGTATGGGTCAAGCTTCTGGATTACACATGTAGAGTTTGTTCTTTCCTTCTGACCTTCCTCAGTTATTCAAACACGCTATGAAAGCTAGCAAAGAATAAAGAGTATGCAAAATTGTGTCTTTCACTTTTTTATATAAAAGTATCAAAGTATACCATTCAGGTATGGTGCAAGGTGTAGGTATATTTCACTATATAATTTCACAGTGTTCACATAATACATTCACATTTGTGACCATATATCAATCATTCATAGTATGCATATAACAATATCACAAAGTGGATATCACAGTGTTAATATCACATAAATTCTAAAGCAAGGTACTGGTGTAACTATAACAGAACCAACAGTATAAACCTGTATTTCCACCGTAGGGTAAGTTCACTCCTAATGTTAGCATGTAGTGTGGCTGGGAAGATCCCTGGATGTAAACAATGAACTGCTTCACCGCCTGGGAAACAAACACCGCTTGGCTGGAGTTCAGTATAGCTGCTAAATGCTGGGCGTCTGTCCTCCGCTGGGGTGGCAGAATGGGGTGGGCTAGGAGGCTGTGGTTCTGTGGATCCAGAGATGTTTGAGGAGTCCTACGCGGTTCGCCTGACGGTTTACTGTGCAGAGCTCGAACCGTTTCGGGGGGGGCTCCTGGGTGGTGGATGGAGCCCGCGGCTTCTTCAGAGGCTGCACCGGCGTTTGCCACATTGGCATGTACCCGCTGAGGAGGCTTGCGTCTGGGGGTGGAATTGCACAATGGCTCATAAATAGTCTGCTTTCCAAATTCCATAATAGTATTAGAGCTGACACATAGGGATGTAATACATACCGCTTCCTCAGTTATTACCTTCCCCAGTAATGTACATTCAATTTATCTTGTAACAAGCTTGAACGGCATGCCTTGGTTTTGAGAGGGGTATAACCGGTCATACATCATCACTTGAGTTTTCACTGCCCTCTTCACTGCTCATATTTATTTTCTAAAGGCATGATGAGCCTAAAGAGCAATCCCTTCTCTGTGTCTCCATTAATACTTGAATCTCCTATAAGGATCAAGCCAGCAGGACCACCAGTGGCTTCCACATCAGTGGCATAGCAATTCCGTGGCAAGATTTAGGGCTCTTCCACACAGCCTTATAACTCAGAATATCAAGGCAGAAAATCCCACAATATCTGCTTTGAACTGGGTTATCTGAGTCCATACTGCCAAATATTCCAGTTCAAAGCAGAAAATGTGGGATTTTATTGAGCTGTTTGGAAGGGGCCTTAGGCAAAAGTTTAAAGAAGCTGTCCAAGGTACCTAATCTTGTGTTCAACACTTAGGGCTCTTCCACACAGCCCTATATCCCAGAATATCAAGGCAGAAAATCCCACAATATCAGCTTTGAACTAGGTTATCTGAGTCCTCACTGCCATATATTCCAGTTCAGAGCAGATAATGTGGGATTTTCTGGCTTGGTATTCTGGGATATAGGGCTGTGCAGAAGGGCCCCCAGAATATCAAGGCAGATAATTCACAATATATGCTTTGCGCTGGGTTATTTGAGTCACATTGCCATATAATCCAGTTCGATGTGAATTTTATAAAGTTGTGTGAAAGGGGCCTTAGATAGAAGCTTTAAAGTCTGAGCTAAAACCCAAAGCTGATTCATCACTTTGTTGACATGAAAGCCACTATTGGACCATGCATAGGGGCTTTTTGATCAGCAAGATGTGACCAGTCCATGCACACACCAAGAGTCCTGGTTTCCTTTTACTTTAGTGGCAGTCATCAGCACTAAAATAGATTTTCTGAGCAAAAAACATGACTGTTGTAATGCAAATATTTTGACACGATCCAGACTTGAATGGGAAATTAAGATCCATTCATTTTATAAAAGACCCACTCCAGGGAGAGATGAAAATTTTTAGTCCTGGGGAACTGAAATAATCAATATTGCTACCTGCATTAAAAAAAAACCCTGGTGAATAGCTATGGAAGTATGTCATAGTACAAGCCTGCACTTGAAAATAGTAGCATTGCACACTGAGAGAAAAGTTCCAATTTCTGTAGACACAACTGATTCTTAGGCCCCTTCTATACTTTTCTATATACCAGGATCTGATGCCAGATTATCTGCTTTAAACTGGATTATATGAGTCTACACTGCCAGATAATCTAGGGTAAGCAGATTATCTGGAATCAGAGCTTGCGATACAGGGGCAGTGTAGAAGGGGCCTCAGAGTTTCCAACTTCAGAGTTCCCACCCAATCAGGGTTGGTCTTTGCATTAGGCCGACTACGCGGCCGCGTAGTGCGTCGCCACTTGGGAGGGGGGCGCTGCCACCTGGGAGGGGCACCACCGCGGCGGTCGCGCCACCCTGCCGCCACGTCTCCGCAGCCAGTCGTGCCGCTGGGCTGGAGGCGTGCTCGGGAGCCATTGTGGACCGCGCTGCACCTCCGCAGCCAGCCGCACCACCGCGCTGGGCGTGTCCGCACCGCCGCATTGGGCGCGACTGCGCTGGGCGCATCCGCGCATGCGTGGAGTTTTCGCGCATGCGCAAATCTCTGCACATGCGCACTGGCTTCCGAGTGCACCTCCAGCTGGAGGCGCACTTGGGAGCCAGTGCATATGCGCGGAGTTTCGCACATGCGCGGACGTGGCTGGGAGCCACTGGGGGGGCACCAAAATAATGTTTGCTTACCCCCCCGGGAGAGGTAGGACCGCCCCTGCACCCAATACATTTACAGCAGAGGGACAAGTTATGTCTTCTCCTTTCATTTAAGGCTAACTGTGTCACAGGACAAGTCCCAGTGGATTTACATCTAGAAGCCCCACTTGACCTGGTAAACAAACATTGCCTTTTTGTTTTTGGTTTCAGATTTTTTTGTTCTTTATTTGTTTTGTTTTGTTTTGCATGAGGTACTTTCTGGAAAAGAAATGGCCTGATACAAGCTACACCCAGCAGATCTGAAAAGCAAAACCCGAAAGTCAACCTAACATAATTGCAAGGCAAAACTAGACCCATTCAATCAGTGGGACTTTGGTCCGTGCCAGGTCAGGATGACTTTGATTTTATTTCCTCATCCAAAGGTGCAAAGGAAAGGGATCAAGGCTTCTCAGGCGAGAGCCTCAGATCCAGTTTGCTTAAGCTTTCACCTAAAGCCATTAGTCTTGCATCCAAACATTCATCTAGACACAGCAGACATACTGGTTCTTCCTGAACCGCACACTCATTTATTAGTTCGTCTTCTAAGGCAGCTTATTATAATAAGGAAAAATTACGCCTGGAAATTAAGAAGCAAGCTTTTGAGGCAGAAGCTGCTGCTCAAATGGCTCAGCAAGGCCTCCTATTCAGTAAGCAGGAAGTTTAAAGAGGCAAACACGAATGTATACCCACCCTTCGCCTATTTAGTGAACTTTGTTACCAGAACAGCTCGTGAGAGGAATGACCCTCAAACAGGTCTTCCTACATTATATCAAGGTTTGAAGCCTGAAAGGATTACCAAAGAAGACAAAGCACCAGGTAAAGAATCCAAGAGGAACGTGAGTGTCAAGACCATGAACATCACTACTCCAGCTTCTGTCCCACCAGTTGGCAAGGACAGCACATCCTGTCCCATTCATCAAAGGCCACACAGCCTAGCTGAATGTAGAGAGTTTGCCAAGAAGCCTTATAAAGAACGGCTCCAGATAGTTCAAAAGGCCAAAGTGTGTTATAGATGCTGCAGCGCCACTCCTCACTTTTCTAAGGACTGCAAGGAAAAGGTGAAATGCCAGCATTGTAATAGCCTCAAGCATTGCTCTGCAATGCACAACTTTGATTTTTCTCCATCTAAAGTAAAGTCAAAGCCTCCTGACAAAGATCAAAAGCCCAAAGAAAATAAAGACCAAAAGTCTACAGAACCTCAGGTAGCCCTTAAGGCTCCTGCGGTTGCCTGCACCGAGCTTTGCCAGGACCATAGTAAGCCCAGGATTTGTCATCCAATCTGCCTGGCAGAAGTGTATCCAGACAATCAGCTGTGGAACAGAAAAAAATCTACGTTGCCCTGGATACACAAAGCGATGAGTCTCTTGCAACCCCAGAGTTCTTTGACATGTTCAACCTTCAGACCAAGACAGTGGAATATACCATCTCCACCTGTTCTGGAAAGAAAAAGATGCATGGAACAGTAGCAACAAAGTTCAGAATTTCACCTTTTGGACAAAAGGTCAGCTACGAACTTCCTGACCTCATAGAATGCAGCCTGACCCCTAGGAACAAAGCTCAAATTGCCACAAAGGAGGTGGTACAAGCCCATCCTCATCTCAAGAAGATTCAATATCTAATTCCAACATTAGACTTGGAAGCAGATATCGTTATGCTCATCGGCGCAGATTGCCCCACGCTGTTCTCTGTCAGCAACCAGATCAAGGGTCCTTAGGGATCACCTATAGCCCAACTGTTGCCTCTAGGATGTACGGTGTTAGGTCCAGCCTGCCTGAACAAGATGTTTCTGCCTGTCACCGAAAGGCCTTCACTCATGCTTGGATGTACCAACCACATCTCAGTTTGCTGTCAAGGAGTAATGCTCAACTACTCATCAATTTTTGAAGTCACAGAGAGAGATGAACAAACAGCCTTCTCCAAAGATGAGCAAAGGTTCCTTGAGATGATGAACAACCAAGTCACTCAAGATCCAGAAGGTAATTGGATAGCACCTTTACCTTTCAAGCCAGAAAGACCTTCTCTGCCCAACAACAGAGGTGTCACCCTCCATCGCCTCCTGTCTTTAAAAAGAAGGGTGCAAAGAGTCTCAAAGATGAAGGCCCAGTTCATTCAGTTCATGGAAGAACTCTTCCGCAACAAGTACGCTGAATCAGCCAAATTGCTTTTCAGGCAGGCAATTCTACACAAGCTCACTTGGGATCAAGAGCTTCCTCAAGATCTCATGCCACAATGGAAAGGCTCTAACTGTAATCAGTGGCATTACATTTCCACTTCAGAGAATCCAGCAGATGTAGCATCTCGAGGATCATCTGTAACAAAGTTGTTAAAATCATCTTGGATTACAGAACCCAAATGTCTTCAAGATCCTTCATTTCCAGAAAGCACCACAGTGCCCAAAGACACTGAATTGCCAGAGATTCAGTCTTGCAAATCTACTATCCATGGTCAAGCTTCAATAAGACAAGGCTTAAATCCTGCCAAATTTGAATGTTTTTCCAAATGGACCCGACTTCAAGCAGCTATTGCCAGACTGATTCATCGCATTACTGCAAAGGACAGTGGTGCAATCCAGCTTCAAGAATTATCTAAAGGCCACAATCGAGAAGAATTTCACTAACCACTTTATTAGAGCGGCCTTAATTAAACCCTGGAGGAAATATAAAGATCGTTTCTACCCCAAAACACCACTGTGGGTATCGCCATTAGAAGCCCAGCACATGAAAGAGGTCCCAGCCCGTAAGTGGTTCACTTATAAACAGCTCATTCAAAAAACTACTAGGGAATGGCAATTAAAACCACTGGAGACTCTTCATGAACAGGAGATGGATCTCACCTGGTTCAAGTACGCACAGGTAAAGGAGCTCTTCAAGCAAGACTTTCAGAAGGACTTTAATGCTCAAGAGACAACGTGGGACAGAATCATGAAATCAGAGAAGAAGACAATATCTCTTCTCTATAATGGGCCTGTCCAACAGGCGGCCCATGGGCCGCACGCGGCCTGCCAGCCCCTTGGGTGCGGCCTGCCTACCCTCCTGCAAGAAACCAGCTGTTTTAAGGGAGAGCGCTCCCCCGCCCTCTGCAATGCCCAATGGAAGGAGCCGCCGGCGGGAACCAGGAAGCGAGAAGAGGAGCCTTCGAAGGCCCCTCCTCTCGCTCTCCCAGGCTCCCGCCGGCAGCTTCTCCCATTGGGCATTGCAGAGGGCAAGGGAGAGCGCTCCCCCGCCCTCTGCAATGCCCCGTGGGAGGAGCGGGCAGCACAATAATGTTGAGGGAGCCAAAATAATGTTTGGGGGCAAAATGTTTGCTGCTTACCATGTCAAATTACCTTAGTCTGCCCCTGCCTCCGCGGCGCCATTTCCTTTGAGACTAGAAGAGTACAGGAAGTACTCTTCTGCTGTGTCTTCGGCTCCTGCCTCTGTGTCTTCGCCTCCCTCGTGCTCCGGCTCCTGGATCCTTGTTGGAAGAGAGAAGCCGGACCGGAGCAAGGCTGTGTGGAGCTCCGTTTGGGCAGCGGTCGTATGGGAAGGATACCGAACTAAGGTAGGCTGAAGCAGAGGGCTGTTTTGCTGGGGTGGGCTCCTTCCTTCCTTCCTTCCTTCCTTCCTTCCTTCCTTCCTTCCTTCCTTCCTTTTATTCTTGCTTTTATTTTATTTTATCTTAATTTTATTTTATTTTTATTTTATTTATTTCCTTTTATTCTTGCATTTATTCCTCCCTCATTTCTTCCCTCTTCCCATCTTCCTTCCTTCCTTCCTTCCATCATTATTTATTCTTTCCCTTCAACAAAGTTTGCTTTTTGATATTTAAAGAAGTTCAGAATTACTTCGTTGGCAAAGTTCAAACTGAGAACAGAAGAGTACCCCCAGGCAGGAAGAAGCCAAGCCTTGAAGCTGCAAGTCTATTCAATGCTAATCACAGGTGCATCATTCACACTTGTCTCCAGCAGACAAGAGTTCTTTCGCCCACCCTGTTCACTCCACAGATATATGAGAGATTCCTACAGACGGGGGGGGGGGGAGGGCATCTACAAAAGGCACGGGCAAACTTTGGCCCTCCTGGTGTTTTTGATTGTTTTTTTCTGAAAAAAAGTCTCTATTTTTGGGTACCCCTCTCTTAAAAAGTGGTAACTGTACTCAGACTTAATCAGGACACAGCAACCAGATACAAAGTGTTTGAGGCCCCTCGTGGGCCATCCAGTCCAACCCCCTTCCAAGAAGCATGAGGACTGCATTCAAAGCACACACACCCCACCCCCGATGGACATCAAGCCTCTGCTTCAAAGCCTACGAAGAAGGAGTCTCCACCTACTTACAGCAACTCTATAGCAGGCCTGGGCAAACTTGGGCCCTCGGGGTGCTTTTTCACACTGCGGCCCCCCAGGTGATCAGTGACCAGAATTCCGGCCCTTGGGCTGGTAGAAGTTGGACAGCCCTGCTCTATAACAACCTCCTAGAATGGGACACGGAAAATGAAATCATCAAGGACACCATGGTGAAATGGGCCCAAGAACTCGGCCACTCCATACTCCTTAAGGATTGGGAAGGTGTATGGAGGGAAAAATTAAGATACTCGGGCTTCACCAATATTACGGAGAACTGGCACAAAATGTTCTTTCATTGGTACCACACCCCAGAGAGCTTAGCAAAATGCTACAAAAACCTAAAGGATAACTGTTGGAAATGCAGAGAACAAAAAGGCACATTCATCCACTGCTGGTGGACGTGCAAGAAGATCAAGACGTTTTGGAAGGAAGTACATTCACATGTAGTAAAAATTCTTAAACTTAAATTGGAACTAAAACCAGATTACTATTTGCTTAACATTTAAGGGAAATTTAACGGAACGTCGACAAAATCTTCTTCTACCTGGCGGCGGCGGCGAAAATCGAAATCGCAAAAAATTGGAAAAACAATACCCCGCTGATGATTGAAGACTGGTTGCTGAGATCAAGAGAGATAATGGATTTGGACATCCTAAAAACCATAGTGACAGACCAAAACCCGAATAGTAGAATAGATTGGAAACAACTAACAACATACTTGAAAGAAGTGAACCTCAAAGGAAAACCTAACGATAAGAGAAAAGGAGATTAAAAACCCTTCAGAAAAAAGGAGGTGACAAATGTATCAATCCCGATTACGAAGGATAAGTTCAAGTTCTATATTCACCCTGCGGACTGGATTGGAAGTCATCCACCACTGTTTTCTTTTCCTCTATTTTAACCCACTTCTATCCCATTCCCTCCCCCCTGCTATCTCCAATCCCCCCTTTTCCCATCCCTATCTCCCCCCTACCCTGCCTGCCACACCCTTCCCTCACCACGCTCTCCCCCGTGACCTACTTTTATTATATGTATCAAAACTCTCAATAAAGATATATAGATAGATAGATAGATAGATAGATATAGATATAGATAAGATTTATCTAAAGCTTCAACAGTCATCCTTAGATCCACTCAAAGACATTGATGCCATCCGTGATTTCACAAATCAAGAACAAATAGTTTGGATGTTCTATGTTCCTCACGCGTCCCACACGGGCGGTGCCTGGGAAGGAATGATAGGTATCTGCAGAAGAATACTTAGTTCTATTCTGACAGAACACAAACATCTTACACATGAGATACTTGTCACATTCATGGCAGAAATCTCAGCCATTATCATAACAGATCATTGGCTCCACTTGACATGACCCAGACAACCCACAGTTATTAACTCCAGCCTTGATCTTAACTCAAAAGATTCAGGGTTGGAATTATATCATGTTGCCTGCTCCAGAAGGTACATACACAGCCCAAGGGAAACGCGTCCAATCTCTGGCTAACCAATTTTGGAAGAGTTGGAAGTCAGAATACTTGAGTCGGTTACAGAAAAGAAAGATCTGGCAACATGAAAGCGCCAACATAAAGGTTGATGATTTGGTGTTACTCAAAGAAAAGGACACTCCCAGACATACATGGGCTAAGGGTATTGTGTCAAAGTTATATCCTAGCTCTGATGGTAAAGTGCGTAAAGCCCAAGTTAGGGTTGCTTCCAAAGAAAAGATTTCTTTATTTGACAGGCCCATTAGTGACATGGTTGTCCTGTTCTCAGAGGATGTACAGTCAGAGGGTTAATAAAGTTAAAGGTATTTGACCTCATTTTAGTTTAAATTTCCGAAAGTCCAGAAATTTAGACCAGGAGTGTGAAGGCGTGGCTGATGCCACCTGTATATAAGACTTTAAGTTGCAAGGTTTAAACTATTGTATTATGTTTTAGCTAGTCTGTTTAGTGTTGTTAATTTTTGGTTGCATTGATTGGTTCTTTAGAGCTGTCAATCATCATTTAGCATAGCCAATTGAGTTTGTTTTTTCTCCCCCTTGAGACTTTGGGAATCTAGCTTTCTCTTTAGACTTTGCCTGGATCTCTCCAGAAGAGGACGTGTTGAAGGGTTTGCCAGTCAGGCCTTAGTCAGGCCATTCTCTAGCACCAACTCTTCATATCTTGGGATTCATTCTGCATATCCAGCACACCTGGATGAGACTGTGGAATCTCAAGCGCCTTCAACCAGTCATTTTGGTATCCAGAGGAAGGCTCTGTGCCTTCAATATAGGCCATTTGACTGGGGCTAAGAGAGTTCTGACCTCAAAGCCATTGAGAGAGAGAATTTGGAAAGCCATCGAGCTAAAGCTTCCTGTACCCAAGCAACCAAAGACTGTAATGTATATTTTCTTTTACCCTGTTTGGAGAACCAAGTTTAGTACCTCTATAAGATAACTCCTTTTGTGAACAATAAAGCCTATTTGAGTTATCTATAGTGCCTGGTTTGGTCCTTGGGAGTTCCAGTTCTCTATGGGAAGGCAAGAAGACCCCTGGGAAGAGATGTCACATCCTTGTTCATTTTCTAAGCCCAAGAGCCCAGGCGCAACTTCATAATCTTTGCCACCAATATCCTTCCCTCCAGTGAGCAGTTGGGCTTTACTTCCTGGAGGATGGACTGGTTTTATCTTCTTGTGGTCTCAGAATTTTCTTCCAACACCACAGTTAAAAAACGTCTATTTTCCTTCATAGAAGATGGGTTCTGCATACAAGTTGAATAGGTCGGGTGAGAGTATGCAGCCCAGTCGTACTCCTTTCCCAATCTTGAACCAGTCTGTTGTTCCGTGGTCTGTTCTTACTGTTGCTACTTGGTTGTTATATAGATTTCTCAGGAGACAAACAAGTTTACTTGGTATCCCCATACCATCAAGAACTTGCCATGGTTTATTATGATCCACACAGTCAAGGGCTTTAGAATAGTCAATAAAACAGAAATAGATGTTCATAAGATAATATTAATAAATAATAACTTTTATTTATACCCTGCTACCATAGGGACTTGGGCAGCTTACAAAATAGCACACAATGGTGCCATACCACACAAAAATGCAATACATTAACATATAAAATCAATAACACATTTACATAAAACCAAGCATATAAAATTAACAAAATTAACCTATATTGAACAGAATCAGTAAAATATGGCTATGGGTACTTCATCAGGAAACTACCAATGAATATAAAGCAAGGAAGGCATCCCACCTGAAATCCTCAGTACCAATCAGGGTTTGCAACTAGATTTAGATGGGGCAGTGAAATCACCCATCTGTAAAAGATAACTTCCACTATTTTTATGTTCCTGTCCATTTTGGAGCAAATCCAAGAGAAGTTTTCTCCTCATATTAATTCTGGGGATAGAAAAATATTTTAATTGTTTTGAGGAAGACAAATGGGCTTACATCTCTCCACCTTCCCAACTTGATATGGATCAAAACTGATAAGATGAGCAAAACTTTAGGCTTCCCCAATGGAGAAGCTTTACTACATACTCCAGCATACAGTGTGGTTGAGATGGCCAAAGTTAGCAATGAAGAAGTACACACCAGCTATTGAGGCTGCAGAAGATTGCCTAAGCTTGTGCCTACTGCAGGGGTACTCACACTTTTTCAGCATGAGAGCTACTTATAAAACAACCAAGTCAAAACGATCTACCTACCCACTACTCAGAGAGCCATAAAAGCAAAATATTTGGAAATTTATTTCAGTGAGAGCCGCCATATAATATATTTTAAGACTGAATTCAACTAAATGTGAGTATAATAAGCCCCTGAGCATTCCTCACAAATGGCATGGGAGCCATACACACTGTGCCTGCGATCTGCCTGTGATCTACCAGGACGCCCTTCAAGATCTACCAGGACGCCCTTTGAGATCTACCAGTAGATCATGATCTACCTAATGAGCACCCCTGGTCTACTGCATTCGTTCCCAACCTTTTTTTGACCAGGGCCCACTTGACCAGGAAGCACTTTGACCAGGACCCACTTTGACCAGGAACCACCTTGACCAGGACCCACTTGTCAAGGGAGAACTTTGACCAGGGACCACTTAATTGAGGAGTACTTTGACCAGAGACCACTTTGATCACACTCCAAAATTAGAACCAAAATGGGGCAGGGCTGGTCAGCTCTGCGAAAAAGAGCAGAAAAAAATAAAATAAATAAAGACAAAGGAGGTTCGCAGACCGGAATTTCATTCTCGCAGCCCACTGCTGGGCTGTGGCCCACAGGTTCAGAACCACTGGTCTACTGGAAAGAGCAAAATTTGTCACCTTTCTCTTTTCTCCCTCCCTTTCCTGAATTAAGGGGGTGCACTTTGAATTCAGTTTGCAACAATTGGAGTAATCTGGGGACAAAGAGGGTTGGGCTGGGTTTCAGGCCCTTTCTACACTACCTTAAAATCCAGATAAGCAAATCAGGTAATCCACACTACCTGCTCTATAATACAAGATTTATTACGGTCAATGACCAGCAAACATCAGGGTACACATACCTATACAAACACATGTACACAAATGTACAAATGTCAGGATACACACAGGCAAAGTTTAAAACCCAATATTGAATAAGATAGTTAAAATGGTATTAAACATTTAAATGCTTAAATGACAATGGTAAAATATTAAAACTTTCTAAGACTGTTATTAAAATAAACATTAAAACTTTCTAAGACTGCTGTGAACTGGATTATGTGAGTCCACATGGCCATATAATCCAGTTCAAAGCAGATAAACTGGATTTTTATATGGCAGTGTTGAAGGGGCGTCACTTGTACTCTCTTCTGCTTTACGAATCCAGGGAAAGTGAGAGGAAGAGAAAGGCAAGGTTCCTTCTCCTCCCCTTCTCTCCCATCTGCTGAGTTATCAAAGTGCAAACTACAATTGAACTTTGAATTCAATTTGTAGCAATGAAGTAAATCAAGGACAAAGGGGGGATGTGAAGGGAGGAGAGAGAAGCTTGGACATTGAAAAAGCAGCTGAAAAGAGAAGTTTGACAGACAGAGGATTACGGAATTGGGGCTGTCCCTCCCAAATTGGGACAGTTGAAAGATATACAAATCCAGAGGAGGCAGTCATGCCAGTTGAAAAGTGCTATCGTTGTGAAGTTTGAAAAGGACATCTGGTCGTAAACAGGTGCTGTACTGTTGTCACAGCCATTTTGTAAATGAGATGGGCAAAATCAACAAAAATGTGATCACTAATACCAGAAAGCTAAGATGAAAAACAAGTTTGACAGGTTGGAACTGTTGATCAAAATCAACAAAGGAGAACTGAGAGAAAATGGTATAATTGTACATTGAAATACACACATCAAACAAACAAATCAGCAAAACCCAAAACAGATAAGTAGAGAAAAGACCTGGTTTGGAAGCTGTCAGAGTTTGGAAATAACAGATTACAAATCATGCAGTCACCTTTAGAGAACAAATTTTCTTGGTAATGATGGGAGAGCATACCCTCCAGTATTTCACAGATGATAACAACAACAACAACAACAACAACAACAACTTTATTTTTGTATCCCGCCACCATCTCCCCAAAAGGACTCGGGGTGACTTACATGGGAAACAAGTCCGGTCAACACAGTTAAAATATAGCACAATAAAATAAATTTAAAACATTATATAGACATAAACCATCAATAATCAGCAACAGTAGTCGAGCACAATGAACATGTTCAGAATTAGCTACCAGGACATACTGTGGACAAGCCACATAAGAGTGGGGTAAAGAGGGGAAAAGTTACTAATGAGAAAGAGCACTTAAGCGAGAAGAGATTTGCAGCCGCTTGCTTTTATCCAGCTTTCTGGGAAGGGCCAGATTCTACCCACTCCACTTTCCTTCACTCCTCTCCTCCCTGCTGAGATATAGTTTGGACCAAGTGAAGCAAGCTAAGACAAAGGAAGAAAGAGGTTTGAGAAAAGAGAAATTGAGACATTTCAGTGTGGGATGGCAGACAATTAATGGGCGTGTTCCTTCCAAATCAAAACAGTTGGAGAGCATTGCAGAGCCAACATTGTATTCTCAAAATTAATTGATAAATGTGTGCAATAGATTTGTTAAGATAGATATTTATTTACGGTCGAAGATTTGTTAAGACATTTACAAGAAATGGGAAATAATGAGTAATATTTTGGGCTGTGATGTCACCAGTATCTAGTGGTATCTGATCTGATTATCTGGATTAAATGGCAGTTGCCAATGCCCAACGCTATCTAATTAAAAGCATATAATCTTACTAATGAAGCAATATCTGCTGTCAGTTGGATGAGGGGGCCAATTAATTGATACTTAATCAGATAAGACAGGTTTTCCCTGATCTGTCGAAACACAGATCAGGGGATTAGCTTTTCACCTGTGCAGGATGAAGTTATTTTTCCATTGAAGTTTCAGGTCCACAGCTTGCATGCTCTAGATTCAACTGAGCCTGGATAGCCAGATTTCAGCAGTGGTTAGAAGGGCAGCTGCATAGCTAAAACATGTGTACTAGCTATGCCTGTTCCTTGAGACATCACATCTGGCCACAGTCACACGTGCCTTGATCACATCCTGGCTGGGCTATGCTAACGCCACCGCCGAAACCACTTTATTGATCAGCCAATTGGCCTTATCAAAACAGAAAATATAAACACAATATACAGTAAACATCTAGTCAGAGTAAAATTATAAATATACAATTACAGAGTGAAAAAGGGGGTATGGACAACTTATAACCGAACGTACCTTATATATATCATATATCCTTGTCCCCCTTACACTGTATACCAATCTGATCAATATACTCTGATCTCCTTTTAGCTGGCTTTAAACAGATAAAGGGCAACTTTTGTTGTTACAACGGGATTATAACCAGCTAGTAAATATGTGGTTTAGGCCGCTGTATCCCAGGTCATTTCATTACAAGTATAAGGCCATAAACTTGTTTCCTTTCTCTGTTGTACCAACAGCATTTGTGTAACATGTGGTTCAGGCTTTCAACTCTTGGGCTACCACAGATACAGATTCTTTCATCAGGTGGAATATGATGGAATCTGCTGTGTCTCTCCATAGACTCCATTTGTTCAAATCTGGTCCTTGTAAAAGTGATTCTTAAGTATCTTGGCATATCAACTTTAAAGTAAAGTGCCCGCTGGAAATTATGTTAAAATGACCTAACCACTTCAAGGAGCCTGTATTTGACAGAATGGCTATATCTTTCTGTGCTTCGATATCTAAAATCCTTTGAGATACTATCCTTTTTTCAGTGTCCCTATTATGAGCTACTATGGTAACACAATGTACCTGCCTTTGGAAACTGTTCAGACGCTACAGGTCCAGGATGCTATAGCTAGAATGCTACAAACAACAAATGTAAGAATAGCCTCCCATATTCTCAATTTGTCCGCCTAGAACGTAATTCTTCTACCATCCAGTCATATAATGATGAAGCCAATAGAGTTACAGTACACCTACAAGAAAGGGGACATCTCCTCCATATTATACAAAGAGCCAGAAATAGAGCAAACAAAGTCCACAGGGATACTTTATTCCAACCCAAAACAAAACAGACAATGGATCGTGAAATCTGGCCGGTCACATTCATTCCACATAGCAAACAGATCACAAACATAGTCAAAAGATACCGGGGCATTCTCCCAAACATTCCAGCATTTGATTCCCCTCCCATGGTCGCGTTTAAATGCACCAAGAACATAAAAGACCTTGTACATTCGACCTTGACTAAGAATTCAATAACCAGCATTGTCACACCAGGTTGTAGGCTGTGTGGCAACTGTTCATCCTGTACCCAAGTCTACACAGGGAAGGAAGTATATAATCCGCTCAAAAAGTAACAATTCAAAATAAAACATTGCACCAATTGTTCAACAGAAAATTGTGTATATGCCATTCTTTGTGGGTGTGGCTTAATTTAGGTGGGGCAGTCGTCATGCCCCCTGAGGACCAGAATATCGGAACATCGTTCCCGAATTCGCAATAAAATGGACAACACGATCTTACACAAACACTTTCTGACCAAGGGACATTCTCCGGGTTCATTTAAATTCACAGGGTTAGAAAAGATCCATACACGCCCACATTGCAATAATCATGACCTCATTAGGAGCGAGTCCCGGTGGATTACCCTACTCAACAGTGAATTCCCATCCGGTTTAAACGAACCACTATCACTAAATGCCGTTTTAGTATAACCACCTGTGTCGACTAGTCACCTTGCCTATACATTTCTCAGCCTGTGCATGTTTTAGTTACCTTCGGGTTCACAGAATATACCATGAAGGTATCCATTCTCACCATGGTAGGACACTTTTACATCTACTCTTTTAGCACCATTACTGTGGAAATTGGACTGTATATTGATTATATCGTTGTTATTACAGAATTGTGTATATCTGTGATGCGTTGCATATTGCCGCTCATTCTGCCGCTTGAAAAGGCCTACTTTGAGGCAAAACGGATCGGGCCCTGCTGCTCTACCATTGCAGCCCCATTTCCGCGTCCTTTGGCGGGTTTCCCCAGGACACGGATCTTCGTATACATCACCACTGCAGTCTGTACCGGAACACAGACCTACCTCCAACCTTGTATGGATTTACAATTTCATCTTTTGTGTGGAACTGTTGTGTAGAATGCCGAAAGACCTCCCTTTAAGACTTATCTCAACACCTGTCTGGACTTACCTTTCCCATACATTTCTCCTAAAGGTACTGTGATTCAACGGGCATTATATACTCTATTGTGTCCATTTGGACTTTAATGTGATAACCTTGTGTATTGTGTGTATCACTGTGTTTGGGCATACTAGCCAACTTTTTGAATTAGAATATTTGATACAATTCACACAACATTTGTCCCACTTTGTGGATACTTATAGCTAGAATGCTAGCTGGGGCTATCTACAGGGATCATATGATATGACTCCCTTGTTAAAAGAGCTGCATTGGCTATTGGTTTGTTTCCTGACACAATTCAAAATGCTGGTAATGGCTTATAAAGCCATATACAGTTTAGGTAATACTGAAAGCCCTTATCTCCCAATACCAACCTAAGATCTATGGGGAAGGCTTTCTCAGGGTCCTACTGTAGCGCTACCACTATCACTGGCTCGTTTGGTGAAGACATGAGATAGAGCTCCTACCACCAAGAACTCCCTTTCATGGCAGGCTAGTCTAGATCCTTCCTTGCTTTCCTTTTGCTGGTGGGTGAAGGCATTCTTATTTTAGATAGTTTTTAATGTACCGGCAGTCCCCAAGTTACAAACATCCTACTTACAAATGACTCATAGTTTAGAACAGGGGGTGAAACAACAGGAAGTGAGAGAAATCTACCTCCAGGTTGGGGAATTCACTCCTGAAAGAGTCATCATGGGGAAAGGTATCTCCACTGACGTTTTAGGACCAATCCCTGTTTGCTCAACAAGCCAATTTTTTCAAAATCTAATTATCACAGGGACAGAAAGACTGGTGAAATCTTCTGAACAGGGGCATAGACAGCAAAACAAACACCACAAGAGTGTTACTCCTTCCCTATGCTATCCAAAGCGTGCATGCATCCAGCATGCATGCGCACACACACACACTATGTGTGTGAGCATGCATATACGGATGGAGTTACAAACCTACTTGTTCATAATTTGGGGAGTGCCTGTATAAACAAGGGTGGCTTTTTATAAGTCATGTTTCACATCTCTTTGAACTTGCGTACATTTTTAATTGCTGTTCAAGGGTATTGTATGATTTTAATTGACATGTTTTTAACCTCTTTTTTTGTAAGTTGCCTTGGGTTACACTCTGGGAGTTAGGTAGCATATATACATTAAATAAAGTAAACTATAAATAAATAAATAAAAACTTTCACTTAAAATATAGTTAATATTTGATATAGAGGTTTTTTTCCTAGTTGAAAATTAAGAGAGAAATTTTAGATAAAAGAGCTGTTTCTACGCTAAGGTAAAGTGAGCGTTATTCCATTTTACTTAAGGAGACAGAGGGGAAAGTGGCCATTTAACATAATCTACTTGTTTCTAGCCAAAAGGTGAAGGCAAAATAGAGTACTGACCCCTGGTATCCAAACTACCAGGAAGGAAGAAGGAAGCTATGTAAATAAAAAATCTTCCTGGAAAATATTGACAAATTGCACCAAAAGAAATCAATAAAGCCTTGCAAACTGTAACATGAAGACACTTGATTCACTGCGTGGGGATTTGCATACAGGTTTTTCTTCTTGCATGGAAATTACTCAACAAAACTAGAGAGTTTCTATTGTCATCTCCTGCCTAAAGATGATCCATGAAAACTGGAATTTGAGGCCAGATCTCAGTGTCCTCAGTGTTGTCTAAGACCTGATCCTAGCCAGCACGGAGGACCTGGTAAATGGAGTGGAAGTGGTGTGATCCTTAGGTGGGAGTGACCACATGCTCCTAGAGTTTGTGATACAGAGGGAAAGGGGAAACTTATAGACTCATATAATCCAGTTAAATCAGATAATGTGGATTATTAGATTTGATAATATGGATTATATGGCAGTGTAGAAGGGGCCTAAGAGAAGTAAGATTTGCATTCCAGATTTTAGGAGAGCTGCTTTCAAGAAATTTAGGGAAATACTGAGCACAGTTCTATGAATAAGAATACTAAAAGAGAAGAGTTAACGACTGATGGGAGTTTCTTTAAGATGAGATACTGAAGGAACAATTGTAAACAGTGCCAACAAGGAAAAACTATTTTTTTCCCCTTGTTGGCACTGTCAAAAGAACTTTCAAATGGATGTTTACAAGAAATGGAAGGGGGGGGGGGGAGGAATCACCAAAGAGGAATACAAACAAATATCTATCATATGTAGGGAAAGAATCCAAAAGGTTAAGGCACAAGAGATTAAAAACATTAAAATGGGTTCTTTGGTTATGTCAGTAAATAAGGGAAGAACAAGGAAACAGTAGTGGCTCTGCATAGAAAAGGTGGTGAAAGGGATAGGGGAAAGGCAGAATTGCTTAACACCTTCTTTGCCTCAGTCTTTTCCCAAAACGAAATCAACCTAAATAATATGGAGTGAATGAGGCACTAGGGGAAATGCATCCCAAAATAGCTAACAAGTAGCAGGAATACCTAGCTCAGTTTTTCCCAACTTTTTTGAGCTGCGGCACACTTTTAACATTAAAAAAATCCGGGGGCACACCACCAGCCAAAATGACACAAAATGACACTCTAACCCAGTAAAGAATGGCTGGGAGATGGTGGCCTGCTGGGAGCAGCTGCTGGGAGTGCCAAAGCCAGGGGGAGGGGGAGGGGGCGGAGTCAGGCTGTGCCATGCCCTGCCCCCTCTCCCCAGCTTCAGCTCTCCCAGCAGCTGCTCCAGCCTTGAGGGAGCAATGCCAAGCCAGCGGTGGCAGAGCCAGCACAATGCTGGCTTGGCACTGTCCCCTCAAGGCTGGAGCAGCTGCTGGGAGTGCCGAAGCCGGGGGGAGGGGGTGGAGCCATGCCGCACCATGCCCCGCCCCCTCCCCCCAGCTTCAGCTCTCCCACAGAGGAGGAGCATGAGTGGTGGACAGGGTTCAGTGGGCAGGGCTCCTCCTCCACGTGGTTTCAGCGAGCGAGGGGCAAGAGTCATGGCGGGAGTCATGGCAGATTGAAGGCTGGCTGGGGAAACGGCCGAAGGCGGTGGCGCCCTGGCCCCTTCTTCTTTTTCTTCGCTGCCAGGGGGGCAGAGAACTTTTCTCACAGCATAGCGGGAGGTCCATCACGGCACACTAGTGTGCCACGGCACACTGGTTGGGAAACACTGACCTAGGTAATCTAAATGAATTAAAGTCTCCAAGGCCAGATGAGTATAGAAGGAAATTACAGATATCATTTCAGAACCACTGACAATATTTTTTGTGAATTCTTGGAGAACAGCAGAAGTCCCAGCAGGCCGGAGGAGGGCTAATGTTGTCCCTATCTTCAGGAAGGGAAAAAGAGGACCCAAACAATTATAGTCCAGTCAGAAATATTCTGGAGCAGATCATTAATGAGGCAGTCTGCAGTCACTTAGAAAGGAATGCTGTGATGACTAAAAGTCAACATAGATTTCTCAAAAACAAGACATGCCGGAGTAATCTTAACTCTTCTTTTGATAGTCACAAGCTTGGTAGATGCAGGAAATGCTATGGATACAGCATATCGTGATTTCAGTAAGGCCTTTCACAAGTTTCCCCACGTCATGCTCACAAAGAAGCTAACAAAATATGGGCTAGACCAGGGGTCCCCAAACTAAAGCGGCTAAACGACTTCTTTGCCTCCGTTTTCACACAGGAGGACAGACAACATATGCCTGCAGCTGAGTCAGTTTTTTCAGGGAGGGAATTAAATGAATTAAACCAGATAGAGATAAACAAGGAAGATGTTCTCACATGCCTTACTAAACTAAATGTCAACAAATCACCAGGGCCAGATGGCATCCACCCCAGAGTTCTTAAGGAACTCAAGTGTGAAATTGCTGAAATTCTAGCCAAAATATATAACCTTTCTCTAAGATCAGGCACTGTACCCGAGGACTGGAAGGAGGCAAATGTAACTCCGATCTTCAAGAAAGGATCCAGGGGTGATCCAGGAAATTATAGGCCAGTTAGTCTAACCTCAGTTCCAGGCAAAGTGATGGAAACCATTATTAAAGAAAAAATTACTAAGCACATAGAAGAACAGGCATTGCTGAAGGAAAATCAACATGGTTTCTGCAAAGGCAAATCATGTCTTACTAACTTGATAGAATTCTTTGAGGGTAAATAAACACATAGATAAAGGGGACCCAGTCGATATTGTTTACCTTGACTTTCAAAAGGCTTTTGACAAAGTCCCTCACCAAAGGCTCCTAAATAAGCTCTTCAGCCATGGAATCAGGGGACAGGTCTTGTCCTGGATTGGAACCTGGCTAAACTGTAGGAAACAAAGGGTGGTAATAAATGGACACTTCTCTGGGTGGAAAGAGGTGAGAAGTGGCGTACCCCAAGGTTCAGTTTTAGGACCGTTACTTTTTAATTTATTCATAAACGATCTGGATGTAGATGTAAATTGTGAGGTAGCAAAGTTTGCAGATGACACTAAACTGTTCAGGGTAGTTAAAAATGAAACTGACTGTAAAGAGCTCCAGAAAGATCTCTCGAAATTGAGTGAATGGGCAACAAAGTGGCAAATGCATTTTAACCTAAACAAGTGTAAAGTCATGCACATCGGGGAAAAGAACCCCAAATACACTTATCAACTGATGGGATCAAAGCTTTCTGAGACAAACCAGGAAAGGGATCTTGGGGTTTTGGTGGACAGCTCAATGAAGGTGTCAACCCAGTGCGCTGCAGCAGTGAAAAAGCAAATTCTATGCTTGGCATGATCAGGAAGGGAATCGAAAATAGGTCGGCAAATGTTGTATTGCCTCTCTACAAATCTATGGTGAGGCCACATCTGGAGTACTGTGTACAATTCTGGTCACCGCACCTCAAGAAGGATATAACGGAACTGGAAAAGGTACAAAGAAGGGCAACAAATATGATCCAAGGGATGGAGCAGCTCCCTTATGAAACCAGGTTGCAACGCCTTGGTCTTTTCAGCCTTGAAAGACGGCGTTTAAGAGGTGACTTGATCGAAGTGTATAAAATCATGCATGGGATAGAAAAGGTGAATAAAGAAAAATTATTTTCTCTGTCACACAATACTAGGACTAGGGGGCACTCCCTAAAGCTCCAAGGTAGGAAAGTTAGGACTAATAAAGGGAAATATTTCTTCACCCAGAGGGTCATTGGGTTATGGAACTCACTTCCAGAGGAGGTTGTGACAGCTGTCAGCCTGGACAGCTTCAAGGCAGGATTAGACAGATTCATGGATACCAAGGGAATCAGTAGCTACTGAAATGGACATCCAAGTGCCACCTCTGTGTTGATGGAGGCAGGCAGGATTTTCCCCGGTACTGGTTGTGGGGGGTCGGGAGCAGGTGAGGGTTTTGCCCTCCTTTCTGCTAGAGATCCCTGTGTACAACTAGTGGGCCACTGTGTGACACAGAATGCTGGACTAGATGGGCTGAGGCCCGATTCAGCATGGCTCTTCTTATGTTCTTATGTTCTTATGTAAAGTCTGGGGGCCGGATACGGCCCTCCAATGTAATTTACCCAGCTCTCATTCAGGGTCAACCTAACTCTGAAACAACTTGAAAGCACATAACAACAACAACAACAACAATCCTATCTCATCAGCCAAAAGCAGGCCCACACTTCCCACTGAAATACTAAGCCTGACGGGAGTGGCGACTAATAAGCCGAAATAAATAAATAAATAAGTTTGTATTTGTTAAAATTGTTCTTCATTTTAATTATTGTATTGTTTTTAAGAGGTTTTTTGCACTACAAATAAAATATGTGCAGTGTGCGTAGGAATTCATTCATGGTTGTTGTTTTTTTCAAATTAAAATCCAACCCTCCAACAGTTTGAGGCACTGTGACCTGGCTCTCTGTTTAAAAAGTTTGAGGACCCCTGGGCTAGACAATGCTATTGTTGGGTGGATTGGGAATTTGCCGACTGGCGAAACCCAAAGGGTGATTACCAATGGTTGCTCCTCATAGTGGAGATAAGTGACTAGTGGATTACCGTTGGGCCCAGTTCTGCCCAACATGTTTATCAATGTCTTGGATGACTGAACAGAAGGCATACTTATCAGAATTTGCAAATGACACTAAATTGAGAAGGGTAGCTAATACTCCAGAAAACAGAATCAGAATTCAAAACAGATTAGAGAGTTGGGCTAAAACTAACAAAATCAATTTCAACAAGGAAAAATATAAGATGCTGCACTTAGGCAGAAAAAAATGAAATGCTCAGATACAGACACCATTCCATGGGATTAGTATTTAGATCAGACCTGGGCAATTGCAGGCCCCCCAGGTGTTTTGGACTTCAAATCCCAGAAATCCTAACAGCTGGTAAACTGGCTAGGATTTCTGGGAGTTGAAGTCCAAAACACCTGGAGGGCCGGCAATTGCCCACCCCGGATTAAAAACACAATAAACATATGACAATCTAATGTGCATACAGAATATTATTTGGATTGATTTGCTTCAGTAGGAGTAATGAAGGATGCTCTCTTTTCTCCATGAGACTCACTGGGTGGCATCTGGCAAGGCACACCCTCTCAGCCTCAGAGGAAAGCAATGGCGAACCTCTTTGGAACAAATCGTACCAAGAAAACACCTGGAGGGCTGGCAATTGCCCAGGTCTGAGCTAGAAAAAGAGAACTCAAAGTGCCCCTCTAGTCTGCTCTTTTAGTATCTAGATCAGGGGTGCTCATTAGGTAGCTTGGGAGCTACTAGTAGATCTTCGGCCCTCTTCCAGGTGATCTTCGGGCCTCACCAGCCGGATAGGACACTCCTGCCGTGTGCGCGCACACCCTGCACGCATGCATGCTCCTGCTGCTGGCTTCCGCTCTTGCGGTGCTTCTTTCGCCTGTGGTGCTTCTTTCGCCTGCGGGGCATTGCAGGAAGAAGGAAGCTCCTCTGGAGGGAGCGCCCTGCCTCTCTCTCGTCCAGAAGCAGCTGTGCAGCCTCCGTTGCCGGCGAGACAGGCACGGTGGAGCGCTCCCTCTGGATGCCCCGCCTCGTGCTTTCTCCTTCCTGCAATGCCCCGCAGGCAGAAGAAGCGCTGCGCGGGCGGAAAACAGCAGCAGGAGCACGCACAGTGGCAAGAGTGCATGGCGGCGGGAGCGCATGGCGGCGGGGGCAGGTAGATCTTTTGGACTTGGTTGCTTTAAGAGTAGCTCGCAATCTGAAAAAGTGTGAGCACCCCTGATCTAGATCAAGGGAACTCAAAGTGCCCCTCACCTGGAATACTGTGTCTAATTCGGGGCACCACAATTCAAAATGGATAGTGACAAGCTGGAATGTACCAAGAGGAGGGCGACTAAAATAATTAAAAGTCTGAGGACCATGCCTTATGAAGAGTGGCTTGAAGAGTTGGATGTGTTTAGCCTGCCGAAAAGAAGGGCAAGAGGAGATATGATAGCAATGTTTAAATATTTGAAAGGATGTGATAAGGAAGAGAGAGCAAGCTTGCTTTCTGTTGCCCTGGAAACTAGGACTTGGAGCAATGACTTCAAATTACAGGAAAAGAGATTCCACCTGAACATTAGGAAGAACTTCCTGACTGTACAAGCCATTCAATAGTAAAACCGAACTGGATGATCCTTGGGGTCTTTTCCAACTCCATGAATCTCTGTTGTCCACTGTGGAAACTTATTTTAGACCAGCTGCAAATTGGAATGTATTTTGAGCAGTCCCAATCTGTGGGCCATTGCCTCCTTTTCCATATTTTTGTTAGAATTTGAGTGGATTCCGTCTCTGTGGTTGGAAACAGCTCAATTCGTATATATCAGCTGTTCTCAAAGTGCGCTCCGTGGAGCCCTTGGGGGCATAGTGAGGGGCTCCATGCTTCCCTCCTCCTCCTCCTTTCCCTCCAAGCTTTTCTTCCTCTCTCCTGCTCCTGCTCCTGCTCCTTCCCCCTCCCTTGCCATCAAAATCATTTTTTCCTCAATCCCCTTGTGCCAAAAGCCTTTCCCTTTCCCCACCTACCTTGCCATCAAAAGCCGTTTTCCTTCTACCCCCTTGCTGCCAAAAGCCTCTCCCTCCCTTGCCATCAGCAGTCTCTTTTCCTCACCTCCCTTGCCACTCAGATCCTTCCTCCCTCGCCTTTCATGCTTGCAAAATCCTATTTTCCTCCCATCGCTCAGGAGGTACGGTACTTTGATTGTGCTTTTTTTTTTTGCATGGCAGAAGGGAGTTGGACTGGATGTCTGCTGGGTTTTTTATTATTATTATTATTATTATTGGTGGGATGGCCATCTTTTGGGGGTGCTCTGATTGTGCTTCTACTACATGGAAGAAGGGGGGGTTGAACTGCATGGCCCCTGAGGTCTTCCACTGAAATACTGTTACGTTTATGTTGGTTAAAATTGTTCTTAATTTTAATTATCATATTGTATTGTTTTTTCTTCCTTCTTTCCTTTCTTTTTGCACTACAAATGAGATATGTGCTGTGTGCGTAGAAATCGATTCATGTTGTAACTTTTTCATATTTTAATTTTTTTTAGCTTAACTTGTAAGACTTTATCATGCGGTTAAACGTGCTTGGATATGTTATATTATATTTATTTATGTTTTTATTTTGTTATTCTTTGGTCATTTTTATATAATTTTTGGTTGTTTTATTGTATTCGATTTATTTAATACTTGTGTACTTTGGCATTGAATGTTTGCCAATTTGTTACATTGTGGGAAACCACCTTGAGTCCCCTCAGAAAAACAGCACAGGTTATAAATAAATAATAATTATTAGTAGTAGTAAATTATTATCATTATTTTCCAATTAGTTTCTCCATCCTGCTGCCACTGGGCCAGTCCATCTGTCAATATTCAAAACACAATGCATCAAAAAGTTTGTCCATACCTGATATACAGTATATACTTTATACACACACACATATTTATTGGGCTCCACGAGAAACTTTTGCTTCAAAATGGGCTCCACGGCTGGAAAAGTTTGAGAACCCTAGTAGTATATATCATCTACTCGTGGTGTTTTCTTTATCCCAAGCGCTATAGATCCAGGTTCCACTTCCCTTTTTAAAACCGTGAGTTTAGGGTAATATGCCAATATATGCCTGTCTTAATTTGAGGAACACATATGTACGTCAAAGTCTTTCCTGAAACATACTGACAACAGTCTTACCTAGGACAAGGGAAAGAGGACTAAGGTGTGTTTTCAGCAATGCACCAACCTGAAGATAGGCTCACTGTCTAGACCAGTGTTTCCCAACCGGTGTGCCACGGCACATTAGTGTGCCGTGTGCGATCATCAGGTGTGCCGTGGGAAATTGGAACCTCTAATACCCTTTCTTCCCCCTCCTGCCGAACACTGTTTCTTCTCCACTCGGGCTCCCTTCTTATTTATTTTATTATTATTTATTTCAGGCTTTACCTTCTTCCAACCCCCGCCTCGTGCTGCTTACAGCACGGCACAATTTGCCACAATTCTTCCCAGCCTTGTGCTCACGCTGCTCATGCCATTTTCATCCAATGGGGCAGCGTGAGCGTGTTCAGGAGGGGAGGGGGAGGGAGAAAGACGTGGGGCAAGTCTGCGCAGTAGCGCCCGCATGGGTCATGTCTTCCTCCCTCCCCCCTCTGCTCCTGAAGAAGGGAGCCCGAGTGGAGAAGAAAAAGTAAGTGTTCGGCAGGAGGGGGAAGAAAGGGCGTGAAGGGGAAGGGGGAGGAAGAGGTCTCTGTTGAAAGCTGGCATGGGCAAACTTGGACCTTCCAGGTGTTTTTGACTCCAACTCCCAGCATTCCTAGCAGCCTCAGGCCCTTTTCCTCCCCCCCCCCCTCAGCCACTTAAGCAGGAAAGGGCCTCAGGCTGTTAGGAATGGTGGGAGTTGAAGTCCAAAGCACCCAGAGGGCCGAAGTTTTCCCATGCCTGTTTAAGAGGGACCTTAAAGTGGTGAGCCTCCTTCCAACACAACCTCTGAGGACGTCTGCCATAGATGTGGGCAAAACTTCAGGACAGAATGCTTCTGGAACATGGCCATACAGCCCGGAAAACTCACAGCAACCCAATGTGTTTTTTTGCCTTTAACGTTGTTTAAGCCAATACTACGCAAAGCAGTGATCCATGGGCCAGTGTTGGTCCACAAGCTATCAGCCGCCAGTTCCCTGGTTCCCTACATTAGATAACCTGAGAAGCTCTGATTTTTGCCACTCATCAACTTAGGGATGCAAAAATATATTGCCCCTAACATTACATTACTGTGCAACTCCCATTATGCTTCCAAAAGCGATGCTGACTTGGGTTGATGAGAGTTTCCACAAGTGAATAGCCAGCATAAGGCGAGGGCGGGAAATGCAGCAGCTACTGGTAAATTCCAAAATAAAAATAGATACCAATACAATTACATTAATTGAGGCATGTAGGTTAAATATGTTCGAATATTTACATAAAACTGTAATTTAAGATAAGACTGTCCAACTCTGATTAAACAATTATTCTGACATTCTTCAATGTAAATGTGCTTGCGTATCCTTCAAATAATAATAGAGTAAAATAATAAACATAATTATAATAGAGTAAAATAATAAATGTAATAATAACAATAATAAAGTAAAATAATAAATGTAATAACAACAGAGCAAAATAATAAATAACCTTGACTTGAGTATAAGCTGAGGGGGACTTTTTCAGTTTAAAAAAGGCTGAAAAACTAGGCTTATACTCGAGTATATACAGTAATCTAGATAGCATTGGTCAGTGGTCAGCAATAGGAGAAGTTCAAGCCCAAAGCCTCTAGAACAGTGGCTCCCCAAACTTTTTTAGCCTACTGCCCCCTTTCCAGAAAAAATTTACTCACCGCCCCCCTAGAAATTAATTTTTTTAATGTAATAGCAATTAAACAGAAAGATATATGTATTAATGCAGTGGTTCTCAACCTTTCTAATGCCGTGACCCCTAAATAAGGTCCCTCATGTTGTGGTGACCCCCAACCATATTTTTGTTGCTACTTCATAAATAATTTTGCTACTCTTACAAATTCTAATGCAAATATCTAATATGCAGGATGTGTTTTCATTGTTACAAATTGAACATAACATAGTGATTAATCACAAAAACAATGTTTGGGGGAGTATGGACAACGGATTATGGGATTTGCAGTACCTTCAATTGATTCAGGTCTGACTTCCACAGACTGCCGAGACCCCCACAAATTACAGAACTGGACCAAACTTGACACAGAGAACCCACATGACCAATAGAAAATACTGGAGGGGTTTGGGAAGAATTGGCAGTGATTTAGGGGACAGGTAGTTCACCTACATTTGGAGAGCCCTATGAACTCAAACAACTATGGATTTGGATGAAATTTGGCACAAATACTCAATATGTCCAAATTTAAACACCAGTAGAGTTTTGAGAAGATAGCCCTTCTCATTTGGGAGTTGTGGTTGCTGGGATTTATAGTTCGCCTACAATCAAAGAGCATTTTGAACTCCACTAACAATGGAATTGAGTCAAACTTGGCACACAGAACCCCCAATTGTTCACCAAGGGGTTCACTGCCCCCCAAATTCCCCTGAGCCTCCCACCGCCCCCTTGGATCGCCCCACCGCCCACTAGGGGGCGGTACCACCCACTTTGAGAATCAGTGCTCTAGAACAGTGATTTTCAACCTTTTTTGAGCCGCGGCACATTTTTTACATTTACAAAATCCTTGGGCACACCACCAACCAAAATGACACAAAATGACACTATGTCATTTTACTAACTGTCACCCTCCCCCCCTCGTGACGCCGCTGCTTCCGCCAAACCCCCTCCCCCCCCGGGAGGCCCACGTGCAGGAGGCCCATCACCGTCCCGCGGGGGAGGGCTGTGCTGAGTGGCCGAAGCACACGCGGGCTCGGCTGAGCAGGACAAATTGGAATTGAGCACACGGGGTGGCTCCGAGCCTCGGAACAAACTGCGGCGGAGGCTCGCAGCCGTCACCACCCCCAGGTGTCCTTCCCAAAGGGGTTCGGGGGGCCCCCAGGAGTGCCCCTCCCCATGTCCCTTTGGCTTTCCTGCTGTCACGTTGGGGCCAGATCGGGAAGGAACCAAGCTGAGCTGTGGAGCTGCACATCCTGGCCTCTGTTCTGCTCTGCAAAAGAGCGGCCAAGAAGCAGGAGGAGCCGCAGCCCGGCCAGGTAGCCCTTGGCGTGCAGAGGAAGGGAAGGAAGGAAGGAAGGGAAGGAGAGAGAGAGGAGGGAGGGAGAAATGTTCTGGACGCCGAGGGCTCTCCCTGACTGCAGCGAGGCTGGCTGGCATTGCTGCTTCGGCCAGGAAAGCCTCATTTCACTGCCTGAAGTTTCCTGCTAGGCTCTCTCTCTCTCTCTCTCTCTCTCCACTGTATTTTCCCACGGCACACCTGATGATCTCTCACGGCACACTAGTGTGCCACGGCACACTGGTTGGGAAACATTGCTCTAGAACAGGCGTGGGCAATTGCCAGCCCTCCAGGTGTTTTGGACTTCAAATCCCAGAAATCCTAACAGCTGGTAAACTAGCTAGGATTTCTGGGAGTTGAAGTCCAAAACCCCTGGAGGGCCGGCAATTGCCCAGGTTTGCTCTACAAGGATATGCACACAAGTAGGAAAAGCAAACCATAAAATTCAAAGAAATGTCATGCAGTTCAAGCATACAATGCAGTCAGGGTGAGTGCACCTCTAAGTTAGGATAATAGTAACCAAGAGAAGCGTCACAATTATATATAAAGCATTTATCAAAAGCACATGTGTGAATACAATTTAAGTATTACAAAAATACATAGCTCAAAGCACATAGCATGTGGCATCAATAGAAATGTTAACAAATGAAAGAAGTACAACACATACAGTATGGAGCCTAATCAATGGTAAGCATAGATACACATCAATTAAAGAAGCAGTGCAAGATATAGGTAATCATTCAACACATGGTAATCGTTCAACACATAGTAATACATTTGGATAGAGCTACACATATGAGTATCCTGGAATGTGAGGAAAGGACGCGGCACTCCAGGTATATGCCTGGAAATGCGAGGCGGACAAGCGGCGAGAAAAGTTTGTTGTTTTGGAAGAGGTGGGACACCGTCGTGTACTGACGTGTCCTGGGTCTACACTTCGAGTTGGGGGTCCAACACCCGAGGTAGGTACTCACTCAGAGACGGGGAGGTCCGTGGTGGTGAGCCGCGGAGTCCCGGGATTCAATTGGCATGTGGCCGTAAAGTGAAAGTAAAGTCGCAAAGCTGCTGCAAACGAAAATCTCGTTGCGTGAATGGCGCAAGGGAAGCCTTTGCCAATGTGGCGAAGCACACAGGGCAATGAAGCTTCACACCATGGGTGGAAGCCTTGCCAACGGCTTAGAGTGACTTGGCACCATAGCGTTTTGCCGTTTCGCGGGTTTCGCTTCGTCAGGGCAATTACGAGGTGGCTACACAGAGGTCAAGCAGCGGAGCGTTCCAAGCAAAATTATCATCAGGGCTTCACAAATTGAAGATCCTTTCAGGCTCTACAAGGAACCAGGGTATATAACTGCTAGGAATTAAGATGAGCAAAACTGGGAAAACTGAGCCCCCTTTAATGCTGACATATAATCCAGATTATCAAAGCAGATTATCCAAATTATCTGATTTGAACTGGATTAAATGAGCCTACATTGCCATATAATCCAGCTCAAAACAAATAATCTGGATTTTATATGGCAATGTAAATCCTGTCACTGAAAGGGGTCGTTTTGTCCATTATTTAACAACATTGTGTCTACTAGCACTATAAAGATTTACATGTTTTGCTTGCTTTTGCTCCAACAGACCAACACAGGCACCACTCTGGATTAAGTGCTTAACATTTGCATGGAGTTATTACAGAGTTAAGGCATGGCTATTTGACTCCAATGCCATCCTGTGTGTGCTTGTCCCTCCACAAATACACACACGAACTCTGCTAGCTAAAAACGTTTTAAATATTGCATGAACAGATCGTAGTTCAAGAAAATGTATAGGCTACAACAGATCTGCAAGCATTTAAAAGAAACCCTTACCTTCATCCTAGAAGCCACTCAGCAGGCAGAGAGGGTTGGCTGGCTAAATTAGTAACAAGATTGCAATAACTTTTTTTTAAAAAAAAACCTCAATATTGTAAAAGGGGTGCATTCAGGGCTCTCCATATCACCATCCCAGCTGCCTCAGAGGGAGTGAAGAACTAACTGGCAATATCCGCTGGACTTTATTCCCTCCTCCAGCGCCATGCCCTTTTCCTTGTTCATGGCCTGTCTTGTTTAGATTGCAAAGGCAGGAACTATTAAATTAACGGAGTGCCTTTGTGGCTGAAGAGCGGGTTATAGATATTCCAAATAAAATAAAATCTGAAAACTGTGTTTACTTTCTCATCTAGGAGAGGCTACCCTGCGCCTGGGGCATGGCTATGGTGGAAGCTGAGAGGCCAGCCATGTGCTGGGAATTGTACTTTCTGACCTCCTCCCACAATGTGACATTAAAGATAGCCAAGGACGTACCGGCATGACTCAGTTAACACAGTCTCTGAGAAATAATCTCCTTTTTACATTGCTTGGCCACCCAGACACCCCTTTCCTCCTCATTTTCTGTCCAGCTATGTTTTTTTAAGCAGCATCAATATTACGAGGATAGAGGAGGCAGGCTGGCGAAACACAAACTTTCAGTGTTGCTTTGCTAAACTGCATCTGCATTAAGACGAGCCTTCGGTGGCGCAGTGGGTTAAAGCACTGAGCTGCTAAACTTGCTGACCAAAGGTTTGGTGGTTCAAATCCAGGGACTGGGATGAGCTCCTGCTGTTAGCCCCAGCTTCTGCCAAACTAGCAGTTCGAAAATATGCAAATGTGAGTAGATCAATAGTTACCACTTCTGCAGGAAGGTAGCGGCGCTCCATGCAGTCGTGCCGGCCACATGACCTTGGAGGTGTCTACGGAAAACGCCAGCTCTTTGGCTTAGAAATGGAGATGAGCACCACTCCCCAGAGTTGGACTCAACTAGACTTAACATCAAGGAGAAACATTTACCTTTACCTACTTATCTGCATTAAGAAATGTAATAAAGCTTCAGGTGTGAAAATGTGTGATTTTATGTGTTGACAAAGGCTTTCATGGACAGAATCACTGGATGCTATGACTTTTTCAGGCTATATGGCCATGTTCCAGCAGCATTCTCTCCTAACGTTTTGCCTGCATCTGTGGCTGGCATCTTCGGAACATCTGAAGATGCCAGCCATAGATGCAGGTGAAACATTAAGGGAGAATCCTGCAGGAACATGGCCATACAGCCTGAAAAACTCACAGCAATCCAGTGTGATCTTACTTTAGTTGATCCTGCATGTGTATATGCATACATAGAATCAGAGTTCGAAGAGACCTTGCGGGCCATCCAGTCTAACCCGCTGCCAAGAAGCAGGAACCTGACATTCAAAGCACCCCCGACAGATGGCCATCCAGCCTCAGTTTATGTATTTGAGGTTTGACCATTAAAAGGGAAATCATTAAAAATTGTGAGGAAAAAAGAAAAGAAAAATCGCTCCTGGATGCACATGTGCTCCGACCCACATGGGCCCGAGCTTGGCTTCCCCTTCCCGTTAGTTTTGTCATTCCCTGTCGATGTTGTTTGTCTTGTTGTATGCTCTGTATTTTGTATGTCATACTGTAAACCGCTCCGAGCCCTCGGGGAGTGGCGGTATAGCAAGTTTGAACTATAAATAAATAAATAAATAAATAAAATTGTGGAAGAAGCTTTCAAGTGGTCTTTTTAAAAATTGAAGTATTTTTGCTGACTTATGCAAGGCTGACCTGACTTGAATTTTTTAAAAAGTGTGTTGAAATATGATGAACTATTCTTTCTGGTATTGTTAAGGAACTTCTCCCTTTGCTTTCCATGTGAATTGGGCCTCTGCTGCTGATGTCGAACACAAATGGTGGAAGCTGAGAGGCCAGTTTTGGAGAGCCCTGCCAAGGCAGAAGCCAGCGAGACCCAGGAGGATCTGCCACACCTGGCGAGACAGAAAGCAACAGAAAAGATTTTCCCCTTATTTTCCCAAATAAAGTCTCACCAAGTTGAAGCAAGGCCACCGAGGTTTTATTTCTATTCCAGCTAGAATGGATGACGACCACAATAATCTGCCCAGGAGCCGACATGCTGGCTGGGCAGAGAGAGAGAGAGAGAGAGAGCTGTCAGATTCAATTTTCCCGCACCCACCTCCTAGGCAAGCTCTTTGCTGATTGGCTGAGCTGTTAATGGGGTCGGGAGGATCGGCTGCGGGAGGATGCATATCTTCCAATCAGAACGCAAGACCCACTTCAGTTGCTCAGCCAATGAGCATAGGGGAGGTGGGCAGAAGGGAAGACAATGAATGACTGAATGACAGGATTTTGAATGACCCTTTCGGTGCCTGTTGTGATAAGTGATCAAAGCGATTGCCTGAGCCTTCAAGCCTCGATCGTGGTTATTGTTCTGAGATGTTTGAAATAACATTTCCGTTTGGCCCCGAAGAGCCAGTTCCATTGTCACAAAGCCCTGTAGTATTGACTTGCTGATGTGATTAGAGCTATTCCTTGGGGTGGGGGGAAATGGCATAGTGAGAGGAAGCAGTGACAATCCTCTGGTCCTCTCTGTTGGGGAAGTATCCTTTGTGATGAGTGGCCGGTATGTCCATGGGCCCCTTGCCCCAGGTGATCTAGACCCTAATGGGTTTCTGCCAAATCCTTTGTCAAGGGATTATTGGCTCAGGAGGTTTTGCAATTCTTGGGCCATGAGTTGCTGGGCATAGTTCATGTAAAGGTTGCCTTGCTCAATATTTTCATATAAATGTACATACATTCAATAATTGGGGATATGGGACATATACAGAGTTCATAAAGGAAAGGGGGCATGCAGAGATGAGGGAAGGATTGATCCTGGCCACCCAGAGTTCATGAAAAGTTTATAAAGGTCCATAAAAGCACTGAGCAGCCAAAGTCCATTCATAAAACAGGAGGTTCATTCATAAAAAAAGGAATCCAATTAATAATCCAATTAAATGGGTGGCTTCCTTCCTCCGGGGCCGGGGACAACGTGTGGAGGGGGGCGGGGAGGTCTCCGGGAGATCCTCACTTGATTGTGGGGTCCCCAGGGGGCCATCCTCTCCCCTTATTATTCAACGTGTATATGCGCCCCTGGCCCAGCTGGCCCGCGACTTTGGTCTGGAGTGTTATCAGTATGCGGATGACACCCAGCTTCTGCTGAGAATGGATGGCAGGCCGGACACCGTACCCGATTGTTTCCATCAGTGCCTTGAAGCCGTGACTGGCTGGCTGCGGGCCAGCCGGCTGAAGGTGAACCCGTCGAAGACGGAGATCTCGTGGCCTGGCCGGCCTGGGGGGGGGGGGTGGGTGCCGGTTGCCTACCCTGGACGGCGAACGGCTTAACCCGTCGCCTGTTGTTAAGAGCTTAGGTGTTCAGTTGGACCCCTGCTGACCATGGAGACCCAGGTCTCTGCGGCCAGCAGGGCGTCATTCTTCCACCTACGCCAGGCGAGGCGACTGGCACCCTACCTCTCCAGGGACGATCTGGCCACGGTGATCCAAGCGACGGTCATCTCGAGATTAGACTACTGTAACGCCCTCTACGTTGGCCTTCCCTTGGTGACAGTTCGGAAACTCAAGCTGGTGCAGAATGCCGCAGCTCGCCTGCTGACGGGAACGTCGGTAAGGGAGCACATAACGCCCATCCTCCGGCAGCTGCACTGGCTGCCTGTTGAGTAACGAATTGCCTTCAAGGTGTTGGTGTTAACCTTTAAGGCTTTACACGGCCTAGGGCCTGCGTACCTAAGGGACCGCCTTGCCCCATATGTACCCCCGAGATCACTACGTTCAGGGGAGACTAATCTCCTCCTAGTTCCATCAGTCCGTTCCTGCCACCTGTCCGTGACTAGGCAGAGGGCCTTTTCCGTGGCGGCCCGGTACTCTGGAACTCTCTCCCAGATGATGTCCGGGCCGCCACGGAGCTCATTCCGTTCCGCAGGGCCTGTAAGACCGCCCTGTTTAAACTGGCCTTTGGCTAGGCTGAACAAGCCAAATGTACACATCTTCTGACCAATACCCGACCTTGGAATGCCATGGCTTGACACAACTGTTAAACTCGGGACCAATGTTGTATTTTATGTTGTTTTATGCTGTTTTATTGTACGGCGACATGAATGTTACATGTCAGCCGGTTTTATAATGTTATCCGCCCCGAGCCTGCTGGGAGGAGCGGAATACAAGAAGGAATAATAAATAAATAAATAATAAAAGGCACAAAATTGGCCTGATGCTGACCAGGGTCCCAGGGGCTGGCACATGAGGAACTCCCTGGGATCAGCAGACTCCAGGGTGGGGCGACGTGCAGAAAAAGAAGAAACATGAACATTGTTGTTATGTGAAGCCATGGGACTATCGGGAAAGGTCTTAGACTATTACATGGGTCCTTGGGCTGAATAAGTGAATTTGGGGGGTGTAGGGGCCCATTCAGCCAAAAGTGAGATGGCAGTTAGTTTTAGAATTCAACAGGGAGGAAAATGGCACCGATTTGGAGCAGATTGGTTAACCCGCGGATATGGAAACCATATGGGTCTCCGTATCCACGGTTTAAAGGAACACTGTTTTGGCCTCCCCGGAATGCTGCAGGAGCATCCCTGCCAAGCCTACGGGGCTCCGGGGCTTGGAAGAGGGAAGGTTCATAGTTGCAGTAGAGTTAGAGTCAGTAAATGACAGAATGTATCACTTCAGAGAGAGAAAAGTTGAAGAGAAGGATACTTTTTAATGGGGGATTGTTATAAGGAGGCTAAGGGAAGTTAACTAAAGGGAAAAGGAGAGCTCTTTATTGGGGCTGTTGCTGGTGCCAAGGTCCTGTGGGTGCTTGGAAAACTCATGGTCCTGGGAACTGTGGAACTCCCTGCTGTAGTCAGATCCATTTGAAAGCAGGGGCCCCCCACACCCGTCATCAGTGCCACATTATCTATTACAGAAGTAATGCCCAGGGACACATCTACTTTGTTAACTGAAGTATCAGAAAAAGAAAGCAATAATGCCAGTCCTTAAAGGTCAATAGTTATCTTATTGCTCCAAACCACAGTCTCCCCAGGTTTAGACACAACAGATAATATGGCTTCTTAGAGAATCATGGGGTTTCTAGTTTTGTGAAGCCATAAATAGCAACTTTCTTTATGCCTCAACTAGTTATTTGTTATGCATATGGTTCAGATTGCTTATTGCAGTGTTTCCCAACCGGTGTGCCGCGGCACACTAGTGTGCCATGAGAGATCATCAGGTGTGCCATGGGAAATTACAGTAGGGAGAGAGAGAGAGAGAGAGAGAGAGAGAGAGAGAGAGAGAGAGAGAGAGAGAGCCTAGCAGGAAACTTCAGGCAGTGAAATGAGGCTTTCCTGGCCAAAGCAGCAATGCCAGCCAGCCTGGCTGCAGTCAGGGAGAGCCCTCAGCGTCCAGAACTTTCCTCCCTCCCTCCCTCCCTCCTCTCCCTCTCCTTCCCTTCCTTCCCTACCTCTGCGCACCAATGGCTAATTGGCTGGGCTGTGGCTCCTCCTGGCTCCTGGGCGCTCTTCTACCCTCCTCCCCTCCGGCAGCAAGGAGGAGGAGAGGGAGGAGGAGTCCGCGGGAGTTGCCCCCGTCCGACCCTGCTCCCAGAAGTTTGAGGTGAGGCTTTCTGCCCTCTAGCCCCTCTGTGCCGGGGAAAGGGAGCAACCCCTCATCTCCTGGCCTCTCCTGGCTGGGCTCCGGGTTCGATGCAGAGCAGAGCAGAGGCCGGGATGTGCAGCTCCACAGCCCAGCTTGGTTCCTTCCCAATCTGGCCCCAAGGTGACAGCAGGGAAGCCGAACGGATGCAGGGGGGAGGCACTCCTGGGGGGGGGGCTGAACCCCTTTGGGAAGGAGAGCTGGGGGTGGCGACAGCTGCAAGCCTCCGCCACAGTTTGTCCCGAGGCTCAGAGCCACCCCATGTGCTCAATTCCTATTCGTTCTGCTCAGCCAAGCCCGTGTGCACTTTGGCCACTCAGCGCAGCCCTCCTTAATGGGACAGTGACGGGTCTCCTGCACATGGGCCTCCTGGGGGGGGGGGGGTGGAAGCAGCAGCGTCACGAGGAGGGAGGGTGACAGTTAGTAAAATGACAGTTAGAGCATCATTTTGTGTCATTTTGGTTGGTGGTGTGCCCCAGGATTTTGTAAATGTAAAAAATGTGCCGCAGGCAGCTCAAAAAAGGTTGAAAATCACTGGCTTATTGTATATGGCTTGCAGTTTTTCTTTTGTTGTGGGATGGGCTGCAGGCCATGTGATCAAGTCTGGGCTTGCTCAGGACTCAGGCTTCATTTTAGAAAGTATGCTTCAGACTTTGTAGGCACTTTTAGACTTTGGCAGGAACAGTATGCTTAGAGGCTCCATTGGACTTTCAAACTAGACAGAGAGGCTATTAGACTCTCAGAACAGAGAGATGCTTAATGGACGGCTGATTCTAAGAATTATGCCTTGTGTTGCCTATACAGAGAAATCATTTCAAATCCTATCTGTAACTGGACTGATAGGCAAAGTACCTGTATGTTGAATACACAAAGTTTGTGAGTAAACCAACTATGTTACTTTTAAAGAAGACTAATTTTTTTGTCTTCTGAGAGCATGATTTAAAGACAAATATATTTTTAAAGAGAGATGTTTTGGGGCAATTAAAAAAGAAAACTTCTGAAACTCTGCTGTGTATATGTGTGTGTGTGTGTGTTTTGTCCATTGGCATATCTTTGTCCCTAACCATTCAAATACATACCTGGGTACATCAGTTTAACAGCTGAGAAACCTAGTTGCCTTTCATGAATGCTATTATGTATTCATTTCATAGAACTGTAGAATTGGAAGTGGCTTCACGGACCAGCCTCCTACTCAATACAGTATCTCCATCTTAAGCATCCCCAGCAGAAAGCTGTCCTGCCTCTTTTTGAAGACATTCAGAGACAGAGACTCCATCACCTCTTTAGGCAATTGGTTCCTTTGTCCTGAATCATCAAGATGTTCCTTCTTAGGAAGGCACAGCTTGGTACAAACCAAATTGGCTGCTTTTGTGCTCTGGGAAACATCCAACATATTTTGCATTTTAGTCCCAAACACTGAATGCTGCTTTGTTTATTCTTTTTGGGGAATTATCCAAATCGCGTCTGGAAATGTTTGCTGCAGTTTAACTAGCTGTTACTCACATTGAGTACACTGACATTGAAGTCTCTTCACACATGCACACACGCACGCAGAGAGAGAGAGAGAGAGAGAGAGAGAGAGAGAGAGAGAGAAAGAAAGAAAGAAAGAAAGAAAGAAAGAGATGGAAAGCCAGCTGTCCGGACTTTCCACCTGTCTTCCACTAGGCAGAGAGCATTTTTGGTGGTGGCTCCGACCCTTTGGAAGGCCTTGCTGGGAGATGTTCAGGCCCTCAGAGAGTTAGCCTACTTTCGGGGAGACTGCAAAACAATGCTCTTCCGGCAGGCTTTCAATCCGGTGGCCTCTGATAACTTATGTTGACTCTCCTGTGCTGGTTGGAAATTTTTTTTAAACTAATTTTATTGTTGTATACTATGATTGTTTTTAGGTTATGTAAACCGTCCCAAGCCTGTGGGGAGGAGCGGTATAGAAATTGAAATAATAAATAAATAATAGAGAGAGAGAGAGAAAGGTTTTTCACTTTCACAATTCCCAACAGCTGGGATTTTTGGGAGTTGAAGTCCAAAATACCTGGAGAACCAAAGGTTAAGAACTACTGGTCTAACCCAAATGAATGTGGGGGGAATCTTAAAATGAATGATCATTTACTTGAACTCTTTGGGAGGAATGGTATTTTAGATCTTTAATTTAGCAAACATGGGACCAGCATTTACAAAACAGAAACCATAGTATCAGAAGTGTTTGATTTCAGCTTAAAGCAGGGGTCGGGAACCTTTTTGACTCAGAGAGCCATGAAAGCAAAATATTTGGAAATTTATTTTAGTGAGAGCCATATAATATATAATATATTTTAAGATTGAATTCAACTAAATGTGAGTATATACGTACATACTATGAGAAAAGGATTCCCCTGGCAGAATGAGGGGACACTTCAGACCTGGCTCTGCCAAAGGCATGCTCAGGACTCTGGGAAGGAAGAGAAGACGGAAGGAAGGAAGGAAGGAAGGAAGGAAGGAAGGAAGGAAGGAAGGAAGGAAGGAAGACAGAGGAAATAAAGGAGGGAGAGGAAGAAAGAAAAGAAGAACGAACTATGGAAAAGGAAGAAAAGAAAAGCAGGAGAGAGACAAGGAGGGGAAAAGAAAGAAGGAAATGGGAAGGGAGGAAAGGAAGGGGTGGGGAAAAGAAAAGAAAGGGAGTGAGGAAAAAGTAAAACAATGAAGGGAAAACAAGTAAAGAAAGAAGGGGAGAGAGAAGCAAGTGAAAAGAAAGGAAGGAGAAGGAAAAGAAGACTTGGGGGAAAGAATAGAAGAGGAAGGAAGGAAGAGGGAGGGGGAATGGAGGAAAGAAGGAAGGGGAGAGAGGGAGGGAAAAGGAAGGAGAGAAGGAGAAGGAAAGGGTGAAGGGGAGGAAGGAAGGAATGAAAGGAAGGAAGAGGGAGAATGGAGGATAGAAGGAAGGGGAGAGAGGGAGGGAAAAGGAAGGAGAGAAGAAAAGGGTGAAGGGGAGAAAGAAAGGAAGGAAGGAAGAGGGAGAATAGAGGAAAGAAGGAAGGGGAGAGAGGAAGAGAAAAGGCAGAAGGCCTGTGGCGGAGGAGGAAGAGGAAGATGAGGACGAGGCGCCACCGCCGGGCTCTGCCATCCCTGGCAAAGAGGGCGCAGGGCCCCAAGAGCAGGGGGGGATGAGGAAGAGGTGGTGATGGCAGCGCAGAAGCGGCAGTCGCGGCACATTTGCATCACTCCTCCCCGCTGCATGCTGGGAAACCGAGGCCCAGGCTGCTCTGGAGAGCCAGATGCAATCATGAAAGGAGCCACATCTGGCTCCTGAGCCATGGGTTCCCTGCCCCTGGCTTAAAGGATGGACACTTCATCAGAGCCACTTGAGATTAGTTTGATAACCAAGAAAATAGGAGCCACGGGCTAAACCTATGCTTTTGCTGACTACCTGAGTGCAGAGAAAATAATGTAATAATGTAAATTGATCATAGCATGGCTTACACAAATTTTCTTAAATCTAAGGCTGACTGATGAAAAAATGGAGTGCAGACATAGATTGATAATAGAAACGCTCATGTCATGATTGCAAGACAGAGCAAGAAATCTTATTGTGCAGTTTGCAAGATATCCCCATCACATGGCCATTTTTGAAATGCTGAAATGCTTTGCCTATTCTACAATATGGGAATGTGGACATACAAGTAGATCGGGCACCTCCACTGAGACTCCTAAGGATTGCAAATAATTTTGTGTGTTCAATGAACAACATCGTAAAAATGTCATTAGCTAATAATAGGAATTTCTGTTATAAATCATCACTCATAAAGATTGAAAAACCTTAAAAGCATCTTCAGCATCTCAGATAATATGCTAAATATTCCACCTCTTAAAGAGTTTCAGGAGATGTTAGTAACCAAAACTAACAAGAAAAGTCACATTGAGGTATTCCCTATACATTCTCCTTTCCGCAATATATATGTTGGTTTTAGTACTGCTTCCAGAGGACATAAAGGGGTCCATCCCTTCCTTGTATCTTTTCCATAATGCTAGGCTAGCTCTTATTGGGTGCCATTTAAATTCTTTGTTAGCCTTGTCTTTCCCATACCATAAGTAGGCATGCCAACTGAATCTTAAATTATGCTCCTCTAGTTGAGTAAAACATAATTTCCTAACTTTATCCAGTCCTTTAAACAACTAAAGCCTACAGCTTCATAATATCTAAGATCGAGAAGCGCTCCTCCTCTATCTTTGGTATATATTAGATTTCTATATGCAATTCTAGCCTTTTTTTTCCATTCCATATAAAATTGACCATATCCTTTCTCCATTCATCAAAGATCTTTTACTCCCTTGATTATTTGCAAATTTTGAAATAAGAACAGCATATTTGGTAAAATCCTCATTTTTAGCACTGCTATTCTCCCCAACCAGGAAAATTGGATCCTTTGCCTTCTTTCCAGATCTTTTTTGACCTCTTGCCATGCCTTCCAGTAGTTGTCTTGAAATATATTGTTTTTATTAGTTATCCATTTTCCTAGGTTCTTAACTTTCCTTGTCACTGTACATGCTAATAAGCCTTCCAGTTTATCAATATTGTTTATGAGAGGGGTTTTTTTGGGGGGCGGGGAGGACAATTGAATTTAAAAAGAACAGCTAAGGATAAATAATTGGTTTAGGTATCATAAACTATTATATATTTAGGAAAGATTTTAAAACTGGGTTCCCCAAAAGGAAATCGGAGTTGGAGAATATTTTGGAGAAAGAAAATAAAGGATTGATCTCAAAGTTATACAAATATATTCTAGAGCAGGGCTGTCCAACTGGCGCCCCGGGGGCCGTATACGCCCCCCCAGCCCCTTCCCTCCGGCCCCCTAAGCTTTTTAATAAAAAATAAAAATTGAAAAAACCCCCCAAAAAACCTACTTCCGGGTTCGGAGCAAGTATCACGAGAATACGCAATCCACACGGGATTTCGCTGTCAACGCGAGATCACGCCGGCGTTGACAGTGAAATCCCGTGTGGATTGCGTATTCTCGCGATACTCTTCGGCTACTCTACTACTGGATCGCTGAGGCCCACAGACACGATTAGGACCTTCTTCGACTCAGTCGGTCGTCACCTCTCTCGTCATCCGGGTACTCCTGGATCCTGCGCGTTTGGAAAAGGTAGGCCGAAGCAGGGGGCTCCTCATTCCCTCCCCCCAGCTCCCCTCATGTATTAAATAGACAATTAAATATATTTAAAGATGAAATAAGCGGAGATGGGATACATTAAAATAAGGGGAGAGGGAGGATGGAATTAAATATATTTAATATTAAATTAAAATAAGGGGGGGAGGATGGAATTAAATATATTTAATATTAAATTAAAATAAGGGGAGAGGGGAGGATGGAATTAAATATATTTAATATTAAATTAAAATAAGGGGAGGGGGGATGGAATTAAATATATTTAATATTAAATTAAAATAAGGGGAGAGGGGGATGGAATTAAATATATTTAATATTAAATTAAAATAAGGGGAGAGGGGAGGATGGAATTAAATATATTTAATATTAAATAAAAATAAGGGGAGAGGGAGGATGGAATTAAATTTATTTAATATTATATTAAAATAAGGGCGAGGGGAGGATGGAATTAAATATATTTAATATTAAATTAAAATAAGGGCAGAGGGAGGATGGAATTAAATATATTTAATATTAAATTAAAATAAGGGGAGAGGGGAGGATGGAATTAAATATATTTAATATTAAATTAAAATAAGGGGAGAGGGGAGGATGGAATTAAATATATTTAATATTAAATTAAAATAAGGGGAGGGGAGGATGGAATTAAATATATTTAATATTAAATTAAAACAAGGGGAGGATGGAATTAAATATATTTAATATTAAATTAAAACAAGGGGAGGATGGAATTAAATATATTTAATATTAAATTAAAATAAGGGGAGGATGGAATTAAATATATTTAATATTAAATTAAAATAAGGGGGGAGGGGAGGATGGAATTAAATATATTTAATGTTAAATTAAAATAAGGGAGGATGGAATTAAATATATTTAATATTAAATTAAAATAAGGGGAGAGGGGAGGATGGAATTAAATATATTTAATATTACATTAAAATAAGGGGAGAGGGGAGGATGGAATTAAATATATTTAATATTAAATTAAAATAAGGGGAGGATGGAATTAAATATATTTAATATTAAATTAAAATAAGGGGAGGGAAGGATGGAATTAAATATATTTAATATTAAATTAAAATAAGGGGAGAGGGGAGGATGGAATTAAATATATTTAATATTAAATTAAAATAGGGGGAAGGGGAGGATGGAATTAAATATATTTAATATTAAATTAAAATAATTTAGTATCTTATCCCTGCATTTTATCTCAGTAAAAGATTATATTTGACTGTATGGATGCCCCTTTTGAATGCCTACCCTGCATTTAATGTTAGTAAAAGATTATATTTGATTGTATGGATGCCCCTTTTGAATGCCCACCCTGCATTTTATCTCAGTAAAAGATTATATTTGACTGTATACATGCAGGGGCGGGGGTGGGGTGGGGGCGGAGCCGGGGGAGAGGGCGGAGCTGGGGGGTGGGGAGGGGGCGGAGCTGGGGGTGGGAGGGGGTGGAGCCGGGGATGGGGGCGGAGACAGGGGCAGACCCTACGGCCCCCCAGGTAATCAGTGACCGGAATTCAGGCCCCTAGGCCGGTAGAAGTTAGACAGCCCTGTTCTAGAGTATAACCTGGACAATAACCAGATAAAAACAGTAATGATCTCCTAAATAACTTGTCTGTGCATTCTTGGTGGAACACTGTCTAATAGGCATGGGCAAGTTCGTTCATAAGTTGTGGATGTCGAAACTAAAGTCAGGAGTTTCACATTTCCAAACTGGGTTCCGAAGCATACTTGTGAGTCAGAAGTCCCCTGTAGTTTCAAAGCAACCTGGGCCATTTTGTAAAGCGGGGGATCCAGCACATGATTGGCAGGCACATTCCAGCCAGGGAAGGGACAAGGGTGGTTGGGATCTTTTTTGCTGCTGCTGCTGCTGAGTGCAGAGCCGTAGCCAGAATTTTGATTCAGGAGGGGCTGAGTTTGATTCGGGGGGGGGGGGCTGAGTCTGGGTGAGAGAGAGTCTACCCTAGCAAACCTTTTGTATCGTTATCCCAATACCCCCATGCATATGGGATACACTGAACATGGTGATCAGATCATGATATACACATGATATATACATAACAGTTTAAATAATGTACCAGTAAGGTCTTCTCGCGGGCCACCCTGAGAATTGGGGGGGGGGTGCTGAAGCCCCTCAAGCCCCCCCCTCGCTACATGCCTGGCTGGGTGAGTGGAAGGGTACTATAACTAGTAACACAAAAGTTGAACTACTAAATACTATACGTATATCAACAAGAGGGGTATAAGCCTAGAAGGCCTAATAGTAATAAACCAAAAATCACATATATAGTAAGTTGTGAAAAGGGAAGGTTTTTTTAATGGGAAAGAATGGTAATTCTTGTAATGTAAAATACATAACTCCAAACCGGAATTCAAATTTATGGGATTGGAAAAAATCAGGGCTAAACCGCATTCGTGTATACAGGAGACTTTGCTGCAGACTGAACTCAAATGGATCATCATGCTTGGGAGTGAGAACCCGGTGGGACTCAACAACTCTCTAAGTATTAACAGTATCTTAGTTTAATTGTGTGATAGGTCTGTCTTCAGGTGAGGAACCTTTAGAGAATGGGCTTTTGCACTAATTACTAATGAGGAAGACTATTTTATGACGGAGAGCCTGTAATTCATTACCGTATCCACGGTCGATACTATATGTGATGCTCTTGGTATATTGCTAAATGGTAAGTGTATTGCTCCTTTATACTCCTACCCTCAAACTACTTGTACTTCTTGTGCTATTACTATGATAGTATATTATCTTATTATGTTTTGTATGGTGAAGCCTTTGAGTATAATGTTTGAAACCGCCCTGATGAAGTTCTGACGAAACAGGCTGGATCCATTTACTCGCACCCAGTAATATGCACGCTTGGTGAAGAACCCACAACAATACCAACTTAACGAGGACTCCCCCCCCCCCGGATTTATATGGACTTCTATCTAGCACATTTCACTCTGGTCCAGATTACTTCGGGGAAGCAGACGACAGAATTATACAGAGGCTATATCTGAATAATGTGGGACGTTACATGGTAACATGAGTAATAATAATAATAATAATAATAAAACTTTATTTATAACCCGCATCCATCTCCCCAAAGGGGACTCGGAGCGGCTTACATGGGGCCATGTCCGAACAACAAATCACAAAAAATATCAAGAACATCAAAAAACAATAAACACAATAAAAGCAATAAACACAATAAAAATACATCTTTGAAAAGACAACAACATAGGTGAATCTAAAACAGAAATGACAGGGCAAGCGAGCCACATGTACATATAAAATGTTTAAAAACTCGGGGAGATAACTGGAGTAGTGTCAAAACATAAATGATCACATAGGGGGAAGAGGTCTCACCAAAACGGGGGCATTTGGGGAGTCTAATCTCCAAAGGCCCGGTGGAAAAACCAGGTTTTCAGTTGTTTTTTAAAGGATTCCAGTGAGGGGGCAGGGCCGTAGCCAGGATTTTGTTTTGGAGGAGACTGAGTTTGGTTCGGGGGGGGGGCTGAGACTGGGTGGAAGAGGGTCTACCGTAGCAAATCTTTTGTATTGTTATCCCAATAACCCCATTAATGTGGGATATAATGAGCATGGTGATCAGATCATGATATGAATAAACATAACAGTTTAAATAATGTACCAGTAAGGCCTTTTCGCGGACCACCCTGAGAATTTCGGGGGGGGGCTGAAGCCCCCTTAGCCCCCCCGGCTACATGCCTGTGAGGGGGCATTCCTAATCTCTCCCGGGAGGGAAGTCCAAAGCCGGGGGGCCACAGAGGAGAAGGCTTTCTCCCTAGTGCTCACAAGCTGGGTCTGTGAGACTGGCAGGGGCGAAAGGAGGGCCTCCCCTGAGGAGCAAAGGGCTCAGGCTGGTTCATGGGAGGAGAGCCGGTCACAAAGGTAGGCGGGTCCCAAACCGTTTAGTAACCAGCCGTGAGATTTTCAATTGACTTTCAAAAACCTGGGGATATTAGTTGATGCTCCCTCACTGGATCATACTACTGTTTGGAATATTATATATTATTGAGATATTATAGAGTATAAAAAGATTCTCATTGGAGATAAAAAATCTATATATGTGATTTTTGGTTTATTACTATTAGGCCTTCTAGGCTTATACCCCTCTTGTTGATATATGAGTGGAAGGGTAGGCAGGCAAAGACATTGGAGCCAAAGGAGAAGGGAGGAAGGGAGAAGGAAGAAAAGGTTTTGAGAGAGAGGGAGGGAGGAAGAGAGCGAGAGAGAGAGAGAAGGAAAAAATTGGGAGGGGGAGGGAGGGAAATTAATAAAGTGGCTGTGTGAAACCAGAGAGAAAGCCTTTCAGTGCTGGGGGTTTTGGTCACTTTTATCTATTTTCTCAAAAAACTCCTGTCCTGAACCTCAACCCACAGGTGCCGTCTCTAAGTCAGGGGAAAGGGAGCCTCTGTGCATAGTCCTCTGTCCTCCCTTACAAGTCTTTGGAGAAACAGCCCTTTCAAACGAGAACATGCAGTTCCTCGCTATTGTAAGTGGTCATCAGGTGATACTATTAAAAAAAAGAAGTTCCATCCAATATTCTATCAACATTCGCTCTCCTTAACGTGTAGGTCTAGTCTGGGAATGTGGCTCAGCTGGCTGGGTGTCAACTGCATAAGATCTCTACTGACCAGAAGGTCATGGGTTCGAGGCCTGCCCGGGTCGGGGTGAGCTCTCGACCAATTTGTGTAGCTTGTTGTCAACCTTTGCAACCTGAAAGACAGTTGCATCTGTCAAGTAGGAAATTTAGGTACCACTTTGTGGGAAGGCTAAATTTAACTGATTTGCATCTGTCAGTTAAAGATTTGCATCTGTCAGTTAAATTTAAAGACAGTTGCACCGGTCAAGTAGTTTAGGTAAAGATTTGCATCTGTCAGTTAAAGATTTGCATCTGTCAGTTAAATTTAAAGACAGTTGCACCGGTCAAGTAGGAAATTTAGGTACCACTTTGTGGGAAGGCTAAATTTAACTGATTTGCATCTGTCAGTTAAAGATTTGCATCTGTCAGTTAAATTTAAAGACAGTTGCACCGGTCAAGTAGGAAATTTAGGTACTACTTTGTGGGAAGGCTAAATTTAACTGATTTCTGGAATGTCTATATATGTTGTATGTCAATGCCATTGAATGTTTGCCTGTATATGTGCATTGTGATCTGCCCTGAGTCCCCTGCAGGGTGAGAAAGGTGGAATATAAATGACGTAAATAAATAAATAAATAAATAAATAAATAAATAAATAAATAAATAAAATAGTCCTTTGCAAATACAAGGGTTCAAGTTGCCCATTCAATGATTAATAGCAGATGGGGAGAGCGCTGGATGGGACTATCACTGTCAGATTTCAAAACCCAGACCTGTATCTCAGGGTTTGGACTAATGTTTCAGATTGAGGAGTGAGAAATCCTAGGATAAGAGTGCTTCATTGAAAGGAGTGTTGTGTATTTTCATGTGTTAGAATGTGTTTTTTATTCAAATGGTTTTTAACTGTGATTAGCATATCCTGGCTTCAGCTCCTTTTAATGTCACAGGCCAACAGGCTGTGAAATCACAGCATCCTTAAATCTCAAATCCTGGCTCTGAAATCTCAAGGCTTTGTATTATCTTGACCTGGCATCCCTAGCTGTGGTCAGAAGGGTTGCAGTGTAACACTTTATGAAGACAAAATAAAATACCCAAACATGACCCATTTTTAAGATTTGCAGTGGCTGACTTCAGCAAGAGGTCAGTGAATCATGAATAGCAGGAATGGAACAGACAATGCAAACAACTGCAAAACTCACACATTATAAAATCTCCCAAAGTACATAAAGTTACACATGCTTGCTCAATTTCTGTAATTCATACAGATCGCAGCTTTACCTGGCACAAGCTCTAGACAGCTCTGGTACCAAAAATGTTCACAAACCCTGCTACTGCCAGGTTTCCAGCCTGAGAATATCCTAACAGGGAGTGATGGAATCCTTATATGACCAGTCCCCTGAGCATGTCAAGAGTGCTGAGAAGAGAAGCACGGTTGGGACTGTTTCTCCAATCCCTCCTAGATCAGATCTGACAACACCCTAATGTTTCACAACCCCATCAGTATAAACGGGGGGAAACCACAAAGCAGGTCCCTTTGTGTAAACTTGTTCATCTGCATTTCAGAGAGAAAAGGAGTATTTATTTACTTAACTTTATTTTCACCCCACCCTTTCACTCTAGTAGTTATTGCCCTCCAGTTCAGCCTCAGCTTCACACTTTTTCAGATTTCACCCACAGTCATCCCTCCACATTCACTTGGGTTAGACTAGTAGTTCTTAACCTTTGGTTCTCCAGGTGTTTTGGACTTCAACTCCCAGAAATCCCAGCCATTTACCAACTGTTAGGAATTGTGAAAGTGAACCCCCCCCTCTCTCTTTGACTCTCCTGAGAGACCATTTCTTTAGTGCTTTTCAAGTCTTCTAGCAGAGTGTTTCCCAACTGCTGTTCCGCGGCACACTAGTGTGCCGTGAGCAATCACCTGGTGTGCCGTGGCAAAACCTCTCTTCCCCCCTTTCTTCCCCCCTCCTGCCGAACTCCTGCTGCTGCTTGGGGAAGGAGGAAGAGGAGGAAGGGCCGGGCGGCAGCGAAGAAGAAGGGGCCGGGGCGCCACCTCCTTTAGCCGTCTCCCCAGCCAGCTAGCCTCCAATTGAGAGAGGACGGGGAACTGAAGTGGAAGTGAGGAGCGCAGTCCGAGGCAGGCCCACCGGCTTCTTCTTTCAAACTGCAGGAAAGGAAGGAAGGCAGGCAGTGCCTTCCCTTCTGGTGTGGAAGAGGGAGAGAGCCATTCAGGAAGGGAGCCACCTGGGGGTTCTGTATGGGAAGTTTGGCCCAGTTCTATCGTTGGTGGGGTTCAGAATGTTCTTTGATTGTAGGGGAACTATACATCCCAGCAACTACAACTCCGAAATAGCAAGGTCTATTTCCCCTGAACTCCATCTGTGTTCATATTTGGGCATATTGAGTATTCATTTCAAGTGTGGTTCAGATCCATCATTATTTCAGTCCACAGTGCTCTCTGGGTGTAGGTGAACTACAACTTCCAAACTCAAGGTCAATTCCCAAGCAAACCCTTTCAGTACTTTCTGTTGGTAATGAGAGTTCAATATCTCAAGTTTGGTTCAATTCCATTGTTGCAAGAGTACAGGATGCACTTTGAGTGTGAGTTAACTATAAATCCCAGAAACTGTAACTCCCAAATGTCAAGGTCTAGTTTCCCCAAACTCCATCTGTGTTCACATTTGGGCATATTGAGTATTCATGCCAAGTTTGGTCCTGATCCAACATTGTTTCAGTCCACAGTGCTCTCTGGATATAGGTGAACTACAACTCCAAAACTCAAGGTCAATGCCCACCGAACTCTTATATCATTTGCTCTTGGTTATGGGAGTTCTGTGTGGGAAGTTTGTGTCTTTCTGCCATTCCTGCCAGGATATCTATGTTGTGTTCATCGAAACAGGCCTAGGTTTCACACTGAGTGTATAAATACATTTAAAAGCATATTAAATATATGTATTACTGCGTTAGAGTGTCATTTTGGTTGGTGGTGTGCCCCAGGATTTTGTAAATGTAAAAAATGTGCCACGGCTCAAAAAAGAAACACTGTCGCCTTAGTGGATGATCTACGCCGGGAGCTTGACAGGGGGAGTGTGTCCCTGTTGGTTCTGCTGGACCTCTCAGCGGCCTTCGATACCGTTGACCACGGTATCCTTCTGGGACACCTCGCGGAAATGGGCCTTGGAGGTACTGTCTTGCAGTGGCTCCGGTCCTTTCTGGAGGGTCGATCTCAGACGGTGTTATTGGGAGGTACCTGCTCAACCCCACAACCATTGTCTTGTGGGGTTCCTCAGGGCTCAAAACTATCTCCCATGTTGTTTAACATCTACATGAAGCCGTTGGGGGAGGTCATCCGGAGTTTCGGGGTGCGGTGTTATCTGTACGCAGATGACGTCCAACTCTGTCACTCCTTCCCACCTGCTACTAAGGAGGCTGTTTTGGTCCTGAACCGGTGCTTGGCCGCTGTGTCGGACTGGATAAGGGTGAACAAATTGAAATTGAATCCAGACAAGACAGAGGCACTACTGGTCAGTCGAAAGGCCGAACAGAGCATAGGGTTACAGCCTGTGTTGGACGGGGTTACACTCCCTCTGAAGATGCAGGTTCGCAGTTTGGGTGTGATCCTGGACTCATCGCTGAGCCTGGAACCCCAGGTTTCGGTGGTGACCAGGGGAGCATTCACACAGCTAAAACTTGTGCACCAACTGCGCCCGTACCTTGGGAAGTCTGATTTGGCCACGGTAGTCCACGCTCTGGTTACATCCCGTATAGATTACTGCAACGCACTCTACGTGGGACTGTCTTTGAAGACTGTTCGGAAGCTTCAACTGATCCAACGGACAGCAGCCAGGTTGATAACAGGAGCGGCACTCAGGGAGCGCACAACACCTCTGTTGCACCAGCTCCACTGGCTACCAGTTTGCTACCGGGCACAATTCAAAGTGCTGGCTTTAGCCTTTAAAGCCCTTAACGGTTCTGGTCCAACTTACATGTCCGAATGCATCTCTTCCTATGAACCTTCAAGATGCTTAAGATCATCCGGAGAGGCCCTGCTCTCAGTCCCGCCTTCTTCGCAGGCGCGATTGGTGGGGACAAGAGACAGGGCCTTTTCAGTGGTGGCTCCTCGGCTTTGGAACGCCCTTCCTAATGACATCAGATCAGCCCCCTCCCTCTTGACATTTTGCAGGAAGGTCAAGACCTGGCTATTTGACCGAGCATTCGCAGATGTAGTATGAGTAACAAATAGAGACCAAAGGAACGACGACGATGCAACTGGAAATCGATTTAATAATGAGATGCTGATATTGTGTTTTTAACGTTAAATGTTAATTTGTATATGTTGAAATTGTATTGATAATTGTTGATTTGTTTGTCTTGAGCAGTTCCTGCTATTTGTACACCGCCTCGAGTCGCCTTCGGGCTGAGAGGGGCGGTCTAGAAGCAAAGTAAATAATAAATAAATAAATCTAGCACGAATCTATGTTCAATTTCCACTGAAAACTGGGCACAGAATCGCATTGGAGAACCTAGTCTAGTAGCATTCTAGCTGTAACAGGGTGTTGCCTTGTGCGGTCAATCATCATCCATCTAATTTTAAGTGCTGCAGCACAAAATTTAGCAACACTATAAGTTATTGTAGTATTAGAGTCCGAAAGCAGAAGAGTGGAGCAATATTTTTCACTGCGCCCTGAGTATTTTAGGTGTAATGAGATTAGTTCTAAGGTCTCTGTAGAACATGCATTGATGGACCGTGTGCTGAGTTGTTTCTACATGCCCAGACTCACAGGGGCATAATCTCTCCTTGAAGGGGTTTTTCTGATACCTCCACTCCATTACAGCTGATGGGAGGGCATGGCATCTTGCCAGGGTAAAAGTCCTTCAGTGTTTGGGCACCTCCAGGTCTGCAAGATATGCCGTGGGGGCAATGAGGTATCTTTTGGCTTCCCTAACAATAAAGGCTGGAGAACAGCTAGGTCCAATTGGCACTCTATGTCCAGGATCTTGTGGTTTAATCTCATACTTCGCAATTGTCCTTGGGAGAAACCTAGTGTTGCGATCTGCCACTGTTTTAGTCCATGTGGACTGGAAGTCATACCTCATGATTAGAGGGGAAAACCACATGGGGAGAAGGATAGGCATAGCCAATAGTTCAGAATGGCTGTTCATACTCTTGCCTCCACTTTAATGGGGCCTGCCTCCAATCACAGGGTGGTGTTAGAGACACATGTGAGATGCTCTTAGGAATTTAGATTGAACACGCTCTAGTGGGGCATAATTTGAAAAGCGTCCAATCTGGGCTCCATACAGCATTTGTGCGATTGGTTTAGGTTCAAAAAGTTGAATTTCTGCCGGTATAAAGTGACCTCCTCCCATCTTGAGGTATCTTAAGATGGCGGATGAGCACTTTTCTGCTGTTTCTGCTGCATACTCTGCATGGGCTTTCCTGCTGTTATTGCAATGGAGGAGTACTCCCAAGTATTTCAAACTTGAAACCTGCTTAATATTGTTTCCATTTCAAAAGAGGCATTTTGTCGAGAATTCTCCAGCATGACTTGAGGAAACTAACCATAGGGTTAATCTGGAGGACTGAGAGAATCCCCGAGTGGATATTTTACAGCAAACCCATGTATAATTAAATCTGCAAACATCAAAATCACAAATGTGGAAGGACAGTTATACTCGGCTTACTTGCTCTATGCCAGAACTGGGCAACCTACGGCCCGTGGGCCAGATCCGGCCCGGCAGCCGATTCTGTCCGGCCCGGGGAGAAGGGTGTCGGGGCAGTGGCCAAAAGGAAGGGGTACCGCTGCCGCCATCCCATCGTGGGCTGTGGGGCCTGCGTCGGCAGACAGCCCACCGCTCCAGAGAACAATCGGAGGAGCGGCGGCTTTGGAGTGCCTGCCATCCCGGGAGGCGATCTGGGCCTGCAGCGGGAGCAGTCGGCGAGCTGCAGCGGCTGATCGCCCTGGCGACCCGGAAGACTTAATAATAATTTTATAATAATAATATAATAAATAATATAATATAATGTTATATTATATTATAATTTCAATATATTATGTCTATATATACTATAATATAATAATTATGATATTAATACTAATAATATATGAATATTTCTTGATATATTAATATGTTTATATTAATGATATTAATGGTGTTTTTATTCTGTTTTAACCTCGAATTCAGTGTAAGTCGCCCCGAGCTACCCGGGAGTGGCGACTCACAAATTTAAATAATAAATAATAAATAAATATAAGAAATGATGTGTAATATATAGTAAATATAGAAAATAAATTAATAAATAATGTAGATTAGAATGTAGTTCAGCCTTTAGATGTGGCCCTCCATAATATTTTTTGGCTCTCGTGTGATCCCTTGGAAAAAAATAATTGCCCACCCCTGATCTATGCCCTGCAACTCTTAAACATTTCTAGCCAGGGGCTCCAACAACAGAGAGGTGTGGCAGCAAAATATTTGGGGTTCTGTGTGTAGCAACGAAATAATCCCCTTCTATAGCAGAAGCACTCCCCCTCCAGTTAAAGAGCAGACAAGCATGACTTGTCTTGTCAGTAGGAAAAGTTTATCCAGAAATATTTACATATGTGTAGCAGAAGATCTTGCCTCTTCTCCAGCCCTTCTTCCTGATACTCTCAGTTAGCTCATACCTTCTTCTTTTTTTTCTTTTTCTTTTTGCAAAAGACTGTCTCTAGTTTTCTTCACCAATCTTTCAGTCTCTTTGCAGCTTCATTTCCAACAACACACAGCAACTCTATTCTCTCATCATCATTGAAGCTTGTGCTTCTTTAGTACACTTACAGCTCTTTAGTTGTAGATTATTACTCAATGCTAGTCAGGTGGATTGACTTTTAATGCTTATTGGCCCTGATCCTTACACGTACTTGCTGTCACTTAAGAAATGATATAATGTAAAAATCATATAATGATAAAAACAATATAATAAATATGATAAAAACCTCTGACAAGAGGTCCTGCAGATAGGTCACCATTTGAGCAACCCTTTTTTCTTCTTGGAATTAGTTACCTACAGTCAGCCATGACAACCAGAAACTGAACCAGATACAGAACATGGCATGATGAAGAGCACAACCACAGCAGCAATAGCTCAAGATGACCATCTGACCAGAAGCCTGGGTTTCTACACTTAAGAGCAAAACACAGCTGGAAGTAGAATAGTAGAGGAATATATTTAATGGAATTACTGAGGCCCAAGTGGGATATAGAAAGGATACACAACACATCCAGCCTAAGACCTCATTCTATCAAGGAAGAATCCTCTCAGATGAGCCTGAGTTAGAACTCAGACCTTGGAACAATTACTGCATTTATTCGAGTATAAGCTGAACCGAATATAAGCCGAGGCACCTAATTTTACCACAAAAACTGGGGAAACTTATTGACTCGAGTATAAGCCGAGGGTGAGAAATACAAGCAGCTACTGGTAATACAATTCCTCATGTTGTGGTGACTCCCAGCTATAAAATAATTTTCATTGCTTCTTCATAACTGTAATTTTGCTACTGTTATGAATTATAATGTAAACATCTGATATGAGCTTAATTAAAGTATAGTGATTAATCACAAAAATAATATGTATGTATTGACAACAATGGGAGAGAAGCAGGAGAACGAGGAAGGAGGAGAGGGAAGGAAGGAGTTGAACAAGAAGTGAGAAGGAGCCACAGAAAAAAAGCCATAAGGGAGGAAAGAGGGAAGGAGGGAAAGGGAGGGAGGAGGGAGGAAAGAAGGAAGGGGGAGGGAGGGAAAGAAGGAAAGGAAGGAGGGGAAGGAAGGAGGAAAGAAAAAAAGGAAATGAAGGTAAAGAAAATAAATAAAGGGAGGGAAGGAGGGAGGGAAAGTAGGAAAGGCAGGAGAAGGAAAGAGGGAGTGATGGAAGGGAAGAGAGGGAAGGGGGAAAGAAAGAAGGGAAGGTGAAGGGAAGGAAAGAGGGAAGGAAAGAAATGGAGGAAGGAAAGAAGGGAAGTAAGAAGGGAAAGTAAGTAAAGGAGAGAAGAAAGGAGGGGAAAAGGAAAGACAGGAGAGGCAGAGAAGGAAAGAAGGTTGAGGGGGAAAGATGGAAAGGAAAGAGAAGGAAGGGAAGGAAGAAGGAAGGAGAGAAGGGAAGAGCAAAGAAAGGCAAAGGAAGAAAGGGAGGGAAGAAGGGAAAGAAAAAAAGAAAGGAGGGAAGGGAAGGAAGGAAAGGAAGGGAGTGAGGGAGGGAAGGAAGGAAGGAGGGAAAGAAGGAAAGGAACACAGGAAGATCCTTAACTCAGAAGCACCCTCCTCTTGCGTGGAGTTCAGCAGAAGCAGCTGCCTTCCAGTCTGGATGTTAATAGGAGTGTGTATGTGTGTGTGTGTGTTGCCGGGGCAGCAGAACCAGACAAGCAGATAGAAAGAAAGGAAGGGGTTGAAGAAGAAGGATCTACAGAAATGGGGGAGGAGGGAGGACAGAAAGAAGGAGCTGGAGAAGGTAGAAAGGAGCAGGGTGGAATGGGAGCAGGCATGTAGCCGAGGGGGGGGGGGAGACACGACTTGAGGGGTTTCAGCCCCCCAAATTCTCAGGGTGGTCCACGAGAAGGCCTGACTGGTACATTATTTAAACTGTTATGTTTATTCATATCATGATCTGATCACCATGCTCAATATATCCCATATGCATGGGGGTATTGGGATGACGATACAAAAGGTTTGCTAGGATAGACCCTCTATCACCCAGACTCCCCCCCCCCGAATCAAAATCCTGGCTACGGCCCTGAGGGAGAATACAAAAATAAAACTTTTCTCTGCCTTTTTCTTTCTTTCCTTCCTGCAGTGAAGGAAGGGAGGCAAGAAAGAGTTGGCAAAGAAGGTAGCAGTTTCCCTCCCGTCTTCCTTTCCTGCTTCCTCCGAGGCATCTTGCAGGAGGAAGAGGAAAACCAGGGGGGCAGCCGAGAGGAAGAAGGTTGCTGCTGCTGCTGCTTCTTTGTCAACTCTTTGGTGCTCCTTCTGCCGGCTGTGGCAGCGGGTGGGTGGGCGAGGGACTTTAGGAGCCCAGCCACCGTCCTCTCTCCTTCCTCCTTTCTCTCCTTCCTCCTCTTCCTCACTTATAAAACAGCTGCGGTGGCACAGCTGAGCGTTGTGTTGTTGTCTCCGCTGCTGCTGCTTCAAATGAGGAGGAAGGAGAGGAAGAGGAGGACGGTGGCTGGGCTCCTAAAGTCCCTCCCCTGCCCGCTGACCACCAGCAGAAGCAGCCTTCTTCCTCTTGGCTTTTCCCCAGCCTTTCTTGTCTCCTCCTCCTCCATGCCTAGGGGCTCCGCTGCCACCGCTGCTCATCCTCCCCTACCTCTTCGTCCATGGTCAGCTAGCCACGGAGGAGGACAATGAGTAGCGGTCTGCAACAGTAGTGGAGCCTCGCAAGTAGGCTCCGCTGCAGCCAAGGCCACTACTCATCATCCTCCCCTAGCCCTCTCCATGGAGGCGAATTGCAGTCGACTTTGGAGCCTCGCCTCCCGGCTCCTTTGCCCCTTGACTCGAATATAAGCCGAGGAAGGTTTTTTTCCGCCCCCAAAAAGGGCTGAAAAACTCGGCTTATATTCAGATATATACGGTATGTTTTGATCTATATCAGAATCCCCAGGCCGTTGTAATCCAACAACAAAACGTATTGGCTACAGTTGAGCAATACAGAATGTTTACTTCACTAAGAAAAATGCAACCTACCTGCCAGAGTTTTTTCTCTCTCTCACGCACACACACACCTTAATAAGTCCCCTGCAGGGTGAGAGGGGCGGAATATAAATGATGTAAATAAATAAATAAGTTGCCAACTAATTCCAATGAGAACCAAAGAAAGTATGGTAAGAGAAGGCATATGACAGGATCGTTTTGAGCCTTTTTAAAAAAAAAGGTTAAATGGATTCAAATTGTAGGCTAAGAGAGTCCACCTAAACATTAGAAATTACTTCCTGATTGTAAGAGCTGTTTGGCAGCAAAATATATTATCTGGAAGTGTGGTGGAGTCTCCTTCTCTGGAAGTTTTTATGCAAAAGCTGGATGACCATCTGTTAGGGGTGCTTTGATTGTGTTTTCCTGCATGGCAGAAGGGGGGTTGGAGTGAATATTCCTGATGGTCTCTTCCAGGCATGTAGCCCGGGGGGGGGGGGTCCAATTTCTCAGGGTGGTCTGTGAGAAGACCTTACTGGTACATTGTTTAAACTGTTGTGTGCATTCATATCATGATCTGATCACCATGCCCAATATATCCCATATGCATGGGGGTATTGGGATAATGATTCAAAAGGTAGACCCTCTCTCACTCAGACTCAGCCCCCCAATCCAAATCCTGGCTACGGCCCTTATCTTTTCCAACTTTATGCATTTTCACAACTTCCAAAGCCTTGAGCTTTGTGTGTGATAAACCATTTCAAAGCTGCATGGTGGAAGCTCAGGCAGATCACTAGTAATTTTGACCACTTTCTGCTATGTTTTTACAAAACAGCAGAGACACAATGCATTGCATCAAACCATAAGCATCATTGACTGAAACTGGTAATGGTTTCAGAACCGTGATAACACACCTTCCAACATTTCACAGATGAAAACCCAGCAGGTGTAGCAAAGCAAAATCAAGAGAGTGGCCAAGATGGTCTTAGACGTGCGTTTTCCGCCTCTTTCCATAGTCCCTTACCTCTTCATCCTCTTGCTTTTCTTCCATCCCATGACATTGTGTGATTGAAGCTCACCAGCTCTGTGGGTGAACAGGGCTAGAGGGGTGTTAGCCGTCGAACCTAGCCCATTATGATGATATTGCCAATTTGCATTTCAGGTTTCTTCCATCCCACTTATGTAGCTATTTACACACACATAAACATACTCAGCATGGGAATCATATGCTTGCCAACTGAGATAATGCACCTGATGAAGCAAGATGCTGCGCACAAAAGCTTGCACTAAATAAGTCTTGTCTTGGAGGTTCCGTAAGACATTTTGTCATCTTTGGACCCAGTCTCAGATTTCTACCCTATTGTATGTATCTTGGGGGAGGAAGGGGAGAGAAAGGTGTTCAAGTAAGAGAAGTTGCCCCATTGGCTCCAAAGTTGCCTCATGGGATACAGGTCATTGACTATCAGGACAGAGCCAGAGCATAAAAATTATGCAGGTTGAAGGCAGACTTTGTAAAGCCACAATAAAACAGCAGAAGTTAGCAATGTGAATAATTATTGTTCTTTCAATGCAATGAAGAGGAAGTATGTGGCATATTCTTCTCCGAGGTGCCAGTGCAACTTGGCTAATCTTGAGTCCCTTGCTTTGGTGGGAGGGGTGAGACCATTTACTGCTCTGCTTCAAGACTTTAATAATAGTACGACTTTATTTGTATTCTCTCTATCTCTCCTAGGCAGGGCCGTAGCCAGGATTTTGATTCAGGAGGGGCTGAGTTTGATTCGGGGGCTGATCTCTCTTCAGCCCCCAAATTCTCAGGCAGGGCATTATTTAAACTGTTATGTTTATTCATATCATGATCTGATTTTTATATCCCATTCAGGAGGGGATAACAATACAAAAGGTTTGATTCCCAGTCTCAGCCCCCTGAACCAACCTCAGCCCCCGAAACAAAATCCTGGCTACGACCCTGGTGGGAGGGGATCTGCCCTAGCAAACCTTTTGTATTGTTATCCCAATACCCCCATGCATATGGGATATATTGAGCATGGTGATCAGATCATGATATAAATACACACAACAGTTTAAATAATGTACCAGTAAGGCCTTCTCACAGACCACCCTGAGAATTTGGGGGCTGAAGCCCCCAAGCCCCCCCCGCTACATGCCTGCTCCTAGGGGACTCAGGGCAGATTCAAATAAACAAAAAACAACAGAGGCAAATATTCAAGTATTTCAAGTACACGAATACATTAACGATCCACCCAATCCCAAAGTAAACCGACATCGAGCAACGAATTAGAACGTAAGACTTAAATGGCCCAAACAATTAAACAGTAGAATTATATCTGGCCATTAAAACATGAACCTCAATTTACAAAGCTCCCAAAGGTTCATTAAAAATTGAAAATTAACTATCATTGCAATAATGTCCACTGCGCCAGCCAACCCACCAGAACCAGAGTGCAATGATAATATACGGTTGGCAGACTGTCTTTCTCTAATAATCCTCCTCTCCGTATGCTAAAAAGCACAAGTGAGTTTTTAATTGCTTTTTGAAGGAGAGGAGGAAAGGGGTCATTTTTATCTCTTTAGGGAGGGCGTTCCGAGGGGGGGAGTGATCACGGAGAAGGCCCTCCCTCTCATTCCCACCAGCCATACTTGAGATGGGGGTGGGACTGAGAGTAGAGCCTCCTCCACAGATTGCAGTGTCCAAGTTGGTTTATAAGAGGAGATGCAGTTTTTGAAATAGCCTGGACCCAAACCATTTAGGGCTTTAAAGGTAATGGCCAGCAGTTTGTATCTAGCCTGGAAGCAGACTGGCAGCCAGTGGAGCTGCAGCAAACAATATATACTAAGTAGACCTTAGACAGAATAGGTCAAGTGCAGACAGCAGCTTCATTTACATGGGAATTGTATGTCTCTCCAGATGTTATTGGACTATAATTCTTAATACCCTTAGTGGTGGGAAATGGAGGGAACTACAATCCAACATGTGCGCATTTATGTACATTCAAGGAATCTGTTAACTTCTGGTAACCTCGTGTATGGTTTTCTTGAGTAAGGAATACTTAGAAGTGATTTTGCCAGTTTCTTCCTCTCAAATAAAGCTTATAGCCCCTTGAATTCATTGGCAGTCTCACATCCAAGTACTCAGGGCTGAAGCCGGGGGGGGGGGGGTAGGGGTTCAATCCCCCCTATTTTTCAGATTAAAAAAACAAGAGGTTTGCTCATTAATTTTAACTGGTTAAACAAATCCTCATCTAAGTCTATGAGAAGGAAGCAAACTTTAAACGAGTCCCTCCAGAACTGCAAGCACTATCTCAAGCACATTTTGCCAATTTATTCACACTGTATAACACACGAGTAAAGCTGCTAACACTTAAAGCTGTATAACACACATAGGAATCCAGGTATATTGAGTAAATATTCTATAGTATGAAGAGATTACACAATATCTGAATTGTAAATCATATAGTTCTATTATTATGTTTTCATACACATATTATTTCAAACAGATAGGTATCTAAAGGTACAATAATGTCACCAAGCCAATTCATATACACAAAACCTCGCAATGTAAACACTACCTTACAATGTTCATGCAGAAACCAAGGATATCCAAGAGCAAATGTGGAGCCCGCAAAGGAGGAAATAAAGCTAGGAGTTAATGAGATCCGTCGTTCCTCTGCGGAATTGAAATAAACTCAAAATATGGTTGCCTCTGTTTTAAATTCGGTGTGGCTGCAATGCTAGATCCATATTCATTGATGTTCGTTTGCAGCATTGGCAGGATCGGCACACCCAAATATATTTGTAATCCAAATAGTGGTATGTTCCAAATTGCGAGAAATGGACCTTTTAAACCCAGGCTTGGGAGAAGATGGGTTATATATTCCTGTTGGTCGCCTGACGGAGTTTCCATATACCTACGGTTCAAAACAGAGCCCACACATGTGATTTATGATGTTGCATTAACTTCGTCGATATGACTTGCATTTGCCATGAAAAGATGGTACAAACCTGATCCTTTTGGAAGACACCTCTGAGGAAGCTTGGGAATCTCCCAGCAAAACGGGACTAAGCTTGGTATATGGAAATGGTTTATCACACGGCAAAGCTCAAGGCTTTGGAAGTTGTGAAAATGCATAAAGGAAGAGACCATCAGGAACATTCACTCCAACCCCCCTTCTGCCATGCAGGAACACACAATCAAAGCACCCCTAACAGATGGTCATCCAGCTTTTGCATGAAAACCTCCGGAGAAGGGTACTCCACCACGCTTCCAGACAATATATTCTGCTGCCAAACAGCTCTTACAATCAGGAAGTAATTTCTAATGTTTAGGTGGACTCTCTTAGCATACAATTTATTTTATTTATTTATGAATTCGATTTGGAGCCCAGAGCGGTTTACAACATAAAATCAATAAAAACATCAAAACAGATAAAAGACGTATACCCAAAAGCCCCACTCCCCACAATAACCCCGGCAAGCAGCAATATGCAGAAGCAATACATGGCAGGACGGTATGTTGGCAGCTGGCAAATAGGAGGCATCAGTTGGGACCAAATGCCTGCCTATATAACCAAGTCTTCACAGACTTGCGAAAGGCCAACAAGCCCTGTAGTGCTCGTATCTCCTCTGGCAGAGAATTCCAGAGGGTCGGAGCGGCCACTGTAAATGCTCTCTGCCGAGTGCTCGACAGCCTACAGATCTTAATACTAGGGACCTCTAGTAGATTAAGCCCCTCTGAGCGCAGTGATCTTCTGGGTTTATATGGGGTAAGACGCTCCCTCAGGTACACTGGCCCCAAACCATGTAAGGCCTTGAAAGTTAGAAATAACACCTTGAAGGAGACCCGGAATTCAATGGGAAGCCAGTGCAGTGCACGCAGGAGTCCATTTAACCTAGAAAATGCTCAAAACGATTCTGTCATATATGCCTTCTCTTACCATACTTTCTTTGGTTCTCATTGGAATTAGTTGGCAACTTATTTATTTATTTACATCCATCATTTATATTCCGCCCCTCTCACCCTGCAGGGGACTTATTAAGGTGTGTGTGTGCATGAGAGAGAGAGAAAAACTCTGGCAGGTAGGCTGCATTTTCTTAGTGAAGTAAACATTCTGTATTGCTCAACTGTAGCCAATACATTCTTATTCCCCTGTTTTCTTTAGTTGGTTGGAAACTGCAGCCTCCGTGTTTTGTTAGTTGGATTACAACGGCCTGGGGATTCTTGTACAGTTCAAAACATACCGTATATATCTCAATGTAAGCCGAGTTTTTCAGCCCTTTTGGGGGGCGGAAAAAAACCTTCCTCGAGTCAAGGGGCAATGGAGCCTGGAGGTGAGGCTCCAAAGTCAGTTGCACTTCGCCTCCATGGAGGCGAACATTGTAAGGTAGTGTTTACATTGCGAGGTTTTGTGTATATGAATTGGCTTGGTGACATTATTGTACCTTTACATACATATCTGTTTGAAATAATATGTGTATGAAAACATAATAATAGAACTATATGATTTACAATTCAGATATTGTGTAATCTCTTCATACTATAGAATATTTACTCAATATACCTGGTTTCCTATGTGTGTTATATAATTTATTCACACTGTCATTACTTGCTGTAATAGCTGATATAGTGGAAGCAACCAAGTTGGCCCACCCATAACTGGCAGGCAGTGCCTAAGGCACGGGGAGTGGGTGGGTGGGAGGCAATTTAAGACTGCTCTGCCCCCTGCTTTGCTCTTTGCTTCAGTGTGATGTAGGAGGCAGGCTCCTATTCGGGCATCCTTCCTTGCTGCATCCCTCCCCATTTCCAGATAGTAGGATTCCCACTGCTTTGCCTATATACCGTATAGGTTATTTTCAATGTTTGAAAATATACATAAGAAGCACAATGGGGCAAGAAAGACTGACTGGACTCTTGAGTGTCGACTGAAGTTTATTGATGGAGCCTGATTTCTGTCAAAGTGTATTGACACAGTTTTCAAGTGTTTCCAACAGACATTGTGGTATTATTTTGTAACCACTGAATTACCAATTAACAGTCATTTTCAGTTATTTTTAGGACTTGAAACTTAACTAAAATAGACAATACCTTTAATTAAGTCTGTATAAAATATAGAATTGAAGGAGTTAATGAGCTTAAATTGTGCTAAATGCTGAAATGTTAGTTTGAAATGAAAGTGCCTCTTTGCAAAAGTGAACAAAAAGAATGAAGGCAAAGGGGAGATTGTGTGTTCCAGATAGCACAGGATGTTATAATTTCAGTGACCTGACAATTTAATGCTTATCAAGTGACAAATAATATAAATGTTTATCTATGCTGGCACCGCATATGAGAGCGTATGTAGTAGCTTATTAGGTTACAGTGTCAAGATGGAAAATACTGAGAAAAGCATGTTTTTAAGAACCTGATTGGAGAAGAGATGTGAGGAGAAAGGTTATGCCATACCTAGTGAAAAAAATGTATAAAAGATAATAGGAAGAATGTAGCGCCACGGGGCAGCTCTTTGTTTGAAGGCACTCATTGTCTTCAGTTGTTTTCGTCCCTGCGTGGCCACGCTTGAAAATAAAAGATTTTCCTACTTCACCTAAAAGAGACTGGTTGCGTTTTACTTTTGATTGCCTGCTCTGCAGGACCTAAGTTTTGGGGGTTCTCTTTCAGAATGAACCATACTATTTAAATTATTTTGTGTTATGGAACTACATGATTCGCTAAAAAAAGTTTCAACCCCCCCTCCCCCCAAAACCCGAAGGGTAACCCTGCTTAACACCGAAGATCAGACAGGATCTGGTGCTTTTAGGGTTTTCAACATCTATAATTTGTATAATCATGTAATTCCTGCCCCTGATGTGCATTAATGTAGATCTTTCTCTTTATAAATCTCATTGCTTAAATGTCATATTTATGGGCAGTCTAATTCTCCACTTTCATGTTTATTTTCCCCACAAGGCAATTGGATTCTTAAAGTTGGTGCAGCAAATGCCTTTACTTCAAGCAGAGGTACAGAAGCTATGACTTTTCACATATTTGGGCAGGCCCGGATTACCTATAAGGCCACCCTAGGCTGTGGCCTAGGGGCGCAAGCCGAAGGGGGTGCAGGTTATGGACCCCCCAAAAATGGTGTCTCAGCCCGCCCCTGAGGGCGAAACGTCAGGAGAGCATGCTTCTGGGAGGAAACGGGGAGAGCGTGCTTCTGGGAGGAAACCTCCAGCGAGGTCTCCCTCCCTCCCAGATGAGCGCTGGCGGAGGAGAGCACGCCCGGCTGCAGGTGCCTGCCCCAGAGGGAAGCCTCCTCCACTTGGGCGGGGAAGAGGGCTCGGCGGCGGCCTGAGGAGGCAGCAAAAGGTGGGAAAGGAGGCCACTCACCAGGATGCTGCCCTTTCGGCAGAGGCAGCTCTTCTCCTGCCTCTGCGCCTTCCTCCTCCTCCTCCTTGGATTTCGGCACAACAGGACAAAGAGTGGTGGCTCGGAGGCCAGTCGCACGCCAGCAGCCCAGTCTCTTCTCACGGGGCTGCTGCCGTGCGCCTGTCCTCCGAGCCGCCACTCTTCGTCCTGTTGCACCAAAATCCGGAGAGGAGGAGGAAGGCGCGGGAGCCGCAGGCGGCAAGGCTGGGGATCTGCAGGGGCTCCTCTCTGTGCCTTGCCTTTCCTTCCTTACCCGCTGCAAAGGCTGTCGGCGGAGGATGCTGACGGGGCGGGCAAAGTGGGCTGGAGGAAATGGCGGCCGTTTTGCCCACCCCGCCAGCATCCTTCGCCGACAGCCTTTGCAGCGGGCAAGGAAGGGAAGGCTAAGCACGGAGAGGGGCCCCTGCAGATCCCCAGCCGCGGCTCCCACGCCTTCCTCCTCCTCGGATTTCGGCGCAAGTGCAACAGGACAAAGAGTGGCGGCTCGGAGGCCAGGTAGGCACGTGCCAGCCGAAAGGGCAGCGTCCTGGGTGAGTGGCCTCCTTTCCCGCCTTTTGCTGCCTCCTCGGGGGAGAGGGAGAGAGAGGGGGGTGCAGTAGGGGGCGTAATTCCAAAGTGTGGCCTAGGGCGCAAAAATTTGTTAATCCGGGCCTGTATTTGGGTCCACAGTTCCCATCATCCCCAGTCACATGGCTAATGGGATCTGTAGTCCAGGAGTTTCAATGTGATTCATTTGCACCTAGTTTGTTTCCAAAGCAGCTTCATTCTTTGATAGCCATCTGGGAAATATATATATATATATATATATATATATATATATATATATATATATATATATATATATATATATACACTGTGTGTGTGTACAGTATATATATATCTAAATAGGTTTTCAATATCTAAAAAGAATACTTTAATCAAAAGTTTAATCATTAAAAAATATCTTGTAACACACCAGTACTTTAGAAAACCAGCAAAAAATGATGTCATTACTAGACCGTGCTTGGTATTTTACTTTTAAAAAATTAGCCCATTTGAAATTTTTGAAAATATAAAACTATCCTTTTTTATAAATCTCATTCTTATAAAAGATAAACTGAATTCATAGTCATCACACTCCCTAATGCCACAGACTTAACTCTATAATGAAAGAGAATAAGAAGAAAAACAACAATTACTTGCTCATTACACATTTCAGCTGCCTGTCCAATTGAATACTTATTTCTCCTTTCCTGGCTTGGGAATTTGGGTGGCCTACCCTTTTAGACCTCAAATGTCTGCAACTGTACATGAAGGTTTAAATTGCATGCAGAGGTAACTATTGTTTCTGGATTACAGTACTGCCTCACTTACATAAAAGTAATTCCCATTACGATGCACACAAAACTAGGCTCAGTTCTCATTACAGAGATCTGAAAACAGTCACTGACATAGTCAAAGCCTGTGTTAAGTCCTTCTGTGTGTTTTAGGATCTCATCACACTAGAGCAGTGTTTCCCAACCTTTTTTGAGCAGCGGCACACTTTTTACATTTACCAAATCCTGGGGCACACCACCAACCAAAATGACACAAAATGACACTCTAACACAGTAATACATATAGTTAGTATGTTTTTGAATGTATTTATACACTCAGTGTGAAACCTGGGCCTGTTTTGATGAACACAACATAGATATCCTGGCAGGAATAGCAGAAAGACACAAACTTCCCAAACAGAACTCCCATAACCAAGAGAAAATACTACGGTATAAGAGTTTGGGGGGCATTGACCTTGGGTTTTGGAGTTGTAGTTCACCTATATCCAGAGAGCACTGTGGACTCAAACAATGTTGAATCAGGACCAAACTTGGCCTGAATACTCAATATGCCCAAATGTGAACACAGATGGAGTTTGGGGGAAATAGACCTTGACATTTGGGAGGAAGGATGAGGAAGGCTGGCGAGGGAGTCCCTCACGGAATCCCACCTGTATTTCCTTCCTTCGAGGGCCCTCCTGCCAGGCCCCGACCCTTTCCCCTGCGGAGGAAGGCCCCTTCTCCCCTTTAGGGACCTTCCTCCCCAAGGGGAAGGGCGCCACGGGGCCTTGCCTGGGACGCAGCAGGGCCGAGATAGGGTGCTTCCGGAAGCAGCTGGCTCCTTCGCTTCCTTCACCGTGGCACGAGGAAGGTGAATGCATCTGCCACCCGTGGGATCTAATGCGCATGCGCCCAGAGAAGTGCACCTCCACTGCCGTTCCCCTCCCTCCCTCGATTGTAGGCTGGCTGGGGAAACGGCCGAAGGAGGCGGCGCCCCAGCCCCTTCTTCTTTGCCACTGCCCGACCCTTCCTCCTCCTCCTCCCCCAAGCAGCAGCAGGAGTTCGGCAGGAGCGGGGAGAAAGGGGGGAAGAGAGGTTTTTCCATGGCATACCAGGTGATCGCTCACGGCACACTAGTGTGCCGCGGAACAGTGGTTGGGAAACACTGCACTAGAGAATGAATCCATTTTAAATCTGGATTCTGCCCCCCTGCAGAATTCTGGGGTTTGTAGTACAGGGAAGAGCCTTTAACAGCCTCACTGAACTACAAACCCCAGAATGCTGCAGGAGGCAGAATCCGGATTTTAAGTGGATTAATTCTCTAGTGTGATGAAGTAGTTAAAAGCCAAAGCATGAGAGGTCTCACAGCCAACTTTTTGCAGTTTTGTTTTTCCTTCCATGGAGAAGGATAATTCTGAGATGGTACAGAAGAAACATGTGATTCTCCAGCTGCTGTTGGGCTGCAAAATTAGATTTCGTTCCAGAGCTGTTTAGGAGGATATGTACACTCTGCCAACTCATTTTCAATCTCAGGGGGAAGAAAGTCCCCTTCTGACAGAATCCGGTCTTGGAGATTCAAGTCAACCAGAAACATTACTCAAATGTAATTCTCAGAAAACCCTTCCCCCAGAAAGGCTGTTACAAGGAGACGGGTGGCATGCCCTTTGGTATTTCAGCTAAATAAACCACCCACTGCTACCAACTGCTCTCTTCCTCTGTTTCAAGGACCTCCAAAAACAGCCAAATCATAATCTCTGGATGGAGCCAAGTCCCCTCAAGCTAACCAGCCTTTCTTAGAAGTTAGTAACTGGCAGCTTGAGAGGCTTATCTCTCACGCAATGCTTGTCCGTCTAAACTCCAACCCGAAACCACAATCGCCACCCATGGTTTTTATCCTTGTCTTTTACATTTAAATAATTTAATGTAATTCTACCGATGGCCGAATCGTATTGCAACTATCTCTTTTTTTGCAATGGGTTATTGATGTGTGTTTTATCTGTACTTGTTGTCTTGGTTTAAGCTTCCTTTGTGGGAGGCAAGGCAGAATACAAATTAATAACGAATAATGGTTTCCTTGGCTATTTGACAAGAAATCTTCACCTGGGTTCCCAAGGTAGAAGGCAAGGTGTGGAAAGGGCATGGAAAGGTGTTGAAAGAAGGCAGCTAAAAAGGCAAACAACCTTTGCCTGAGAGCCTGTCCAGACAAAATACAGAGCAAAATAAACAGAACAAAGATTAAACACGGGATCCAAGTTTAAAATTCCTGATTAAAACTGGCTTTAAAGGCATTGGACCTATTTCAAACATAAGACTCGGAAGGGATGGATCACTCCTTTAAAATTCAGACAAAAACCTAGAGTGGATTCGCTGTCCTTCATAATCAAGGAACAGGCCCGGATTAAGCAATTTTGGCGCCCTAGGCTACACTTTCAAATTATGCCCCCAAACCTCTACTGCACCCCCCCTCCTCACGGCTCCGTGCGCCTCCTTCTTCCTCTGCGTGCCCCGGGGGCGAGCCTTCTCTTCCTCCTCCTCCTTGCCACACACCCGGCGTCGCGGAGGAGGAGGAAGCCAGGCACATGGCGAGCAGGAGGAAGAAGCAAGGATGGCTCGCCCCAGAAACAAGCCATCCCTTGCTTCTTTCTGCTCGCCATGCGCCTGGCTTCCTCCTCCTCCTCGCCGGGCACCCGGCGTCGTGGAGGAGGAGGAAGCCGGGCGCATGGCGAGGAGGAGGAAGAAGCAAGAGATGGCTCACCCCTGGAAGCGAGCCATCCCTTGCTTCTTCCTCTTGCTCGCCATGTGCCTGGCTTCCTCCTCCTCCTCCTTGCCATGTGCCCGGTGTCGCGGAGGAGGAGGAAGAGAAGCCCCGCCTCCAGGGCACGCGGAGCCACGAGGAGGTGCGGGGGGGCACCAAGGAGGAGTGCAGGAAAGGGGAGGGGGCGCGGGGCGGGCGTGTATGGCATGCAAGCGCAGAAGCGCCCGAAGATCGAACTATTTTTAATTTTTTTAAAAATTGGGGGGTCCGGACCTGCCGCCCCCTCACCCATGGCTGCTGCCCTAGGCCATGGCCTAGGGTGGCCTTATGGATAATCCGGGCATGTCAAGGAACCCGCACATTGTCTCTACTACGCAATGCTAAGCAGCCTGGCTTTCATCCCACAAGCTGCCGTCTAAGGGCCCTTCCAGGCTGCCCTTTATCCCAGACTCTGATCCCAGGTTTTCTGCTTTAAACTGAATTATATGAGTCCACACTGCCAGATAATCTGGCATAAACAGAAAACCTGGGATCATAATTCCTAGATGTGGAAGGTTGCCAGTTCTTGGGGGTATCATTATAAGGCTCTGTCAAAGCCAAGAAACAGAAAAGGCAGGAAAATTGTAATATATATGTGTGAGCTTCTTACATACTTAAAACATTAGGAGGAAACTTGGCTGGCAAACAAAGCATGGGAGCTACAGAACTAGGAAGACTCTGAGAACAGATTCTGGTCAAACCACAAACTTATTTATGTATTTATTTCAATTATTTATAACCTGCCCTTCTCTACCCCCAAAGTGGGACTCAGGGTGTCTAACAAAAGGCTCCCCTGTTGTGCCAGCTCCACTGGCTACCAGTTTGCTACCGGGCACAATTCAAAGTGCTGATTTTGGCCTTTAAAGCTCTAAACAGTTCTGGTCCAACTTACCTGTCCGAATGCATCTCTCCCTATGAACCATCAAGATGCTTAAGATCATCCGGAGAGACCCTGCTCTCGGTCCCGCCTGCTTTGCAGGCGCGTCTGGCGGGGACGAGAGACAGGGCCTTCTCAGTGGTGGCTCCTCGGCTTTGGAACTCCCTTCCTAGTGACATCAGATCGGCCCCCTCCCTCCTGACATTTCGTAAGAAAGTCAAGACTTGGCTGTTCGAGCAAGCATTCGCAGACAAACTTTAATTAATCGATATCAAAGGATTAGTATGACGATGAAACGGAAACCGATTTTAAGATTGTGGAGCTGAGATTTGTATTTTGTAGTTTTAACTGTTAAATTATATGGTTTTAAATTACTGTTTTTATCTTATTATGATGTATTGTATATGGGCACTTGCTGCCGCTTGTTCACAGCCTCGAGTCACCTTCGGGCTGAGAGAGGTGGTATAGAAGCATGGCAAATAAATAAATAAATAAATAAACAATTCAATACCACAAATACAATTGATAAAACAACATTACATCATAAAAATACATTAAAACAGCTTAAAACCAATTAAATACCAATAATTAAAAATATACATAGTCCAAATTATGTAGTGATAGGGTTGTCCGAAGCCAGTCCACATTCCGTTTTTATAACACTGTCATCATTTGTTGTCTGCCTGCTGCTCAATATCTAACCAATGCCTGGTCCCATAGCCACATCTTTAACTTTTTCCTAAAGGAAAGGAGGGAAGAGGTTGATCTAATTTGGCTGGGGAGCGAGTTCCACAGGCGAGGGGCCACCACCGAGAAGGCCCTGTCTCTCATCCCCACCAAACGTATTTGCGACAAAGGTGGGACCGTGAGCAGAGCCTCCCCAGAGGATCGTAAATTTTGAGGTGGGACATAAGGGGAGATACGTTCGAACAAGTAAGCTGGGCCAGAACCGTAAAGGTGTTGATACAGCTAAAAAATACGAAGTCCATAATGCAAATATTTGTGCAATTTAGTCTAAATGTGCAAGCTAGTCTAGATATCTTCATCAGTCGAGGTATTTTTTTATAAACCTATTTTTAGACACAGTGGAGAAAATTGAGTCCATATACCCTAAGGGCATCAGACCCAGTGTGTTGATGTGTTCTCTTTGACAAGTGATGAATCAGCCCCTTTCAGAAGGAATTTGTGAGCTGACCTATCAAGCAAGTCGGTTTCTGCCTTCACTCCCCAGCACTTCCAGATAGGAATCTGAAACTCTGAAAGGTGTTTTCTGTTACTGTAGGTCAGGGTGGGCAGAATATTGTCCTGAGGTTGAATGTGTGTCTCAAAGCTCTTGTACAGTCATCAGCCCTTCCCAAGACTGTGGTTCTCAACCTCTGGTATGGGGCATTTCAAAATCCCCACCCTGCACAGCAAATAGCAAGGGATTCAAGGGATTGAAGTCCTATACATCTAGAGCAGTGTTTCCCAACCAGTGTGCTGTGGCCATGAGTGATCATCAGGTGTGCCATGGGAAATTGGCACTCTCCTCCCTCCCTAGCAGCCCCCTCACAGGTTTCAAGAAACAAATTGAGCCTCTCCGATTGTAAATGTATTTTTAAAAACGATTTTACTGGATTTTTTTAGAGTTGCCTCCCCCCCCAAGGAACTGTTTATAACAGCTTCATGACATCCATAATTAACTGGAAGCAAGTTTCACTCAGGGTGAAATTTCACAAAGGTCTGGAGAACAAGCTCTATGAGGAGCGGATTGAAGAGCTGGGCATGTTTAGCCTGAAGAAGAGAAGGCTGAGAGAAGACATGATAGCCATGTATAAATATGTGAGAGGAAGTCATATATATGTTGTGTTCATCGAAACAGGCCCAGGTTTCACACTGAGTGTATAAGTACATTAAAAAACATTACTGTATTATTATAAGTACATTAAAAAACATTACACAGTATTACTGTGTTAGAGTGTCATTTTGTGTCATTTTGGTTGGAGGTGTGTCCCAGGACTTTATAAATGTAAAAAATGTGCCATAGCTCAAAAAAGGTTAAAAAACACTGTTCTAGAGGACCAAAAATTGAGATCACTGGTCCAAGGGGCAATATGGAATTATCTGGGACTATCTTTTCAGCATGGCATAGTTGTTTGGACATTTGAGAGCAGCACAGAAAGTCTCACTTGGCCATTAAAACCCATTTGGTAACCTTGGGGAAGTTACACTTTTATCCTCAGAAAGCCCCATGACCGGGTCATCACAAGTCATGAACAAACCGAAGACACACAACAACAACAAAAACAACCTTCTCTGAACACACTGGAGCTCACTTTGAGAGAAAATTCTTTAGGGCGTTCCAGAGGTGGGGAGCAATCATGGAGAAGGTCCCCTCTCTCATTCCCACCAACCCGTGCTTGAGATGGGGGGTGGGACCGAGTTGTGTTGGTTTGTATACAGAGATGCGGTTTTTTAAATAATAATAATAATAATAATAAACTTTATTTCTATATCGCCCTATCTCCACAAGGGGACTCACGGTGGTTTACAACAGAAAATTGGCAAACATTCAATGCCAGCATAACATAACAAAGAGATCAAATTATAAACAGTAAAATAAACAACATCAGGTGTACTTCTAGAACAACTCAAAAATAACATACTTAGAAATTTAAATATATAAATCAAACATTTAGAACATGTTTACTACTAAATCTAATAATAGCAAATAGTCAAAACATTAAAAGTAAAAAGACATTTACAAATCAAGGTGAGGTCCAAGTCAGAGTGTTAAGATGCTGACCGAATAAAATTATTATATTGCACAATTCCACAAGTTAAAAAGGACATATAGGCATATTAATCTTCTTACCATCTCCCTCCCACAAACGCCTCCCCATAACATCCACCCCCATTCTTTATGCCCTCCCAGAGATTCCCAGATCCCCACAATTAAGGAGTCCTCTGAATACTGTTTAAGCACAGGAATGCAAGCCAGGTCTTCATTGGCCCCAGGCAGGAGTTCTAAGGTAGAGTTCTTACCCTCTAGATGTTTCTGCTGCTCAGCAAATAGTCTGGGCCTGAACCATTTATGCTTGATAGATAATAACCATCACTTTCTATTTAGCACAGAAGCAGACCAGCAGCTAGGGGAGCTGCCGTAGTAGTATGGGTGTTGTCTGCTCATGTACTCCATGTACTCTTTACTATGCCATTGTATATACTGTAATATAATCGTTCCCAACCTCTTTTTGGCCAGGGACCACTTTGACCAGGGTTAGGGTGGTATGACCATGGAGGTATGTACAGCCAGATAAGACTAGACGTAATACTTAATACCAGGGCCGTAGCCAGGATTTTGTTTCGGAGGGGGCTGAGTTTGGGGCGGGGGGGGCTGAGACTGGGTGGAAGAGGGTCTACCCTAGCAAATCTTTTGTATTGTTATCCCAATAACCCCATGAATGTGGGATATAATGAGCATGGTGATCAGATCATGATATGAATAAACATAACAGTTTAAATAATGTACCAGTAAGGCCTTTTCGCGGACCACTCTGAGAATTTCGGGGGCTGAAGCCCCTTAGCCCCCCTGGCTACATGCCTGTACCTTTACTTTACAATTATTATTTGAAATCATTCTCATTCATCATCATAGTCTATGTTGGATGGGCTTTGCTGGGACTTGCAACCCATTGACATGGGGAAGGGGAATTGTTTTCACCTTCATCTTATATTATCAAGTTCCAGGAAGTGCCTTTTTGTGATTGCTAGGTGCATGTGCTGTAACTTGTTCATTTTTACAAATTTGAATACAGTAACCTAAACACCCTGCCTGATTTTGGAAGGGAAGCAGGGTCAACCATGGTTAGTACTTGGATGGGAATCTGTTAAAACAACAAAATAAATATACACCCTGCGTATACCTTTACCACCCACCCACCCCACCCACAGTATATGTTCACACACATACAATCCCCAGTTCAAATTATTTATTTATTTATTTAATTATTATTAATTCACACTTGTTAGTCACCACTTCCAGTGTGGCTCGGGGCGACTTACATAGCGAAAGCACAGGCAAACACAGTCATAAAACAGTAAAATCACAGTAAAAACACAATAAAATAGTACAAGGTATTACTAGTTGGTATACAACCCAACACAAGCTGTGTGCAAGAATTGCAGAGGCCATTAGCAGAGGGTCAGCGGCTTTAGTCCCCAAAAGCCTGTCAAAACAGGAGCGTTTTGCACACCTTCCAGAATGCCAAAAGATCTGAGATGGCCCGGATGTTAGAAGGCAGTGCATTCCACAGAACAGGGGCAACTACCGAGAAGGCCCTCCTTCTTGTGGCCGCAAGACGGTACCGTTTAAAACTGGGAACATCCAAGAGTTTGTGTTTTTTTTTAATTTCCACCATTTCTACCCCGCATCTTCTCAACCCCCGAGGGGGGACTCAGAGCGGCCTCACAATGGCAACAATTCAATGCCCAAAACACAGTAAACATATTCAGACTCAGTAGTTCAGACTCAGAACGTAGTGGCCTAGTGGGACAGTATGGGATGAGGCGGTCCCTGAGGTACACTGGCCCCAGACCGTTCAAGGCCTTAAAGGTTAGTACCAACACCTTGAAAGTGATCCGGCATTCCACCGGTAGCCAGTGCAGCTCGCTAAGGATCGGCGTAATATGGCTGGACATAGTTACACCAGCCAGCAGCCGAGCTGCCACATTCTGGACCAGTTTCAGTTTCCGGATCACCAGCAAAGGAAGGCCAATGTAGAGAGAATTACAGTAGTCTAGTCTTGAGATGATCGTGGCTTGGACCACTATGGCTAGGTCGTGACGGGAAAGGTAGGGAGCCAACTTCCTCACCTGACGGAGATGGAAAAAAGCTACTCTACTGACCATGGAGATGTGCGCCTCCATTGTCAGTTGAGAGTCCAGAATGATGCCGAGACTCTTAGCTGTTGACGACAGACATAATGTCATTCCGTCCAGGGTAGGAAGTTGGATCTCCACCGACCCCGGGCGGCCCAGCCACAGGATCTCCGTCTTAGCTGGATTCACCTTCAACCTACTGGCTCGCAGCCATCCAGTAACGGCTTCAAGGCACTGATGGAAATTATCAGGTACAGATTCGGGCCGGCCCTCCATCCCCAGAACGAGCTGGGTATCATCCGCATATTGGTGACACTCCAGCCCGAAGCTACGAACCAGCCGAGCAAGCGGTCGGACATACTGTAGATGTTAAATAATAGAGCAGAGAGGATTGCCCCCTGAGGGACCCCACAGAAGAGTCGGGAACCCCCGGAGACGTCCTCGCCCCTCTTCACTCGCTGTGAGTGGTTCCGGAGGAAGGAGGACAGCCAGTTTAAGACCGTCCCCCTCACTCCAGCTCCGGTAAGGCGGTGGGTCAAAAGATCGTGGTCGACTGTATCGAATGCTGCTGTGAGGTCCAATAACACAAGCAGCGCCGATCCGCCTTGATCAAGCTGGCAATGTAGCTTGTCTGTGATGGAGACCAGGATCGTCTCCATCCCATGCCCCGAACGGAAGCCGGACTGGAAGGGGTCTAGCCAAGTTGCGTCATCCAGGAAGGACTGCAACTGCTCCATTGCTGCGCTCTCAATTACCTTTCCCAGAAATGACAAATTCGAGACTGGGCGGTAATTGGAAGGGACCGTAGGATCTAATCCCGGCTTCTTCAGCAATGGAGCGACCACGGCCTCTTTCAAACCCTCTGGAAACACTCCTTGCTCAAGGGAGGTTTTAAATAGTCTCAACAGAGGGTCTCGCAACCCCTCCAAGCAAGCTTTCACAAGCCAGGAGGGGCATGGATCGAGGGAGCACGTGGTCGAACGAGTTGCAGTAACTATCGTATCGACAGCTTCTGCGTCCAGTGGCTGAAACCGGTCGAAGGTGGGCCCAGGAAGAGGCCACAGAGTCTCAAGTTCGCTAACTGTATCAAGTGTGGCAGGAAGGTCCCGGTGGAGGGGAGAAATCTTGTCTGCAAAAAAGCTCTGAAAAACCTTGGCAAAAAGGGCTGGTAGGGACCATCGTTAAAGACCTAATTATTTGAACAATTGTGCCGGGCGTGAGCTAGCAGACGCTATCAAGGTCGCATAGTACAAATTTTTCGCTTCCTTGATAGCACGCTCATAAGCATCCATAAAAAGCTTATAAGCTGATTTCGTACCTCCGTCACGGAGTTTCCTCCACATGCTCTCTAGCCGTCTCTTCTCCCACTTCATCGATCGGAGCTCCTCGGTACACAGAAGGTACACAGAAGAAGCTTCCACAGAGATATTCCCAATGTGACAAAGACAGACCTGCAGCACTACAATAATGTACAGTGTTGCTAAGTTTTGTGCTGCAGCACTTAAAATTAGACGGATGATGATTGACTCCACAAGGCGATACCCCATTCGGAATGTAGAGAAACCTATCACAGCTGAAATGCTACTAGACTTGTAATGTGCCCTTCCATCCCCTTTAGTGCCCCCCAGTGCTTTGACCCCTCCTATCAGACTCCCCACTCTTGGTTCCATACCTGTTACATTGACCTGTGTTTTCAAACTGTGATTTTAAACTGTTTTCTAAACTGTTTTTAAATAACTGCCTCACTGGGGAGCTGTGTTTCCCCTTCTCAAGGCACTTGTGCCCTGCTTTGTGCTACTCAGTGACCATAATAAAGTTTTGAATTGTACTGATAGACCTGTATGCATAATTTGGAACTGTGTCCTAACTTCAGCCTTGTAACGCAGAGGCTGTCTCTTTCATGGGAAGATGTACACCCAACCCCCCACTATTTGCATGACCTCTGGACCATACCCAGAGCCTCTTAAGTAGGAAGAAAGGTCTTTATTTTAAGGTCACAGAGCCCTAAGTTATGGGAAACGGCTGCACCACAAGCTTCAGTAAGTGGTTTCAGGATACAGGAGTTGGTAGTATTCAGGGAGAGAGATGAGAAGCCCAAGCAGGTCTAGGCTGGGAGTGTTAGTGAATCAAGGAGCAGGCAAGACCACAAGCAAGAACAAGAAGACATCTCTGCTAAGACATAAAAGGGGTTTCATTGAAACTACCTAAGTCCACTGCTTACCTGATCAACCAGTTTTGCCTTCCCATTGGTAGAAAACACGTTCTCATCTCTGGTTTCTCTGGAGTCCCACCTTTCTTGGATGTCCTGCCAAAAAGTCCTCAGTCCAGCAGTTGCTCAGGTCTTTTCCCACAGCTCCCACAAACAAATCCCCTCTCGGGCATTGTCTGACTCTCATTTCCCTATCCACAGTTCTTTTGTTGACTTTTTCATCCCTCCTCACTCCAGAGGCTTTAACTGAGCCCGGCGGCTGATTTGTCTTTCCTCTTGAGAACAATTAGCAAGGAACAGGCCAGGCAATGCCTATGGGGAGACTTATTTTTCTATCTCATCCAAGCATCGATTTGACTTTTTGGCTGAAAAACCTAGGACTCACCACATAAAGAAAGCAAAGATTGCATGGATGCCACAGGTACAGTCATGGGAGTGTCTGACCATCTTTCTTGTTTGCAGAAGTACCTTCCAGGAAATAGGTGGGATGTATATATAAAATAGTTATAGTGTTCTTGGGGAAAACATTGATTATCTGGATCCAGCGCAGTCTGGCTTCAGGCTGGGACATGGCAATAAAACAGCCTTGGTCGCCTTAGTGGCTGATCTACACAGGGAACTGGACAAGGGGAGTGTGTCCCTGTTCGTTCTCTTGTATCTCTCAACGGCTTTCAATACCATAGACCAGTGTTTTTCAACCTTTTTTGAGCCGCGGCACATTTTTTTACATTTACAAAATCCTGGGGCACACCACCAACCAAAATGACACAAAATGACACTCTAACACAGTAATACATATAGTTAATATGTTTTTAAATGTACTTGTACACTCAGTGTCAAACCTGGGCCTGTTTTGATGAACACAACATATATATGACTTCCTCTCACATATTTATACATGGCTATCAAGTCTTCTCTCAGCCTTCTCTTTTTCAGGCTAAGCATGCTCAGCTCCTCATAGAGCTTGTTCTCCAGACCTTTGTGAGATTTCACCCTGAGTGAAACTTGCTTCCAGTTAACTATGGAAGTCATGAAGCTGTTATAAACAGTTCCTTGGGGGAGGGGGGCTCTCGAAAAAACCAGTAAAATAGTTTTTTAAAACCAAACCATTTCCAAGCAGAGAGGCTCGATTTGTTTCTTGGAAACCTGTGAGGGGGCTGCTAGGAGGGGGGAGACTGCCAATTTTCCACGGCACACCTGATGATCGCTCACGGCACACTGGTTGGGAAACACTGCCGTAGACCATGGTACCTTCTGGGACACCTCATGGGAATGGTACTTGGAAGTACTGTTTTGCAGTGGCTCCAGTCCTTCCTGGAGGGCCGTTTTCAGAAGGTGTTGGGGAGGGACACCAGCTCAGCCCCACAGCCTTTGTCTTGTGGGTCCTGCAGGGCTCAGTGTTGTCCCCCATGCTGTTTAATATCTACATGAAGCCACTGGGAGAGATCATCCAGAGTTTTGGAGCTCGATGCCATCTGTATGCAGATGATGTCCAACTCTATCACTCCTTTCCACCTGCTACTAAGGAGGCTGCCAAGTCCTGAACTTGTGCATGGCAACTGTGATGATCTGGATGAGGGCAAATAAATTGAAAGAAAATCCAGACAAGACGGAGGTACTCCTGGTCAGTTGGAAGGCTGAACAAGGTATTGGGTTACAGCCTGTGCTGGATGGGGTTACACTCCCCCTAAAGACAGGTTTGCAGCTTGGGGGTGATCCTAGATTTATTGCTGAGCCTGGAATCCCAGGTCTCAGTGGTGGACAGCAGAGCTTTTGCACAATTAAAACTTGTGCACCAGTTGCCCCTGTAACTTGGGAAGCCAGAATTGGCCACGGTAGTCCACGTTCATGTTACAGCCCAAATAGACTACTGCAACACACTCTACATGGGGTTGCCCTTGAAGACTCTTCAAAAGCTTCAAGTGGTTCAACAGGTGGCAGCCAGATTCCTCACTGAAGTGACATATAGGGAGCACACAACCCCCCTGTTATGTCAGCTGCACTGGTTGCCAGTCTGCTCCTGAACACAATTCAAAGTGCTGGCTTTATCCTATAAATTCCTAAATGGTTCTGGTCCAGCTTACTTGTCCAAACATATCTCCCTCAATGAACCATCTCAGTTATCAAGATCTTCAGGGGAGGCTCTGCTCTTCGTCCCACCTCCTTCACAGGATCGGTTGGTGGGGACAAGGGACAGGGCCTTCTCAGGGGTGGCCCCTCAGCTATGGAACTACCTCCCCAGTGAGATTCAATCAGCTCCTTGCCTTCTGGCTTTCAGAAAGAAAGTAAAAATGTGGCTATGGGATCAAGCCTTCAGGTAGTAACTGTAGTGCAATAAATGAATACAGAATTTGTGCAACCACTGGAATGGCTCTTGATTATGATCTTGCACTGTGTGGTTTTTTAATAATTGGTATTTTAATTTTTTGGTTTTAATGCAAATGGTTATTTAATTGTATGTTGTTTCTAGGGCATTTAGAAACCCCTATATTTAGACAAAGTAGAGAAAATTGAGTCCATATATCCTAAGGGCATCAGACCCAGTGTGTTGATGTGTTCTCTTTGACAAGTGATGAATCAGCCCCTTTCAGAAGGAATTTGTGAGCTGATCTATCAAGCAAGTCGGTTTCTGCCTTCATTCCCCAGCCCTTCCAGATAGGAATCTGAAACCCTGAAAGATGTTTTCTGTTAATGTAGGTCAGGGTGGGCAGAATATTGTCCTGAGGTTGAATGTGTGTCTCAAAGCTCTTGTACAGTCATCAGCCCTTCCCAAGACTGTGGTTCTCAACCTCTGGTATGGGGCATTTCAAAATCCCCACCCTGCACAGCAAATAGCAAGGGATTCAAGGGACTAAAGTCCTATACATCTAGAGCAGTGTTTCCCAACCAGTGTGCCGTGGCCATGAGTGATCATCAGGTGTGCCATGGGAATTTGGAACCTCCAATACCCTTCCCCCTCCTGCCAAACACTTTTTCTTCTCCACTTGGGCTCCCTTCTTTCCTGCCTCGCTCTGCTCACTTTGCCTCACTTTGCTCACGCTGCCGTGAGCATGTTCAGGAGGGGAGGGGGGAGGGAGGAAGACGTGGGGCGAGTCTGTGCAGTAGTGCCCATACAAGTCATGTCTTCCTCCCTCACCTCCTGAATACGCTCACGCTGCCCCCTCGGATTGAGCAGAGCAAGGCTGGGAAGAAGGGAGCCCAAGTGGAGAAGAAAAAGTAAGTGTTCGGCAGGAGGGGGGGGGAAGGGCGCAAAGGGGAAGGGGGAGAAAGAGGTCTCTGTTGAAAGCTGGCATGGGCAAACTTGGACCTTCCAGGTGTTTTGGACTCAAACTCCCACCATTCCTAGCAGCCTCGGGGCCTTTTCCCCCCCAGCCACTTAAGCAGGAACGAGCCTCAGGCTGTTAGGAATGGTGGGAGTTGAAATCCAAAGCACCCAGAGGGCCAAAGTTTTCCCATGCCTCTTTTAAGGACCTTAAAGTGGTGAGCCTCCTTCCAGCATTGTGATTCTGGATAGAAAACAAACAACAACATAACAACATTGTTTGAGTCCACAGTGCTCTCTGGGTGTAGGTGAACTTCAACTTCCAAACCCTTTCAGTATTTTCTGTTGGTAATGAGAGTTCAATATGCCAAGTTTGGTTCAATTCCATTGTTGCAAGAGTTCAGGATGCTCTTTGATTGTGTGTTAACTATAAATTGAGCAATTCCTTCGTGTGTGTCTTTCTGCCTTTCCTGCCTGGATATCTATGTTGTGTTCATTGAAACAGGCCCAGGTTTCACACTGAGTGTATAAATACATTAAAAAATATATTAACTATATGTATTACTGTGTTAGAGTGTCATTTTGTGTAATTTTGGTTGGTGGTGTGCCCCAGGATTTTGTAAATGTAAAAAATGTGCCGTGGCTCAAAAAAGGTTGAAAAACACTGATCTGGAGGACCAAAGATTGACATCACTGGTCCAAGGGGCAATATGGAATTATCTGGGACTAACTTTTCAGCATGGCATAGTTGTTTGGACATTTGAGAACAGCACAGAAATCCTCCCTTGGCCATTAAAACCCATTTGGTAATCTTGGAGAAGTTATACTTTTATCCTCAGAAAACCCCATGACAGGGTCATCACAAGTCATGAACAAACCGAAGACACACAACAACAACAAAACAACCTTCTCTGAACACACTGGAGCTCACTTTGAGATAAAATTCTTTAGGGCGTTCCAGAGGTGGGGAGCAATCATGGAGAAGGGCCCCTCTCTCATTCCCACCAACTGTGCTTGAGATGGGGGTGGGACCGAGTTGTGTTGGCTTGTATACAGAGATGCGGGTTTTTTAAATAATAATAATAATAAACTTTATTTATATACCGTCCTATCTCCCCAAGGGGACTCAGGGTGGTTTACAACAGAAAATTGGCAAACATTCAATGCCAGCATAACATAACAAAGAGATCAAATTATAAACAGTAAAATAAACAACATCAGGTGTACTTATAGAACAACTCAAAAATAACATACTTAGAAATTTAAATATATAAATCAAACATTTAGAACATGTTTACTACTTGATCTAATAATAGCAAATAGTCAAAACATTAAAAGTAAAAAGGCATTTACAAGTCAACAGGACAGAGGTGGTGTCCAAGTCAGAGTGTTTAAGGTGCTGGCCGAATACAATTATTATATTGCACAATTCCACAAGTTAAAAAGGACATATAGGCCTATTAATCTTCTTACCATCTCCCTCCCACAAACGCCTCCCCATAGCATCCACCCCCATTCTTTATGCCCTCCCAGAGATTCCCAGATCCCCACAATTAAGGAGTCCTCTGAATACTGTTTAAGCACAGGAATGGAAGCCAGGTCTTCATTGGCCCCAGGCAGGAGTTCTGAGGTAGAGTTCTTACCCTCTAGATGTTTCTGCCGCTCAGCAAATAGTCTGGGCCTGAACCATTTATGCTTGATAGATAATAACCATCACTTTCTATTTAGCACAGAAGCAGACAAGCAGCTAGTGGAGCTGCCGTAATATGGTTGTTGTCTGCTCGTGTACTCCATGTACTCTTTACTATGCCATTGTATATACTGTAATACAATCGTTCCCAACCTTTTTTTGGCCAGGGACCACTTTGACCAGGGTTAGGGTGGTATGACCATGGAGGTATGTACGGACAATGCCAGCTCTTCACCCCACAAGCAGATACGACTTGACTTAATACTTTACTAGAGTTATTGGGAAACCTGTACCCTTACTTTACTAGAATTATTGGGAAATCATTTTCATTAATCATCATAATCTATGTTGGATGGGCTTTGCTGGGACTTGCAACCCAATGACATGGAGAGGGGAATTGTTTTCACCCTCATCTTATCAAGTTCCAGAAGTGCCTTTTTGTGATTGCTAGGTGCATGTGCTGTAACTTGCTCATTTTTACAAGTTTGAATACAGTAACCTAAACACCCTGCCTGATTTTGGAAGGGAAGCAGGGTCAACCATGGTTAGTACTTGGATGGGAATCTGTTAAAACAACAAAATAAATATACACCCTGCGTATACCTTTACCACCCACAGTATATCTTCACACACACACACATTACCCAGTTCAAATTAGGTACACAGAAGAAGCTTCCACAGAGATATTCCCAATGTGACAAAGGCAGACCTGCAGCACTACAGTAATGTACAGGGTTGCTAAGTTTTGTGCTGCAGCACTTAAAATTAGACGGATGATGATTGACTCCGCAAGGCGATACCCCATTGGGAATGTAGAGAAACATATTACAGCTGAAATGCTACTAGACTTGTAATGTGCCCCTTCCATCCCCTTTAGTGCCCCCCCCCCCCCAGTGCTTTGACCCCTCCTATCAGACTCCCCACTCTTGGTTCCATACCTGTTACATTAACCTGTGTTTTCAAACTGTAATTTTAAACTGTTTTCTAAACTGTTTTTAAATAACTGCCTCACTGGGGAGCTGTGTTTCCCCTTCTCAAGGCACTTGTGCCCTGCTTTGTGCTACTCAGTGACCATAATAAAGTTTTGAATTGTACTGGTAGACCTGTATGCATAATTTGGAACTGTGTCCTAACTTCAGCCTTGTAACGCAGAGGCTGTCTCTTTCATGGGAAAATGTACACCCAACCCCCCACTATTTGCATGACCTCTGGACCATACCCAGAGCCTCTTAAGTAGGAAGAAAGGTCTTTATTTTAAGGTCACAGAGCCCTAGGTTATGGGAAACAGCTGCACCACAAGCTTCAGTAAGTGGTTTCAGGATACAGGAGTTGGTAGTATTCAGGGAGAGAGATGAGGAGCCCAAGCAGGTCTAGGCTGGGAGTGTTAGTGAATCAAGGAGCAGGCAAGACCACAAGCAAGAACAAGAAGATATATCTGCTAAGACATAAAAGGGGTTTCATTGAAACTACCTAAGTCCACTGCTTACCTGATCAACCAGTTTTGCCTTCCCATTGGTAGAAAACACGTTCTCATCTCTGGTTTCTCTGGAGTCCCACCTTTCTTGGATGTCCTGCCAAAAAGTCCTCAGTCCAGCAGTTGCTCAGGTCTTTTCCCACAGCTCCCACAAACAAATCCCCTCTCGGGCATTGTCTGACTCTCATTTCCCTATCCACAGTTCTTTTGTTGATTTTTTCATCCCTCCTCACTCCAGAGGCTTTAACTGAGCCCGGCGGCTGATTTGTCTTTCCTCTTGAGAACAATTAGCAAGGAACAGGCCAGGCAATGCCTATGGGGAGACTTATTTTTCTATCTCATCCAAGCATCGATTTGACTTTTTGGCTGAAAAACCTAGGACTCACCACATAAAGAAAGCAAAGATTCCATGGATGCCACAGGTACAGTCATGGGAGTGTCTGACCATCTTTATTGTTTACAGAAGTACCTTCCAGGAAATAGGTGGGATGTATAAATAAAATAGTTCATAGTGTTCTTGGAGAACACACGGATTATCTGGAACCAGCGCAGTCTGGCTTCAGGCTGGGACATGGCAATGCAGATCGGCCTCGACCCGATCCATTGAGATATTTTATGCTATACTGATTTTTTTAAAGGAATGTTTTATGTTTTATGATGTTTTTAGAATACCTGTGTGATTTTATTGTGTTAGAAACCCCCCCACCCCCCCACCCCCCGAGCTTTGGGAGGAGTGGTCTAGTAAGTCCAAATAATAAATAAATACATCAGCCTTGGTCGCCTTAGTAGCTGATCTACACAGGGAACTGGACAAGGGGAGTGTGTCCCTGTTAGTTCTCTTGTATCTCTCAGCAGCTTTCAATACTGTAGAGTCTAGACCAGACCTGGGCAATTACCAGCCCTCTAGGTGTTTTGGACTTCAACTCCCAGAAATCCTAACAGCTGGTAAACTGGCTAGGATTTCTGGGAGTTGAAGTCCAAAACACCTGGAGGGCCAGTAATTGCCCAGGTCTGGTCTAGACCATGGTATCCTTCTGGGACACCTCATGGGAATGGTACTTGGAAGTACTGTTTTACAGTGGCTCCAGTCCTTCCTGGAGGGTTGATCCTAGAAGGTGTTGCTGGGGGACACCTGCGCAGCCCCACAGCCTTTGTCTTGTGGGGTCCTGCAGGGCTCAGTGTTGTCCCCCATGCTGTTTAATATCTACATGAAGCCACTGGGAGAGATCATCCAGAGTTTTGGAGCTCGATGCCATCTGTATGCAGATGATGTCCAACTCTATCACTCCTTTCCACCTGCTACTAAGGAGGCTGTTCAAGTCCTGAACTGGTGCATGGCAACTGATCTGGATGAGGGCAAATAAATTGAAATTGAATCCAAACAAGACGGAGGTACTCCTGGTCAGTTGGAAGGCTGAACATGGTATTGTGTTACAGCCTGTGCTGGATGGGTTTACACTCCCCCTAAAGACAGGTTTGCAGCTTGGGGGTGATCCTAGATTCATTGCTGAGCCTGGAATCCCAGGTCTCAGTGGTGGACACCAGAGCTTTTGCACAATTAAAACTTGTGCACCAGTTGCCCCTGTAACTTGGGAAGGCAGAATTGGCCACGGTAGTCCACGTTCATGTTACAGCCCAAATAGATTACTGCAACAAACTCTACATGGGGTTGCCCTTGAAGACTCTTCAAAAGCTTCAAGTGGTTCAACAGTTGGCAGCCAGATTCCTCACTGAAGTGACATATAGGGAGCACACAACCCCCTTGTTATGTCAGCTCTACTGGTTGCCAGTCTGCTCCTGAACACAATTCAAAGTGCTGGCTTTAGTCTATAAATTCCTAAATGGTTCTGGTCCAGCTTACTTGTCCAAACATATCTCCCTCAATGAACCATCTCAGAGATCAAGATCTTCTGGGGAGGCTCTGCTCTTGGTCCCACCTCCTTCACAGGAGCGGTTGGTGGGGACAAGGGACAGGGCCTTCTCAGCGGTGGCCCCTCAGCTATGGAACTACCTCCCCAGTGAGATTCAATCAGCTCCTTGCCTTCTGGCTTTCAGAAAGAAAGTAAAAATGTGGCTATGGCATCAAGCCTTTGGATAGTAACTTTAGTGCAATAAATTTATACAGGATTTGTGCAATGACAACTGGAATGGCTCTTGATTATGATCATGGACTGTGTGGTTTTTTAATAATTGGTATTTTAATTTTTTTGGTTTTTTAATAAATGGTTATTTTAATTGTATGTTGTTTCTAGGGCATTTAATTGTTGCCGACGTATAAGTCTTCCTTGGGGTGAGACGGGTGGGGTACAAATATGTGAAATAAATAAATAATACACATACTTCTTATTACTACTACTATAACTACTTTATTTATACCCCGCTTTTCTCCCCGAGGGGACTCAAGGCAGCTAACACTCACACACTTTGATCAATTTAAAAGAAAGTAAATACAAAAAAATTTTAAAACCCAATTGAATGGTAATATGTGTCTGGTTAAAATTGCACCCAATTGCACACCTTCCAAGCGCTTATAGGTGGGGCATGCTTTGTTTCAGAAATGTACTCAGAGTTTTGCATTACAGATTTAACCATCCATGACTTTAAAATAGTCCTAAACAATCCCCAAACGCAAACATATGCTGTTTGTGTGTGTGCGTGCGTGTGTGTGTGTGTGTGTGAGAGAGAGAGAAAGAATTATTCCATTTTACTGTATCATTGTGTTGATTGCTGCTAGGTTTGTAAGCAGAGGCTAAATGGCAATCTGTCGGGAGTGTTTTGATTAGGGTTGCTACTTTTTGATATAAGAATAAGGGACAGGTACCTAAAATAGGGAATTTTTCACAAAAATAAGGGACACTTCATTTAAAAAATTGAAAATCAATTGATGATTTTCAAGTTTTCATGAAGTGTCCCTTATTTTTGTGAAAAATTCCCTATTTTTAGGTACCTGTCCCTTATTCATGTGGCAACCCTAGTTTTGATTGTATGTTCCTGCATGGAACAATGGGGTTGGACTGGGTGGTCCTTCTGGTTTTTCCAACTCTATGATTCTAAAGCCAACATGAAAAAGAACAAATATTGACTGGAGGAACTGTGGGATCGGCTCAGTTCTGGGAGTAAAAACTGATTCCTACACACAGTCCATGCTTTAGTGCCAGGTGATGGGCATCACCAATGATTTGGGGATCTTTCTCCTGTTGTTGTGGTTGTTGTTTAAAAAAGCAAAGCAGACTCTACAAGATAGGGCTAATAATCTAATTTGGAACCAATCTAATCTTGGAAGCTGAGCAAAATCAGATGGATTATATTTCAGATGTAAATACTGGCAAAATCACCTCAGAGTATTCCTTGCCCAACCCCCAAATTATGAAATTTGGGGTGGGGGATACATCCCAAAGGCATATATGGACAAGCATAGGCTCTTCATGTCTAAAATGAGTATAACAGACTTCAGGTGCAGCTACATCACTGATTCTCAAAGTGGGCGGTACCACCCCCTGGTGGGCGGTGAGGCGATCCAAGGGGGCGGTGGGAGGCTCAGGAAAATTTGGGGGGCGGTGAACCCCTTTAAGGGGGCGGTGAACAATTGGCCATTTAGGAGGGGTCGCGCAGCCCTCTTCTTTGGCCCCGCCCTCTTCGCTTTGACCTGCATATTAGATATTTGCATTAGAATTCGTAAGAGTAGCAAAATTATTTATGAGGTAGCAACGAAAATATGGTTGGGGGTCACCACAACATGAGGAAACTTATTTAGGGGTTATGGCATTAGAAAGGTTGAGAGCCACTGCATTAATACATATATCTTTCTGTTTAGTTGCTATTAAATTAAAAAAATAATTTCTGGGGGGCGGTGAGTAAATTTTTTTCCGGAATGGGAGCGGTAGGCCAAAAAAGTTTGGGAACCACTGATCTAATTGGTAGAATGAAAGCAGTTTGACACCACTTTAACTGCCATGGCTCAATGCTATGGAATCATGGGATTTATAGCTTGGTACACTTTTGCACAGAAGGCTAAAGAGCTTGTGAAACTACAGCTCCCATGATTCCATAGCATTGAGCCACGGCAGTTAAAGTGGTGTCAAGCTACATTAATTTGACAGTATAGAAACACCTCTATTCAAATCTCATCTTGGCCATGAAGCCTCCCCAAACGACAAAGACATGGTATAACAATGTACCTGCCATTGGCATTCAACTTGCTTCACTTATAAGCATGAACTTAAGAGGTGAAAGAGATATTTGCAACCAAATCCTAAGACTTTTGTCTTATGCTGCCTGGAGAGATTAATCTTTCCACTTAGAAATGCGGTAAAACAAGCTTTACGGCTTTCACCTCACTGGATCATGTTATGTTATATCCATATCATTGGACTGTGATCCACATACATTGAGGCCCCTTCCACACAGCTGAATAAAATCAGACATTATCCACTTTGAACTGAAATATATGGCAGTGTGGACTCAGATAGCCCAGTTCAAAGCAAACACTGTAGGATTTTCTGCCTTGATATTCTGGGTTATGTGGCTGTGTGGAAGCCATATAACCTAAGGATCCTTCCATACTATACAACTCTATCACTCTGAGATCACTTTAACTGCCATGATTGCATACTGCAGAATCCTAGGATTTATAGTTTCACAAGTCACTGGAATTCTCTGGCGGAGAATGCCCCCTATGCTACGCACCACAAGATTCCATACGAGGCAACCATGGCCATCAAAGGGCCCTTCCACACAGCCATGTAACCCAGAATATCAAGGCAGATAACCCACAATATCTAATTTGAACTGGGTTATCTGAGTCCACACTGCCATATAAGCTGTGTGGAAGAGGCCAAAGAGGTATCAAGAAACTACCATTGTGTAGCGTGAAAGGGCTCGGAGTTTACCATTTCTCAAAGTAAATACATCATTCTGGGCTACCTAGGCCACACCTGAAATGGATGCAGTTTGACACTGTTTTCAACACCATAGCTCAATTCTATGGAATTAAGTGAGTTCTAGTGAAGCCAAGGAGTGCTGGTGTTTCACGCTACTACAAATCCCAAGGTCCCATTTTATTGAGCCATGGTGTGGTCAAATTGCATTCATTCTACAGTGAAGATGCCCCACTATTCAGTCGTACTTATCTCATATCCTCATGAGGAGGCATTCAATTCTTACAAAACAGAAACTCACATCTGCCCAGACTGCAGTAGAAAGGCTACAAGATTAAACCTGGTTCCAGGTATTTGTTATTTCACAGAATGATGCATTTTAATTTTTATGTCACAAAACAAACAAATTATCATTTTAGAATTTCGTTTCTCATATGAAATTCCATATCTGTGCCATTCGGACCAAGCTTTGACCTGGGAGACTGACTCAGAGCACATCTGCCCTGTAGAATTAATTCAGTTTGGCAGCACCTTAACCACCATGGCTGAGCCCCTGGAAGCGCAATGGGTTAAACCAGGGGTGCTCATTAGGTAGATCACGATCTACTGGTAGATAGCGTAGGGCATCCTGGTAGATCGCAGGCAGGACAGGAGGAAGGCTCATTCCCGCCCCGCAGGCTCCCGACGCTGCTCAGGTGTAGAAGGAGGTTGGACTGGATGGCCCTTGGAGGTCTCCTCCTATTCTAGGAACCCATTGTTATTATTATTATTATCAGAGGCTGAATGGCCATCTATGAGGAATGCTTTGACTGTGTTTTTCCCTTATGGCAGAAGGAGGTTGGACTGGATGGCCCTTGGAGGTCTCCTTCTACTCTAGGAACCTATTGTTGTTGTTGTTATTATTATTATTATTAGCAGAGGCTGGATGAATATTACCATTATTATTATGATGAATAAATTCAGGGGCTTATTATACTCACATTTAGTTGAATTCTGTCTTAAAATATATTATATGGCTCTCACTGAAATAAATTTCCAAATATTTTGCTTTTATGGCTCTCTGAGTAGTGGGTAGGTAGATCATTTTGACTTGGTTGTTTTATAAGTAGCTCACATGCTGAAAAGGTGTGAGCACCCCTGGGTTAAACCCTTGTGCCGACAGGACTGCTGACGGTTCGAATCTGTGGAGCGGGGTGAGCTTCCGTCTGTCAGCTCCTGCTTCCCATGTGGGGACATGAGAGAAGCCTGCTACAGGGTGGTAACATATCCTTGAGGATGGCCAATTCTCTCACACCAGAAGCGACTTGCAGTTTCTCAAAAAACAAAAAAAAAAACACCAAACCACCATGTCTCAATGTAATGGGATTATGGGAGCAGTAGTTTATTTATTTATTTTATTATTATTTATTATTTGGACTTGTACGCTGCCACTCCCCGAGGGCTCGGAGTGGCTTACAAACATATAAAAGCATCACAGGAGTAAAACAACATATTAAACTAGACCAATAAAGATTTTACAGCTTAGTGATCAAAGGCTAGCCGGAAAAGGTGGGTCTTGCAGGCCTTGCGGAAAGAGAGTAGCTCATGCAAGGCCCGCACATCACTTGGAAGGGTGTTTGATAAGGCACCAGTACCCATTAGCAAAGGGAGCTGGAGACCTTGTAAAGCTACAACTCTCATGGTTCCACAGCATTCAGCCATGGCTGCTGTAGTGGTGTCAATCAAACAACATTAATTCTACGGGGTGGATGCATCCTCAGGCCATAAGCATGACACCATGGCAGAGCCCCTGGTAGCGCAATGGGTTAAACCCTTGTGCCGACAGGACTGCTGACGGTTCAAATCTGTGGAGCGGGGTGAGCTCCCATCTGTCAGCTCCCGCTTCCCACGCGGGGACATGAGAGAAGCCTGCTACAGGATGGTAACATATCCTCGAGGACGGCCAATTCTCTCACACCAGAAGCGACTTGCAGTTTCTCAACAAAAAAAACCCACCATGTCTCAATGTAATGGGATTATGGGAGCAGTAGTTTGACAAGGCACCAGTACCCATTAGCAGAGGGAGCTGGAGACCTTGTAAAACTACAACTCTCATGGTTCAACTCTCATGTTGAAGTGGTGTCAATCAAACAACATTAATTCTACGGCGTGGATGCATCCTCAGGCCATAAGCCTGACACCATGGCAGAGCCCCTGGTAGCGCAATGGGTTAAACCCTTGTGCCGACAGGACTGCTGACAGTTCAAATCTGTGGAGCGGGGTGAGTTCCCGTCTGTCAGCTCCCGCTTCCCATGTGGGGACATGAGAGACGCCTGCTACAGGATAGTAACATATCCTTGAGGACGGCCAATTCTCTCACACGAGAAGCAACTTGCAGTTTCTCAAAAAACAAAAACTACCATGTCTCAATGTAATGGGATTATGGGAGCAGTAGTTTGACAAGGCACTGGTACCCATTAGCAGAGGGAGCTGGAGACCTTGTAAAACTACAACTCTCATGTTGAAGTGATGTCAATCAAACAACATTAATTCTACGGGCGTGGATGCATCCTCAGGCCATAAGCATGGCAATGGTTGCCCACATCTTGCCTGCCTGCTGGTGTTGCAGGGAATCCTTCTCAGCTGAGAACATGGCTGCACCTTGGGCCCTCTTTGCCGGGTTTCTCCAGCCTCTGGTGGCAATCGCTGTCCAGCAATGCCATGATTTGGATTCTCTGTTATGTCCCAGAGTCGATATACATACATAACAGGAAAGAGCTGGATGGAGAAGAGGAGGCAGTGAGGTTTCTCAAAGGGAAGCTCCCTCCATCATCCCTGAGCCAAAGCAAGAGCAGGCATTAACCCTTTGCTGCCCTGCCAAACAGCCTCTTGGGAGAGAATCAAGCTGAGGAGGAGATCTCATTTTTTTCCCTGGAAGTAGGAGAAAAGCAACCAAGGAAGAGGTCTGGATCCAGGCCTCTTCTTCTCCTTTCCACAAGGATCCCCCAAGCCTGCATCTTTCCCCCTCATGTTGTTTTCCTTGGTACCTGTCATTCTGCATCATGGATCCGATCGGTTGTGTCTCCGCCCCAATCGGCCATGAACAAAAGAAAGGCAATCAATCCTGAATAGCAGAGCAAAGGGAGGTGGGAGGAAGGACTATACCTTGCTCCGGAGGAGGAGAGCAGCTCCCCATTCAACATTGCACCATCTTCCTTCACCAGCGCCTGGGACTCCTCTGTGCCATTGTCACATCTTGGTGCCTGGAGAGCTCCCGCCGGATCTCCTCCCAGCTGCCTGCTCCCCGCCTTCCTTCCTTCCTTCCGTTTGGCTTCTCCCCCTTTACATCAAGCGAAGGATGCCCCAGGATCTATAAGCCAAAGGCATCCCTATGGATGAAGGAGAGCAGAGCAGGGAGGAGGGAGCCCAGCCCGCGCGCTATTATAAGGTCTAGACTAGAGAGGAGAAAATATAATGGCCTCTGTCCTGCCTCTAGTGGCCACAGCCGGAAGCGCATGCGGAGAGGTGTGCGGCGGAGGGCGGTGATTGCCTTTTCCTGCTAAGATTCGGAAGATACAGGGCCGTAGCCAGGATTTTGATTCGGGGTTGGGGGGCTGAGTTTGGGTCGGGTTGGCTGAGACTGGGTGGAAGAGGGTCTACCCTAGCAAACCTTTTCTATTGTTATCCCAATAACCCCATGAATGTGGGATATAATGAGCATGGTGATCAGATCATGATATGAATAAACATAACAGTTTAAATAATGTACCAGTAAGGCCTTCTCGCGGACCACTCTGAGAATTTCGGGGGGGGGCTCAGGGCCGGACTAAGGTAATTTAAAATGGTAAGCGAACATTATTTTGGCGCCCCCTCGCTCTCCGGCCTCGTGGAGTGTACACATGCACGCCGGGCGCGCATGCGCTGGGCCAGCTAGTTCTGTGCGTGCGCCATTGCTGCGGAGGGACTCCAGATGGACCAAGATACCAATCGCCCTAAGTGAGGCCAAAAAGGAGGAACTTTTTGCAGCCGGGACGGAGCCGGAGCATTTTGGGCAATTGGCGTCTCAGTCCAGCTGGAGTCCCTTTGCAGCAATGGCACATGCGTGGAACCTGGCGGCCAGATGCGCCCCTGACTACGTGGCGCCCTAAGCGGGTGCTTACTTTGCCTAATGATAAATCCGCCCCTGGGAGGGCTGAAGCCCTCTTAGGCCCCCCCCCCCTGGCTACATGCCTGAGTTAAAGTGGTGTCAAACGTAATTAAGTCTATAATGTAGCAAAGGGATATAAATTTAATTCTGGCTACCAGTATTTTTTTTTAAAAAAACTCTAAAATCAGGTCAGTAAATGAAAGTGCAACATTCAAATTCTGGACAAGAAACAATCAGGGCCAGCTAATCACCTCCCAACAAAGGATTCCCCGGGCAATAAGAAGCCAGACCTTGACACTGCTAGGCCATTAAATGCAAATCAAGGTAGCCAATTGCAACATTCAAACCTACCACATACAGACAGTACTTTCTCCCACCCTTGACATTCCACAGATATATAAACCCTATTTTCCTAATTTCCAACAGATCTCACAAACTCTGAGGATGCTGTAGCCAGGATTTTGATTTGGGAGGGGCTGAGTTTGATTGGGGGGGCTGAGTCTGAGTGAGAGAGGGTCCACCCTAGCAAACCTTTTGTATCCTTATCCCAATACCCCCATGCATATGGGATATATTGAGCATGGTGATCAGATCATGATATGAATACACATAACAGTTTAAATAATGTACCAGTAAGGCATTTTCATGGACCACCCTGAGAATTTCGGGGGGGGATTAAGCCCCCCAAGCCCCAGCTACATGCCTGCCCGCCATAGATGCAGGCAAGACGTTAGGAGATAATGCTTCTGGAACATAGCCATACAGCCCAGAAAACTCACAACAACTCGATACTGTTTTTCAGATCACTAAAAGTAACTATTTACTTTCCATATGGGTTGTTGTGAGTTTTCCGGGCTGTTATGACCATGTTTCAGAAGCATTCTCTCTTGACGCTTCATCTGCATCTATGGCGGGCATTCTCAGAGGTTGTGAGGTCTGTTGGAAACTAGGAAAGTAGGGTTTATATATCTGTGGAATAGAAGCAGGGAGCATATTACAGGCCAGCCTTTGGTCCATGTGATGTTCCCTCATCACTTATTAGGCCCCTTCGACACAGCCATATAATCCAGATTATCAAAGCAGATAGTGATTCCTACAGTGTTCCGAGATCTACACCTAGACTCACTCCAGACCTTATCACACTAGAGAATGAAACAAGTTTAAATCCGATTGCTGCCTCCTGCAGAATTCTGGGGTTTGCAGTTTAGGGAGGAGCCTTCAACGGGAGCCTTAAAAAGAGAGTCTCTCACTCTTTGAGACAGCTGTCCACTGCAGTCTATCTCTGACCCTGTAGACCCGGACACCAAGAGCCACAGTGTCATAGTCCCCTAGGAGAGACCACCCACCGACAATACAGTCCAGCATGCTGGGTACTAGTTTTGCCTTCTGTAAGAGATTGATTCACTCCTTGAGACAGCCCAGCAGCTGCTGCCACCATATATCTCCAACCCTGCGGGCAGAGACCAAGTGCCAGAGTATTGTCGTGCCCTATGAAAGACCACAGGATGACAATATAGTATCCTGAATATCAAGGGAGAGCAAAAGTTAGGGCTGGTGTTGCTTTGCTTCCACTTACCTTGGGGAGAAAGAAGACAGGGAGATCATTTGAAGCAGATCCAAAGTGTGGGACAGTAGCAGCCAGAGACAGCGCTGGAACAGCAAAGGAAGATCAATGAATCCTACAGTGGATTACCTTCAAGGACCCAGAAACCAAACTGCAAGTATGGGGGGAGAGGTGGTGGTTCTGTCAAAATCCTGTATAGTTGTGGAGTTGTTTTTTTTTTCCGGTTCAGGACTCCCTCAAAATTGGTGGAACTCTTTTTAAAAATTGGCAGAAATGAGAGGTATGGAAAGGGAGAGAGGATGAGGTAGTTGGTTGAAATCCTGAAAGAGTTGTTCTGGCATGTTGGCCATTGAGGCAGCAATTTACATTGCTATTTGAAGACATTGCAGTTTGGAAACATTGGTGTTTGAAAACATTGGTATTTGAAAACACTGTAAAAAATGTTGCTTGTAGACTGCTGTTTGTAAACATTGCTGTCTGTAAATAGTCCTGTTTGTAAACATTGCTGTTTGAAAACAGTACTGTTTGAAAATATTGTGGTGCAAAACTGTGAAAGACTGTGAGGTTTAGCAGTCGTGGTCCAGCTCAGGGAACCCCAGAATAGGGAGGGTGGCCTTTGGAATGGGATAGCCAGCCACCAGCAAGAGTCAGATGAAACTTCAACCTGCAGCCAGGGACAATAGGAAGAGATGGGGCTGGAAACAGCAACTCAGTGGCATCCTGCTTCTCACCAAATGTGCAGAACACAACCTTGTCACCACCAACATGCTCTTCCACCAGAAAAACAAGCTCAATCTGACACACAATGGCTATCAAGATTGCCCCCAAATGCAGACGTCAAGGAAGAAAGATAAGGTGCAAAATGAACACCCAAACCCCTTCAGGAGCCCTCCAAACATGCTCTTCTCCAAACAACACTCAAGGATCATCTACCCTGAAAATGTTGAGGAACACTGGAACAGCCTGCAATGAAACTATCAAATATCAAACTAAGAAACATCAAGATTGGTTTGATGAAAATGACAAAGAGATCCAACAGTTACTGTTAATTAATAAGAACGGGAAAGCCTTCCAAACATTGCAGAGAGACACCAACTGCAAAGCCAAGAAAAAGATCTATGCCAGTCCAAAAACTGAGGTCCAAAGAAGGACCAGAGAACTCAAGAGCATCTGGTGGCTGAAGACTGAAGAAAATCCAACACTTTGCAGATAACCATTATACTCAGGCAGTACCGTAGCCAAGATTTTGATAGGGGTGGGGGCGCTGAGTTTGATTCGCAGGGGGAGGGCTGAGTCTGACTGAGAGAGGATCTACCCTAGCAAACCTTTTGTATTGTTATCCCAATACCCCCATGCATATGGGATATATTGATCATGGTGATCAGATCATGATATGAATACACATAACAGTTTAAATAATGTACCAGTAACGCCTTCTCGTGGACCACCCTGAGAATTTCGGGAGGAGGGGCTGAGCCCCTCAAACCCCCTCCCCCTGGCTACGACCCTGCACTCAGGGATTTTTAGAGCCACAAAGGTCATCTATGGACCAAGAAATCATGGCATACACTCTCTACTCTCATCAGATGGAACCAAACTTCTGAAGGACAAAAAAAAAAATTAATTGCACTAGGTTGGAAAGAGCACTACCAAAACCTCCTGAATCGCAGTTCCATCATGGCCAAAGAGGTTCTCTCACAAATTCCACAACAACAAACCAGATATGATCTTGCAGCACTGCCTAGTTTGGAAGAAGCCAGCAATGCCATCAGCCAACAACAACAACAAAAAATAACAAAGCCAGCAAACATGATGGGATCCCTGCTGAAGTCTTTAAAGAGGGTGGACCTGAGCTGACACAACAACTCCACCAGCTCATTAAAAAAGTGTGGGTGAGCGAGAAAATCCCAGCAGACTTCAACGACACCACCATCATAACCCTTTTAAAAAGGGGGGGGGGGGACAAACTGTGGAAACTATTGATGTATCAGGTTTCAAACCTCTGCTGGGAAAATCCGTGCAAAAATCCTTGCAAAGCACCTTCTGCCTGTCTCAGAAGACACCCTCCCATAATCCCAGAACAGCTTCTGCCCCTCCAGAGGAACACTGGACATGATCTTCACTGCACAACAGCTCCAAGAAAAATGCAGGGAAGAAACACAACCTCTGTACATGGCATTCATTGACCTTGCAAAGGCATTTGACCCAGTGAATCACAGTGCTCTCTGGACCATCCTCCAAAAAAAATACATTGGGTGCCCTGACAAATTTATGAACACCTTGCGGCTCCTCCACGATGATATGATGGCAACAGTCTTGAACAGCCCATATTGGAGTTCTATAACAGATGTTGTTGTGCACTGAGAAGAAGACCTACAAGACACTCTAAACACATTTGCAGAAGCATACAAGAAGCTTGGCCTTTCACTGAACATTGAGAAAACCTTAGTGCTCTTTCAGCAGGCACCAGCTAATCTTTCTCCAAAGCCAGAAATACAGCTTAAAGGTGTAACATTAGAAAATGTTGACCATTTCCAACATTGACACTGAAATACAAGTTTTCCCGTCTGCTGTTTTGAATTATATATGCCCATTGGGGCAGCAGAATATCCAGGGATACTTTCCCACTAGAAGAACCTTTTCTTTGAATGAGTATTATCTCTGCATCAAGTAGACTGTTTACATCTGAAAAGTGCTGGCAGCGGGACTTCCTCAGTGAATGCCAAGCCAAACTGATTTCATTGAGCCAAATGATTTTGCACGGACCTTTAGGAGTCCTTTGGGAATAATCCGATTGTGATAAGACGGGTTTTGGTCACAAATATGGAACAACGAGTGACAACATGGACTTCCACCTAATGGACTCATGATCAAAAGAGCCTATATATACTTGATGTGTGTTTATTGATGTACTGATAATGTTGTGTATTGATGACTGATGCCTTAGTAATGATTGAACAATATATAGTTTTGATACATTGCATTATTGTGTTGTAATAATATGATACTCTTATGCCCAGTTAGTGTGTAGTTGTTGAGAAACCAAAAATGTAGTCAATCCACTAGCTTTATAATTTGAAAGAATTTCTGTTAAAAACCTCTTATTCTTTCCTTTCCTTTCATTCCACATAGACACAGCAATGCAAGGCAGGGTATTGAATTGAATGATGTGTTTTCTCAGTGAATCTATGTTCACAACAATACTTCTATTTACTTTCTCATTCATTTCATATCAGACTGAACCACAGTGAAGCGTGGTCAGGTCTAGCTAGTAAATATATGATTTTTCCTTTAAAAAGAAAAAAGACCCTTTCCAGGCTTGCACAAGTTGAAAGCATCAGAAGATTGAGGCCAAACCAACAGCAACTACAAACTACTAAGTATCATATGTAACCCTTTAATAAATTATATCTATTTTTTTCATGACTTTTGTATAACTTGTATCTTTTTGTAAACTGTATCTATTTCTTATATATAAAATGTAGACACATCTTTACCAAAATGTAACCAGATAAACTAGATACAGTCACATTTTCCTAACCCTACTGAGGAATTTCATGAGAACAAAAAGGTTATGCAAACCCCTTGGGTTATTTCTCAACCAAGCAATCATCACAATACATTGTTTATGTATATACAGAGATAGTGACTTCCCTGTCAGCACAGATAAAACCAAACCTGTTTGTCTAGATCAGTGGTTCCCAAAGTGGGTGATACCACCCCCTGGTGGGCGCTGGGGCAATCCAAGGGGGTGCTGGGAGGCTCAGGAGAATTTGGGGGGCGCTAAACCCCTGGAAGGGGGGGGTGGCGTGAGCCAGGCTTGCTTGCCACTTGCAGGGTTGCGCGCTTGCAAGGACGTCCCCATTGGAAGAAAGAGGTGATACACAGGACTGCGCCAACTCGCAGGGACACAGTTGCAGCGCGCCCCGAAGCGTTGCCCTGCAGGCAAGCATTGCCGGGGATGGAAACTGCAGCACGCGCCTCCTTCTTCAGCATCAACCCAGCCCACGGCGCAGTCCTCACCTGTGGCCATGCCCCCATTGCCTCTATCTTCCAATGGGGATGTCCTTGCAAGCGCAGGCCTGGATGCTGACCCCAGTGTGGGGGGGCGAGGTCAGAGGGACGCGAGAGCCGGGCGGCTGGGATGGCTTAAAACATTTAATTTTACAAAAAGGTAGAAACATTAATACATATATCTTTCTGTTTAATTGCTATTAACATTTTTTAAAAATAATTTCTAGGGGGCGGTGAGTAAATTTTTTTCTGGAAAGGGGGCGGTAGGCCAAAAAAGTTTGGGAACCACTGGTCTAGATATATGGTTCATTTGAAGCTGAGAAATTGTTGCCTGCAGAAACAGAGATTCAGAGTGTGCGCATTTGTTAAATCTCTTTATTGATGGCCAAGCCCTTGATTATCCAAAATCAGAATCTTTGTCCTGGGTATTATACTTTGTTTCCTAAGATCCTTTGTTTGACACAGAACTGGACATTTTTGCTAATCAAAAGCCCATCAACATATTTACCATTTGTTTTCCCTGGACTGTGCTCTTCTAGGGGTGCCTCTGCAGCTGATTGGTCCTTCACTCTGACCAACCCCAGGGTGTCATTCCCCCTCCCAGCTAATCCCAGCCCAGATCCTGACTTCTTTTCCGGCCAATCAGGGGAGGAGGCAGGAAATCTGAATAGCTGTTAGAACTGTATAATATGTCTTGTATTTCTCTGTATGCTTATGCTTGTACATTTTGACGCAAATTGCTGTACTTTTATCCTTTTCGGCCAAATCATAATAAAGCTCTGTGTCTTGTCTTCAACTTGGTGAGTTTGTTTCTCTGTCCTGATCTATCTTGTTTAGCACATGCTCGTCAGGCATGGATCCTCTTATCCATGGTGCTAATTAACAACAAATAATAATAATAATAATCAACTTTATTTGTCATATGGAAACATTCAATGCCAACAAAGAAACATATGAACACTACTCCCCAAGCACCTCCATCTAGTCTGGAATTGCATCTCAGTTAATCTCATTTAGAGTGCATCTACAACATATAATTATGTGTTTTGACCCCTCCTTTAACTGCCATGGCTCCATACTATGGAATCCCAGGAGTTTGCTAAAAAGTGGCGAAGCCTCACCAAATCGCAAGTCCCAGAATACATACCAAATTGCATTAATTCTATCACATAGATGCATCCCCAGTCTATTAACAAAACAAGCTATGCCAAACTCCCATTTCATTTTCAGCCGTTGTTACTTTCAAAATGCTGATCTGTCACAAAGGAATTGGAATAAGGTTTCTGAGTCTTATTATGTCCCTTAATCTGAGCCAGACGTGGTCTGATCCATTCTTCTCAGCCTTTAATTGCATTAAATAAAATAACCCTAATGGTCAGGATTTCTACAGTTGCTAGTAACTAGCTGGGATTGAAGGATTTGTTCACTTAAGCTCAGATACAATCCTCTCCCCTGCTCATCTATAAAAATACAGCAATATATAAGCAAGGAATCGGGTGTCCATCCAGATGCAGGCCTTCTGTTCCATCCCACAAACCTTAGCTGCAGCAGCTATGATAGCACTATGTATCAGGAGCTCAGAAGAACAGCATGTACCACTTGTATAGGGCACAATGCTTTCCATTATCTCCAACGCAGGACTCCTGATGAAGCCACTCTGTGCTGGGGGCTGATTGGGGGTGGAAGGCTTTTAGTTTGAGATTCAGTACAATGCCTGATTCATTACAGCCAGTAAGTGGCTCTCTTTTAGCTCTGAAAAGGGGGAGGTTTGAAACCCCAAGTGGATTGTTCAGGGATCTCTACAGATGGTGCTGGCCATCCAATCACGGCTCGGTTTGCATGATAGAAGTGCTAGAGCACTAAAAGACCATCTGCCCTGAGGTTTAATTGACTTACCATTGTTGTGTAAATAAGAGTCATTTTAGACTTATGAATGTGGTTTATCATTGGATTTTCTGGAGTGAGTGTGTAATTTGCTCAAGGTCACCCAGTGATTTTCCAAAGCTGAGCAGAGATTCAAACCCTCGCCTCCAGAGTCATAACCCAACACTCAAACCACAACACCACATTGCTAAATTGGTAGTTGGAGAAAAAAGAGTAAAAGTTGAGACCATGATATTTGAAGGATCTCTTTTTCATACAAACCAACCAGTGTCCTTCACACCTCAGGAAATTATATTTTTTTATATATTTTTTATTGATTTTGTGCATATAATAGTGCATTACATTACAGAAAGAAAACAAGAAAAACAAAAACAAAAAAAACACATGTGCAGGTGAACATGTAACATATATTGACTTCCACTTTTCTTCAATTGGGAAATATTTTAGTCATTACAGTTTTAACCCTTTTCTCCTTTTCCTTGGAGATTTATTTTTCCACCCATCCTTTCATTCTACAAATAGTTCCCATATTTATCTTTATTACCATTTTTACAATTTTTTGTAACAAAAACATTATTAAGCATTATTTTTCTATATATTTATCTAGAACATTCCAGTCCGTTTCTTTCCTTGGATTTCCTGTGTCTTTCCTCAGTAAAAATGTCAATCTATCCATACTTCTTATATCATATACTTTCTCTAGCCACTGATCTTTTGTTGGGATATAATCTCCTTTCCAATATCTTGCATAGACCATTTGTGCTGCAGTCGACATATACCAGAATAATTTTTCTTCATTACTATCTAAATGTATTTCTTTATCACTCAAACCAAGAAATTATTTTTGATGTCTAGCTACCAGAACCATGCACCCAGGAATATGCTTCACCAATTTCCATCTCTTCCTTTGCTTTGCACTCCAGCAATAACTTATTATTAAGAATTAATACTCACAATTTCAGTCAATTGTCCTATAGTAGAGAAGATACACAGTGTGGTTCAACCTCAAAACCCAGCTGCTGGTGCGGTAGGCTTGATGTTTGAAAACAGACGTTGAACCTGACATTGAGGCTTTGCTAGATGACATAACTGGCATGCTTACTTAAGGCTTTTTCTGTTTGAAATTTAGGGTTGCAGTCAGGGCCCCTCTTTGTTCTTCCAAAATCAACACTTCTGATTTGCTGTCCACAACCTTTTGTGGACAGCAAATCAGAAGTGTTGATTTTGGAATAACAAAGAGGGGCCCCGACAGCTCTTTGGTCCCATGTTCTGTTTTGTTTTCTGGTACTATCTTCTGTACCTTGAATTTTGATGACTCTTTGTTCTTCCAAAATCAACACTTCTGATTTGCTGTCCACAACCCTTTGTGGACAGCGAATCAGAAGTGTTGATTTTGGAAGAACAAAGAGTCACCAAAATTCAAGATACAGAAGATAGGACCAGAAAACAAAGCAGAACATGGGACCAAAGAGCATAATTAGAGATGAATTGAGACAGACTTTGTTGCTAAGGCAGGATTCAGATGGTCAAGGAAACTGCTCCATATATTTTTCTTCCCGATATAGTTGCCAGGTTGATCGGGCAGAGCCATTCTGTTGGCAAAATGAATTGGGCAGTTGTTTAAGGAAGTGGATACCAAGGGCTGCAGAATGGAAAGGGATATGTGTGTCCCATTACCAGCTCTTTATCATCTAAGACCATAAAAGAACAACATAATATTTAAAATGAAGAATATTTTAACCAACATAAACTTAGTATTTCAATGAGAAGTATGGGCTTATTTTTGGTTGGTGAAATAGTCAAGTTAATTCAGATTGTTGTTGAATTATCAGGTGGGGCTTGGTAAATGGCCTTGGAAGGCAGCATCCAGCCCACGGGTCTTAATTTGGGGACCCCTGATTTATGCTATTCTCCTGGTTTTAGCTTCAGAGGAGAACTGTGATTAATGTTTATTCCAGAAAATGAACAAGACAAGAAAAACAGCACAATGTTTGGGTCATTGTGCTGATAATTATTGTTCTTTGCCAAATTTGGGCCAAATGGACAGCTCTCATAGAATCATAGATAGACATATTTCCTTCTCGTTGGAATTGTTTGAAATTTATTTATTTATTTTTTGAAATGTGGTGGATGGGGGCGGGTAGAGTGGTGATGGGGAGGGGGCAGAGGGGTGGGGCATCGGGGGGTGGGGAGGGGTGCGGGGGTGGTATCAGGGGATCCTGTGGGGAAAACACTAGGCAAGGGTAGTGAGATAGGATAGGAAGAAAAAAATAGGGGGTCTTGTTGACTTCCATCTTCTTGAATCGCTGGTTTTATTCTTATGTATCTGATACAGTTCTCTTTATTCTTTAAATTGCCACTTCTTTCTTTCTGTTCGTCTTCTTTAGTATTATTATTATGTTCTCTCCTAAGTTCTTAAGTTCTTAAAACTCTTCAACCAAATAATTAGAGTGTCCATGTCCATTAGCCATTACTTGTCGATTAGGTAACTAGATCTATTTGTTTCTTTTTCCTGAGGTCTTATCTAACCATTTTCTTTGGGGATTCTACTTCTTCTTCATCCACCTCTGGAGGATCACGTTTCCAAAGTCCATAGTTTGTAGTCATCACTATAGGGAGAAGACATACTTTCTTTAAGTTATCTTTCTCTCTGAAATTTATTTATTTACTACTACATTTATATTCTGCCCTTCTCACTTGGGCAGGAGGACAGAGCGGTTCACAAAAGGCAGCAATTTGATGCCGCACATATACATAGATACATAAATACAATAAAAATAAACATATTCATTAAAACTCAAAAAACAACAGCAGTATTGAAACAATGATCAAAATCACATCATCCAGAGTCGAATCCAAGGCCACTCCATTAGTAATTTCACAATTGTGCATTCAATCTCACTTTTCAAAAACTCTCATTTATTATGAATGCCTTTCTTGTTTAATATTCCGGATTGTGGGGTCACACACAGTTTTTCCCTAAATTTACTGAGGCCAGCTGTCAAAATCCAAAACGCATATATGACTATGCTTGACTTCCCTTTTCTAGTGTATAACAAACTCCCTCCCTCCAAAGGAATCTGGCAATTCTATCAAATTAACCACGTTGTCAATGTTGGTTAGGATCAGATCTAAAATAGCCAATTTCCTTGTTGATTCTTCCACCTTCTGGATAATGAAATTTTCTGCAAGTCAAGTCAGGAAATTGTTGAACCTGACATTCTTGGCAAAGTTCATTTTTCAACAAATATCAGGATAGTTCCAAACTCCCATTACTACTCAACTTAACTTTTACAACAGTTAGGCATACGGTAGTTCTGCTTCTGTAGAGAAGTTGCTACAATTATGATGGTTTAGAAACAGATACCCGGGAGGAAGAGATAGAACCTCATTCAACCCAGGTAAAATTATGTCATAAGTATTTTTCACCAGAAATGAGAGCTAATTAACAGATAAAATTGACAAATGCAAAGTATGGTAATTACCTTCTCTTGAGCAATTAAAAATAACAATAGTGCGCTAATTTATTGTTTACAGTCACAAGTAGAACACAATGGACACCTTTCTAATTTATTATTTTAAAATAGGATATTGTGGATTTTTGTGGATTATTGAAGAAAACTGGATTTTAGTCCCAGGAAATCACAAAACAGCATTTAAGTCTTACACATGGGAACGTGCAGCTTAAAAGAAAATTGTGTGTCAATCACCAATATACTACTTATTTCCATCAGTGTTGGTTAATATGAATGAATATGTTTGTCCATAAAGTATTCTTTTTTAATGAAGTCACTGCCTAATGGTATGATAATGCCCCCTCCAACCTGGCCTCAGCCAAAAACATAGAAAGACAACATTTAGTCCCTAAAGAGGAGTGATCTCAAGGAATTTGTAATGGGTAAAAAGAGAGGAGATGTACAGGAATATATGGCAGTGTTGACTCAGATAACCCAGTTCAAAGCAGATATTGTGGGATAGTCTGCCTTGATAGTCTGGGTTATATGGCTGTGTGGAGAGCCCTGAGTTCACACTGCCATATATTCCAGTTCAAAGCAGGAACTGTGGGATTTTCTGCCTTGATATTCTGGGTTATATGGTTGTATGGAAGTTCCCTGAAGAAAGGGATCTAATGAGGAGTAGTGGAACAAAACAAGATAGCAGTGGATCCCTGCTATAGCTGATAGTTTAGGGAAGGTGTCACATATGTCACAGGTCTGGGCTTATTGAAACTACACAGAGAACCTAATAATAAGATGTGCCTAAGGCCCTTTCTACATAGCTGTATAAAATAAAGATTATCTGCTTTGAATTGGATTATAAGGCAATGTGACTCAGATAATCAAGTTCAAAGTAGATAATGTGGAGTATCTGCTTGATATTCTGGATTATATGACAGCGTAGAACAGGGGTGGGCAACCTACGGCCCGTGGGGCGGATCCGGCCTGGCAGCCGGTTCTGTCCGGCCCGGGGAGAAGGGCGTCGGGGGCAGGGCCAACAGGAAGGGGTCCCGCTGCCGCCATCCCATCGCATGCTCTGTGAGGCCTGCGTTGTCAGGCAGGCTGGAGGAGTGGCAGCTTTGGAGTGCCTGCATCCCTGCAGGCGATCTGGGCCTGCAGCAGGAGCACTCCGCGACCTGCGGGGGCTTATCGGCCTGGCGATGAGCCGCCTCTGATCGCCTGCTGCTATCCTCTGTTTTTTGTCTTGGCGAAGGGACATGGACAGAGTGCTGTGCTGAGTCCCTGCTGTGTCCCTGCAGTGAGCGGCTGAGGGTGCGACGGAGGCAGAGAGAGGGTGGAAGGGGAGGAGAGCAGAGGGGAGGAAGGAAGGAAGGAGGGAGGCAGCTAGGAAGACCTGCCTTCCACCCCGAGGGGGTCATGGAGGCCTCGGCTGATGAGGGCAGCAAAGTGGCCGAGCTCCCCAGGGGTCGCTGACCTCCACGTTCAAAGAGTCCCCGACTTCCTCTGAGCTCCCTTCGGAGCCCCCCCGGCAGGTGAGTGGCAGGCAAGCAGAGAGGGCGAGCAAAGAAGGCAGGCAGGCAGGCAGACAACCTCTCTGAGGCAGGCCACACACACGCTGGGTCTGCTTTGCCATCCTCTGGGCTGGGTCCATTGGGCCATTCCATCTTGGGATCCTTCCTCTCTTCAGGATGTCAGCCTTCATCTTGGTTCGCACCTTGTCTTCTTGAATTTTATTTTATTTTAGTGGTTTTTATTATTATTTTATAATAATGTTATTATAATAATATAATAATATAATAATATAATAAATAATATAATAATGTTATATTATAAATTCAACATATTATAATGTCTATATATATACTATAATATAATAATTCGGATATTAATACTAATAATATATGAATATTTCTTGATATATTAATGTGTTAATACTAATGATGTGTAATATATAGTAAATATAGTAAATAAATAAATAAATTATGTAGATTAGAATGTAGTTCAGCCTTTAGATGTGGCCTTCCATAATATTTTTTGGCCCCGTGGAATAAATAATTGCCCACCCCTGGTGTAGAAGGAGCTCAAGACAATTCTGGATGAAGTTGATAGTAGCTGGTTCCTATGTAAACACTACAGGCCAGTGATTTTCCTGTGGGCTTTAGTTGGGACTATAAAAGGATCTGTCCAAGGTGCTGAATCCAATCACTTCAAAATAAATTTAGCATCTTGGATATCCCTTTTAAAATTTAGGCCAAACCATATAAGGGGCTCATTACTCCACAATATCAGGGCGACCAGCTGTCAGTGTGCCATTGGAGCAAATGATAAATATTTACATAATTACAAAACAATTAAAATAAAATAACAAGAAAACACCATGCTCTGATCAAGAATTACTAAGCACAATGTTTTCTTAAATACCAGCCTTAACTGTAATGGAATAAGAGGAAATGCCGTAAACAGTAATAGCTATACTAATAGCAGTAGCACCTTGCCTCATCATAAGGAGACAATGATCATGAGAAGGAATACATTCGGACACAACAAACATCACTAATAATCCGATAGAGAAAATTCATGTTGCTTTCATCAAAGTGATGCAAATTCTTCCATTGCCTGCAGTAGGAAGTGAAGCACCCACCTGTACAATATGAACAGACAGACAGCTGTTCAGCTCCACTATGTGCACCAGAAATGAAGGTATTCCCCCAGCATAAGAAGTGATAGCAATGAAGGTCCCAACCTAGTCCCTGTAGCGGAGGAGGAGGAATGCCTCCTGCTCATTAGGAGTCTGCTCAACATGCAGCTGACTTTTTCTTGGATGCCTGGTTCCCTGGGTTGTTCAAGCTTAAGAGACTATTGGAGGTTTGGCCAGGAAAATCCCCTGTCACTTCTTCCAGAATGCCTTGGAGCCAGGCAGTCAAGAAATAGCCAGGTTTGTATAAAGCTGCCACCTTGTGGTGGGTGGCAGCAACCCTCTCTTGTCCTTTCCTTAAAACAGTAGGATTGGTTTGTTGTTTATTCGTTCAGTCATTTCCAACTCTTCGTGACATAGTCATGCCAAGCTCCCTATCAGCTTTCGCCACAACCAGCTCCTTCAAGGTCAAGCCAGTCACTTCAAGGATTTTTCCACCTTGCCCTTGGTCAGTCCCTCTTACTATTTCCTTCCATTTTCCCCAGCATCATTGTCTTCTCCAAGCTTTCCTGTTGTCTCATTATGTGGCCAAAGTACGTCATCCTTGCCTCTAATATCCTTCCCTCCAGTGAGCAGTCCAGGAGTATGGGCTGGTTTGATCTTCTTGCCATCCAAGGCACTCTCAGAATTTTCCTCCAACACCACAGCTCAAAAGTCTATATTTCCTTTGCTCAACCTTCCTTATGGTCCTGTTCTCACATCCATAGGTTACTACAGGGAATAACATTACTTTAACTATGTGGACTTTCACTGCCAGTGTGATGTCTCTACTCTTTACTATTTTATTGAGATTCAAAATTGCTCTCCTCCCAAGAAGTAAACGCTCGGCAGCCAGGTTACTAACGGGAGTGGGGTATAGGGAGCATACAACTCTCTTGTTACACCAGCTCCACTGGCTGCCGATTAGCTTCCGAGCACAATTCAAAATGCTGGTTTTAACCTATAAATCCCTATACGGTTCAGGCCCAGTTTACCTGTCTGAACGTGTTCTCCCCTACAAACCATCAAGGATGCTAAGATCTTCCGGAGAGGCCCTGCTCTCTGTCCCGCCACCTTCGCAAGCGCATCTGGTAGGGACGAGAGACAGGGCCTTCTCTGTGGTGGCCCCTCAACTATGGAACTCTCTCCCGAGCGAGATCAGATCTGCCCCCTCCCTCCTGTCCTTCAGGAGGCTAGTAAAATCATGACTTTGGAAGGAAGCATCCCCAGAATAAAGACCGAGATTGAGTTAATGACCACCTATTGGATTGAATTGAGGTTGATTTTATCTGATGAGTTGGTTTTAATTGTATTTTAATGTTTTATCCATGTATTTTATTCATGTATTTTAATTTATATGTTTTCCATTGAATTTTGCTGTAAGGCCGGTCTGAGTCCCTCTTTGAGGTGAGAAGATCGGGATATAAAAGTTTTAAATAAAATAATAAAATAATAATAATTCTGATTTCCTGGCTGCGGTCTTCAGTACTCTTGGATGTAGTTCATTCAGCACAAACAACTCTCAATGCAGAAATTCAGTTGAATAATCAAAGGGATGAAAAAGTCAGTGGTGACATCTTTGAGGATTGGGGATCCTTGTTGGTGGGTGGCAGAATGAAATGGAGGTGTCAATACAGGATAATCTTTTTGCAGAGAAAATAAAATAAGGTAGTAACTGTTACCGAGTGTACCCCTTCCCCGCTTATTACAAAGATAGTTTATAAATAGGGAACTTATAGTTTTGCCAGGCTGGAATGATAAGGGTTAAGTCTTGGCCAACTTGCAAAAAACAACAAGGACTCGTTCCATGTTAGGTGTGTGTACATTTAATCAAGGTTTGATGTCTTACATTTATAGAAGTGGATAGGTAACAAATATACTGAGAATCATGTTACAAAAGGTATTTGATCTTTGCTCTGCCTGCGCCAAGGCCCAATTACTCTGCTGGTGAATTAAATCACCCAGCAATTGTGATCCATACCTCAGGCTATGTGGAACAACAAACTTCGGAGCAGGGCCATCTGTGTAATACGATATACTGTGTATATAGCCTCTTGGATTTCCAAAATCATTAATCACTTGGACATGATGTGGTCCTGATGTTGAGCAGGAATTTAAAAGGGGCTCGCCTAGAGTAGGCAGAGTCTCCACAGACCCACCAAAGAGGATACGGTACTCTGACGAGAAAGAAGCACCCGATAGAAGATTTTCCCTTATTTTCCCAAATAAATCTCACCAAAGTTGAAGAAAGTGCCATTGAGTGGTTTATTTTGTTCAAGCTGCAGCGGATGTCAAACTGCAATCATTTGCCATAGCCGACATATATTCTAAGGCAATACATACAGTTTATATAGAGAAAAACGAGCTGTCAGATTCGTATTTCCTGCCCCCGCCCCCTTGCGTCAGCTTCTCGCTGATTGGTAGGTGTCATCAGCTGGAGGGGAGGCATGACCAGCTTGGCTGCGCCTCAGCCAGTCAGCGAGCCAGCGCCGCTTCGGCTTCTCAGCCAATGGAAAGCAGGGAGGCGGTCCAGCCAGGAAACAATGACATGGAGGAGGAAAGATGGATTAGGTGACTCAATGTGTACAATTGCCAGCGATAACTTTTAAAGTCCTCAAGCTTGCTTCCTCTATTGTCCTGGGTGCTTGAAATAAACATCCTTTGTCTGACCCGAAAGTCAGACCCTGTTAATCCTTGGGTCCGGGATATGGATCTTGATGATATCTGATTAAGGGTATCGGCCAGAGGAAATAGAAACAATGGAAGAGGCTGCAGTAATGTCCAAGTCCCGCGCAGGCAGGATGTCACCTTTTGGGATGAATGATTTAATCATGCCAAGGGACATGTCCTTCAAATGGGCTTACTCCAATGTTTGAAGGGACATACCCATTGTTATTGTCCATGCAAGAGTTTCTGTTAAGTCCTTGTGTGTTAAGGGATTTGCTAGCCCAGGAAATGAGAGATTCCCTGAAGCCTTGGTATGCTGGGTTCACTAAGAGGTGGCATTTCATATTTCATACAGGAATATGGTAGAGGAGGCATGCAGGGGCCTTGGGGAATACATTCATGTGGTGGAAGAAAAGGAGATCATACCAACCCTTCCCACCCCCCAGAGTCCCTTGAAAGTTCATAAACCTTGGAGGAAATGCAAAGGTTTTTTGGAGGAAAGAAAAGTTTTCAAAAGTTTTCAAAATTTTCAAATGTAGGAAAAAGTCTCATAAAAGTATTTTAAAAGTTCATAAGTTTAAAGGGAGATGGTCTGTTAAGTTTATATGATCCGGGTCACTGCAGACACAGGAAGCTGAGAGTCGTCTATCCAGGAGAAGAAAACTACAGATCCTGTCTCACCATGGGGCTGGTGTGGCCTACCTGCTTCCCAGGAGGTTCCTGAGGGGTGATGGCAGCAGGCTCCCTGGGTCACAGGCTTCTGGACATCGGCAAGACGGCGGTAGAATCGGTGTTGCAGTGGTGAGCCATGAATGACAATCAGCTGGTCTCCCCATGAAGATTCTTTCCTTTTGGGTAAAAAGGTTATTCCCGGAGTGGAGGGGCCCATAATGCAGAAAGCAAGATATGAGTTAGCCTTAAAATTAGTCCAGGAAAAGAATGGCACTGGTTTGGGGGAGATCAGTTGACCCGTGGATGTGGGGACCCGAGGGGTTTCCGTATCCACGGTTCAAAGGCAAGGTGTCCCGAGCAAGCCAGCAGTGATCTGCGGCTTGGAGAAAGGAAAGTTCATGCTTGAGAGGGTTAGAGCCAGTGAACAGACACAATGTATACGTATCACTATGGAGAGATAAAGGTTACAATTAAAAGATACTTTATTGAGGGATTGGTTACAATGTTAGGGCCAGCAAGGGGAAGAAAGTAAGGCAGAAATAGAGTCCTTCAGTTGAGGCTGCGATGCTGGTCCAAGTTGGGCATCCAGGAGCTGTGGAACTCCCTGCTGCAGGTCAGATCCGCTTGAAGGCAGGGGGCTCCTGGGCGTTCGACCTCAGTCCCACCTGGGAGAAGTCATATTATGTCTTCATGCCACTTCCCCCTTTTTTCCCCAGTCGCGGATTTATGATCCAAACATCCTGAACAATATTTTATTGTAGGAACACAGTGGGCATGGGTGCAAGTAATCCGCCCATGAAAGATCAGTAACAGGACAATAAAAGACTCAGAGATTTCATAATCCCATTTATTCATCCCAATTGAAGGACACTGCACCCATAGAACTATGTCTTTTTTGTCTGAATGGTCACCCTGCCCCTCATCAGTCATTGGAGTGCAGATATCTGCAGTGAAGACAGGGAACGCTCTGTGATTGGCTGGTGAGTGCTGCAGCTCCAATCACAGCACATTAGTAGGCTTGGTTTAATAGAAGACATGTATGAATTGTTTGGTTGGAGAAGTTTTCATATATCAAGACTTTTTGAAAGGGTAATAACTCAAAGATCACTTGGAGTCAAGTAGCCTTGAAAAAGTTCTGGGCATGAACAAAAGAAAGTCCTTCCTTTTATATCTTTCATAAGTTTCATTTCATGTTTTCATGATAAGAAAAGTCATTACAATAGGTGCATATACAGACCATTACCTTATATGGAAAATCCATAACTACTGTTGCTAAGACAGGCAGCTTGGTAACATGTAGCATTGTGCAAAGCAGGAAAAAAAAACCAGGAAGCAATACATTTCGAATAAACCTGGCTCCTTTTTGCCCCAGTTCTCCTGGGGGTCCGCTTTTTATTTCAGGATTACTAGTATTTTCCTGGACTTCTTTATTGGGACCATCATAAAGGAAGCTCAACCCATTGTGTCCTCCTCCATTCTCATTGCAATGATGAGCAAATTCATTATTATGATATCCCTGGAACAAAACCTCAGTGGATCACAAAGATCACACTTTTTCTATAAGTGCAATTGACTGCCATGCCCCAATGGCTATGGAACCATGAGAGTTGTAGTTTTACAAGATAATTTGCCTTCTTGGCCAAAAGAGCGCTGGTGTTTCACCAAACGACAACTACGAGGTCATAGAAGTCAGCCAGGGAAGGTCAAACAATGTCAAACTATGGCCCCTTCCACACAACTGACTAAAACCCCACACTATCTTCTTTGAACTGGAATATATGGCAGTGTGGACTCAGATAACCCAGTTCAAAGCGGATAAGTGGGATTTTCTGCCTTGATATTCTGGGTTATATGGCTCTGTGGAAGTGAAGGAGATTCATTGAGTTGCAGAAGAAACGTCAGGAGAGAATGCTACTCAAGCATAGGCATAGGCATAGAGAAGAAGGCAGAGTTAGCAAGCACGTTAGGGAACAGCAGTGATTGGTTTAGAAGGGACACCACCTCATTGGTTGTCCTGGTGCATTACAATTGGTTTAGAGAAACACCATGTGCTCTTTGTTTACTAGTCAGTGATTGGTCTAGGAGACATCACCTATGTTAGCCTAATGAAACACCCATTTGGCTGGTCCGTGGGAACGCTTATCAGAAAAGTAACAATATAGGGACAATCTACGCACATAGACAAAGCTTTAATAACTGGTCAGGAAAATAAACTGCGCAATGTCTGTTAGCCAATGGATTATTAGATTACCTAATGCATTGTTAATTGGTTAGAATCATAGCACATCATAAGTGTTAGCCAGTGAAATGAATGAACGAGGCGGTGCTTAAACCGACTCCATTGATTGTATAAAACTGAATGACTGGAAGGAGGAGGGGTTCTGTCCCTTGCGTCTTGTTGCGCCATAGGGCAGACCTCTACAGCTGTGGATTCAAATAAACTGTGTTTCCTGAGAAGTAACCCAGTTGTCACGTCTTCTCGTTCCTGCGCCCGCACGCAAAGCAGCCTTAGGGGAAAAGGGTATTGCTGAGAAGGATTTCTCCTGCTTCAGAAGGGCCCTATATTAATCCCCCTGAAGTCACAGGTCCGCAGCTTGGGTGTCCTCCTAGACTCGTCACAAACACCGTAGCTTGGGTGTCCTCCTAGACTCATCGCTAAGACCACAGCTTGGGTGTCCTCATAGACTTGTCGCTAATAGACTCGTCGTTAACACCGCAGCTTGGGTGTCCTCCTAGACTCGTCGCTAACACCGCAGCTTTGGTGTTTTCCTAGACTCGTCGCTAACACTGCAGCTTGGGTGTTCTCCTTGACTCGTCGCTAACGATGCTCAGGCATCAGCGGCGGCTGGGAGGCCCTTTGTACAATTAAAACTTGTGCGCCAGCTGTAACCGTACCTCATGAAGTCGGATCTGGCCACAGTGGTCCACGCCTTAGTCAGCTCCAGATTGGATTACTGTAATGCACTCTACATAGGGCTGCCCTTGAAGACGCCCTGGAAGTTTCAATTGGTCCAACGGGCGACAGCCATATTACTAACTGGAGCGACTTACAGGAAGTGGTCAACCCCCCTGTTTAAGGAGATCAATTGGCTGCTGTTCATCTTCCAGTCCCAATTCAAGGTGTAGGTTCTTACCTACAAAGCCCTGAACGGTTTGGGACCCGCCTACCTGCATGACCGCAATTATGTCTATGAACCCAGGCAATCTCTCCGATCATCTGGAAAGACCTTACTCTCACCCTTGCCCTCTTTGCAGGCGCGATTAGTGAGGACGAGGGAGAGGGCCTTCTCTGTGGTGGCCCCCCGACTCTGGAACTCTCTCCCCAAGAACATTTGATAAGACCGCACATTGGCAGTTTTTAGGAGGAGCCTGGAAACGTGGCTGTTCCAATGTGCCTTCCCTGAATAAAGCAAATGACGCCCTGCTGTGACAAATTCCTAGCAAAATGTCCTCATAAGCACTTTAATTACCTGTTGGGTCATCTGCCCCACATTATCCTTTAATACCTTCCTGTTTACATACATTTCTACCTGTTCTCATCCAGTGTTATTTATTTTTAAATTTTAATATTAATATATATATATATATATTAATAAAGCGGAATGTTTGTATGTGTGTGGGTTTGTATGTATGTATGAACGTATGTGGCAGCGTTCTGATTGGCTCCCGGCCTCTACATTCTGACAACATGATTGGTTGCTAGTGAGGGAGTATTTGCATAACGCCTCTATTGGCCAGCCAACACGAACATTCCGACCCTCTAAACTGGCAGAGGAGGATAAGGCTAAGGCCTGAGGTCGTCACCAACACGAACATTCTGACACTCTAAAGTGGCAGAGGGGGTAAGGAAAAGGCCTGAGGCAGTCAGGCATGGTGGGAGTTTCAGGCCAAAACACTTTGCGACCCCTTTGCAACCCCAAACAATGAGAGAACAAGACCAAACTTTGAACACAGAACCCTCAAGACCCACTCTACATCCTAGTGCAGTTTGAGGGAGGATGGACCATGGATGATGGGATTTTCAGTACTTAAACTCACTTCCTTACAGCGCTGTGGCCCACACCAATGACGGATCTGAACCAATCTTGGCACACAAATCCCCCATGACGCACTTTACAACCTGGTGCAGTTTAGGGCAGGATGGGCCACAAATGATGGGATTTGCAGTACCTTCACCCGATTCATTTCCCACAGAACATTGAAGCCCCTACAAATCACAGACCAGGCCCAAACTTGGCACACAGAGTACCCATGACCCACTCTACATCCTACTGCAGTTTGGAGAAGGGAAGACCATGGATGATGGGACTTGAAGTACCTCCAATCACTTCCCGAGATCGCTGCAACCCTCATCCACTGACTGATCAAGACCAAACTTGGCACACAGAGCCCCCATGACCCACACCACATCCTACTCCAGTTTGGAAGACATTGGACCACAGATAATGGGACTTGAAGTACCTTCACTAACTTCTTGAGACCACTGCGAGCCAAATAAACAACTGATAAGGACCAACCTTGGCACACAATGCCTTTCTCAATTAACCCGGGCAGGGCCGGGTCCCCAAGCTAGTTTGTTAATAGATATAAATAAACTAGCTGTACCCGGCACGCGTTGCTGTGCCCTATTTAGGAGATGCGAGAAAGTCTGAGTATGTAAGGGTTGGAAATGATGTTACTTGGTGGGGTCATGGCTGTGTCGTTGTGGGTTGTATTTGCTGGAGAATTGCTCCCTCAGAGTTTGGTTTTGGCAGTTTAACCCTCAAACACCAACTGAAATCTCTCCGCATTCTATCCTAGCCTTGGATGGCTCTTGCCAGCGTTGCTATGGTTACAGCAGTTATGCAAATCCGCCCTTATTGGCAGCCAATCATGTTGTTCAGAATGTAGAGGCTGGGTGAGTCTTTGGCTGCCCCGGAGGATGCTGGGAAATGTAGTTTTATTTTTACTCGTTGTTTTGGGGTCCTTTTAGGCTTTGGGGGGGAAGTTTCTTTGCTACAAACGTACCTTGCTTGAGGCCTATTTCTGTTGGCAAGTATTGTGTTTCTGCGTTGCATGGTTTCTTTGTTTGAGGTATACATCCCATGACGCGAACCCATTTATATAATAGATAATCAATAATCCTGTAGCGCGGGCGCGCACTCGCCTTCTGCCACCTTCCAGTCGGGCAGCCGCATGCTATTCTGATTGGCTGCTTCGAGGGCCTGAACTTCAGCCAATCGGATTCCACCAGGTTTATTTCTCTAGCCGTGGCTCGCGCAAGCGCTCGCTCCCCTGATTGGCCTACGAAGTGAGCCAATCGCGTTTTACCAGGTTTTTTTTCCCCTCACCAAAAAAAGCCTCTCTCCCCGCCCCTTGGAATCAGCCAATGGCAAGCGCCCTCCGCGATAATTGACACCTCGCCGGGACCATTCCCTTCCCTGGGCCAGAACGCGGAGGCAGGGCGGAAGTGGCCGTTGCCTAGGAAGGGCAGAAACAGGCGGAGGGGGCGGCCGTGCGGGGAAGATGGCGGCCAGGTTCCTGCTTTCGAGGGTTTGGGGCCCGCTGCTGCTCTGGGCGGCGGCGCTGCTGGGAGGCGGAGAGGCGCTGGGCTCCTTGAACCTGCTGGAGCTCAGCGAGCTGAAGTACGGGATCGAGATCGGGGCCGAGCCCGTGATGGCCGGGCAGGTAGGCCCGCCTAGAGAGGGAAAGAGGGGGAGGCAGGCCACCCACACAGGAGCATTGGCGCAGCTGGGTGCCACTTGGCTCAGTGGGGGTTGTCGTTTCCCAAGGTCGTCAGCTCTGCTAAAGAGGGCTGCTGCCTCCCCAACACCCATACTCCCATACCACTTAGCCGGGGCAGTTCAATGTGTGGTCAAACTGCGTTAATTCTACAATGTAGACGCACCCCCAGATCTTCATAAACAAAATCAAGAGCGTAATTGTAATGTTACTTACCGTATATAACTTGGTGACAGGAAATATAATTTTTGCTATGATTACGAGTAAAATATATTTAGAATTATTAACATCTGATTTGTGTGCCAGCTGCGCCCGTACCTTGGGAAGTCTGACTTGGCCACGGTGGTCCACGCTCTGGTTACATCCCGTATAGATTACTGCAACGCTCTCTACATGGGGCTGCCTTTGAAGACTGTTCGGAAGCGGCAACTAGTCCAACGGACAGCAGCCAGGTTGATAACAGGAGCGGCATTCGGAGAGCGTACAACCCCCCTGTTGTGCCAGCTGCACTGGCTGCCAGTTTGCTACCGGGCACAACTCAAAGTGCTGGCTTTAGTCTTTTAAAGCCCTAAACCAGGGGTGCTCACGCTTTTTCAGCATGGGAGCTACTGATTAAAAAACCAAGTCCCAAAGATCACCTACCCAGAAATGTAAAACGTATAACTATTTTCTTATGTATTTATTTATATGTATTATTCATTTTTATGTCCCGCTCCTTCCAGCAGGCTCGGGGCAGTTTACATAAAATGAAGTTATAAAACATCAACATTTCAATTTAATAACAACAATATAAAACAGCTCATAAAAATACATCCAACCACCCCATTTCTCCCACACTGCCATATTACCACACATATTATCAGCCAGAAAGTAAGAAGAGAGGCTGTTGAACTGCAAGGCCATTTAATACTCAGCAAGGTAAACAAAGGGGCATGCAAAAATACATCCAACCATCCCATTTCTCCCACATTTCCATATTCCCCAACATATATTTCTCAAGGAACAAAGCAAACAGAGAGGCTTTGGAGCTAAAAGGCCATTTTTAAACATTAAAAATAAACAAAGAGACATGCCACAGAACAATCAAGCACCCACCCCAAAGTAAAAAGACCGACCTTTGAGATGCGGTAAGGAAATGACCCCAAAGCGTCCTACTTCTTCTCCTCCGTCGTTGCTCCTATTTCCATGCCGCCAGCATGCGTGCCGCCTCCAAGAGCTCACGAGAAGTCCGAGAGGCAGAATGGGTGCTTCTGCGCATGCGAGCAGGGCCAGCCATGCATCGCGTCATCCAGGCCCGCCCCCTTTGGTCTCCTACAACTCTGAGTGGCTGGAGAAGGACGGAGGGAGGAGGAGGAATCCAAAAGACGGGGCCCATTCTGCCTCTTGGACTCTGGAGCTTTTGGAGGCGGCACGCGAGCAGGGAGCGGGGAGGAGCAGCAACGGAAGACTTCTTTGCAGCATGAAGAGGACCAACAGCAAAAAACCTGGTCAGGGGCCTGAAGATCACCAGGATGAGGTCCGAAGATCACCCTGGTGATCGCGATCACCGTTCTGAGCACCCCTGCCCTAAACGGTTCGGGTCCAACTTACCTGTCCGAACGTCTCTCTCCCTATGAACCATCGAGATGTTTAAGATCATCCGGAGAGGCCCTGCTCTCAGTCCTGCTTTCTTCGCAGGCGTGATTGGTGGGGACGAGAGACAGGGCCTTTTCAGTGGTGGCTCCTTGGCTTTGGAACGCCCTCCCTAGTGACATCAGATTGGCTTCCTCCCTCCTGACACTTCGCAAGAAAGTCAAGACCTGGCTGTTTGAGCAGGCATTTGCTGATGAAAAATAATGGTTTAATTAGATATATGGAATGACGACGATGTGAAGGAAAGTGATTTCAACATGACGCTGAGACTGCAATTGTATGTTTTAATTGCCAATTGTGGTTTTATGGTTATCTTTTGGTTTGTTTTGCTCGTGTTTTATTGGAGGGCAGAGACTGCCTTGTGTAAACCGCTCCGTATTGCCTTCGGGCTGAGAGGGGCGGTATAGAAATATGACAACCAAATAAATAAATCGAAATATAGCAATATTTATTTATTTATTTAAAATATTCTCACCCCGCAGGGGGACTCAAGGCAGAGCACAACATATATACGGCAAACATTCAGTGCCAGGACATAAAACCATAAATATATACAAACATTTAAATCACTTATATCCACATTAAAAGTTGCTTAAAAACCACCTCAGGACACCATTTTGCCTCCTTGTCCTGCCCACAGCCAGATCTTCACCATCCTTCTGAAGGACAGAAGGGAGGGGGCTGATCTAATATGGCCAGGAAGGGAGTTCCATAACCAGGGGGCCATCACTGAGAAGGCCCTGTCTCTCGTTCCCGCCAAATGCACCTATGATGGTGGCGGGACCGAGAGCAGGGCCTACGCAAAAGATCTTAGTTTTCACAGTGGTTCGTAAAGGAAGATGTGTTCGAACAGGTAAACTGGGCCGGGGCCGTTTAGGGCTTTATAGGCCAAAGCCAGCACTTTGAATAGTGCCTGGTATTAAACAGGACCTAATCATGTAAAATGTAAGGCATTGCAAGAAACATTTAAAACCGCATACTTGGAATACTAAAAAGGATTTTGTTAAAATTCAATTCCAACATGGAGAAATACAGCGCATAGCTGGCCAAGAGCGTGCACTAACTGCGCATCACAGATATATTTTAAAGGAATGCTCACCAAGAGCTACTGCTTTCTTGCAGGCTTTTATTATACCCCATTGTGTGGATTCGCAGCTTATTGACTATTATATAATTGCTGTATTTAGTGCAAAGAAAAACAATCAAACTTAATTCAAAAAAGATGAAAATGCGTTCCAACAGCATTTGTGATTTCAAAATAAAATGTATTTTGATATCAAGCGTGGGCATTTGTGATCAACAATGGGCTGAAGAAACAAAAGTATCTGAAGAAATGAAATGGAGAACCACAATGCATGATGATATGGCAAAATTGACAATTAAAGTGAGTATTCTCTGAGAGAGGAATTATGACCTTCAGAATTGCTGCTTGTTATCAAGTAAAGCCACAGGACTAGTCAATATAGGAACTTTAAGAGATAACAAGAAAACATTGTTCATTGCTACAGGTGTGTGTAACAACAACACATACAAGCAGATAGCAAAAGTTTATTTATTTATTTATTCGATTTAGTAGACTGCTCTCTCTGGAACCCAGAGCGGTTTACAGCAATAAAACCAGATAAAAACACATAAAAACAGCATTATAAAACCAATTAAACCCCGCTCCCAACATAAAATCCCAGCAGACGACAATAATGCAGGCGGCAAGACGCGGCAGGATGGCAGGTTATAGCAGGCATCAGTCGGAGCCAAATGCCTGCCTAAACAGCCAAGTCTTTATGGACTTGCGAAACTCCATGAAGCCCCGTAGGGCTCGCGTCTCCTCAGGCAGCGAGTTCCAGAGGCTCGGCGCGGCCACTGTGAACACCCTCTGCCGCGTACTCGATAGCCTGTAGGTCTTGATACCAGTTAGAAGGTCTATAAAAAGACTCTCTGGAGAAATTGTGTACCAAGAATAGTGGTGATCTGTTTTCAACCAGTGATGAAAACTGATCAATTCAGTATGCGGACCTTTTTGTTATGAGTATGAAGAATGATTGTGTGAGTGAATGAAAACTTGATATCAAGATTTGTGTAGTGAAAACAGAGCAATAAAAGTTATGTGTGTGTGTGTGTGTGTATCAGATTTGAGAAACTGCTAGTTGCTTCTGGTGTGAGATAATTGGCCATCTGCAAGGACTTTGCCCAGGGGATGCCAGGATGTTTTGATGTTTTACCATCTTTGTGGGAAGCTTCTCTCATGTCTCCGCATGGGGAGCTGGAGCTGACAGAGGGTGCTCATCCATGCTCTCCCCGGATTTGAACCTCCGACCTGTCAGTTTCAGTCCTGCCGGCACAAGGGTTTAACCCATTGCGCCACCAGGGGCTCATTCCAGATCTGGAAGCATTTTTCAGATCTATAGTCTTGGTTAAACAGTATTCAGTTTCTCTTCTTCTCTGGACCATAAGAACAAACTGCCTTTTTGGTTACATTATCACTTGCTGCTAGTATAATTTATGCTCGGCTGGTGAGACTTTCTGCCAGGCTGGTTCAGTTGGACCTTGGTTTCTGTTTTTGATGGTAAGCATTCCAAGTGCAGAGATTGCTTATTTTTTGTTTATGGTATTCTGATGGAGCTCTAAGAAGCATGCTAAGCTGGTGTTTCTCATAGGGTAATAAGGATGAGCTTTGTAAAGGAATGTCACAGCGGGCTGTTGTTGTCTGCATTACTTGGCAACATGACACTTTTCTTCATTATCCTTTATATATAGATCAGTCAGCTTCGAGCAGAGACAATGTTGTATTGACAGGGATATATTAGAACGGATCTAGGGCAAACACAACTATGGGAAGAGATTTTGAAAACTCAGTGTGTTATATCTTCATGAAGCTTTATGGGGGTGAGAGAGAAAAGCTGCATTGGATTTCTGTCCCAGAAATTATAAAGACTTAAATCACTGAAGGTGGAATTGGGAATATAATTGACTTTCTTTACAGGAGAGTTGGGATAGATATGTTTATGCCAGATCAATATAGTTGTATTGCAGCATGGAAAATTTTTGTTTTATTTTCTTTTTCATTTGTACCTAGATGTATAGTACTGTACACACAGTTGCAGGACCAAGCTTACCTCCATGATGGATCAAAATAGAACTTTTGCACTCTTGGTATATAATAACGGTGTCAAAATGTCTAAGTGTATTATGGTAAAATGCTTTTAGCTGTGTGCTTTCTGGACATGTGTGTATGAGGATGTATGGTAACTGGGTCAATTTAACATCCTTGGGATTCCGGTTTCCTCCTTTTTAAAAAAAGGAACAGTGTTTCACACTTTAAATATCAGAGAAGCTGGAAAATTCCTCATTACATTTTCTTCCTTCCTCTTGTTAGATTAACAGGAATATGTGTGTATGTATAAGCACACATTCATTCTATGGGTAGCCATATTGGCTATCGAGCAAAATACAACAAAATCCACAAGCAGCAATACCTTTATTATGCCAACCCCAAAGTGTGAAATACATTGTGCCAGTTGTCGAAGTGCCACTGGTTACTTCATCAGGCAGTGGTTTTAGAAAATTATATATGATAAAAAATGGTAATTTATGGTAAAGTCACAGGACTATGTTCTGTCTAATATCAGTTAATATAGGATTAAGGTATCAGTTAATATAGCATTAAGGAATTTCAGTGTAGGCAGAGTCCACTACTCTTTGTTGGAGGTAGAAAACCCCAAAGAGTTAAGCCCCAATCCTTAGGTTCCCTCTCATTTAGGTTTCCCCTGTTATAGCTCAATTTGGTACCTTAAAATCCAGGTAACAATTCTAAATGTCACAAAAATGTTAATTAAGCCAAGTCACAACTGCATTAGTATCACTATAATGAAGTTTGTCTTTTTTTAAGTGCAAAGTACATAGTTTGTAACCCTATATATGAACTGGGTGAGTGAAAGAGACGGAAAATTGCACATAGGAGCAGTGTTTTGATCATTAGAAACAAACTAAAAAACAACATTTCAAACAAGGGTTTCAGCGTGGCAATCATGCAGCAGTATCCAAGAAATCATGGAAAAGTTATCAGACTAAAACTCATCTGTCAGTAGCTATGAAAAAAAACTGCATTCTAGTTACTCATAAACATTCATTATATTTAATGATGCATATTGCATAATGATGTTTCCTGGAGGGCAGTCATGGAAGGAAAAAAACAGTCTTGTGGCATCAATGGCTATTAACTTTTGTAAAGCATGGGTTTTTAACTCAGCCCATTTAATCAAATTTGTGGATTATTATAAAACTTTGTGATGATTATATGATACTTGAATTAATAGGAATTATAAAGGAACTGCTGTCAAATGTCTGTACGTTGTTAATACTGTGAAATACTTTTAAAATATTCAAGAACGTGAATGGTTGTTCTTAAATTTCTCTCTTGGATTATGCAGAAATAGCACAATCAGAATGTCTCTTAACAGAATAAATTAGTCACCAGTCATCGTCGTAAGTGGGAGAAACCATTTCTAAATGCAGTAATGGTGGTTGTCAAGAAAGGTGATGCTTTAGGTGTGTTTGTTTGTTTGTGTATATGTGTGTGTGCCATATGTACTCGAGTATAAGCCAACCCGAATATAAGCCAAGGCACCTAATTTTACCACAGAAAACTGGGATCACATATTAGCTCAAGTATTAGCCATCGGTAAGAAATGCAGCATCTACTGGCAAATTTCAAAATAAAAATAGATGCCAATAAAATTACATTAATTGAGACATCAGTAGGTTAAATGTTTTTTTAATATTTACATAAAAATGTAATGTAACATAAGACTGTTTAACTCTGATTAAACCATTATTTTGACTCGAGTATAAGCTGGGTTTCAGTTCACCCACATCCAGAGACCATTGTGAACCCCACTGACAATGGATCTGGACCAAACTTGGTACACATACCCCTCCTGACCAATTTTAACTATTGACTGAGTTTGGGAGCGGGGTTGACCTAGGATTATGGGAGTGGCAGTTTACCCATATCCTTATGCGTTTTCTAATGGAACTGTTCATAAAATAAAAAACAAAGAGTTATTTCTTCTAACAAATAGTGCTACATATTACCTAACCTGGGCATCACCTTAGTTAGTCTGTATATATAAAAATCAAAGTATGTCTGTCCATACCCCCATCTGTCTTTTACTACAAAGGCTGTTGCTAGGCAAAGTGGTCCCCTGTGATGTCACTAGAGATGAGAGGTGACTTGTATATTAGGGGAAGCGAGAATGGAAGGAAAGAGCCACAAAGCGAGACATATTGCCATTAAGACATTGTGGGTTAGGCCCTCTCAGAGCTGGGGAAGAGAGAAAGGGGAGGGGAAGGAAAGACCAAGATGGGGAAGGGAGGGACAGGAGGGTGGAAGAAAGAAAAAGGAAGAGAAAATAAAGGGGGAAATGTATGAGAGGAGGGAAAGTGAAAGAAAGAATGAAAGCAGAGGAGCAGTAGCTCCTCCTCATACACACGGGCAATGCCAGGTATGTACAACACAAGCCTAGTCCTTGGGCTGTCCTTGGCAAGTGGACTGTGTTTACAACTTCAGCAAGAGTTGCATCATCCTATGTGAAGCTTGCACCATCTTAACTTTGTATGACCCAGGGGAAATCGAACATTTACTTGACGTGGCTTTAGGTGCTTTTGCTGCCTTGCAAATTGAAAAGGGCTGCCATATGGTCTGAAAAACTCATTTTCTTCTTGAGTTCTGGCCATACTTTGGAGAACATGCAATTGAGTCACAAAAGAGTTGCCCTTTTACAAGGAGGCACAGTTGTTTCTATGGTAGTGAATTCACATTTTTACATAGCTTGAAAAATTAGGAGGTAGCAGGATTTGAATATGTACAAAGTTCTTTCTGACCATTTGTAGGAAAAAGAAGGAGCATTCCTTTTCTTCTTCTTCATATTATTCACTAGCATTTGAGTCAAATGTTCAATATGCTGTTGTACCAATAATTCTGGATTCACCGAAGCTTTGGCTGCATGGTGTAAATAATACGGGAGTGTGTCCGGGTTAGTTCTCTTGGACCTCTCAGCGGCCTTTGATACCATTGACTGCAATATCCTTCTGAGGCACCTCATTGGAGTGGGACTTGAAGGCACTGTTTTACAGTGGCTCTGGTCCTTCCTGGAGGATCACTCTCAGAAGGTATTTCTGGGGTACACTTCCTTGGCACCACAGCCTTTGTCCTATGGGGTCCTGCAAGGCTCAGTATTGCCCCACATGTTGTTTAACTTCAACATGAAACTGCTGGGGAAGATCATCCAGAGTTTTGGAGTTCGATGCCATCTGTATGCAAACAACGTCCAACTCTATCACTTCTTTCCGCGGACTGCTGAGGAGGCTGTCCAGGTACTGAACCAGTGCTTGGCAGTTGAATGAGAGTGAACAAAATTGAACTTGAATACAGACAAGACAGGTACTCCTGGTCAGTCAAAAGGCCGAACAGGGTATAGGGTTTCAGCCTGTGTAGACGGGGTTACACTCCCCTTGAAAGCACAGGTTTGCAGCTTGGGAGTTCTCCTGGATTCATCGCTGAGCCTGGAACCCTAGGTTTTAGCCGTGGCCAGGGGAGCTTTCCAACAATTGAAACTTGTGTGCCAGCTGCACCTGTATCTTGAGAAGCAAGACTTGGCCAGGGTAGTCCATGTTCTTGTTACATCTCAAATAGATTACTGAAATGCTCTCTGTGTGGGGCTTCATTTGAAGATTGTTTGGAAGCTCCAAGTAGTCCAATGGGTGGCAGCTAGTCTGCTTATTGGAAGGGCATACAGGGAGAGCACACCCCTCCTGTTATGTCAGCTCCACTGGCTGCTACTGAGCACAATTCAAAGTGCTGGCTTTAGCCTTAAAAACCCTAAACGGCTCCAACCCAACTTACCTATCTGAACGTATCTCTCCCTGTGAACCAGTTAGAGCATTATCATCTGCCAGGGAGGCCCTGTTCTCAGTCCCACCCCCTTCGCAAGCATGATTGGTGGGTATGAAAGACAGGGCCTTCTCAGTGGTGGCCCCTCAGCTATGGAACTTCTTCCCCAGGGATATTAGGTCAGCCCCTCCTCCTGGTTTTCAAGAAAAAAGTCAAGAGCTGGGTATGGAACCAGGCATTTGGGGAGTAGTACAATACGGAACTGACATAAACGTAGCAGCACAAATGATTACTATGGAACTAGACTATATTTAATAGTTGAACTGTGTGTGTGTGTGTGTATATACCGGTATATATATATATTTGTTTCTATTTGTTGCTTAATGTGTTGTATTTATGTTTTTGTATTGCAATGTGGCATGGAAATTTGCCAAACTAAGCTGTTCTGAGTCCCCTCCAGTGTGAGAGAGAGTGGGATAGAAATTAAGTAAATTAATAAAGGGGGAAAAAACAAAGAAAGAAAGACCAAAAGGGAAATAAAATGAGGGTGTAAATCAGAAACAGTGAGGCAGGTAAAAGGGGCTGGAACATTGCTGCTAATAGTCACAATATTATCATTTTTCCCTCAATTCCTTCCATCGCATTATGGAAATTTTTTTTTTGAGAGGTAGAAAAAAAGATGGCTGTCTGCGTGTATACCGACGCTTATTTTGCTTAAATTGTTAGTAATGAAAAATGATGAAGCAATTAAGCTTCCACTGTGTGTCTTGTTAGTGGCATATTGCTTCTCCGCAGAGAGATTAAAACATGAACAACGACCCAGTTAAATAGCTTTTTCTAATCTAGTAATTTAATTAAAATTGTCTTTCAGACTTGCAGTGTTCCAGTGGCTTTTAAGGGGAAGGATACTGTCTTCTAAACTGTAGTCCTAAGTACTGTAGGACTATAAATCCTGTCATCTCTCACCATAAGCCATGGTAGTTAAGTTTGGGGGGTACTCATGGGATGCTGCCGGCTAGCATTCCAAACAGTGAGCATAAACAATGTGAAATGATGGTTTTCAAGCGACAGATCCTGGTATCTTAGGATATATCTCCACTGTAAAATTAATGCAGTTTGGCACCACTTCAGCTGCCATGGCTCAATGCTATGGAAGTGAGGGATTTGTAGTTTGGTTAGGCCCCAGCACTCTTTGGCAGAAAAGGCCAAAGGCGTTTGAAACTACAACTCCAGCATCCCTTAGCATTGGGCCACAGCAGCTAAATTGATGTCATACTGTATTACCGTATTTTTCCGGCATATAAGACGACTGGGCGTATAAGGCGACCCCCAACTTTTCCAGTTAAAATATAGAGTTTGGGATATACTCGCCGTATAAGACTACCCCTCTCCCAACACACACCAAATAAATTTTTTTAAAGCATCAGATTTGATTCCAATATGGTAATTTTCCTATTACTGTACCTCCTTCTCTGCCTCTTAGATCTCGTACGTTCGCACCTGCACCACTTCAGGAGTGAGATCTGAAAGGCAGAGGAGGAAGTATGGTAATAGGATACAAGGGCAGGCCAGACAGGTAAAAAAGGTGTGTTTTTCTGGGCCCAGAGCCACTCTATCTCTTTTTTTCCATACCTCGGGCACCCTGGACGCCTGCAGCTTATTCCGCCCTTCAATTACACCTTCCCATTGAGGCGCCCCTTCACCTCACCATCGGGGCCGCATTAAGTCCACAAATCCTGATGAATGGATTTTCTTCTACCGTACTTGTACAGCGACACCCTTAATGCTTTCATACAGTTGCTGCATATGGCAGGGATGTGGCCACTGCCATTTTTTAGCTCCCCCCACCATATGCGGCAACCACAGATTCTCCAATCCAGATTGGAAGTTTCAGCACCTGCCTCTTGGCATATAAGACTACTCCCGTGTATAAAACGACCCCTGCCTCTTGAGAAGATTTTCTTGGGTTAAAAAGTAATCTTATACACCAGAAAATACGGTAATTCTGAGGTAGAGATACACCCTTAATTTAGACTCATAAATCACCATTCGCCATATCATTGCTATAGGTAAGCCCAAATATAAATATATGTAAATTCAGTGAGATTTATATTCAAGTGAGCTAATCCAGGTTTGCTATAATCTTTATATGGCCTTGCCTAGGGGGATTCTTTAGGTGTGTTTCTGTATGAACGGGTGGGAGTTAATCATTATTCAGGAATTCCTTTGAATCTTTGACATGCATCTGCTGTAAACAAGGAGAGATAGGAGCTTGGGCTGCATATGCATGTAGATCTCTGAATGATTTGCAGTTAATTAGCAAGATTCCCCAACTCCCAATTAACTAGAGCAGTCAACAACTCTGCCTTTCCTGAAAGGAAGGAGTCAGGAATAGACTTCTTTGTGGAAGAACTATGTGCTCTCTTCAGTTCTGACATTTCAAACAAATCTTTAAGATTATCATTCTTGAATGCACCGACTCTTGTTCTGTTTGGAGATTTTGAAAAGTTTATTTTTTAAATAAACAGAAACAAATTATGACTCACATGCTTGACATTTTATTGAAGGCTAGGTAGCTGCTTCCTTCTTTATGTAAGATGGAAGTGACACTCCAGTTCTACTGGATTGGTAATGCACTAGCTTCTGACAACTTAACTCTTGGTGCTGGCAACATAAATGGGGATGTCCTATAGGACTGCTTTTCTAGACCTGGGCTTTCTTTGTGGCTTATTGAGGATTCTGTGATGGATAGAGCAGTAAGGCTAAGTCAGTAGATCACTATCACTATACACTAAGTCAGACCTGGGCAATTACAGGCCCTCCAGGTATTTTGGACTTCAACTCCCAGAAATCCTAGCCACTTTACCAGCTGTTAGGATTTCTGGGATGTGAAGTCCAAAACACCTGGAGAGCTGGTAATTGCTCAGGTCTGCACTAAGTGTATTGCACTCTAATGTTATGCTGCTCAAATGTAATGCCCATGGAATTCAATGGGGCAAACTTCCAGGAGAGTAGCTATATATTAGCAATGTAAACTAGCTGTAAGTCAAAAGGAGTTTATGAGAGACCGCTATTAGACCTCTGACTGAAAACTATTATTATATTCAGGCTTGGTCAGAACATTACTGGTCACATAATCAGCTCACATATCTTAGTGAACCTTCTGTAAATAAATGTGGATGTTTTATGTTTAGGTTTTATGTTAGATATAATTTTGATAGGTTATGTGTTTTATTTAATTAATAGATGTCATGTTATAAATTGTTTTCATATGTGGGGTTATTTTGGGTCATTATGTTTGTATTTGCTGTTGTACTGAGCCATTGAATGTTTGCCTATTTTGTTTGTTGGAATCCTCTATGAGTCCCTTTGGGGAGACAGGGCGGAATACAAATTATTATTATTATTATTATAAACACAACAAGATTGGAAAACAGCAAACAAGATCACTATGCTGGTTGTTGTATTGGATCACATGTCGGACACTTCCCAAGTGTCTAGGACCATTATTATTATTATTATTATTATTATTATGTGGCGCTACATTTATTGTGGAAATCAAAAGAAGGATATTAGAGTTCTTGCGCAGGATTCAGTGGGCCATTGTTACTGACTCTCCCTTGCCTCCTGATGCTCATGTGCCATTAAAACCTCACTAGGTTCCCCAGTAGGTTTTTGGTGACATGGAAAGGTCCAGGGAGGAGTATAAGTGGAGAAAGTGCTAATGTTATGCCGATGTTACCGTACTAGCTTCAATTCAAGCATGTGGTTAAGTTTTAGTGTGAGATAAGTATGTATGTTTGGGCAGATGTACTGCCATTTTACAGAAGTGCTAAAAAGCCAGTAAACGCATTAATGAGCACAGACCTCGGCTTTCTGAGATCTCAACTTCCGAAGCAAGAAAAAGGAACTGTTTAAGCAAATGCTGCTATAAAAAACATCCTTTTGAGTAAGTCTTCCGCACTTGTAAGCTGCAAACACGTATCTTTACACACACACACACACACACACACACACACACACACACACATCTCAGAACTTAAAGAAAGTTCTGGAGGTTTGTTTTTAAGTTGAATTTGTATGTAAGTCAGAACAGGTACATTTTTAACCCCAACCATTCACTTTGGATAGCCTATGGAAGGTGTTTGTTTTGCGGTCAGTGCCCCTGTTCAGAAGATTTCACCTCACTTTCTGTCCCTGCAAAAATTGGATTTTGAAAAATTTGGTTTGTTGTGGAAAAGTAGGATTTGTGATAAAGCTTCAGTGGAGACACCTTTGCCCCATGATAACTCTTCCAGGAGTGAATTTCCCTTCTGAGGGGTAGATTTCTCTCACTTCCTGTTGTCTCACCCCTGTTCTTAACTAGGAATAATTTGTAAGTCAGATGTTTGTAACTCGGGGACTATCTGTACATGTATTTGGAGGTCTTGTGTGGGAGAAAAATACCAAGATAGGGCAACTCCAGTGTAATCTGGACAAAGTTCACTTTTTTGCAACCTTTCTCTGTAAAGGGTCCATGCTGGGTTTTCTTGACAGTGATCAGATTCATCTAGTACCAGTTTTATCCTTTTTAATGGAATGCACCCTGATTTTAATGGGACCCTGACAGCTGTCAATTGAAGCTTTATATTGGTGTTGATGACCAATGAGTTCAGTAGGTCATGAGTTTGAGGCCTGCCCAGGTCGAGGTGGGTGCTTGACCTTTAAGTGTAGCCTGCTGTTGACCTTTGCAGCCCGAAAGACAGTTGCATCTGTCAAGTAGGAGTTAAAGGTACCACATTAAGAGGGGAGGCGAATTTTGACTGAATTATGAGGCCATTAAAGAACTCCAGAAATGCTGAGGAATGCGGAAGGAACAACAAGGGATGCTGGAACGCTGAGAGATTAGGAGTGCGTCAGCTCCCCCTGGTGGCCACGGTTTGCCTCTGATCGTTTACATGTTGTATGTTGAAACCGCAGGGATTGTCTGCTAAGTATGTGTACTGTAATCCGCTCTGAGTCCCCTTTGGGGTGAGAAGAGTGGAATATAAATAAACAAAATAATAAAATAAATAAATTTTCCATGGGTGATATAAAAATCCGTAATTTTGAGCCCAAAATCTGCCCTCAACTAATACATGAGATCAACTTATACATGAGAATATCCAGTAGGCAGTATGGGATACCTTTTAAAAGGATGTTTAGGCATCTTATTCCAGAGTTTAGAAAGCTTTTTGTTTACTCTAAAACCTGCTGGGCAGCAAGTAGGTTTTCCAGGCTCTGCTTCTTCCTAGTTCAAGAATCTGTGCAATCTTCAGGGTTTCTTAGCTTGTGTATATCGACTGTCTCTGCAATGCATGTGGTAATAAAACAGCTCTTCTGCATTTAGGAATAGATACCCACTTACTCCATTGCTGTCAACTTGCTGCTTACATTGTGGCTGGCAGCTTTCCATTCCTTGTAGGGCTGCAAAAATAGAGTCCATCTCCTCTTGTGTTTAATCAATTTTCAAAAGGAAGTGATGGAATACATTAAAGGGGTTATGGATGTTTGCCAAATTATTTGTCAGGGAAAGGCATCCTGTTTGGTAAGTAGATTAAAGCTGCTTCCAAAATTTGATTTGCTGTTGGATTGGCTGGGCAGTTTGAACTGAGTACAAGGTGACCTTATTTTAGTACTGGCCTTTCCAGTTTTCTTGTCTACTCACTGCTGACCATGTATTTAATCTTGAAAGACCCGATAACAAATGACACAATCCTTCCATTGATGTAAATATGTGTTATTCCTATGTGAAAATATACATTATTGAGATCCTATCTGGAAACCTTGCTGTTCTCCATTTCTCCAAATACCTAAAAGTTCACCTTTATATTCAAGGTCACAGATATTCCTATTCTGGATACATACAAAACCAATCTTTCACAAGTGAATAAGTGAAATATTGATTATCCTGGTGTAGAACCTCTACTCCTGCTATGTATTTAAAGCGAACCTACATTTCTTCTTGCTCAACATGAAGAATTTTCGACTGTCCAGGTGTTTGGGGGCCCTTCCAGACAGGCCCTATATCCCAGGATCTGATCCCAGGTTTTCTGCTTTAAACTGGATTATATGAATCCGCACTGCCAGATAATCTGGGATAAACAAAAAACCTGAGATCATATCCTGGGATATAGGGCCTATCTGGAAGGGTCCTTGGAGTACAGTTACTCTTACCATTAGCTGTGGTGGCTGGGACACCAGTACCCTCACCCCTTTCTGAACCTTTGAAGTATATCAAGAAAGCAACACACTAACTTTACCCCTGCTTTACAAGGAATTGATTTGTAAAGGAGAAATGAGCCCTCACTGTACTGGCACTCTTGTATGTGTATGTGTATGTGTTTGCATTGCATAGTAGGCATGCTGTGGGCCTCCAGAGGAACAATATTGACTTCCATAGAGAAGGCAAACGGACAAGCTGTTGAATTTACAGGCAATTCCTCCCCCATCTACAGAAAAAATGGATAGAAAATAGAAGATAGTAGATAGTAGATTCACGGTAATCCAAGCGACGGTCATCTCGAGGCTGGATTACTGTAACGCCCTCTACATTGGCCTTCCTTTGTCAACAATCCGGAAACTCAAGCTGGTGCAAAATGCTGCCGCTCGATTGCTGATGGGAGCATCGGCAAGAGAGCATATCACTCCCATCTTGCAGCAGTTGCACTGGCTACCAGTTGAGTACCGAATTGTTTTCAAGGTGCTGGTTCTGACCTTTAAGGCCTTGTATGGTCTAGGGCCAGTGTACCTGAGGGACCGTCTCACCCTGTACGTTCCCCCGAGATCACTACGTTCAGAAGAGCAAAATCTCTTGACAGTGCCATCAGTCCGCTCCTGCCACCTATCTGTAACTAGACAGCGAGCTTTCTCCGCGGTGGCTCTGGCATTATGGAATGCATTGCCGGACGAGGTCCGGGACATCGCAGAGTTAGTTCCCTTCCGGAAGGCATGCAAAACAACCTTGTTTAAACTTTCCTTCAACTAAAACCTCTGGTCACCCTGACCATGTTCTTGTCTGACTGAAATGTTTTATAGATAGATATTTTAAGTAGTTTAGGTAGCTTAAGTAGTTTAGATATTTTATGTGTTTTTATATGCTTTTCATGTGTATTAAACTGATTGTGTGTAAACCGTCCCGAGCCTGCGGGGAGGAGCAGTATACCAAGACCAAATAAATAAATAAAGTATGATAGACTCACAATATAACTTCTGAAATGCTTCCATATTAATTTTCCTTAGGGGAAAAAGTAAATCGCAAATCCACTGCTACCCTAATCACAGTGACAGAAGCTGTGGCTGATGATAAGCATGCCTCAATTCCCAAAGGCTTTTATACAAAGTCGTCTTATGCCTGTCCAGTATCACTCTTTTTCCTCAACCTCTGTCTAGCTAACACATTTTATCAACATTGCTATTGGGAAAATGGTGAAAGAAAGCCAGAAAAATACAGATTTTCATTTTCAGGTTTTATTCTATTTACATTATTTTAACCCACCTTTCTCCTGATACAGGGATTCAAGTTGCAGTAGTATATCTGCAGTAAACAATGTAGTGACACTTAAGGGGGGTAAAGTAGGATTTCCTCTAGCGAATCCTACTGTAGCCATGTGTCCCTGCCTGCAATAGGGAATGTATAGCAGCACCTCCAGCATCCCTTATTGAGTAAGCATCAAATGCAAAAAGGGGAGAACAGATTAAGCTGTCATACATAGAAAGTGGTGAAACCAATATAGATATTTATTTATTTACTTTATTTATATTCCGCTCTTCTCACTCCTAGAAGACTCAGAGCGGATTACAGGTACACATACTTAGCAGACAATCCCTGCCGTTTCTACATACAACATATAGACGAATAGACGAACAGATAGACGAACAGAGGCAAACTCTGGCCACCAGGGGGAGCTGACGCAGTCCTCATCTCTCAATTAATATTGTACAAAGATTAATTAAATTATGTTCATTGTTAAAGATAAAGATATAGAGAAAAATGTGGTAGGGATATTGGGCAGTGGAGAGCGGAGGAGAGGAAAAATGTGTAAAAGAGATGAATACATAATACAGAAATACCCCATTAATTAAAATGTATATACGCAATAGCTGTCTATTACCTATTCACAGATTGTGTTATTATGTACTTAATAAAATAGTTTCAACAAAGATTAAGTTGTCATGCCATCTCATCTTAGTATTTATTTATTTATTTACTATATTTATATTCTGCCCTGCTAGCCCCGAAGGGGACTCAGAGCGGCCTTACAAATAGGCAAAAATTCAGTGCCGCATAAAACAGATATACAAATAGAATAAACAAATAGAATAAACAAATAGAATAAAAAGCCATAAAGTTTAAAACATCTAAACATTACAACCAATTATTAAAAACCACACAATCCAAAATCATAGTCCAGGAGCCATCCTGTCTGTAATTGCACTTTTTCCGTATCACTTATTGCACTGAGTTTATTGTCCAACGGCTTGGTCCCACAGCTACGTTTTTAATTTCTTCCTAAAAGTCAGGAGGGAGGGAGCTGATCTGATTATGCTAGGGAGGGAGTTCCACAGCCAAGGGGCCACTACTGAGAAGGCCCTGTCTCTCTCCTATGAAGGAGGTGGGACTGAGAGCAGGGCCACCCTTCAAAGATCTTAACATCCGAGGAGGTTCATAGAGGGAGATGCATCTCAGTATGTTTTTTAAAAGCATAGATCTATATTCTTGGCCACCAAAATAGAAATGGAGGCTGGCGAAAGGGAAAAGGTCCCTAGATGCATTTTGGTGAAAGCTTTCAAGCATTCTCTAGAAGGTTGAAGATGTTTTTTACTTACTTTTTAAAAGCTTGCCTGACCTGATTGTTTCATTTCACAGGTGCATATTGTAAATTTGGGTAAAATTGTATTGAGCTATTTTTCATTTTGGGATGAGGGAACCTATAAAAGCTTTTGTTAAAGTAGTCACTCTCAGGAGTGGTTCCTTAACTGAAACATGCCTATGTTAAGAGCTTGGGTGTTCAGTTCGACTCCCTGCTGACCATGGAGACCCAGGTCTCCGCGGTCAGCAGGGTGGCGTTCTACCACCTACGTCAGGCTAGGCGACTGGCCCCCTACCTGTCCAGGAATGACCTGGCTACGGTGATCCAAGCGACGGTCATCTCGAGACTAGACTACTGTAACGCCCTCTACGTTGGCCTTCCCTTGGCGATGATTCGGAAACTCAAGCTAGTGCAGAATGCCGCTGCTCGCCTACTAGCAGGAGTGCCGGTGAGGCAGCACATTACGCCCATCCTCCAGCAACTGCACTGGCTGCCAATTGAGTACCGAATCACCTTCAAGGTGCTGGTGTTGACCTTTAAGGCCTTGTACGGTCTAGGGCCTGCGTACCTCTTGGACCGCCTTGCCCCATACGATCCCCTGAGATCACTCCGCTCAGCAAAGCAAAATCTGCTGGAGATTCCACCGATCCGCCTCTGCCGCCTATCATCAACTAGGCAGCGCTCCTTCTCCGTAGCAGCTCCAACGGCCTGGAATGCCCTGCCGGAGGAGGCTAGAGCCATACGGGAGCTCGCCCCCTTCCGCAGGGCCTGTAAGACCTTCCTTTTCAAGCAGGCCTTTGGTTAACATATAACGCCTCTTGCTTTCAATCGACTTATGACTCTGTGTTACTGTTTTTGTCACTTGGTGTAATTTTAACAATGTTTTAATGATGTTTTTGAGTATCATTTTTGTTATTTTTTATGGTTATAGCATTGCTTTATTTTGTTCATGAATCGGCATGAGTGTTGCCTGCCGATCACTATGTATGTCTTGTAACCCGCCACGAGCCCTCGGGAAGAGGCGGAATACAAATGCAAATAATAAATAAATAAATAAAAATATATTCTATTTTCATTTAAATGTTCACCAATAGTTCCCTTGCTTCTATTTTCTCAGAGTAAATCAGCTGATGTGGTGACCATCTCCTCAAAATACAAGCAGAAATATGAGTGCCGGCTGCCTGCAGCGGCTGTAAAGATACATCAGGACAAAGAGGAAGATCCACAGAGCTATACTGGCCTGGGAATCTCAGAACTGCTCAAGCCAATGGAAGCCGCCCCTTGCCTTATCAAGGTACTTTTATACTAGGTTTGGAAGGAAGGGGCCATTGGAAGCTGAGGTGCAACCAAGAGAAGTGGTGGATGTCACACTTAAGGCCTTTGCAAACCAGTATTCCCTGAAGTGTTTTTCCTCACAGAGCTCCCAGAGGCCTATAAAAAGACAGTGCCAGATAAGCAAATAATTTCAGTAATTGTCCATAAGGGCTCTTGGAAGCCGATCACTACCCTTCCCGTTTCACAGCTGTGGGGATTGAGATTGAGAGAATGGCTTCAGCAGGGCTGCCCTGAAGGTTTGTGGAGCCCCAGGGCAGGTAGGATGTTGACGAAACCTGCAGAGGTCTCCCTATGAGACATGTGAAAGGTCAACATGTCTCATAGGGAGTGGGAAGGGTATTTGGAATAGGAAGGGGCATTTGGTATACGTGGGACCTCTTGTGTTATAGCGGCCAAGGCTGCAGAATTTGGGTGTTAGTCCTTCAGGGGAGGTCTAATTCAAGACACAGTTTATCCAGGTTTTGCTTCAGTGAAATATTCTGGACCTTCACCCTTCTCCTTTTCCTCTCAGACAAAGGATTGGTGGACATATGAGTTTTGCTACGGGAAGCACATCCAGCAATATCACATGGAAGGTACTTTCTTCTCCTTTGCCACTTGGCTGCCTGCTTACCTGCCTGGTCTAGAAAAAAGTTAAACTGGACACAACACAAATGCTAAGTTCTGGAAGGTTTGAAAAAGCTAAAACAAAGTCATTCTGTACAGAATGCATGGCTAATGTATGAACTAGATCAGGGCTGCCCACGAAGTCGATCGCGAGTCCAAAGGAGGTCGATCGCAGCCGGATAGGACGCTTCTGCCCTGCGCGTGCGCACCATCCACATGGCACTCCTTCCGTGCGGCGCTCTTTTCGCAGGGCATTGCGGGAACAAGGGAGCGCCTTCTGCGGGGCATTGCGGGAACGAGGGAGCGCAAGGCGGGGCCTCCGGAGGCCCCGCCTCGCGCGCCACCCTGCCTCTCTCTTGCCAGCAGCGGAGGCTGCACGGTTGCTTCCGGACGAGAGAGAGGCAGGGCAGAGCGCGAGGCGGGGCCTCTGGAGGCCCCGCGTCACACTCCCTCGTTCCCGCAATGTCCCGCGGAAGGAGCGCTGGGCGGCGGAAGGAGCGCACGGGCGGAAGGTAGATGTTTTTTACTTGGTTGTTTTAAAAGTAGCTCGCATGCTGAAAAAGTGTGGGCACCCCTGAACTAGATTCATGTAGAATCGTCTGTTAATAGTTGCTAGTTGTGAGAAAATTATATGTAGCATCAAGTATTGGAGTTAAAAATTAATAGCAGATCCTGAGGAGGATGTTGCTGTAACACTCATGTCCCCCTTGTGGGCTTCCCACACGTATATATGTTTGGCCATTCTGGAAACAGAATGCTGGACTAGGTCGACCTGAGGAAACATAGCTTTTTTCATGTTCTTCCCAATGGCCGCAAATAACACTATTTAACACAATTTTGGTCCTGGATTATAAATGTCATTTCCTGATTGATTCTATCATAAAAACATGGGAAACGCTTATTAAACTGCAAAAACTTTGTTTTTGAGGGACATCCTGCAGCACATTTTGCTATATCACCTATAGTTTCAACCAATTCAACATGGTTTGTGGCAGCCACAAAAATGAAATTTCTGGAGTATAACAATGACTCTCAGAGTAAGTACTGCACAATTAAACAGGAAATAACACTTTCAAACCAGGAACAGAATATTTTTCAATTTTGTAACATAGTATAATCATTGTCACTGCTTTGTTGATTACAAATCTCTCTACCATACATATCTAGTTTCCCTCCTCCCTTTTTACAAATGTCTCTGAGCAGATTAGATACTCCATAATCCAAAAGACTCCAGGATTACACTTCCCTACCTCTTTTCCCTCACTTCTGTCACTCGTTATGTGATTCCTGCTTATATACTGTAGAAATTGCCTGGAGGGTGGATGACCACTTCCTTACAGGTTATTGATGGAGGTTATTTGATTTATCAGTCTACAAACTTGCATAGACATGATCTGCTTTTTTTTTTTGGTAGTTAGCAAAGAGGTAAGATCAGTTTATATCATCAAGACGATCCAGAACCACACTGGCTGTATATGATGTGATTCCAATAAATAAGCAAATAAATAGTAGCCAAAGACAAGGGAAAACAAATTGCCCACCGCCTTCCACCTTGCTGTGGTGCAAAATTTTCCTAGTAGAAAAAGAGCAGCCAGATTTTTATAATCTTGGGTTGCATTTTCTGTACACTGGCCTTCTCTAGTCAGGTGCCTTTCAGCGTGATAGACTGCAACTCCCATCATTTGTTTGCCAACATGGCCTGAACTTCAAATGCCTCCTGAGACATTGGCTGCTTAGAGGTTGTCATGCTGATTGGAGATGATGGAGGCTGTAGGTATCCATATTAAGAGGGTTCCAGATTATGGAAGGCCCATCTACAGTACACTTACTTGACACTTTTAGTTTTTAAAAAAAGTAAATTCCCATATTGTAGAGCTTGATCAGTACTTCCAAATTATTAGCTTTCAAAGTGATGACTTCTGTAGATAAGCATAGCAAACGAGAAAGGTCTGTGTTTTCCTCATTTTAAACTGGCATAAATATGGTTTTTATTCACCTATCTATTCTTCTTGAAGTGAGAAGAAGAATTAATCCAGCATCCTTTCTTTTTGCATCAATGCACAAAATTAAAACACATCCCTTGGTATTATAACTTCACTCATCCAAGTTTCTAACTTAAGATCACAAACTTGCTGCCTATAGAAATAGAACCTTCATTTCTTGTACTTTTGTTCATATTTGGGATTTTAGTGTGTCATGGTTTCCTTGGGGAGTTTGTGATGGGAGAGTTTACTTAGACCGCAATTTCTTTTGAACAGTTTGCTTCAGGGAAGTGCTTTTGGAATCGTTCCCAGGCTATTGATATGTGTGTGTGTGTGTAATTATAGCTGAAACGGCGACTTGAATTTTGATCCTGGGGTGCAACTCATTCTAGTTTCTTTGGCTTATTGTCTATGTTAGCTTTCCCTCCCACCATGAACGGTGCCATCAAAAACATAACAAAACAATAGAATCTTGTGGGATTACACATCTATACACATAATAAAAGTGAAAATATATATTTGTTTATGTGGCTGGGGTGTCCACTTACACAGACAGTCTCCTACTTCCAAATAGCTATAGCTTCCACTACTCAAGAGACACCAATGGCTCTCTTTCCAATGATATTGCAGGTTATAGTGAGCACCATTAACATGCCCAAGGACCCTGTCAATGTCATCCACAAACACCATACTGCCCACCACCCAAGTGAAGGCTTTCATACGGGGACCATTTCATCCTAGATTTTATGTGTTTCCTCCATCACATAACTGGGTTATCTGAGTCCACACTCAAATAATGTGGGTTTTTCTGCCTTGATATCCTGGGATATAGGGCTGTGTGGAACCCCCGGAGTGTTTCTTTCTCTCTCCATTGGTTTGGAATTTACCTCTCCCTTAACTCTTTCCTATTCTTTTCTATGGCACACAGCCAAAAGATGAATTGATCAGCAATTGAACATACTAGAGAGGTTTGGGGAGAAGTCACCATGATTTATAGGAGTTGTAGGTACTGGGGTGTATAGTTTACCTGTAATCTAAGAGCACTCTGAACTCTACCAACGATGGGCCTGGAACTAACTTGGCACACAGAGCCCCCATGACCAACAAAACATTCTGGAAAATAACTTAGGCAATGCTGGGTACCCAAGCTAGTTTATAATAAACTAGCCATCCCCTGCCACACATTACTGGGCTCAGTCTGGTGATCTGGAAAATAAAGTAATGAGAAAGTGTTGGTTTCTAATATATGTAATTTCTTTTTGCTTGTGGGTAAACAGTATTTCTTGTTGTTTCTTTGTCAGTGTTGATATAGTGGTATCTGGTTTGCCTACTCTGGAACATGCAACATATCATTGTGCCTCTTTAAGGGGCCCCTTTCAAATCTATGATATTATATCTGTCATATGCATGTGTGTGTGTGAATCATATGTGTGTGTGTGTATGTGTGTGTGTATATATATATATCTATATATATAAAGGAGACGTGGTCGTGCAAAGAAGGATATGCACGGCCAAACCATAACCCCCCCAAACACCAATCCCACGGCACACAGTCCCCACGACCACGAGGTACAGACATAACCCAAAAAAAACCACCTCCCTAAATTGCAACCCCCCAAAAAACAGCCTCCAAAAAACCGCCCATAGACTCCCGTTCTGCGCTGCCCGCGAGCGCTGGAGAGAGGGAGAACAACCGCGCAGGCGCACAAGGCCCCCCCCTCCACAAACCCACCAACCCATCCCGTCACCCTCTCTCCCCACTCACCGGGACCTTCGCAGCCCGCCAACCCAAAAAACACCTCCTCGCCATGAAACACACGTCCCCGGTCCCAGAGCAGCTCTAGGCCGCAAAACTACGCTTCCCAGAAACCTCCGCAAGAACTGGAAGTGGCCATGCCGGGGTTTCTGGGAAATGTAGTACAAAACGCCGCACTTCCCCCAGCAGACACAAAAAAGGGGCGGGCCGCCTACGATGCTGCCCATGCGCGCCAGGGCGGGAGGCAGGCCCGGAGATCGGCGCACCGCCCTCCGCCCTGTCCCCCACGGTTCCAGCGGCCACACCACAAAGAAGGTAAGCTCCCGAGCTTACCTTCTTTCAGCGCCGCCGCCGCAAACACGGGGACACGGAGGAGGGTGGGCGCCGATCTCGGGCCTGCCTCCCGCCGCTCCGCGTGTCCCACACGGTTGCGGTGGACGCGCCTGAAAGAAGGTAAGCTCCGGGCTTACCTTGCTTCAGGCGCGCCCGCCGCAAGCGCGAACACGGCGGGAGGTAAACAGACAGAGGGAGGCCTGAGAGAGGGTCAGGGGAGAGAGAGGGGGAGTTACACAGACAGAAAGAGGGGGAGAGAAGGGGGAATCAGGCAGCGAGAGACAGGAGGGGGAGAGAGAGGGGGAAAAGTGAGACAGAGAGAGGGGGGGGGAGAGAGACGAGGGGGGAACACACAGATACAGGGGGGAAGGCTACATACACACATACAGAAACATATATACACATACATACAGACACACCAACACATACATACTCACATACATACACAGACACACACAAACACACACACATACATACACACACACACATACAACGCACATACATATATATACACACACAAAACACATTGACAAATCAATTCCTATCCTTACATACCCACACTTCCACACATCTCCTAAAGAGGGCACAAATACATCCACACACATACCAAAACACAAACACACATACCCCCCAAATATCCACACACCCATACACACACACACATATATATACATGCACACACATACCAAAACACAAACACTCATACCCCCCAAATATCCACACACACACACATATATATATACATCCAACCACATACCAAAACACAAACACACATACCCCCAAATATCCACACACATACACACACACACATATATATACATGCACACACATACCAAAACACAAACACACATACCCCCCAAATATCCACACACACATAAACACACACACATATATATATACATGCACACACATACAAAAACACCAACACACATACCCCCCCCAAATATCCACACACACCTACACACACACATAAATATAAACACAACACACATGCTCACATCATTTCAACAACATACATACCCAGACATTCTCACATCACCTACATAGGGCACAGCAACGCGTGCCGAATGTACAGCTAGTATATATATATATATATATATATATATATATATATATATGGACGGCTGTTTGTCAGGAGGGCCTTGATTATGTTTTCTTCACCCTGGGAGCGGGTCATGAGGGAGTGTCACAAAGACCACCAAAAAACATAGTATTTTCTGTTGGTCATGGGGGTTCTGCGTGGGAAGTTTGGCCCAATTCTATCATTGGCGGGGTTTGATTGTTTGTGAACTATAAATCCCAATGACTACAACTCCCAAATGTCAAGGTCTATTTCCCCCAAATTCCTTCTGTGTGCATATTTGGGCATATTGAGTATTTCTGTCAAGTTTGGTCCAGATCCACCATTGATTGAGTCCACAGTGCTCTCTGGAAGTAGGTGAACTACAGCTCCAAAACTCGAGGTCTATGCCCACCAAACCCTTCCAGTATTTTCTCTTGGTCATGGGAGTCCTGTGTGCCAAGATTGGTTCAATTACATCGTTGGTGGAGTTCAGAATGCTCTTTGATTGTAGGTGAACTATAAATCCCAGGAACTTCAACTCCCAAATGTAAAAATCAAAATTTTTGAGTGATAGTCATCCCTGCGTTATTAGGTATCTTGTGGCCAAATTTGGTGTCAATTCGTCCAGTGGTTTTGAGTTATGTTAATCCCACAAATGAACATTACATTTTTATTTATATAAGATGTAATGTGTGACTATAATTTCTAATATATTATTTATAATAAGTGCGTAACAAATTCATTTTGGCCTGAGCTTTTATGAGTCCAATCTGCATCATTAGGGGCAAGACCTTGGATCCTAGGTTACTCACAGATTATTTATGCCTTCCCATGTGTTGTCTCCTCAGAATCTGAAATCAAGGGTGATATCCTATACCTTGGATATTACCAGTCTGCATTTGACTGGGATAATGAGACGGCAAAGGTGAGTGTTCTGCAGGATGTTAGTTCTTTGATCCTCAATTGAGGTTTCCTTTCGGGAATAATAGAAGAAACTACAGAGTAAATAGCTCCCCCAAACTGCAGTGTTCGAATTTGAGAAATTTCAGGAAGAGGGTTTTTTACAAGTTTTTTTTCTTCTGCATCGTAACCAGACAACAGTAAACATTACTCCAATAATTACATCGTATTGTCTGTCTCTCATTGTGTCCTTACGGAGCCGCAGAGAGGGACAGGAGGAGGCAATCTGCTCCCTCCCTTCCTTTTTGCCCATACGGACACAAACCATGACGTTGCTTTGTAGCCGCTCCAGTGGGAGTTCGCCTCCCTCTCTTTGGGAAGGAAGCCGCGGGCGAGAAAGAGGAGGCACACACCAGCCTCTGATCGTCCTCTGCTCTGCTGCAGCGGCAGCTCGGTCTGCTTTGTCATCCTCTGGGCTGGGTCCATTGGGCCATTCCAACTTGGGATCCTTCCTCTCTTGAGGATGTCAGCCTCTATCTTGGTTCACACCTTGTCTTCTTGAATTTCATTTTATTTTATTTTAGTGGTTTTTTATTATTATTTTATAATAATTTTATTATAATAATATAATAAATAATATGTTATATTATAATTTCAATATATTATAATGTCTATATATATATACATACTATAATAATTATGATATTAATACTAATAATATATGAATATTTCTTGATATATTAATATGTTAATATTAATGATGTGTAATATATAGTAAATATAGTAAATAAATAAATAAATAAATAATGTAGATTAGAATGCAGTTCAGCCCTTAGGTGCGGCCCTCCATAATTTTTTTTGGCTCTCGTGTGGCCCCTTGGAAAAAATAATTGCCCACCCATGGTTTGAAGGCTCTTTAAAGAAAAGGTTGAAGTGGCCTTTAGAGACTTAATTTCCTGCTCTCTTAGTGATCTTTGTCAGACTTTTAGCTGTCTCGCGTGGCAAAGCAGGGACCTCAAGTCACTTTCTTCCCTCCTAGTTTCTTTCTTGGATATTTCCAGAGTGCTTTTGGTGGAGGTGACATTTGTTCCCATGTTATGCTAGAGATAAACTGCAGCTATTGCCTGTATCTAGGATCAACCATAAGCAAGTTTATCTGTGTTCTCTGCTTATAAATGGGCTTTGTAATTACTCAGAGGAAATTGAGGGGGAAGCTGTGATAATTTCAATGCCCTTTTAACGCTATCTTGAGACTTTTCTGCTTCTTCTTTTCCATTTGCAGGCTTCTAAGCAACACAAATTGAAGCGTTATCACAGCCAGACTTATGTCAATGGTTCCAAGTGTAACCTGAATGGGAAGCCCAGGGAGGCTGAAGTCAGGGTAAGGAAATGGCCTTTTTGGCTCCTTGAGAGCAGCTTCTTTGTCAGTAGCTGTGATGGAAAGGAAGTTGGTCTTTGTGGTCACAGAATGGCAGAAATGGGAAGCAGCTCTTGTGCTTGTACTTCCGTAGTTTTAACTGCATGTCTTCACCAGTGTAAGACTCCCTTTCATGCTGGCAAACTCAATTGGATATCATGCATCATCTTTTTTGGAGAGAGGCACTTTCCACTCATCCCCAGCTCATAAATAACTATCCAAGGGCTTTTAACAAGGCTGCTAACTGAATTCAAAGTTATTACTGTTAGTTGCCAGGACTACCATTTGTGGGGGTGGAAGCCAGGATGTACATGTAATCAGAGCTTTTCCACATCCCTTTTCCAGTTCCTGTGTGAGGAAGGTGCAGGTGACTACATTGCCCGTGTGGATGAACCTCAGTCCTGCTCCTACGTTCTGACCGTCCACACCACCCGCATCTGCCACCACCCATTCCTGCGGCCTCCATCCACTGCCTCCCCTCAGACCATCCGCTGCCATCCAGCTTTGAGCCCGGCTGAATATGTGGAGTATGTCAAGGCCCAAGTGTGTGAGTTCCTCACAATCATTTTGTCTTAGGGCGCCTGTGTCAAATCCAAGACTCATTGGTGAATCCGGCTCCCCGTGCCATTTTATGTGGCCCTGCAGATTCTTAACTGCAACTCCTGTATTCCTCATGCTTCGACATAATTTGTCTGATGTTGTTTGATGTTTGTTCATTTTGGCAATAAATGTTTGCCACTTTGTTCTTTGGGGAGATCGGGCGGTATATAAATAAAGGATTATTATTATTATTATCATCACCATCATGACAACAGCTGATGAGAGTTGTGATACTGTAACACCTGGAAGGTTACTGTTTCTTCTTTTGGGTCAAGATAGCAAGGTTTGAATTTAGATACAAAGCTTGAGGATATGATGTCTGACTTTAAAATGCCCTCTAACCCAGTGTTTCCCAACCTTTTTTGAGCCGCAGCACACTTTTAACATTACAAAAATCCGGGGGCACACCACCAACCAAAATGACACAAAATGACACTCTAACACAGTAAAGAACGGCTGGGGGATGGTGGCCTGCTGGGAGCAACTGCTGGGAGTGCCGAAGCCGGGGGAGGGGAAGAGCCATGCTGCACTATGCCCCTCCCCCGGCTTCAGCTCTCCCACAGCTCCCAGCCTTGAGCTTCCAGCCTTGAAAGCCAGCACAATGTGCCAGGCCAAGGCAGGAGGCTGTGGGAGAGCTGAACCCGGGGGAGGGGATGAGCCAGGCAATGCTGGCCCCTCCCTGGCAGCTCTCCCACAGCCCCAGCCTTGAGGGGGCAGGCCAGCGGTGGCAAAGCCAGCTGCTGGGAGAGCTGGAGAAGCTGTGGGAGGCTGAACCCGGGGGAGGGGGATGAGCCAGGCCGCACCATGCCCCGCCCCCTCCCCCCGGCTTCACCTCTCCCACAGCTTCTCCCGCCTTGAGGGGGCAGTGCAAGCGAGGGGCGGGAGTCATGGCCCCCGTTCCCGGCGCCGCTCTCCGCCATGACTCCTGCCCCTCGCTCGCGGAAGCTGCGCGGAGGAGGAGCATGAGCGGTGAACAGACTTCAGTGGGCGGGGCTTCTCCACGTGGCTTCAGCGAGCGAGGGGCAAGAGTCATGGCGGGAGTCATGACGGATTGGAGGCTGGCTGGGGAAACAGCAGAAGAAGGCGGCGCCCCGGCCCCTTCTTCTTTTTCTTCGCCGCCGCCCGGCCCTTCCTTCTCCTCCCCCAAGCAGCAGGAGTTTGGCAGGAGGAGGGGGGAAGGAAGGGGGGCAAAGAGCTTTTCTCGCGGCACAACAGGAGGTCCGTCACGGCACACTGCTGTGCCGCATCACAGAGGTTGGGAAACACTACTCTAACCTTTCCCCAACCTCAGAACCGTGCTGTTGAGTTGCAATTCCCATTATCCCAGTCTGCATGTCGTATAATAAGTTGATGTTCAATAACATTTGGGAACCTAAATTGGGCAAACGCTAAAGAGCACCAACTACTAAGTAAAAAAATATAGTTGGCCCTCTATATCCACGATAAGGCAACCATAAGGCTGATGTGACCTGATGAAAATGTGTTCGACATCCCTGTCTTAGGGTTACAGTCCTTGTGTTTCTCTTTAGGACTGTCCTAGCAAGAGGAATATATTGTTGATCGGGGGCATAACAACTGAGGTATCTGATCTCAAAGTTAACAATAACATTGTCATAAGATAGATGTTAATAACACTGGTAGGCCCAAGGCCACTTCACCCCCAATTCTGCTGCCCCACATTGCACCCTCTTAAAGGGACCGTGGCATAGACATCCCAGAGATGAGATGACAGTTTGCTGTACCTTTAATGAGGCCATGAATGCATATCTCCTTCAGATTTTTACATTGGTGGGGAATCTTCACTTCTGTGTCCTCATTTGCCCTCTCTGTGTAGTAAGAGCCAAGCAACCCCAAAATAGTTATCTTGTTAGTTTAGTACCCTTGACTTTCAAAATACTTTGGAATACCCCCAAAGTCACAGTGATCAAGAGTGTGTGAGGCAGTGGGATATAATAGCATTTCTTTATTTCAATTTCTGCAGCTGACACCAAGCGCAAAGTGGATGAGATCTCTGAAGAGCTGAAAGCCTTAGACACACGACTGCGGAATGAGCCAGACCGTAACTCTGCTATTCAGGATGCAGATGGAAATGGTAGAGCACCTTTGTCCTTGCCAACTTTGTGCTTTATGAACTACAGCTCCCATCAGCCCCAGTATGGCCAGTGATCAGGGCTGGTGGGAATTATAGCCCAAACCATTTAGCAGTTTTGAGAGGCGAAAATAGGATCACAAAGATGTTTCTGAAATAGGAGAAATGGAATTAAAATACTGTATATACTCGAGTATAAGCCAACCCGAATATAAGCCAAGGCACCACAAAAAAATGGAAAAACGTATTGACTCAAGTATAAGCCGAGGGTGGGAAATGCAGCAGCTGGTAAATTTCAAAATAAAAATAATAATAGATACCAATAAAAGTAAGTTAATTGAGGCATCAGTAGGTTAAATGTTTTTGAATATTTACCATATTTCAAAGCAAAACAGTAAGCCAGCACTCTAAGTGGAAAAGGAGGGTCAACAAAAACAATATGGTATCAGACAATAACTTTCTAATAATGGGGACTCAGGGAGACTTCGAAACATTCAATGCCTATATAAATAAACAAACAAAAAAACCATAAAATTTTAAACAAAAGACAATACTAAACATCATACAATAAGTTAAAGCAAACAGTTGCATTAAATAATTATCATTAAAAGCAATTTAAAAACCAGCGGAGGTAAAGTGTCTTATCAGTTCCCTTTCGCCTTCTCTCCAGCTTCTCCTATTGACACAGCCTAGAATGGCATTGGCCTTTTCAGCTTCACACTTGGCTCATGACCAGCTCATGGTTGACTAAGACTCCTTTCATAGAATCCTAGAGTTGGAAGGGACCTCTAAAGGCCATCTAGTTCAACCCCCTTCATTCTGCCTTCATGTAGCGAAAGCGCAGTCAAAGCACCCCTGACAGATGGTCACTCAGTCTCAATAATAATAATAATAATAATAATCCCCCTTATGCCTTCATGCAGTGAAAGCACAATCAAAGCACACCAACAGATGGCCACCCAGCCATAATAATAATTAGCATTTAATGGCCTTGTAGCTTCAAAGCCTGGCTGCTTCCTACATGGGGGACTCCTTTATTGGTAGGTATTAGGAGTCAAAGGCTGGCAGGCTCGCTCGCCAGCTACTTCACTCAGCCAGAGGCGGCTTTGCTAGAAGTGAGGCCCAGTGAAACTGGCTGCGGGGCCTGCGCTGGCTTCTGCAGGCTTCCAGCCTTTGACTCCTAATACCTCCCAACAAAGGAGTCCCCCAGGCAGGAAGCAGCCAGGCTTTGAAGCTACAAGGCCATTAAATGCTAATCAAGCTGGCCAGATGCAACATTCACACTTGCCTCAAGCAGACAAGAGGTCTTTCTTGCACCATTGGCATTCCACAGCTGTATAAACCTCACTTGCCTAGTTTCCATCAGACCTCACAACTCTGAGGATGCCTGCCATAGATGTGGGTGAAACGTCAGGAGAGAAGGCTTCTGGAACATGGCCATACAGCCCAGAAAACTTACAACAACCCAGTCTCCTAATCCATGATGGCTGGTGGCAACAGCGATGGATAAATCTGCACTGGGTTTACTCCAAACTTGAAAGGAGTTTTTCTCAAGGTGCCGACCTTACAGTATATTGACAGTACGATTCAAAGTTGTGGATAGTTCTTTTACATTTCAAACTGAAACATAGAGGAGGTTCACTTTCCTACTGACATGGAAGGTAACATTTATCCTCGCACCAGATGGCCAGATGCATACCAAACTAAAATGAGCTTTCATGGTAGCTCATAGTTGCAGCTAGAGGGCTGAGGTGCTTCTCATCAGTGGAAAGTCCTGCTCAAGTCAGTTGATACAAGTTCTGCAGAGATGCTGTGGATAAGTCCTTTTGCTTCCTCCCAGCTCATACTGTGTTTATGTTTTGTTTTTGTTTTGTTGCTGGTTTGTTCATTAACCCCAGCTCCTTCTCCCCCTCCCGAGACTGAACAAGACGATGACACCAATTTCTGGGAGGGAGTAATGCGTGGAGCTGGGAAAGCATCCCAGATGCCAAAAGACACAGAGGTAATACCTAATTGTAACAGTTGCTTGTACCTTCCCCATTATAACATGAGGCCTCCCTTATCCATAAATCTGAAACACTCCAAAAACGGAAACTTTTTGTTGCTGCTACCCATTTCTTCCTTTGGCAAAAGGGGTCTAGTTACATATCCATCACCACTAAGTTTTGCTTCAGGGAGCCTGGGCTCCACCACTGACAGTAGACAGGGAACAGTGAGAAGGGTCAGGCAAGGCTACAGATCGTGCAGCTTCGCTCAACAAGGCTCTTGTAAGAAGCAGACACTTTAGACCAGGGGTGCCCACACTTTTTCAACACGCGAACTACTTATAATAAAACCAAGTCAGAAAGATCTACCTACCTCCTCAAGGCTGGAGAGGGGAGGGGGAGAGGCTTGGCGCGGCCTGGCTCTGCCCCCCTCTGGCTTCCGCTCTACCAGCAGCAATGCCAAGCCAGTAGTGGCATAGCTAGCACAAGGCTGGCTTGGCCTTGCCATCCTCAAGCCTGGAGAAGCTGCTGGTAGAGCGGAAGCCAGAGGGGGCGGAGCCAGGCTGTGCCAAGCCCCGCCCCTCCCCTCCCCTCGGGTTTGGAGCTCCCAGCAGCTTCTCCAGGCTTGAGGATGGCAATGCCAAGCCAGTGGTGACATAGCTAGCACAAGGCTGGCTTGGCATTGCCATCCTCAAGCCTGGAGAAGCTGCTGGGAGTGTCAAAGCCTGGGGAGGGGGCGGGGCTTGGTGCGGCCTGGCTCCGCCCCCCTCTGAGAAGCGCCCCATCCAGCTGGGATCGACCTCATTCGGTCCCGGGGTCGACTGGTCAATCGCGATAGACTTCCTGGGCAGCCCTTCTCTAGACCAGGGCTAGACCAGGGCTGTCCAACAGGCGGACACGGCCCCCGCTATGCCCCTGGCCGCCATTTTTATTTTTTTTAAAAAATTACTTTTTTTAAAAAAATGGTGGCCGGGGGGAGGCGGGGCAGGGAGAAGGAAGGGAGCGAGCTCCTCCTCCCTGCACCGCCCCCTCCGTCCCCCTCTCCGCGCCGCTGCTGCGAGATCGCAGCGATGGGGGGGGGGGAGGAGGCGGGGCAGGGAGAAGGAAGGGAGTCAGCTCCTCCTCCCTGCACTGCCCTCTTCTTCCCTCTCTCGCCGGTGCCTATGCAAACTGGTTTGCATCGGCGCCGGCGAGAGAGGGACAAAGGGCAGTGCAGGGAGGAGGAGCTCAGGGAGGAGGAGCTCGCTCTTCCTCCTCCTTGTACCACCCCTTGTCCCTCTCAGCGGCGCCGATGCAAACCGGTTTGCATCGGCGCCGGTGAGAGGGGACAAGGGGGTGCAGGGAGGAGGAGCCAGCTCTCTTCCTCCTCCCTGCCCCGCATCCTCCTTCCCCTTCCCTTCCCACCGCGGCGGCGGGGGAGGCGATCTCCGCCGAGGGCGGCGGGAGAGAGGGAGAGGGAGATCGCCGCCCGCCGCGGTGGGAAGGGAGGGAAGGAGGATGCAGCCGGCTTCCTCTGTAGCCCCTCCTGCTTCTCCCCGCTCGCACCGCTTCTCGGATCCCGGGCGGCAGGCGCGAGCGGGGAGAAGCAGGAGTGGCTACGGAGGAAGCCGGCTGCCTTCTTCCTCTGTAGCCACTCCTGCTTCTCCCCGCTCGCGCCTGCCGCCCGGGATCCGAGAAGCAGTGCGGCGGGGTGAAGCAGGAGGGGCTACAGAGGAAGCTGGCTGCCTTCTTCCTCTGTAGCCCCTCCTCCTTCTCCCCGCTCGCCCCTGCCACCCAGGATCCGAGGAGCGGTGCGAGCGGGGGAAAGAGGAGGGGCTACGTGAGCAAGCGGCCCCGCCCCCGCTCACTGATCACCTCCGGCCCCCCAGGTGATCAGTGACACTTCTTCCGGCCCTTGGGTCGTAAGAAGTTGGACAGCCCTGCTCTAGACCAAACATGGCAAACTTCAGCCCTCCAGGTGTTTTGGACTTCAACTCCCACCATTTCTAACAGCCGGTAAGCTGGCTGAGATTTCTGGGAGGAATTGTGGGAGTTGGAGTCCAAAACACCTGGAGGGACGAAGTTTTCCCATGCCTGCTCTAGACACTTCCCTCACTGTTAGCACACTTTCAGACAATGTGGAGCAAGGGCTTATTGAGGATAAATGACTAATCCCTTTTCCCACATCCTCTATGTACATGCAAATACAGGTATTCAACTATTTAACATTGAAAAAAGTAGCCATTTTTCAAAACCAGAAGTGCACTTTCAATCATTTCCTTTTTTTTTTTTTCTTCTTCCCCATCTCCTTTTTTGAACATTTTGACACTCCATACATTCTCCAGATAATGTGGGATCTAGTAAATCAGTGATTCTCAACCTGTGGGTCCCCAGATGTTTTGGCCTTCAACTCCCAGAACTCCAAACAGCTGGTAAATTGGCTAGGTTTTCTGGGAGTTGTAGGCCAAAACACCTGGAGACCCACAGGTTGAGAACTACTGCAGTAGATCCTGAATCTACTGCAATTGTCTACCTTTAATTAACCAAGAAAATCTCTGTGTTTGGGATTTTTTTTTCTCCAAGTAGAAATCACTAATTTACTTATACATATTTCCATACTATCCCACATGCAAAATCTTCCTCTCTGCCTGTGAAATGCATGCAGTGCAACTAACAATGGGGGGGGGGGGAGTTGAAACTTTAGATACAAAAATGTTGCATCTTTTAAAGTTGGTTTGTAGGAGTTGAGTCTTGTTTGAGTTTTGAAACTTGGTATAAGTGCTTGTGACGGGACAGATATTCCTAACAATAACAACAACAGCAACAACAACAATAATAATGACAACAACACATTTTATTTCTTACCCACTTCTAACAACTTGAGGTAGGCTACAACAAAATCAAAACATACCAACATAAAATACATAAAATAAATTACATATATTTTAATGTGATGTTTTAATTGTGATGTTTTTAGCTGTATTTTTGCGACTATATGTAAGCCGCCTCGAGCCACTGGGAGTGGCGGCAAACAAATTCAAATAAATGAATAAATATATCAAAATATGCCATTATTTTTAAAAAGGAGCTCCCAGTGGCACAATTGGTTAAACCCTTGTGCCGCAGGACTGCTGATTGAATGGTCGGCAGTTTGAATTTGGGGAGCTGGAGGAGCTTCTGAGTGTTAGGCCCACCTTCTGATACGGGGACATGAGAGAAGCCTCCCAAAGGATGGTAAAATATCTGGGCATGTTCTGGGCAACGCCATTGCAGATTTTATTTATTAATTATTTATTTATTAACTTTATTTATGCCCCTCTCTCATCTCCTCAAGGGGACTCGGGGCGGCTTACATGGGGCCAAGCCCAACAACATAAAGCAATTATAAAAACAATACAATCAATGAAACTCAAACGCAAGCAATAACAGACATTTAAAACCATTTTGGGCGGGCCAAATGTGAATGTTAAAATTTTTAAAATAAATAAACGCTGGGTGCAGATAGAGGTAGTTTGCAGATAGCAGGAAGGCTTCAAGGACAATATGGGGCAGACCACCCAACAGGTAATTCAAGTGCTACTGAGGACCTTTGTGGGGATTACAACACAGCAGGGCGTTATTTACTTTATTCAGGGAAGGCCATTGCAGATGGCCAATTCTTTCACACCGGAAGCAACTTTCAGTTTCTTAAGTTGCTCCTGGCATGATTTAAAAAAAAACATACACAGGGTACAAATATCAACATACAGCAGCAATAAAATGCAAATTCAAAATTCATGATTCAAAGTTGGCTGGGTAGGCTTGATGGAAGAGATGGGTCTTCAGTTGGGTCTTAAATTCTGACAGCTTGTTTAGCTGTCAGATCTCTTCCAGCAGGTCATTCCACAGTCTTGGGGTAGTTGATGAAAAGGTCCTCTGGGTGACGGTCGCCAGTCAGGTTCTGGATGGTTGGAGTAGTTGCTCCCAGAGGACCTAAGTGTTTGGGGTGGATTGTAAGGGAGAAGGCTATCCTGTAGGTAACTTGATCCAAACTGTAGAAGATCAAAACCAACAATTTGTCTGGAATTTAAATGGCAACCAGTGGAGTGACTTTAATGTAAATGTAATATGCTCACTCCTGCATGTTTCTGTAACTGGTCTTGCCATCATGTTTTGAACTACTGTGATTGCATTTTCCAAACTTGGTACAGAGGTAGCCCAATGTAAAGTGCATTGCGGAAGTCCAACCTTGAGGTTACCAGTGCATGCAATAGTTTCTTTAGGTCCCCCAATTCTAGGAAGGAATGCAGTTGGGGTATCAGGCAAAGCTGGTAATAAAAGCACCCTTGACCATCACATCTACCTGGGCTGACATTTGGAGAGATGGATCCAGGAGCACTCCCAATCCTGGAGAAGTGTAACCCCATGACACACCTCTATTCCCAGATTGAGACCTTTAATGGCAAGCATTATCTGCTAAACAGGCATGGGCAAACTTTGGCCCTCCTAACAGCTGGTAAGCTGGCTGAGATTTCTGGGAGTTGAAGTCCAAAACAGTTTGGCCATGCTTGTGCTAGAATATGCCACAGCATGGAGTATCTAAATCTATCTATTAAAAGTTTCATTTGTTGGGTATGACTGAATGGTTCAGTGCGTCTGCATTTTGTGTACAGCATCTGCAGCGGCAAAGAAAATGTGGGAAATCAATCCTGGTGGAATGACTAGCAGAGCTCAAGGGCTTGTGTACTGCAGAAAGGGTTCACCGTTTAATCCCACTACGATATGGCTCCTGTGGATAGTACTCCCAACTATTCCTCTTATGATTTTTTTTTCAGGGGGAAGAATCAATCCTAAAAACAGAAGAAAGTCATCTGGCAGGTAAGTTGCAATGATCTAAAGCAATAGTTCTCAACCTGTGGGTACCCAGGTGTTTTGGCCTACAACTCCTAGAAATCCCAGTCAGTTTACCAGCTGTTGGAATATCTGCTAGTTGAAACCAAAACATCTGGGGACCCACAAGTTGAGAACCACTGGTCCAAAGCAGTGTTTCTCAAACTACTCCTCCAGGTGTTTTGGACTTCAGCTCCCACAGTTCTTAACAGCTGATAAGAAGGCTGGGATTTTTGGGAGCTGAAGTCCAAAACACCTAGAGGAGCAGAGTTTGAGAAACGTTGATCTAAAGAGTACAAGATAAAATGACATTATTGGGAAAGTTACATTAATCCTCCTTTGCCTTCTTTCCAATGGTAATGCTGCTGAAAATCTCCAACTAGGCAGAGGATAGGAGAAGACAGGGTGGGTGTAAAAAAACTTGGTTAAAAAATTATGTATTATAACTTCATTGTGTTATTATCCATTGGACCAGAATGAAGAGCTATCTGTATAAAACTGTGGTCCCATGCGTGGAAGGTGACATAACATTCAGCACACTGGGCACCTCCACTGTATACAGTACATGTATAGTCTAATTTTAATGCAAGTTTCTGATCCTTAAGGCAATTGAAAGGCACATGTATGGGCAATGCCTGGTGAAAACTCAAACATTTAATGGAGGGTCAAGCCCTTATTGGTCAGAAATATTATATATTTTATGCAGCGCAAATTTCACAGAACTTGTACAGGCTTCTAAATTCAGCCCTATGTTTACTACCTTATTTATTTATTTATTTACTTTATTTATATTCCGCTCTTCTCATCCCGAAGAGGACTCAGAGTGGATGACAGTACACATACTTGCAGACAATTCCTGCAGTTCAACATATGACATAGACAAACATATGACAAATAGACGAACAGAGGCAATCTTTTGGCCACCAGGGGGAGCTGACACACTCCTAATCTCTCAGCGTTTTCCAGCGTCCCTTTGTTGTTCTTCCGCATTCCTCAGCGTTCCTGGAGTTCTTTAATGGCCTCATAATTCAGTCAAAATTTGCCTCCCCACTTTTAATGTGGTACCTTCATCTCCTACTTGACAAATGCAACTGTCTTTCGGGCTGCAAAGGTCGACAGCAGGCTACACATAAGGTCGAGCACCCACCTCGACCTGGGCAGGCCTCAAACCCATGACCTACTGGTCAGAGAGATCTTATGCAGCTGACACTTAGCCAGCTGCGCCACATTCCTTATGTTTATTTGTTTGAACTCCTGTCAGCCACATGTCTCCAAGAGAATCTAATACATGTTGCTCGAATCTTTCTAGATTTCAAGAAAAAGATACACTTTAAAGTTATCCGGAATCCTGGAGATCTGGTTCAGTTCATTCACGATTTGAAGGAGAGCGCCAGGAAGGTAAGATTTTGTGGCAAAACATTGCACCTGAAAGTTGGCTGAGGCTCAGGGTTTCCACTGAATAAATGAAATGCACATCTTCATAGCTTCTGATTCCCACACTGATAAAGCAGTCATGATGTGTGCAAATACAACTGTTGTTTTTTTTAATGCAAGTCCTGGTGAGCACAAGCCCTGCCGTTTGACTCCCCATTACCTCCTAGATTAGAGCTGAGCAAAATCTAGCTCTCTAGATGTAGTTAGATTGTCCCTCCCTTGATCTTAATCAAAATTCCCAATGCTGACATGTAGTGGGAATCTCAGTCTGACAATGTCTATGGGTACTGCCTTCCTTGTCCTAGACTGGTCTGTGTAATCTGTGTGGAACATCATATAAAAAGCATTTTTGACCACAGTTTGGGCCTTTGGTATTAGGGTGCTTGTTGTCATCTTGCTTAAAAATCTCCTTCATTGGAGGCTTCTAAGCAAAGGTTGGATAACCATCTCTCTGAGGTGTCTAGCCATGAGTTCCTGTGTTAGTCCTGATAGCCCTGGGGGTGCATTGCAACTCTGTCTGGTTTGTGTCCTGCCTTTCTCCTGCCAAGGGAAGATATGGATGACTTCACTCACCCAGACTCCACCTTACCTTGCAATTTCTGAGTTGCCCTTTCTTCCTCCAGAGTAAGGAGAAGACTAGTGAATCAGAAGCAAGTGCACAAGATGCCTCACCCAAAAAAGAGCCAACAGGAGAGATGGAGAAACCTGAAGAAGGGGCCCAGGAAGAGGAAGAGGAGGATGAAGAAGAACTGCTGGGGAAGTTCGAGAAGGAGCTGGAAGACATCCTGCTGCCAAAGTCTGAAATGGCCAAACTGAAGGAAGAGGTGAAATCTGAGATTGGTCACATCATTAATGAGGTAAAGATCTTTGAAGCTAGATCTTTGAAGATAGACATTGTCCAGAATCCCATAGAGGTCATGTTTCTTGAGGGATTCTAGGAGTTACATTGCAAAAAATATATATTTCCAAACTTTGTCTCCTTTTCTTTCCTGTCTGTGTTGCATTCTTGAAAACAACAAAGCAGAGTTGGAGCCAATATTTGATGTTGCTTCTCTTTTGACTATTGTTTGCACACCCAATGCCTTATATATGAGACGACGCTAAAGCATTTCAGGATTCTTTTGATTAAGGGACAAGAAAGAGAGGGAGAGAGAGACAAAACTGATCTACAAAAAAGATAAAGAGGAAGAGAAGGAAGCATCCTCATTCCATTCCTTAAGACTAAACTCTGGTTTTGTTCTGTGAAGTTGATAGTGATTGGTTCAGAATTGAGAATATGGCATAGTATTTCACATAATGTGCTAAGGGTTCTTGTAGCACCTTTGAGACCGAGGGACAGAAATTGGTAGCAGAAGCTTTTGCAGACTTATTTTCCTCGGATAAATGGGATGAGGAGTGGACTTTTCACTCCATGCATCTACTTAAATCTATGAAAACTTATGCTACCAACTTCTTTTTCTCAGTTAGTGTCAAAGGTGCTACAAGATTGCTTTGCATATTGATATTCCAAACTAACTCAAATATGTATTTCAGTCTTCTTCATACAGTATATAATTGGGTTATGTGACATAATGCCTCCAGATACATTATTCTGCCTGTACACTGAACTGTCTCATCACAAGCACAGCTGGTGGTAACAAGAGAGAGGACCTTCTCCGTGGTTACCCCCCACCTCTGGAAATCTCTCCCTAAAGAAATAAAGCTGGCCCCCTCCCTACTCTCTTTCAAAAAAACAACTGAAAACTTACTTTTGTTCAGGATAAGATGATGAGAGACCACCACTAGACCTCTGACTGAACACTATTATTGTATTTAGGCTTTGTCAGACCATATTTGTCCAGTTAACATCACTGGACACACAATCAGCTCCTGTAAATAAATGTGGATGTGTTCTGGCACAGCAGTGCCAACAGGGCTCTGTTTTTCATTTGTTGTACTGCAAGTTTGCATGTATCTTGTAGGTGACTTTCTTAGTTTGCATTTACAGTCCCAGAGGGCTGCCAATCAATCTAGAGCAACAGACCCGCCCCTATTCCTAGGATTTGGGAGGGAAAGAGGATGTTTTTCCTCAGTCTTAACAGCTACTCTACAGGAGAGGACGTGATTTAAGGCTGCCTGTTCTTTCCTACTTGGAAAAGGCTTTAAATCTTACCGCTTTGCTGGGGTAACAGATCCAGCTTTGCTGGTGTGACAGATCCCACTTTGCTGGGGTAAAGGAACAGCTTCACAATTCTTTGTGAAGGAGGGATCACCTGCAGTCCCAACAACCTGGCTAATCGAAGGAAACCTTGCATGGTACGGGACATCTGGCTATCCATAACGCAGCTTGGAGTCAGAAGAAGGGTCCTCACGCCAGCAAGGTAAAGAAAGATTGCCCAAGGGAAGGGTCATAGGTTTTTCCCCGAACGGGAAGACCAGCTTTGCCCAGTTTGCTGGCCCTGTTGCTGCAGACTGAGAAAGTCACCAGTTTGTTAAGAAGCCTTCCAGTTTGTTAAGCCCAAATAAAGAACTTTGTTAAACTTATTTTAAGCCTCAAAGGACCTTTATCATTGGGGGAAACTAAGGGGCCCTTCCAGCTGAGGCACCCCGGCGTCCCGTTGGGCATACAGCAGTCACGTCCAAGAAACAGCCATTCTACAGGCCCAGCGTGCGACAGCACAGGATGTTTATATTTAGGTTTTATGTTACATAGATAGATAGATAGATAGATAGATAGATAGATAGATAGAAGTTTAATTTAATTTAATTTATAGGTTTCATGTTATAAGTTGTTGCCATAAGAGGGGTTATTTTGGGCTATTATGTTCGTATCTGCTGTTGCACTGAGGCACTGAATGTTTGCCTTTTTTGTTTGTTGGAATCTATCCTGAGTCCCTTAAGTTGTTTGAAACACAACAAGATGAGTCCACAGCAGTCAAGATCACTCTGATGGCTGTTGTATTGGAGCACACGTTGGACACTTCCCAAGTGTCTAAGACTGTGTGATGTATCGGTGAATAATGCATGCATATCCCAATAAGGTGGCCTTCTGCTGCTGGCAGATAGTAATTTTGTCAGCACCGATTGTGTTTAAGTTTAGGCCAAGGTCTTTAGGCACTGCACCCAGTGTGCTGATCACCACTTGGACCACCTTGACTGGCTTGTGCCAGAGTCTTTGCTGTTCGATCTTTAAATCCCCATATCGTGCCAGCTTTTCCAGTTGTTTCTCTTGAATCTTGCTGTCACCTGGGATTGCAACATCGACAATCCATACTTTGATTATTATTATTATTATTATGTGTCATTGATCATGACATTAAAATCTCTTATGTTTGGCGTAGAAAGGAAGGTTGTGTTCTTGGTGGTAACCCCAACAAAGATATTCCCTTCCTATCTCTGTGCCCTTTTTATGCAGGCTCATAGCCATGCCCTAAAAGGCTTTCTGTATAACACTTCCTTCTTTTGAAGTTGTTATTGGGTTAAGTTTACCACTGTGGTAGGAAATGAGCCAGTCTCAGCTTCAGATTCTCCAGAAATTTTGACTTGTTTTTTTTTCTCATCTGACTAAACTTAACAGGTGAAAGATGAGCTAGAAACAGAAGGACTGAAAGGGGAGTTTGATCGAAAGCAAGCTTCAAAGTCTTTGGCGTCAACCCTCAACAAGCTTATTGACAAGCTGGATTCAGGCAAAGTCCAAAATAAAGGGGATAAAGAACAAGAGCAGAAACCAGAAGAAGAAGAGGAGGAGGAGGAGGAGGAGACACCACTGGATGGAGGAGATTCCGCTAAAGAAGATGCAGCCAGGGCAGCCAGTGGTATGTTTCCATATAAATCAGTGGTTCTCAACCTGTGGTTCCCCAGGTGTTTTGACCTTCAACTCCCAGAAATCCTAACTGCTTGTAAACTGGCTGGGATTTCTGGGAGTTGTAGGCCAAAACACCTGGGCACCCACAGGTTGAGAATCATTGATATAGATGATATAGAGTTCATTGTTTTGAGTATTGTTTCAGATGAGGACAGTATGTTTGTGTGGTGTAGAGATTTTGAATGACAGGCTAGACTTTGGGCATATCACACACACTCAGTTTCAAAGGAAACCAATAGCAAATCTTCTCTGAATAAATGTTGCCGAGAAATCTCTGAGATAAGGCCACCGTAAGTTGGGGATGACATACCAGTTTGAGGAGCTGTTTGTAATAGCCAGCAGGAGGCACTATTTTGCTGTGAACTTTAAGGATCTTGCTTTATGGATTCGCTTGCTAAATTAACCAAACAAAGAAAATGACGTAACTAGAAAATATCTAGGAATAGTTAGGGATGGAGCATACCTCTGATCTTATATGGAGCTAGATTTTAGGGAGCCACATTTTTATTACCTATCTTTACACATGCCCCTAAAGTTCTCACAGGAAAATGGATTGGGAGATGGCTAAAGATATTTAGAGCAATAATAATAATAATAATACTTTATTTATATCTCCCTTTTCTCCCTCACGGGACCCAAAGTGGCTTACAACATAGTAAAATCATGTAAACAACAATCCAAATGCATCAATAAGTATAAAACATCATAAAATAACAATTTAAAACAACAATAATATACATTCACATTCTTATGGCATCATGTCAGATCAAACTGCACATTGTTCCAGTCTATAAACATTATGGTGTTTCTTATCAATCCAGCTTAGTTTCCTTCATTAAAGACCTGTCTAAACAGGAAAGTTTTTAATTGGTTCTTAAAGGAAGAAAGGGAGGGAGCTGCTTTAACTTCTCTTGGGAGGGTGTTCCACAGGGTAACTGACAAATATTTGGGTACATGTCTTGTGATACAACTAGCAAAATCTCAAGGTGTCTTGGTGGTGGGACAGGGATTCTCCTGAGTAGATTTGCTGATTACCTAAATATAAGAATTGTGTTCTTCTTCCCTCTCCTTACTCTTGATGAAAAATACACTTGGGGAAAACTTTGTTGGTTATGAAATCTGTTGCTGGGGAAAAAGTCTCTTCCTAGTTAAATTTGTCAACTCTCTAGAAATAATAAGTCTACTGCTTCTGCTGCTGTCACTACTTGGTCATTTCATCACTACCGACCTTGTAAACCAGGCATCCTCAAGCTGCGGCCTCCAAGAAGCCCTAAGGAGCTTGTTCAATTGTCAGGGATTCTGGGAGTTGAAGGCCCAAACAGCTGGAGGGCCGCAGTTTGAGGATGTCTGATGTAAACAGTTGGGCCTAATAACCAAACTTCTCAGTTTTTGCCGTTGAGTGTTTTGAAGTCTTCCATTTATTCTGGCTAGTGTGTGTCTGTGTATGTATGTCTCAAATGGAAAAAAAAACGTTGCTGCTCTGGCTTATTTTGCACACTACTTCCTCTTAGCCATAAGGAAGACTGCACTGAAGCTTTTGTTTCCTTGTTCAGCTCTATTTTGCTTCTGAAATTCCCTTCCAGCATTATCCAAACATTTTCAAGTCAAGCTTAGGTACTTAGGATTTTGAAGTTAAGGCCCCCGGTTGTTATTTCCTGCATAAGCCCCTTCCCCAGCTAAATGTGGCCCACTAGCCCAAACCTGCATTCTGCCCACTGCTGGGCAGACCCAAGCAGGAGCCAGAACCCAGAGAATAGTGATGGATAGCAGTGGACTGAATTCAGTTTGGGTGGATCAGAAGCAAAGCTGATGTGGCTCACTGGCTGATCACTACACCTTTCTTGGACTTCTTGCCTTCCTTTTCCTCTGCTGTCCAGGGCTCTTCTGCTTTTGCAAGGGTGCTTTGCAGGCCTTGGTAATGTGCTCAAAATGCCTTGATGCAAATGTTGTTGTCCTAGAACTCATTGGTACAAGAGAGGCTCTCATTCTGTAGGCAGCCCTTGCGAGCAGATCCAGCCAGCTTATGCTTTGACTTTACTCCTGCGAATGGCGATTCACTGATACGCCCTTGTCCCCTTTCTGTCTCAGATGGCAACCCGGACGGGCGCGTGAAAGTCAGGGTCACTAAAGTCAAGCCAGGTAGTGCCCGGCAGAAGGAGCTGCGAGTCCAAGAGATGAGCAGGGACAACCCACAGCTGCGCCACATAGAGAGTGTGGTTAAGGACCTGTTGGAGAAGGAAGGCCTGAAGGCAGAAGGTAATGCAGCCATGCCACTTGGGCAAGGAGGGCGATAAGCATTGCTCGGAGCTTTTGCTGGGCTAGGTGCCATAGGCAGAGTGCAGGTAGGGACGCAAGGTCACCAGAGGATTCCCATGGCAAACTTTCATGGAGTCATGGGCTACCCTGATCCTGATCTGATAATCTCAAGACATTATCTGATTAATGATCTTCCTGAGAAGGTTTTTGAGGCCATGATTGCCAGCATTTAATTTGGGGGCCATAGTTCACTGGGAAATCATTTGTGAACACACACACACTTCCTTGTTCTACCTGTGAAACTCGAACTGAATAAGATTTTGGAACCTGGAAAAGAGCTCTCTCTAGATATCATGGATGACTCCAGGCTGTCTCAGTGGAAGAAGATGTTACATATTCAGTGCCAAGATCTCACATATTCAATGCCAGGATGTCCGCTCACTGCATAAAATGTATTTGTTTTGGGAAATACAGAATGGGAAAATAGTGTTTTTTAAAGGGTGATCAGAGTAACCATTGACTGGAAGCTACCTTGACACACTTCTTCATCTTGAAATTTGAAAGAAAAGAAAATTAACCAAAATATGCTGAGACATGCTATCCTTTGAGGGACTAATATTGAAAACATGAGATTAAGAAACAGGAAATCCAGGTAAGAAATACAGGAAACAACATATCTTTTCCAGGAAATATCCTTGACCTTTAAAGTAAGGCAGAATATTTGATTAGTAAGAGAAATTGATGCTGAAAGATGACTTTAGATTAGACCTGGGCAATTGCCGGCCCTCCAGGTGTTTTGGACTTCAACTCCCAGAAATCCTAGCCAGTTTACCAGCTGTTAGGATTTCTGGGAGTTGAAGTCCAAAACGCCTGGAGGGCCGGCAATTGCCCAGGTCTGCTCTAGATTATGTACGTTGATTTATATATGGTCCTCAACCAATATTTCTCAAAACCTAAACATCAAAGGAAATCTATAGATACTGTGAAACTACACTGAATAATCCATTCTCTCTTCCTACCAACCCATCCACTGCATCTAAATTAGATATTGGGCAAGGCCTGATTTACTAAATTTTGAATATTCAAGTGAATGGCAGTTCTATGCTGTGGGGTGTCCATCACAGAGATCTTTTGGGTATAAGACTGCTGAGAACAAGGAATTATGGGGCAGGCTTTGCATCTTAATCCAAAACATCTGAAGATCAAGCCCTTCTGCTACGTCAATCCGAAACTAACATCAAAACTAAAAACTGGTGAAATTGCCACATCCAGCCTTTGCCAATGTTAATGAACAGAGCTGACACTATCCATCATTTCCTCCCGAACTGTACAAGGGCTCGCTACGGGCCCTTCCAGACAGGCTCTATATCCCAGGATCTGATCCCAGGTTTTCTGCTTTAACCTGGATTATATGAATTCCCACTGCCAGATAATCTGGGATAAACGGACAACCTGGGATCAAGGTTGTCTGGAAGGGACTTTAGTTATAATTTGCTGAGCTTTTGGCTCATTTGGATTTTCCTTTTGAGAGTATAAAATGTGACAAATCGTGTTTGTTTTGCTGGAGGGCATAACTTCATACATGTGCTGTCCCATTCAGCCATAAGGGGAAGGGGGACATCCAGTCTGGTTTCAGATGACTCGGCTCAGTCGCTTCTGCTTTTCGGCCTCTTTTAGCATTAAGATCTACAGACAGTTTAATCCTAGGGAGTCCACATTTTTTCTCATATCTAATCATTTGCTTGTGATTCCTTGCATTCAGAAAAGGAAGAGAATAAGGAGCAAGTAACACAGAAGTTTCCAGAATTTGACTTTGCTTACTCTAGAGCAGTGGTTCTCAACCTTTTTTTTTTGACCAGGGACCACTCTCCAACATTAGTTCCAAAAGGGTTACAAATCCGTTTTTAGTTAGCTTTAGATTTGGTTTGGTTATTCGGGGTGCTGATTCAGAAAATTGTATTGGATAGACCACATCAGCTCAAGTTTCTGATACAGAACATATGCCACCCAGTAGTCGTCATCTGCTCGCCCACAGAAAACCATATTTAGTAATCTAGAACTGATGTGGTAATAGTAATCTTTTGTGGGTAGTCAGCCTCTCCCTTCCTGACAACCCCATTGTCTTGGCACTATAAGAAGGGTTTTTTTGAGACCAGTCACTCTTGTTGCCATGCAGTTTCGAGGCAATGGTGTAATGAAGCCGCTGACCATATTTTCGTTCTTGCAGATGACTGGTGGTCCATGGACCACAGGTTGGGAACCACTGCCCCAGAGTCACGTTGGCTTCTTTGTTTTCCATTGGAAAGAGGGCTATCAAACTGCCCTTCAGACCTCAATTTCCCCCACTGTTTTGGGATTTGTGGGCCACACAGTTGTGTGATCTCTCAAAACATCCCAGTTTCTCATCTCCCTCAATGATAGCCATAGTGCATGTGTCACCCAGCCTTGTCATAGTTAGCAGTTACCTGCCTGTTCTCCTTTTAATTGACAATCGTCTTTAAATGTGCAGGAAAACATTAAACTCGGCAATGACATATTTCATTTCCAGTTGAAGTGCTATGACTGGGAGATCCAAGAGAACATCTTGGGAAGAATTACTTTTTGGGTTTTATTTCCAAAAAATCTCTTGCATTGGCTGGGTTGTAGTTCATCCACATCTTTTTTTTCAAGTTCTGGTGTAAGATGATGCTTGGTTTGAGCCTGCATGAATTGCTTTTGTAAGCCTCTGCATGTATCTTTTCTGCTACTTGGGGCCAATGTCACTGTTATGTAGCTCCATTAATTGCCATTGCTTCTCTTTTTAAAGAAGAACATCATCCTTTCTTAGCATTGAATCAGTGAAAGTCCTTGCTATGTTTATATACCTTCATAGGCCATTTTCCTAAGTGTGACTCTTTAAGATAAGTGTTTCTTAACTTTAGCGTCTTCCAAATGTTTTGAACTTCCATGCCCCTCAACCTCAGCCAGCATAACCACTCGTGAAGACTCTTGAGAGTTGCTGCTAAGCAATACCTAAAAGGCATCTGATTAAAGATGTCTGCCCAAATGCTTGTGGAGGACTGCCTAATGGTTGTTTTGTTTGCTCTGTAACTGGCAGGTAAAATTGAAATCAAGATAGTGACGACAGGTGGCTTGGGGGATGATGATGACACTCACTGGCTGTCAGAAGAAGACACCAAGACCCTCAAGGATATTTTCTTCAACATTTTGGTGAGGACCTAAAATGCCAGAACTGGAAAACAGTCGAGCAATTGCAACATTCACACTTACTTCAAGCAGACAAGAGTTCTTTCTCCCACTTTGGACATTCCACAGATATATAAACCCCACTTGCCTAGTTTCCAACAGACCTCAAAATCTCTGAGGATGTCTACCATAGATGCAGACAAAACGACAGGAGAGAATGCTTCTGGAACATGGCCATACAGCCCAGAAAACTCACAGCAACCCACAGATCCGATTATCAAGTGGAAGGGGAGGGGGTGACCCAACAGTATTTGGAGGATCCCAGTTACAAATGGTTTTATGTATGGTTTGTTGGAATGAGTGTCAATTGTGTAGCTCCCTTTCAACAACCCACTGAACAGAATTGGTTCCCAATGAAATGTTGGCAGCAGGACTTCCCTGCATTCCTATGTCTTTTGTTGCACTTCAGGACAGGAAAAGCCTTCTGACTTAAAACACACCACACGTTGAGTGAAAAATCCATTCCTTTTATTGAAGCTTATTAAAATAGCCAGTTGAAATAGATGCTTCTAAGAAATTAAGAATTAAGTCAGTAAAACTGCAGTAACACAAAGCAATGTCCACAAAAGATATACCACCAGGGCCAGATGGCATCCACCCCAGAGTTCTTAAGGAACTCAAGTGTGAAATTGCTGAAATTCTAGCCAAAATATATAACCTTTCTCTAAGATCAGGCACTGTACCCGAGGACTGGAGGGAGGCAAATGTAACTCCGATCTTCAAGAAAGGATCCAGGGGTGATCCAGGAAATTATAGGCCAGTTAGTCTAACCTCAGTTCCAGGCAAAGTGATGGAAACCATTATTAAAGAAAAAATTACTAAGCACATAGAAGAACAGGCATTGCTGAAGGAAAATCAACATGGTTTCTGCAAAGGCAAATCATGTCTTACTAACTTGTTAGAATTCTTTGAGGGTGTAAATAAACACATAGATAAAGGGGACCCAATTGATATTGTTTACCTTGACTTTCAAAAGGCTTTTGACAAAGTCCCTCACCAAAGGCTCCTAAACAAGCTCTTCAGCCATGGAATCAGGGGACAGGTCTTGTCCTGGATTGGAACCTGGCTAAACTGTAGGAAACAAAGGGTGGTAATAAACGGACATTTCTCTGGGTGGAAAGAGGTGAGAAGTGGCGTACCCCAAGGTTCAGTTTTGGGTCAGTTACTTTTTAATTTATTCATTAATGATCTGGATGTAGGAGTGAATTCTGAGGTAGCAAAGTTTGCAGACGACACTAAATTGTTCAGGGTAGTTAAAAATGAAACTGATTGTAAAGAGCTCCAGAAAGATCTCTCGAAATTGAGTGAATGGGCAACAAAGTGGCAAATGCATTTTAACCTAAACAAGTGTAAAGTCATGCACATCGGGGCAAAGAACCCCAACTACACCTACAAATTGATGGGGTCAAAGCTTTCCGAGACAAACCAGGAAAGGGATCTTGGGGTCTTGGTGGACAGCTCAATGAAGATGTCAACCCAGTGCGCAGCAGCAGTGAAAAAAGCAAATTCTATGCTTGGCATGATCAGAAAGGGAATCGAAAATAGGTCAGCAAATGTTGTATTACCTCTCTACAAATCGATGGTAAGGCCACATTTGGAGTACTGTGTACAATTCTGGTCTCCGCACCTTAAGAAGGATATAACGGAACTGGAAAAGGTACAGAAAAGGGCAACAAGAATGATCCAAGGGATGGAGCGGCTCCCTTATGAAACCAGGTTGCAACGCCTTGGTCTTTTCAGCCTTGAAAGACGGCGTTTAAGAGGTGACTTGATCGAAGTGTATAAAATCATGCATGGGATAGAAAAGGTGAATAAAGGAAAACTGTTTTCTTTGTCACAAAACACTAGGACTAGGGGGCACTCCCTGAAGCTCCAAGGTAGGAAAGTTAGGACTAATAAAGGGAAATATTTCTTCACCCAGAGGGTCATTGGGTTATGGAACTCACTTCCAGAAGAGGTTGTGACAGCTGTCAGCCTGAACAACTTCAAGGCAGGATTAGACAGATTCATGGATACCAAGTGTATCAGTAGTTACTGAAAAGGACATTCAAGTGTCACCTCGGAGTTGGTTGAGGTAGGCAGGATTTCCCTGGGTACTGGTTGTGGGGGTCGGGAGCAGGTGAGGGTTTTGCCCTCCTTTCTGCTAGAGATCCCCGTGTACAACTGGTGGGCCACTGTGTGATACAGGATGCTGGACTAGATGGGCTGAGGTCCGATTCAGCATGGCTCTTCTTATGTTCTTATGTTCTTATGTTCTTAAAAGCAATCCAAAGCGGTATTAATCCAGACAGGAATCAACAGGATACAAAGACAATCCAGGTGATACTAGTCCAAACCAAAGGGCTAAAAATATCCACAGGAAGAAGACCCATTGAACAGGATTTCCAAACGATGCCTGATCTAACAGGTTTTCCCTTGAAGCAAACCTTATATCCCAAAACCCAGAAATTGGTTTCGTTTTCCCCCACTCTTGGCTCTTATCTGATGAAGTCTTTCAGAGCGACATAAACCTTGAGTTTGCTGCCGATCCTGGCTAAACTCCAGCCGCCTATTTTTCAACTCCTTATCTGGCTGCTCATTAAAATTCCCAGGTGTCAGATTGTTGCCCAAACCCAAATCTTGAGAGCTCACAGAGAGAAGGGAGTAAACCATCATCTCTCTGTCCAGCAGGAATATTCTCATGAGAAACTGCCCTTTGCACTGGGGCCTCTCTGTCATTGTCTGCATGAAAATCATTAACCAAACCATCTCCATCTTGCACCTCAGCACCATCATTTCCCCCATCATTTTCCACTTCAATGCCCACATCATTGCCCACATCAAAAGCATCATGATCCTGAAACACAAACACAGGCTGATTCCCAACGCTTTGGGAATTGGGAGTGCACTTTGGGTCTTTTTCCTATAATATCTTGGGTTCGCAGTGGTACCTAGAGTTCATCATTTACTGGACATATAGGTGGTGATCATAGATTTCTCATGGATTTGTTCTTCCTCACATAGATCCAGGGTACAGAAGAAGCTCACAAGGAACAGCGGCGCCAGCGTCAGCTGGAAGACAACTACCGTTTTGTGTGGGGACGCGACCAGGAAGAGCTACCAACTACTGGTGCCACGGATTCGGATGAGTTGGATTTCTGAACCTCACTGGTCATTAGAACTTTGCCAACCATGGCTGCTCTCATGCAGGACTGGGTGGCACCTTCCACTTGATAATCAAAAGGAGGATCAATGATTTTCCACAGTGATCAGAATCCCACTTGAATGCTCACAAAGCAAGCAACAAGTGCAAGGGGCATCTTGGCTCTCAGGTGCAAAATATCTTCTTTAGACCGACAGCTGTCATGCCAAGTTTTGCTAAGGTACCTTTCTTCACCATATCACAAAGGTGTCCTCAGCTGTCTCCAATAGCACTGTGGCCTTTCCTCAGAGCCTAAACTTCGGTGCCCTCCAGTGCTGAGCTATTGGCTACATCCTCCAGCTCCCAGCCAGCTGTGCTTGGCTGGAGGAGGAGAAAAGCCAGGGTGCCCCCTGCCCCAGTGGAAGTTAAGGGCAGATCCAGCTCTCCCAACTTGAGACTGTTAATCCCAACCCCGCTCCAGAGCCCCTACCAAAAAGCCCTTCAATTCAGTGAATGGTGGAATCAGGGTAAAGAACCTTTGTTTCTTAATGTCTTGTATATTTGGATAAATTCTTACCTCTGCACCCCTCCCCACCCTGGTCTGGTTTGTGTAAATGGTGTCACCTGTGTGCCTTGAAATGTCAAACTGAAGGGAGAGGGCTAGTATCTTTATTTTGTTTAGGCCTCTTCTCAAATCCCCTCCCATTTTTGGCTTTCTGTCTGAAAGTTTGTGAATTGAGCACAAATAAGCTCCATATTCTACTGGCCATTCTTTGTGACCAACTTCTCTGATGCTGCTCCAAGGTCATGTGGAAGCTGGCCGTTTGAGCTCATGAACCCAGCAAAGAGAATGCAGAATGATGTGGAAGAAAGGTATTGTGTACTGCTTTCCCTTGGTGTATTGTTTCATCTCTGCTAGGACTCTAGGAATAGAACATGATCTGCATTTTTCTTTTAAAAGTCCAGTCTCTACAGAAAGGGCTGGCTGTTCCTTCTGTGAAACCCCAAGCCACAAACTTGGCTGGAAACTTCCATTAAGATGGTAAATCCAGTTCAAACACAGAACAATCAAAACTACTTCATGGGTGACTGGAGAGAAATAATTGCTCTCCTAGGAAAGAGGTGAGGCTGGAAGAATCCTGCCCGTCTCTCTTGGCACATCAAAGACTATACACAGTTCCTTTTTTTTCTATCAATAAATCCAGATCACCCCAACTTTGATTTTGGAAATTTGCTTTCTTGGTTGTTTCAGGGAGGAGACACTACAGTAGACTTTTGAGCAGGACATTGAATCATCTGTGTATTGAAAAGTCTTGTTTTGACCCACTTAATAGTGTTCATAGATGCAAATTTCTTGGAACATTTAACCACAAGTAAGCAATATTGGACAGTACTGCAGGATTATCAGAGTCAAAAACACTGACATTGAGTGAAGAAAAGCCTTGTTGAGTGAAGCCATCTCTCCTCTGAGCCCAGTGCTTGTTTGATAGCATATTTTCTGCCTCCCATGTGAATGTTGGATATTAGATTCACCACTGTTCATGTTGGCTAGGTCTGGTAGTTGTTGTTGTCAAGCGACATTTGGAGGTTGGTTCACATTGTGCTCATCTAGTTACCTGCAATCCCTTCCATTAGAACTGTGTGGGAATCATTCTTGCCTCTTTGTATTGATAACAGTAATTCCAAGCCTTCTTTACCAGCACAGCTGATGGTAAGTAATGCTAGGAGTGGCATTTCAACAATATCTGGAGGACCACATCGCCCTGCTCCCCTTCTACTAGAGCAGTGGATCTCAACCTGTGGGTCCCCGGGTGTTTTGGCCTACAACTCCCAGAAATCCCAGCTAGTTTACCAACTTTTAGAATTTCTGGGAGTTGAAGGCCAAAACATCTGGGGACCCACAGGTTTAGAACCACTGTAGTAGAAGAAAAAGAGTCGTAATCTTTCCTCAGACATTCCCTGCTCTTCATTGCTGCTTTTGAAACTAAACATCCAGTGACACAGATCTTCAAATGCCCACTACCTGCTTTGAGGCTGAGAGAATCTGATAAGGGAACTATTAATTTGTGTTTCACCCTTTACTCCTTCAAATGCATATCTGTAGTAGTCCAGTATATACATGAAATGTGGAGCCTGCATGAAAAAAGTAGGCAGAGTATTAGAAGTACATGCACCTTTAATAATCATGCTGTTTCAGCTGGCAAAAGTTGGAGGCCCATTTGTTATGGGCCTTCAAATCATTTCTGACTCATGGCAACCCTATCACTCGGCTGAGGATGTGTGATTTGTCCAGATTTACCAGTGGATTCTCATGGCCAAACAGGGATTTGAACCCTGGTCTCCAGAATCATAGTCCAACCCTAAAATCACTGTGCCATGAGTATCAGTTTGTGACTGCTAATGTTTTAAACCTTTTCTGTACAATGATCAAAGCTGCAGGAGTACCGAGTTCTTTTTAACTTTGCCAAGCAAATAGAGAAAAACATGGAAATTGTGAATACACATACACAATATCAATCATTTCTTATTTTCATGTCTGTTCAACTCCTCCTTAATTGCAATCTATTATTTGCTCTGCCTCTTAGCCCATGGGCAGAGCAAGCAGTGCCAGAAGAAGGCCATTTGGGACCAGAAGGAGAAGCTGCTTTGAGAACATTGTAATCTCATTTGAAATTTGGAGTGTGTCTTAAAACTGATGTCCAGATTTTTCCAGAGGCAGTGAAACAGGATGACAAAGCGCTGAAGAAATCTTGCTCACTATTTATGGACATTCAAGGAAGGACTATATGAGGGAAGAAAGGAAAGAAGAAAAATGCTGAAGCCTGTTTTCTGGGAATACCTGAACTAAATTGCTTAAAGAGGAATCAAGACAGCTCCTGTATTGGTGTTGGTAATGCCATATTGTTCATATTGCTGGGTGCTGTATTGAAGGTGTTGCCATTTACTATTCTTTCTACATATTTCACTATGCCTCTGGTACCACCACTTTTTTTGCAGCAAAAAAGTCATAAACATTGCCTTTTAAGGATCTCCGTGTACAATGTCGCTGGGCCCTTTGTCTTCATTATTCCTGCCTGTATTGCAACTTCGTTCAGTATGGAATTGCTTGTAAATCATTAGCCTAGGCTCCAAGGAAGAGTTGAAGGAGGAAGCCAAGAACGGTTTAGATTACGTTTGGGATAAAATACTGTTGTCCTTTAGAAATCCTGTATTTGCCCAGAAATGCATTATTATAACTTTCCTCAATTCAGTGCTTTCCATGTATCAGATTCTTTGTAGCTCAGCAATTCTGGATTACACCAAATTGGGGAAAGCTTATCCATGCCATTATTGAGAAATGAATAAGATCCCCACCCCATCCCCAAGTGTCTCCCTGAGATCTTCCATAGCAAGAGTGCTAGGGAACATATATTCTTTTTGGTGTTATTAGACTGCAATTGTCATCATTCTTTACCATTTTATATGCTGTCTAGAGTGGATGAGATTTAAGTTTTCGCTGCACCAGGACAGCCACAAGTGGCCTGACTCGACTAATTAGAGCAACAGCCTGGAAGTCCATGGAGTTGGCACTTGATTCCCAATTCTTTAAGAGTTTTTTTTTACTCATTCAGGTCCATCCAGCTCTTGTGATTCTCAAAGTGCAAAGGAAGAAGGCAGCTTGTGTATGCCTTCTTCAAATGCCCATGCCACAACAGTCCTCATCCCTGGGATTTCATTGATTTCCAGTTCCACCATTTCTTGTGGCTCTGTGTTGCTAGTCCCCTGAATTTGGTTGTGTTTTTTTTCTTTTCCCCACTGTTAGATTTTCCTGGCACACTATGTCTTGAACTGTTTCCATTTGACCATAACCACTGGACTTGAGTGTCTATTTGAAGTTGGCTGGCTGGGGCTAAAATAGGGATTCCCTCGGTAATAGTAACCATTCTGCTGCTCAAAAATCTTCCCTCTTGAACTACCCAGAATGGTGTTGGAGTCTCCTGGGTTGTGGTACGAATCTCCAACATTCATTTTTAGACTAACTTATGAAGAGTGGTTTAGTACATCATGTCTACTGGGCATTCTCTAGATTTTTTTTAACAGCAGTGGTTCCCAGCCTTTTTTTTAGTATGGACTACTTGACCATGGACCACTTTGACTAGGGACCACTCTCCAACATTAGTACCCAAAATATTACAAATCAGTTTTTGGCCAACTCTAGATTCAGTTTGGTTATTTCGGGTGCCGATTCAGAAAATTGCATTGGATAGACCACATGAGCTCTAGTTCCTGATTCAGAACATATGCCATCCAGTAGTCGCCATTTGCTCACCCACAGACAAACATATTTAATAAATCTCAGCACTATAAGAGGTTTTTGCAAGACCAGTCGCTTTTGTTGCTGGAATATTCCATTTTGTCTCCTTGGCATTTGGCCCATGGAATGCCTCAGCCCTCTGACTTGCTCTCTGTGTTACTCAACATGTATGTAAAACCACTCGGAGGGCATGCGTGTTGCTTGGAGTATGTTCATGTCACCCAACTATATTTCTCCTGAATGCCTAATTCCATGGAAGCCATTTCCAATCTAAACTGATGTTTGCTGTCTCTACTGGACTGAATGAGGGCAAACAAATTGAAATGTAATTGAAATAAGACAGGGAGAACAGGGATTCATATTGTGGTTATGATGATATTACACTCCCACTCAAATTTTTGCAGCTTAGTTATATTCCTGGACAGGAACCTGAATCTTGGTTCCCCATTTTTGGTGGTAGCCAGGAATTCCATTACTAGTCCAATGACTGTGCCACTTCCTGGAAATTTCTGATCTGGCCAAAGTGATACATAGCTTAGTTTCTATTTGGAACACATTACATATAATGTGTTCAATGACCAGCTGCCTTTGAAAAGTATTCAGAAAGTTCACCTTGCTCAAAGAGATAGCAACCAGATTGTTTACTGTTGCTGGCAACTGGGAACAAACAACTTGTTGCATTTGCTCCACTGGCTGCTCCATTTCTGGTCACAATCCAAACCACTGGTTATGACAGTTTGGTTCCAGGCTATCTGAACTATATATGAACTTGCTTGTGTTATGTAATACCTTCAGGGAAGACTCTTCTTAGTCCTAACACCTTTACAAGAGAAGGTCTTGTCAGTGGCTGCTCCCGGGTTTTTGAACCCAGGTTAAGATATTTCTTACCTTCCAGTAAGAGCCCTTCCACACAGCCATATAACCCAGAATATCAAGGCAAACAAATCCCAATGTCTGCTTTGAACTGGGTTATCTGAATCCATCCACACTGCCATATATTCCAGTTCAAAGCAGAAAATGTGGGATTTGATTCAGCTGTGTGGAAAGGGCCTAGGAAGTGGAAGTTTTTAGGCTTTAAGAAACTGCAAGGGCTTTAAATATGTATGGATTTAGTTCTATGGACAGTTGAATTGCAGTGTATCAATAACTTTTTCTTATGTTCACTTGAGCCTTTGTAAGTGTTTCTAACTGTATTTTAGTTGAATACAGTGAAAAGCACATAAGCTGCTTGAATTTGGTCTGGGTCCCTTATCAAATGATGGCTAACTGGGTGCAACACCGCTAGCCAGACCTTCACAGATGACCTTGATGCTTTCTATATTAACTATGGCCTACTATTAATGAGTTGTGTCTATAGATTAAATGCAGCTTGCGACCGAACTGTAACGCTGGCAGGCTGAAATCAGTAGCTGTGGATGGTGCCAAGAAGGAGATTGTCACTGTTCAAAGGAATCATGTTCTATTTGCTCTGCCTGAGTTTAGTTTACAGATCAATAAACCTGATAGCCAGTGTGAAACCCAATTCCACATCCTTGTATGTTTGTTTGGCTTTGTTCATGCACTAACGGAAATGACTGCGTCCTTTTCTTAAATGCCAGTCCTGTATGGCTGGGTAAAGAGAGCAGAGGCAAAGCAAACATCCTCATATTTGACCACTCTTCTGAAGTGGCCAGCTCATGGAGACTCCCTGGATGCTGCTAGGCAAAGAACTTAGCACCTAAAGATTGCTAGAGAACACTTTAATGAACACTTTAATGAAATTTGTGTATAATGGAATCTGAAACGGGCAAACTGTAAATGTGGAGGAGTGACTGTACGTCTTCCTGTGATTTCTTGGGCATTTTATCTTTTTTTTGCGTCTTCGTGTTGGTTGAGCAATTCTTGTTTTAATGATGTTAAAAGAATTCTGGCACTTTTTAAAGTTCATATTTGCTTTCTTTCTAGTTACTTCCCGATTATTATTTTTTCTCTTTTCTTTTGAAATGAATAAAATGACTGTGCAACTCTCTTTCTGGATGGCCATCTGTCAGGGGTGCTTTGTGATTTTCCTGCTTCTTAGCAGGGGTTTGGACTGGATGGCTCACAAGGTCTCTTCCAACTCTATGATTCTCTCTTTCCCTCTTATTTCTCTGAAGTTGGGTTGTCTTCCCCCTGCACTTGCAATATTTGGCACATTTTTACTAATTTTGACAGTAGTAGCATGCCTAGTTTCCAACAGACTTCACAACCTCTGAGGATGCCTGCCATAAATGTGGGTGAAACGTCAAGAGAGAATGTTTCTGGAACATGGTCATACAGCCCAGAAAACTCACAGCAACCTATCAGTAGCATGAATTGAGAAGGTTGTATTCTGTTAGTGTTACAATGTTCAGTATACCTGTACTAGTTTTAAGCAGAAGTGGTGTATTCTTAAAAGCAGTATCCTAGTCATGTGGGAAAACTACATGTCAAAAAACTCTGTGGCCAAACCTTTTTTTGCAAAAAGCATAGTGCTTAAGTGAGTGGTTCTTGGAGGAGGGTGTAAAAAGTGAAGGAAGACCTAGGGGTGGTTGATCCATGAAAAATTTGATTCTAAACTCGGTTGGGGGCGAATTCATTTTTTGGTTCGTTATAGAAATTAATACAAATTTTTAAAATAAATTTCGTAATTGAAACGTTATTAATAATGAATTTTTGTTTTTATTCATTATGCCAGCTGGGATGCTAGAATGGAGGGCTTGCTCTCCCTTCTTCCCTCCTTGCCCCTCCCAGCTGACTGTCAGCTGGGAGGGCCAAGGAGGGAAGAAGGGAGTGCTTCCCCCCCCCCCACCTCCCCTAGATGGGAAAAACGCGAGTTATTCCCATCCAGGGAAGGAGGAGGGCAGAAGAACGTGCCCCCCTCCCCTGGATGGGGATAACTCGCATTTTTCCCATCCAGGGAAGGAGGAGGGCAGAACCTGCCCTCCTCCTTCCCTGGATGGGAAAACTCGCAAAGGAAGGAGAGGGATGTTTTGGCCTTCAACTCCCAGAAATCCTAACAGCTGGTAAACTGGCTGGGATTTCTGGGAGTTGTAGGCCAAATACAACCTAATAACGTGACCTTTAGAAAAAATGGCGATTCCGGAGTTCGGTTTTGAAATTTCTCTTCCGGGATGGACCCTGAGGGTCGATATATGGTAGAAATAATTTCAAATACGAAAAATAACGGATTTCAAAGTAATTTAAACCGAAGATATCCAGCCCAAGAAAACACACAACTTTTCTGCCAGTATAGGAACAAATGTGAAAGCAGCCACACTTCTAAACCAAATTAGACACTATTACAAGTATATGTTTAGCTAATTCTTAGGCATTGCTTATGAATATATTGGTCAAGTGTGAGTATGCTGTGGAAAGTCCAGAGCTTAATATTTCATAGTATCATAGATTTGGAAGAGACCACAAGGGCCATCCAGCCCAACCACTGTTCCCTGTTCCTGGAACTTTCTGGGGGCTGGAAAAAGCATCCACTGTATATAAAATAAAACCTTCAAACAGGTTAGGCAAGTATGGCCTGTCTACAGACCATCTTTCTGCCCTTGGAATCTGGTAATTGCAGAAAGAAAATGACAAAAATGCCAATAAGTGCTCCTTTGGTCTTTAAAACTCATGAACGTATCCCTCTGCGAATTCTTAACTTTTTGCTTCAGCTTTGAATTTACTTCTTCCAGCATGGACAACAACAGGCTTCAATTTAACCAAGCTGCTCAAACGACATTACATCATAATCTGTTTACAGGTCACTGTTCTCCCCTTAAGGCAAAGAGAAACCCCCCCTTTTTTTGGGGGGGGGGGTCCTAAAACCCTGCTATTCTACTCCCTACAACATTTTACAGATGAAAATTGGGACTCATGTGGCTAGTGTGGCCAAGATGACAAAAGTTATCAGTGAGAGCCTAAGAGACTGGAGCAATTTGCTTTTACTTGAACCTACTAGTTAAGAAAAAAATGTGCCTCCTCTCCTCTCCTGAGTTGTCTATTGAGTTCACTGACAGGAATTAGGATAAAGAGGAGAATGTGGGAGGAGGTGAACGAATTTGGGACATTTTACAAGCAACTGAAAAGCTGTGGGACTGCAGAGAATTAATCACTTCCAAATTAGGGGACTGTTGGAGGCATGGAGAAAGTGTCTGCACAGTTCTCTTTCCCATAGATTCACATGGTCTTGAGATACATCCTGATACTCCTATGTTGACTGGGATGTAGTTGAGGCACATCACAGCTGGCAATGCTTTCATGGGTGGGGTTGCTGGGGCATGTCTTCACTAGCCATCTCATTTAAGTCATTATTCCAGGAAGCGTTTGCAAGGTAATTCACTACCGTCTCATCTCACCTAGCTGCTTTGGATTAACTTGCTCAGGTAAGTTGACTTCTACCTTTGTAAACATGGCTAGGTCCCCTTTGCTACTTTCCCTATATAAATGATAGCACAATTGGCAAATAGAGGAAGAAAACGTGGAGACAGTGACAGACTTTGTATTTCTAGGTGTAAAGATCACGGCAGACGCAGACCGCATCCAGGAAATCAGAAGACGTTTACTTTTTGGGAGGAGAGCAATGACCAATCTCGATAAAGTGAAGAGTAGAGACATCACACTGGCAAGGACGATTTGCACAGTTAAAGCAATGGTATTCCCCATAGTAACCTATGGATGTGAGAGCTGGACCATAAAGAAGGCTGAGCGAAGGAAGACAGATGCTTTTGAACTGTGGTGTTGAAGGAAAATTCTGAGAGTGCCTTGGACCGCAAGAAGATATAACCAGTTCATACTCCAGGAAATAAAGCCTGACTGCTCACTGAAGGGAAGGATATTTGAGGCAAAGATGAAGTACTTTGGCCACATCATGAGAAGACAGGGAAGCTTGGAGAAGATAATGCTGCTGAGGAAAATGGAAGGAAAAAGGTAGAGGGGCCGACCAAGGACAAGATGGATGGATGGTATCCTTGAAGAGATTGGCTTGACTTTGAAGGAGCTGGGGGTGGCCATGGCTGACAGGGAGCTCTGGCGTGGACTGGTCCATGAGGTCATGAGTTGGAAGCGACTGAATGAATAAACAACATGATTCCACTTGAAAACTGTCATGGCATCCTGGCATTCATAGCTTGAGCAGAAACAAGATAATAATGTTTAAACCTAGGCTTGATCGGACCCTGGATAAACCACCAACAGCGACTGCGGTTTAAATGCTTTATTTAAAAGAAGTAGGTATTCAAAGACAAAGGTAGGATAGTCCAGCAAGGCTCTTAATAGTTCATGGAAGCAAAGGTCCTTTAAAGTATCTCCAAGCAAGAATCTTGGTGCAGCAGCTGACGAGGTTCGAAGGTTTCTTGGTAAAACTTAGAATCCAAAGGCAGAAATCTTGGGGCAGCAATTGACGAGGTTCAAAGGTTGCTTGGTAAAACTTAGAGTCCAAAGGCAGGGGGCCCACTGGTCCAGACGAGGTTCCATGAGCATGCCCGGTGAAGGAAACGTTGCTTCGAAGTTCCGAACAGAGTCCGGACGGAACCTTTATAGGTTTCGACCAGCATGACCCAACAGGCGGGGGCTACGCCGAAGGGTTCTCATGGGAACGGAAGGGTCGCTTCCTCTTAGCACCTTATCAGCGCCCCTTTGATTTGCAGATTTGGAAGTGGGACTACCGTTGCTTTGAAGCTGTGAGCCTGAAGGAAAGTCGCACCTCTCCGGGGCCAGGTTGTCAAACCGGATTGAATTCCTGGCCATAACCTGAGATTGCTCTCATTTGCTGTGGGAAGCAGCCTGGGGCGTGACAAATAATGTGTAAATGGCTCTAAAATGCCAATAATCCCAAGATTCCATAGCATGCGGCCATTGCAGTTAAAGTAGAGTAGGAGGCAGCCATCCAGCAAGGCACGGCACCATCATGTCCTCTGCCTTAACCATTAAGAGTCTCTCCCACTATCCCTTCCACCATCACTAGTTGCCATTCTGGTGGCCACTGAGTGGGAGGGAGGCAGCCAGCAAGACACTGTTACATTGTGTCTTCTGTGTTACATACAATGATCTGAGGAAGTCCTCAATGGCAGAACAGGTAGATGGTCATATGGTCCTTGCTACAATGGTTGTGACTGGGCAAAGGCTGCAACAGATTAGAGGCACCGATCTCCACACATAAATTCACACACAGGTGCCTTCCAAGCAAACCAAAACCAACAAATGTCCCATGGTGATCAGTGAATATCAACGGGGTCAGGTCTGTGAAATCTGGAATCCCCTAGCTACAGACGGGCCCATGCAGTGGATATGGATTCATTCACACCGTCAGGATTTACCTTTGGAAGACAATCATATGAGTGATCGCTTATGATATGAGTGGAATCCTAGTGCTATAATTGTGTAGAGTGAGAGAGTCTCTGATCTCTAGATTTCTCAAACAGTTCACACCTCCCAAACAGAGGATGCCTCTAGGCAACAAAGGCCAGACTACCTCTGAGCAGATACCTCACTGACCTGACTCTGCATCTTCATGGCTACTCGATGCTATTCAAGCTTGCTAATTGCAACACTCACACTTGCTTTAAACAGACAAGGGATATTTCTCCCACCCTGGACATTCCATAGATAGATAGATAGATGGATGGATGGACGGAGGGATGGATGGACGGAGGGAGGGAGGGAGAGAGAGATACCACTTTCTTCACTGCCAACAGAACCTCTTAAGATGCCAACCACAGATGGACAGGCCTGGATTAACACCTTTTTGCGCCCTAGGCCACACTTTGGAATTACGCCCCCTTTAAGCCAACCTCTACCGCACCCCCCCCCCCATCACTCAGACCCACACTAAAAATAAATCATCATTCAACTTACCTCAAATTCACTCAGGTAGCCCAATACATCTCAGTTGATCACCGTGTAGATACACCATAAACGCCCTTTTTAATTTTATGTATTCTATTTCAACTGGAAACAATACATACTTGTGTGTCCGTCCCTCCCTTACAAATGATAACAGTCAATATTTCACACTTCTGCTACTCAGTAGTTCATTCATGAGGTTAAAAAATGGTATTGGAAGGTTAGAGTCTACCTTTTCAACAGAACTTTCCACCCCTTTGTCTCCGTGAGTGCGCGCGCACGTGCGTTTTTGACGTTTTTATTTGTTTCAACATTTTTTTTGGTCCATGATCTGTGCCCCCCCCCCCTCGGCTTGTGCCCCTAGGCCATGGCCTAGGTTGGCCGTATGGGTAATCCGGGCCTGAGATGGAGGTGAAACATCAGGAGAGAATGTTTCTGGAACATGGCCACACTGCCTGAAAAACTCACAGCAATCCAGTAATTCCAGCAATGAAAGCCTTTGACAACACAGATTTCTCTGTCTTTTCAAGTTTTCTCATGCACACATAACTCACAATTTCATTTTCTGAAATACAGGACTATTTTAAAAAATCCAATGGTGGGAACCCTAGCAACCTCTTTAAAAGACTAACTTCTTTTAGCCTCCAGGAGAGGCCCATTATTCCTTTCTAACTACAGAAATAATGGCCTGGAAAGGGGCCAAGGGCCATGAAATCTACCTTCCGGATTGAAGTTGACTCACTAGGTAAGGTATCATTGTTAGCCATCAAGAGCTGTTCTGCTGCTATATGTATTTTTCATAAAAATTTTACTTCCTCGTGCAATCTTTTTATGGGGCAGAACCAGAGGGTACAATTTTATGTTTCCTAGTTGACATCTGTCGTTTAGAATAATCTTATTGGGCTGTAAGATATATAGTCTTGACAAAAAGACGAAGAGAGCAAACATTCACAAAAGCAGCTAAAATATCTAGATAATCCTGTTCCACCCCAAAAGCATATGGTAGTGCTGAAAGGTATTGAAAAGAGCACTGATGCATGCCATGATCAGTGAACATTCATGGGAAGAAAATGACCCATCTTCCTTATGGACAAAAGCCAAGACTTTCCAGGTGACAGAGAAAGGAAAAAAGGAGGAACTGTAAGAGATATGCGGCCAATGCAATGTTACTTCATGATTACTTCATATATTTACACTTTAATGTTTGCTTTCAAATAAAAGTTTAAGATTCTGGTTGCAATGGGTGGTCTGTGTAAGTTTGTCTTTCCTTAGCCTGAAATCTTTCAGCAAGTCGCTTCTGGTGAATACATCTACCTGTGTAGAATACATCTCGCCACGTTAAAATGGTGGATGTGGCTCTTAATGAGACATGCCACATTATCACAGGATGTTTGCACCTACACCATTGGAGAAATTATACTGCTTAGCCAGTATTGCACCACTTGACATCAATCAGGAAGTAGTAGCCTGTAATAAAAGGACTGAGGCATTGCCATCTCCGGCCCATCCCCTTTTCAGATATCAGCCAGCAAGTCAATGTCTTAAATCAAGAAATAGCTTCCTAAGATCCTCAGAGATACTTGCAGAAACACCTCAGCAAGCAAGAGCCCAAAAGTGGCAGATTAAAACCCGGAACTTCAATCAGTGGCTGATACCAGATGAGAGACTCCACCTGGGCACACAGAAGACTCGGCAACTTGGAAGGCACTGAACAGACTGCACCGTGAGATGCAGAGCTGACCTTAATAAATAGGGCTCCAAGGTGGAGTCAACATGGAAGTGTGGAGAAGAGCAAACCACAGACCACCTACTGCGGTTTGGGACCTGCCTACCTTCGTGACTATATCTCCTTCCACAAACCTGTCTGATCTCTTTGATCTTCAGGGGAAGCCCTAATTTCGCCCCTTCCTTCATCGCAGGCTTGACTTGTGGGAACGAGGGAGAGAGCCTTCTCCACTGTGGCCCCCTGACTATGGAACTCACTCCCTGGTGAGATGGTTGCCTTTTGGCAACCATCCTAAGAGAAGGAAAACTCTAATTTCAAACTCGGACATATTACCACCAAATATGGACTTGTAAAGTGGTCGGTAATTATTGGAACATGATTCATAAAATTGTTTCTGAAATACTGAACCTGACGGGGGAAGAAACCAGAAGTATACCTATTAAATATTGCAGGACAAGGTCTGAACAAAGATGCGGGAAAACTCCTAACATACTTGGCGGCGGTGGCACGAATCACTTTAGCCAGACATTGGAGAACACCCAAAGTCCCGGATGAGGACGAATGGCTCAACAAGGTGTATGAAGTACTGGAGATGGACAAACTCACCCAGCTACTCCGAGATAGCTCCACAAAAAGATTTTATCAAGTTTGGCAACCCCTCATTGACTATATTAAGAAAAGAAAGAATTTAGATCTGAAAGGACTAAAAATGTAAAATTACACCCTAAGGGGTTAAGATACTTAAAATAGATTATTTTTAGTGCTCAGAGATGTGAAGTCAACGTCACTGTCCAATTTGTAATTCTTCTGTTATCCTGTTTTTAATGTCCCCCAATGTCATCCCCCCACCCCCTCCCCCCATTTTATGTGTGTAATGCTCTGTTATTAATGTTACTCTGTGAATAAAATCTTTTTTTTAAATTTTTTTTTTTTAAGAAAATACTGGAAGGGTCTGGTGGGCATGGACCTTGAGTTTTAGAGTTGTAGGTCACCTACATCCAGAGAGTATTGTAGACTCCAACAATGATGGATCTTGACCAAATTTGGCACGAATACTCAATGTGAACACAGGTGGATTGGGGGGGGGGGATGAATTTTGACATTTGAGAGTTGTAGTTGCTGGGATGTATAGTTCACCTACATCCAGAGAGCACTGTGGACTCCAACAATGATGGATCTTGACCAAATTTGGCACGAATACTCAATGTGAACACTGGTGGATTTGGGGGGAAATTAATTTTGACATTTGGGAGTTGTAGTTGCTGGGATGTATAGTTCACCTACATCCAGAGAGCACTGTGGACTCAAAAAATGATGGATCTTGCCCAAATTTGGCACGAATACTCAATGTGAACACTGGTGGATTTGGGGGGAAATGAATTTTGACATTTGAGAGTTGTAGTTGCTGGGATGTATAGTTCACCTACATCCAGAGCGCATTGTGGACTCAAACAATGATGGCTCTTGACCCAATTTGGCATGAATACTCAATGTGAACACTGGTGGAGTTTGAGGGAAATGAATTTTGACATTTGGGAGTTGTAGTTGCTGGGATGTATAGTTCACCTACATCCAGAGAGCACTGTGGACTCAAACAATGATGGATCTTGACCAAATTTGGCACGAATACTCAATGTGAACACAGGTGGATTTTGAGGGAAATGAATTTTGACATTTGGGAGTTGTAGTTGCTGGGATGTATAGTTCACCTACATCCAGAGAGCACTGTGGACTCCAACAATGATGGATCTTGACCAAATTTGGCATGAATACTCAATGTGAACACTGGTGGATTTGGGGGGAAATGAATTTTGACATTTGGGAGTTGTAGTTGCTGGGATGTATAGTTCACCTACATCCAGAGAGCACTGTGGACTCCAACAAGGATGGATCTTGACAAAATTTGGCATGAATACTCAATGTGAACACTGGTGGATTTGGGGGGAAATGAATTTTGACATTTGAGAGTTGTAGTTGCTAGGATGTATAGTTCACCTACAATCAAAGAGCATTCTGAACCCTACCAACGATAGAATTGGGCCAAACTTCCCACACAGAACCCCCACGACCAACAGAAAATAGTGTTTCTTCTGATGGTCTTGGGTGACCCCTCTGACACCCCCTAAGTTGCGACTCCCCGGTTGGTGTAGAGGAGGCGCCCTTCGGATGGATGAAGTCAGAGCGAGGCGCAATCAGCGTTCTCGCGCATCCCCACCTTTGCCCGCGTTTTTATGTCTTCCTGAGCGGCGCGCCTCCTCCAATCAGGAGAGGCCTCGCAACCTGCGAGCCAATAGGCGCCCGCGGGGGCCGGGCCTCGTGGCTTAAGGAGATGGATAGGCAAAACATGACTCTCTCTTCTGGGGTTTTTCCTTGTAGAAAGAAGGAGGCAGGCGAGGAGGCAGCGGGGAGTCCCTGGGTGCTCCCCTCTCTGCCCCTCCTTCTTAGCTGATGCACCTGGGAAAAGGTAATGCCAAGCGGGTTGCGATATAGACCTTGCACCCCCCCCCCCCCCAAATTCCCCAGATCGCCCTCTCGACTCATTGCAAGGCTTTGGATGAAGGCCCACCGTTGCCTTCCTTTATCTAATTGAAAAAGGCATTCCCCCTCCCAAACCTTCCTTTCCCCGATTGCTGGCTCCCTCTTTCGTCTCCCCTGGGGTGCGTCTCTACACTGCAGAATGAATGCACTTTGGCATCGCTTCCGTTGCTATGGAACCTTGGGAGTTGGAGTTGCACAAGCCTTCTCTGCCAAAGAGTGCTGGTGCAGCATCACCAAACTACAGCTCCCAGGATCCCACAGCATTGGTCCCTGAGAGTCAACCTGCATTTATTCTACACCCTTTGTTCTCTTCCTTCCCTTGAATTTTATTGTTGTTGTTGTTGTTATTTTGCTTCTGGGGATGGAGACACCTGTCTGAATATCTGTTCTCAAGGGCCAGGTTGGAGGTGGGCGGGCTTCTGAGTGAGGACTAGTTTTCCTCAAAGTCCCCCATGCCTTCAGTTGCCATCCCCATTTCCCAACAGATGGGGATGGCTGTCTGATCAGTTGGAAAAGAGAGCACCTTGCAGACCCATTCATCCTCATATTCTGGGAAATTGTATATTTTTTTTAGGCTGTGAGCAGCCATGGGTCACAGTCTTTGGAGAAAAAAATGAAGTATCAATAATAATGGTAATAAGTAGTTGATCTAATAGATTACTGCAATGCGCTCTATGTGGGGTTGCCTTTGAAGACTGTTCGGAAACTTTAACTAGTCCAGCGGGCGGCAGCTAGACTACTTATGTACTACTCCTCTGTTATGTCAGCTCCACTGGCTGCCGATCCAGTTCCAAGCACAATTCAAAGTGTTGGTCTTGATTTATAAAACCTTATACCAGGTGTGCTCATTAGGTAGATTGCGATCTACTGGTAGATCACGTAGGATGTCCTGGTAGATCGCAGGCAGGGCGGGAGGAAGGCTCAGTCCCACCCCACAGGCTCCCGATGCCGCCCAGGTGCAGAAGGAGGTTGGACTGGATGGCCCTTGGAGGTCTCCTCCTATTCAAGGAACCCATTGTTGTTATTATTATTATTATCAGAGGCTGAATGGCCATCTGTGAAGAATGCTTTGATTGTGTTTTTCCCTTATGGCAGAAGGAGGTTGGACTGGATGGCCCTTGGAGGTCTCCTTCTACTCTAGGAACCTATTGTTGTTGTTGTTACTATTAGTAGTAGTAGTAGTAGCAGAGGCTGAATGAATATTATCATCATTATTATTATGAATAAATTCAGGGGCTTATTATACTCACAATTAGTTGAATTCAGTCTTAAAATATATTATATGGCTCTCACTGAAATAAATTTCCAAATATTTTGCTTTTCTGGCTCTCTGAGTAGTGGGTAGGTAGATCATTTTGACTTGGTTGTTTTATAAGTAGCTCGCATGCTGAAAAAGTGTGAGCACCCCTGCCTTATACGGTTCCGGCCCGGCGTACCTTTCCAAATGTATCTCCTTTTACGTCCCACCTAGGAGTTTAAGATCTTCTGGCGAGGCCTTCCTCTCGGCCCTGTCATAAACACGGTTGGTGGGGATGAGGGACAGGCTCTTCTCGGTGGTGGCCCCCCACCTGTGGAATTCACTCCCTGTGGAAATTAGGTCCTCTTCATCCCTCCTCTCCTTTAGAAAAAAATTAGAAACATGGATGTGGGACGAGGCTTTTGGGTAATCTTGCAGACTTGACGATGACAATGACGACGATTGCTTTGGAAATGGTTTATGGACAAGCTTAATGGAGACAGCAATTACAGAACTCAACAAGACGACGGCCACCAGACTGGTCCCCTTTTTATTAAACTTTACTGTATTAATTTAAGATTTTTACTATTTAATTATTGATTTTGATGTGTATTTTATTGTATTTTATGTCTGGGCATTGAATATGTGCCAGCTGGAAGCCACCCTGAATCCCCTCCCCCTCCCCCTCCCAAAGGTGGAAAGTGGGTGCCATCATATTTGCATTGTGCATGTGCCTTATCACACCCCGTGTATTTCATGGGGTTTCTATAGGCAAGGAATACTTAGAGGTGAGTTGTTGAAAGCTTTGATGTCCAGAATCACTGGGTTGCTGTGAGTTTTTCAGACTGTATGGCCATGTCCAAGAAGCATTATCCCTGACGTTTTTCCCACATGGCAGGTACCTTCAGATGTTGTGAGGTCTGTTGGAAACTTTGCCAGTTCCTTCATTTGAAATATACCCAGCAGCATTTGGTTTTCATTGGCAGCCTCTCACCCAAGTGTTAATCAAAGCTGACCCTCCTTAGCTTCCAAGATCAGATGGGATCTGGTGCCTTTAGGGCATTTTCATCCAGGAAATGAAGGTTGCCTTGAAAGGGTGGTTGAATCCCTGGATGAAGAATCTGTGAATACAGAGGGCCAAGTTACAAGCAATATAGGTTCTGTAGGGTTTGTTCTTCAGTTGAATGTGTTTGTAAGTCAAACAGGTACTTTTAAACTGTAATGCCAGCTATATATTAATATCTCTATCTCTATATCTCTATACAAACACATTGGAAAGCATACGGAAGGGTTATTACTCCTGTTGCGTTTGTTTTACTGTCTGTGCTCCTTTCCAGAAGATTTCACTTCACTTTCTGTCCCTCTGATAATTGGATTGTGAAAAATTTTGGCTCGTTGTGAAAATAATAATAGGCGATAATGTTTCAGTGGACACACTTTTTCTCCATGGTAACTCTTTCAGGAGTGGATTTTCCTTCTGAGAGGTAGATTTTTCTTACTTTCTGTTGTCTCATCCCTGTTCTTAACTAGCAGTTGTTTGTAAGTTGGATGTTTCTAACTCCGAGACTACCTCTATCTATCTATCTATCTATCTATCTATCTATCTATCACAGACCACTGAGAGAGAGGGGGGGTCGGGGTCTGTGCTCTTTTGGCTTGCCAAATGTTATTGATTGACAACTCTCATCACTTTTGATTATCTGCCATTTGGATACAGGGGTCAGGGAAAGGACATTTCAAAGTCGGGTATCCTATCTACAAGCCTCGTATCTACATTCTACCCACACCGTACTGTCTAAACAGAAGAAACGGCAGCCTTCCAGATGTTACTGTATCATGACTCCCATCGGCTCTAGTTATGATGTCCGATTATGAGGAACACAACAGTTATAGCCCTGCATCTGGAGGACCACATAAAATTATATGGTGGATTGGATTCAGACTGTAGGCCTTGAGTTTTACACATGTGCTCTAGGATGTTTAGGCTGCATACACCTGTTCCATTTTAGAGGGGAAGGTAGTCCTTTTCACCCTCGCATTCTGGTAAAGCGTATAGTCTTTTAGACTGTGAGTCATCTTGGGTCCCAGTCCTCAGAGAAAAGTGGTGTACAAATAATAGTAATGATGACGACAATTATAGTAGCTGATGTAAGAGTCTGCAAGCAAATGTCAATCCACTAGTATACAGGTTCTTTATCTATGGGAGAAAAGAGATCTACATCATATCTGCTTTGTGTGTGTGTATGTGTGTGTGCATGCAGCTTATGGCACCCATAAATTTCGTAGAGTTGTCATAGCCAAGGAATACTCAGAGTTGGTTTTGTCAGATCCTTCCTCTGAAATATAGTCTACAGGGCCTGGTGTTCATTGCTAGTCTCCCATCCAAGTCCTTACCAGAGCTGACCCTGCTTAGCCTCCAAGATCAAATGGGATCTGGTGCCTTAGGGTATTTAGGCCACATAGACTTGTTACCTTTGAAAAACAGGAGTTTCATAGACCTAGAACCCATCATTTCCGTCAGGAGTGACTTGAGAAACTGCAAGTTGCTTCTGGTGTGACAGAATTGGCAGTCTGCAAGGATGTTGCCCATGGAACGCCCAGATATTTTACCAGCCTTCTGGGAGGCTTCTCTCATGTTCCCGCATGGGGAGCTGGAGCTGACAGAGGGAGCTCAACCTTCTCTCCCCGGATTTGAACCACTGACCTTTTGGTCAGTAATCCTGCCAGCTCAAGGGTTTGACTCATTGTGCTACCAGGAATTATATATCTCTTAACAGCTAATAAATAAGAAACCGAACATGCTAGGTTTGGGTTTGCTTGTGACTTGATTCCCAGCAATGCAGTATGTATAGCAAAGGTGCTCTGGGTCTGCTAAGCCATCATGCTGAACAGGGGCCACTGCTGAGCTGTGCAATCTGCATCCCTGGTTGTGCTTGTTTGTTTAACGGAGGATCATGCACAGTTCCGTAGAGAAAGTGCATATATATCAAAGCTTAGAAATACGCAGCCTTTCAGATACTGTTGGACTGCAGCTGTTGGACTGCAGCTGTGGCCAATGGAAATTGTAGTCCAACAATACATGCAAGCAGCCACCTGTTCCACACCTCTGATAGAAAGCAACCCTACCTGATCTCTCTTAGGAATGGTCAAACTTGTGGCCCAGTTTAGTGGATTTAACATTGACAGGGGGCTTTATTTGACTGTGATCTTTGCAGGCTTCATTTCCAAACCTTAATGTGCTGAAATAGTGTAAGTTCTTGGTTGCCCTCCTTAGCGGTCCCTATTTTAAGAAATGCTATGTCATCTGCAGCTTTTTCTGGGGCAGTGACAATAAAATATGTCATATTGTTAGAGCAGTGGCTGAAACAGTTAAGAAGTGGAGTTTGGTTTGTATGCATATGTTCCATCAAGTCGCATGTCTACTTGAGGCCACCCCATAAAGTTTTCTTAGGCAAGGAATATTCTAAGGTGGTTTTGCTAGTTTCTTCCCATGAAATATATTCTTCAGCACCATAAATTTCATAGGGTTTTCTTAGGCAAGGACTACTGAGATGTAGATTGTCAGTGCCTTCCTCTGAAATCCTCTCCATTGGCACCCCCTTGCAGTGGGGGAGGGGCTTGCGTACCCTAATGAAGTTGTGAGCTATGCTGGTGGTGACAAAATAGCCAACGGTAGGGCCTCCCATGCCAGACAGGTCACAACCGAAGGGTCTGACAAAGAGCGTCAATGGTAGGATGGGCTCTCTAGCCTTTTGGCAACCATCCTAAGAGAAGGAAAATTCTGATTTCAAACCCGGGCAGATGGTGCTCGTCTAACCCTGTAAGGTCAACCGTCTAAGAGAAGGAAACTCGAACCAAACCTACGACCTGAGGACCTCGCTGCCACCGTCCAAGCTTGCTAGGCCCCGGCAGACAAACCTTTTATTTAAAGGGTGAGGCCAGCTCTGTGCATGCTGCGCTCCACCAGAAAAATCAATTGCACAGGCTCGGACACATCCTCTGAAATGTAGCCTACAGTGGTGATCTCCCATTCAAGTTCTAACCAGGATTGACCTTGCTTAGCTTCCATGATCAGATGGGAGTTGGTCCTGCTAGGGCAGTGGTTCTCAACCTGTGGGTTTCCAGGTGTTTTGGCCTACAACTTCCAGAAATCCCTGCCAGTTTACCATCAGTTAGGATTTCTGAGAGTTGAAGGCCAAAACATCTGGGGACCCACAGGTTGAGAATCACTGTCTTAAGGTATTTAGGTTTATGAAGTAAGAAAAATCCACAGGAGAAGCTTAACTATGCCATGTATAGCAGTGTACTGTATCCAGTTCAAATGATGCAGTATAAGCAAATCCATGAGGGTTAATGTATCATGAATATGTCTGCTTTGGAAAGCTGTGGCTTCCATGTTGGTGGAGCAGTGGATCTGTTCAAGGTTTTAGTCCTTGATTTAAATAAGCTACCTATTATGATGAAAGCCTATCCCCAAAATAAACTCAGCACCTTGGATAGCTCCTTAGAGGTTCAGAGTACAGTCAGCCCTCCACATTTGAAGGTTGGACTTGCAGATTTTATTATCATCTCTCTAGGAATCTTGAGGTTGATCATAGAAATGTGCTGCAGGGTCTAGAAATTCCTTAAAAGGATACTACTCTAAACATTTTTAGGCCCTCTAGCATGATTTTATAATGAACCTCTGCTGGAGTCAGGCTAGAACAGTGTTTCCCAACCGCTGTGACGCGGCACAGTAATGTGCCGTGACGGACCTCCTGCTGTGCTGCGAGAAAAGCTCTCTGCCCCCCTTCCTTCCCCCCTCCTCCTGCCGAACTCCTGCTGCTTGGGGGAAGAGGAGGAAGGGCTGGGCGGCGGCGAAAAAAAAGAAGAAGGGCCCGGGGCGCCGTCTCCTTTGGCGGTTTCCCCAGCCAGCCTCCAATCCGCCATGACTCCCACCTCTCACTCGCTGAAGCCGCGCGGAGGAGCCCCACCCACTGAAGCCTGTCCACCGCTCATGCTCCTCCTCTGCGTGGATTCAGCAAGCAAGGGACAGGAGTCATGGCAGAGAGCGGCGACAGAGACGGGGGCCATGACTCCCACCCCTCGCTTGCACTTCCCCCTCAAGGCTGGAGAAGCTGTGGGAGAGCTGAAGCCGAGGGAGGGGGCAGGGCATGGTGGGGCATGGCTCTGCCCCCTCCCCCGGCTTCAGCTCTCCCACAGCTTCTCCAGCCTTGAGGGGACAGTGCCAAGACAGCATTGTGCTGGCTCTGCCACCGCTGGCTTGGCATTGCCCCCTCAAGGCTGGAGAAACTGTGGGAGAGCTGAAGCCTGGGGAGGGGGTGGGGCATGGTGCGTCCTGGCTCCTCCCCCGGCTTTGGCACTCCCAACAGGCCACCATCCCCTAGCCGTTCTTTACTGTGTTAGAGTGTCATTTTGTGTCATTTTGGTTGGTGGTGTGCCCCCGGATTTTTTTTAATGTTAAAAGTGTGCCATGGCTCAAAAAAGGTTGGGAAACACTGGGCTAGAGGACTTAGAGATTCCTAGACAGGTATTATCTCAAATTTTAAAAATGCTTTAAAAATGCATACATCCCAATTTTGTGAGTGTCCTGTGCTCCTAATGTCTGTAAATGTGGAGGGAGGACTGTACATCTCAGATTAGATTTCTGACTTCATTGAAATGGAAGCCACATGCCGCCATGAAAGGCAAGGCTCCTTCCTTCCTGCTTATAAATTGGTAAGGGAATCCAGGTCGCTTGATGAGAAAATGGAAAGCTGATTTATGCTGTGGATTAACATCTGCCCTCATAACTTACTGAACTGTGTGTGTCACTGTGCTATTTTTAGAGCTTGCAATTTCATAGACTCAAAGAGCTGGAAGAGAACGGATGGGTCAATCCCAAGCAGGACAAGCACAATCAAACCTCCCCCAACAGATGACCGTTATGCCTCTGTTTAAAAGCCTCCAAAGAAAGAGCCTCCACCACACTCCAAGGCCGATTAAGTTTTGCAGCTGGGATCTTGCCTTGTGTATGTGCATGGAGGTTGCACATTGAACCTGAAGGGTGATAAATGGCCAACTCCAGTAGGAAATTGGAATGGACTGCAATCAAAAGCCATCTGTCTATCACAAGAGTTGCGAAAGTGTCGTAAAACACTTTACTTCCATAGGATTGTGAAAACCTGGGCCAGTTCCAAATATTTCAATTTCTGTGAAGCATAAAATGGTTATCTCTCCAAGCAGGCCTGGATTAGCTCCTTTTGGCGCCCTAGGCCAAAAGAAGCACCCCCCCCCAGGTCGGGGGAAGCCCCGCCTCCAGGGCATGCTGCGCATGCGCGGCAGCGGCCCCGAGGGTCCTCCTTCCTTCAGTGAAGGAAGGAAGGAGGGTTACTGAGGAGGAGAAAGAGGTGGCGCGAAGGAGCGGCGCGTCAGAGGCCTTGCTGTGACGCGGCGCCCCGCACCACCTCTTGCTTCTTCTCGGTCCCCCTCCCTTCCTTCACTCAAGTGAAGGAAGGAAGGGAGGAGAACCGAGAAGGAGAAAGAGGCAGCGCGAAGGGGCGGCGCATCAGAGGCCTTGCTGTGACGCGGCGCCCCTTCGTGGCGCCTCCTTCTCGGTCCCCCCTCTCTTCCTTCACTCAAGGAAGGAAGGGAGGGGGGACCGAGAAGGAGGCGGCGCGAAGGGACGGCGCGTCAGAGGCCTTGCTGTGACACGCCACCTCTTCGCGCCACCTCTTGCTCCTTCTCGGTCCCCCCTCCCTTCCTTCTCTCAAAAAAATTGATCTTTAAAAAAAATTGGGGGTCCTAATCTGCCGCCCCCCCCCCATTTGTGCCGCCTGAGGCCATGGCCTCAGGTGGCCTTATGGGTAATCCGGGCCTGTCTCCAAGACAAAGAACCAAATACCCTTGTCAGCTAGGTTACTCTCATACTTGAAATGGAAAATCCCACTAGTGCCTTCCTCCCTGAATAATACAGTACAACAAGAACAAATAGAATAGTGAACTGTTTCTGACCTTTTTTTTGTTCATGACACCCGAAATCTACTATTCCAGGTCATATCCCAGACCCATAAAGATGCTAAGCAGTCTTCTGAGAAATACCACAAAATTCACCTTTTAAAAAAGTGAAGGATGTTGCACATAATAGAGATCTGTAGTTATGGGGCTATGGGAGACAGCTGGCCTAGACCTGCATTGTGGCGCCCAGGCGAAGTGTCAGGTTCAGAGCCTAGAAGAATGATTTTGCATTATAATTTCCAGGCTCCTATAACCCAAAGCAGAGAATGTAGATGTTCTGCATTGATATTCAGGATTATATGGATAGTGTAGAAGAGGTCTGAGAGTCTACTGTACATGCATTTGGGATTTCAGCCTACCAAATGGAAGAAACCTTTGCCTCAAATTCTGATCCCTGACACAGATTCCAATTTTTATTCCACCCATAAACCGCCAAGGCATTGAGAAAGGGAAAATATCCTTTTCCTTATCACTTTGCTTAGTATGATTTTGCAAAGTGTCACAAATAATGACTCATTAAGCGTTCTTTTAGTATGCAAATAGGGGGAAGCTTCTCTCCGGCCCCATTCTCAGTGTTGCAGAGGCTTGGCTTTTTGTGGGCCAAGAGATGTCCTCATGGTTGCTATGGAAACCTCTCCTAGGGATGTGGCCTGGTATTTTGAAGCAAGAGGGTTGAGAAAGGGAAGCCTTTTGGGCCTCTAGATCAGATCCAAGCTGTTACTAAGGATGTAGCAACTCATTTTAAAATATGCAGCACTGTATTCCAAGTGTTTTAGAGACAATGCTATTCAGTGACTGGAGTAGAGTGTTGCTGTCAGGTTTAAGGGAATTTGTGAAGTTTCACAAAAACTGGGAAGGCTGTCTTGCCGTAGAGCACAGGCTCCAGGGAAGGAAATGGCGAATGGAGTATGTTCTACTCGCATATGATGTCCCATGAAATTGAACCTAGGAGAGATCTCCATAGAATGTGCATGTCAATTTTCAAAACCCTGAAACATAGGGAAAAAATGTATTTGCTGCCTAATGTAATGCACAGCGGCAAAAAATGCACTCTGTCATTTAGAATATCAAAGCTTCCAGCAATGGAAAAGAAAAGTTTAGGATGCATCAAGCCCATAGCCAGGATTTTGATTCCCGGGTGGGGTGGGGGTAATAAGTTTGATTGGGGGGGTGAGTTTGATTGGGGGGCTGAGTCTGAGTGAGAGAGGATCTACCCTAGCAAACCTTTTGTACCATTATTCCAATACCCCCATGCATATGGGATATATTGAGCATGGTGATCAGATCATGATATGAATAAACGTAACAATTTAAATAATGTGCCAGTAAGGCCTTTTCGCGGACCACCCTGAGAATTTCAGGAGAGGGGGGGCTGAAGCCCCTCAAGCCTCCCCTCCCCAGCTATGGGCCTGGGGTGGATCTATGCTGTGGAACAGGGGTGCCCACACTTTTTCAGCATGCGAGCTACTTATAATAAAACCAAGTCAGAAAGATCTGCTGAGAGAGAAGCAGGGCGGAGCAGGGGGAAGGGGGCGGGGCTTGGCGCGGCCTGGCTGGCTCCGCCACCTCCCCCCTCTGGCTTTTCCACAGCATTTCCACAGCTTCTGCAGGCTAGAGGAGGGTAATGCCAAGCCAGTGGTGGCATAGATAGCCACTACTGGCTTGGCATTACCCTCCTCTAACCTGCAAAAGCTGTGGAAGCGCTGAAGCCGGGGAAGGGGTGGGGCCTGGTGCGGCCTGGCTCCGCCCCCTCAGAAGTGCCTCATCCAGCTGGGATCAACCTCCTTCAGTCCTGGGATCGACCAGTCAATCGCGATCTACCTATTGAGCACCCCTGCTGTAGAAGGAATCCACATTAATTGCCTTGCTTCAATGCTATAGAGTCATAGGGGCTGTAGTTTTACAAGGTCTTGAGCCTTCTCTGCCAAAGAAGGCTGGTGCCTCACCAAACTACACATCCCAAGATCGCATAGCATTGAGCCATGGCAATGAAATTATGTATCTCTCTGCAATTAAGAGTGTGTTTACAATGCAATTACATGTGACATTCCTTAAATAGGAGCTCCAGGTGCAGCTCCTGAAGTATCTTCCCCTTTTACTTTGGCTCAGCACTAATATTACTGTATTATGCAAATCTAGTGAGTCCCTTAATTTTGACAAAGGCATTTAGCTGAAAAAAAGGAAAAATAGGCGAGCAGTACATTCAAGTACCTAGGGCATGCAAATGGCATGCAAATGTAGTTAATTAGTTAGACATGCCTGTTCAGGATTATCTCTGTCCAAAGCCTGAGATCTAGGCAAGATAACTTATGATGTCACAGAGGTAGCCCCTTGTGATGTCATTAAGCATGACACCAAGTCAAACAAATGAGGAAAATATGGTTACACGTACTTTTCAAGGCATCACACTTGTCCTGATACTTCTCATGAGAAACTAGAAGGTGTAGTGCATGGGACTGCGGTATGCCTAATGTACCTTCTCTTTGGTTTCAATGTAAATGAAGTGAAGTGACATAAATTTTAGCCCAGACTGGTTATAAGCTAGGGTTGTTGTTATGTAGTTAGGACCGCAGATAGCGGGGTCCATACCTGGCGAGCTCAGGCGAACATCGATTGGACCAGGACAGAGAGAAAATTCACTAGAATGAAGTCTGGCCAGAACAGATGCAAGTACAAGCAGAGATGCTGTCAAAATACAAGCATAATACATAGAGGAAAAGCAGGATTTTTTATTACACATGACAGCTATTCAAGGCTCTCGCTTCCCTCCCTGATTGGCTGAGGGAGGGGCCAGTCTGGATCTGCACCCTGATTGGCTGAGAACACTGCTGATCCTCCAGGCAGGGATTCTCTTTTGCAGAGAAATGACAGTCTGGGATTCGCCGACCTGGGAGCCAATCAACTGTTGGGACATCCCCTGGGAGGGGCGTCCTTCACAGATACAATAGTCAAATAAATGTTAATGAGTCTTTGTTTGTCTCAGCAGTCCAGTTCTGAACTTTAACAAAGGTGTGAGTTCCAGGAAACAAAAGGTGATGATCCAGGCGATCAAGGGTTGGGCTTGTAATAAAAGGTTAAGCAAATGTACATATTCTGAACCTCTTTTTCTGTGGTTTGCAATCTCTCAGCCCAAGTGAACCATTTAGCTAAACAAATATTGGCTGGTTTATCTAATCTGACACGGAAACTGTCTATCTCTTTACATATACACACATGGATCATAATGATTTCCCTGGTTGGGGATTTGCCCAACCTTTTCTTTCCAGGAAATGTCTCAGCGGGTTTACAAAAGGTGGACACCTCTGGTCTCTTCCTTGCTACATTTTGGCATACATTATATATTGTACATTATATATATATAGGGATAGATATAAAGATACGAAATAGGCAGAAAGCTAGAGATAATAAAAGATACATTTTATTAAATATATAGGGATTATAAAGAAAAAATAGGCAAAAGCTCAAGTCTTTTATTAAAGGGAAACAATCTCTGTCTCCAGTCCCTTCTTGATAACCTTTTATTTGCAATTGTGGGAGTATGGAAAATGTTTTCAATTTTTTTTTTAATGATACTTTTATTCTTGCATCCTTGGGAGAACTATAAATCATTGAGATGGGATCATGTTCGATAGCAGTTATACAAATGCCACTTACTTAGATATTACATTGTGTTCTATTAAGTCTAATGTCAGTATATTTTATTATGTTATCTATCTATTACATATAATAAAAGTCAGTGTTTGCGGTGGTGCGACCGAGCAAGCGACGGGAGGAATATGTGCCAGCGTTTCGATTGGCTGCCATTGCGGGATTATTTGCATAACGGGCTCTAACTGGCCAGCCTCAGAAATCCAACATTCTATGGCCCCAGATTGGTTGCCGCTGAAATGGAATTTGCATAACTGCCTCTAAATGGCCAAGCACATTCAAAGATTCTAAAGTGACTCAGAGGGAAAGGGAAAGGCCGACAGCACTGACAGATCAGGACCAAACTTGGCAAACAGGCGACCAATGGCCCACTTCACTACCTGGTGTGGTTTAGGGCAGGAGGGGCTATGAATGATGGGATTTGCAGTACCTTCATGTCATTCACTTCCCAAACAACACTAAAGCCCCTATAAAACACAAACCAGCCCCAAAATTGACAGAAAGGCTTCCTTAACTTGATTTTCCTGACTAGGCCTCAGCTGATGGGATATTGTTAGGCTTCCTTAACTTGATTTTCCTGACTAGACCCCCGGGACTCGCAGTACCTTCACTAAGTTCCTGAGACCACTGCAAGCCACATAAACATCTAATAGGAACCAACTTTGGCACACAATGTCTTCCTCAAATAACCCGGGCACCGCCGGGTCCTCAGCTAGTAGTATAATAATTGTAATGTAATACTAATACTAATAATAGTATGATTACGGTATGGTGTGTTGTATATGCATTTGGTATTGGTGTTGTTGTAATGTAACACAGTATAATACTGCCAATGATAATGTGACATAATAATTATATCGTGATATTATAATTTGTATATTTGTATTACATGCAATATTGCTAACAATATTGCGATATGTTGTAGTGCAATATGATGTGTAGTGCTGATGTTGTGCTATGACAGTAATGTTAATTGTTGTTTTTCAGTTTGCTGTAAGCCCCAATCTTGTTATATTTACATTACCACTTGGCATTTGTTGTTTGCTGTAAGCCGCTCTGAGTCCCCTTCGTGGTTGAGAAGGGCGGCATATAAAAATAGTAAATACATAAATAATAAATAAATAATTGCCTATCTAGTATCTTGGCTATTCATTTCTTTCTATTTTATTTATTTACCAGCATATATCCCTAGCATTTCCCAGGTATGCATTTTTATATGGCTCAAGGATGGCATGAAGGAAGAAATATTGGAAAAACATTGGAAAAATAACAATTTAAAGTAAACATTAAATATTTATTTTTTTATTTTAATTTTTTTTTTTAAAAAAAACATTAAATAAATAGAGAAAAGGATGAAACTTGATCACTTTCTCAGTTCATTCAGGAAGATCACATGGACTGAGTATAACGAATGACATGAAAAAGTGGCTCCAATGATACAGTGTTAACTATGTGAAATATGATTTACAATCTATAAAGAATTGATAAACATCTGAAAATCAATAAAAACTGATTTTATATATTGATAAACATCATTCTCATATATCCTCTCCCCACATCTCTTTCTTTTCTTTGTTTTTTCTTCCAAAATTTTCTTCTCCATTTTCCTTCCTCCTCTCATTTTGAACTACTATTCTTTCCTGATTCTTTCCCTTTCCCTTCCTCCCCTTCCCTTCTTCCCCTCCCTCCCTCATACACCTTGCTCCTTCCTTTTTCTTTCTCTCCTCTTCATTCATTCTTTCTCTCTTTCTTCCCTCCCTTTTTCTTCCTTTATTTCTATTTTTTCCATTCTTTTCCTCACACATTTTAAATATTGTTAAAACAGTTGTCCTTACTGTTACAATTTGATTTAATAGTAGAGATTGAAGAATCCTATAACCTGAATTCTAAACTTTTCTTGCCATGGTTTCTACAGTTTCATCTTATTGAGAATCCCTCTGGGTGGGAACTGTTAGATTGAAAAGCGGTATATAAACATATAAAACAATTCTGGGGAATCTGAGCCTAGGTAGAGGGAAGGGGGAAGCCTTTCTAATGGTTGACTGATTCCTGCGTAGAAATGTAGATATGTACATAGCATCCTGTTTGTTTTTCCTTAACATTTCCTTGTTCCGTCTTCACAGAGAAGGAAAAATTGCTTACAGTACTTAATGTAAGAGATTGCTTTTCTTGAAAACTGCTCCCGGGTGCCTTTTTTAGCCTTACTATTTATATACCTGATTGTACAATTGATATCATATATATTTGCCCTATAACTGCCTTCCACCTCAGTATTTATCCCCCAGTGTACTTAAACTTTCTATTGTACTAGCTGGTGGCTGCCTTTCTTGCCCCCGGGGGTCTCTGCTTTTGCCAACTCATTGGACTATTAGTTTTGTAAATCTTGTGGGGCTGAGGGATTAATTAGCAAACAGTTTGATCTAATTAATAATATATGGAACTGGGTCTTAGCTGCTTTTGCTGCCATCTACCAAGCAAATTGCCATAATAGGATCTCATGCATAATGTATCCACCATGAGGCGAGCCCTACAATTAGACATAGTGAAACTGTTTTTTGGCATAGCAAAGTGAAGAGAAGTAGAAACGAATAGATGGAAAAGCATTAGAAGACATAGCTTTTGTACAGGACAAAGCATATTGGCCTGTCCTGATGCTATGAAGCTGTTTAGACCCACATGAACAATGGGGGCTGAACCCAGATGATCAAGTCAAGCTGAAACTGCTTAAACCTAACTTGACCGGGAATGTGGCGCAGCTGGCTGGGTGTCATCTGCATAAGATCTCTACTGACCAGAGGTCATGAGTTTGAGGCCTTCCCAGGTCGGGGTGAGCTCTCGACCAATTTGTGTAGCTTGTTGTCGACCTTTGCAACGAAAGATAGTTGCATCTGTCAAGTAGGAAATTTAGGTACCACTTTGTGGGGAGGCTAAATTTAACTGATTTCTGGAATGTTAAATTGCCTCTATGTCTGTCTATATATGTTGTATGTCAATGCCATTGAATGTTTGCCTGTATATGTGCATTGTGATCTGCGGGGTGAGAAGGGCGGAATATAAATGACATAAATAAATAAATAAATTGACTGTCACCCTTACTTTTTTTGTTGCCACAGCAGTCATCCAAAGAGCTACTAGCCATCATTGGTCACATTTGCCCATATTAGCATGACTGCAGAGAAGACCAAGGGTGATTTCCCAATAAAGCTTTACAGTGTTCCCTTGCTACTTCACAGTTCGCTTTTCGCGGAATCGCTGTTTTGTGGTTTTTTGCCTCCCAGTTTATGAATGGCTGCCATTGCCCAGAGCAGCATTATAATCCCACCCCCTGGCAATGATGGAATGTGGAAGGGGGTTTCACCCTCTGCTTTGGGAGAGAGGCAGCCAATCAAGAGAGACTGCAAAGCAAAGCAGAGATAGCCTGTCTAACCCTCGGAACTCGATATACATATACAGCTTCTGTACTTTGTGGATTTTCACTTTTCGTGGGTGGTCCTGGAACATAACACCCGCGATAAGTGAGGGAACACTGTAGTTGTGTTTGAACTCAATAAGTGATCTGGAGGAGATCATCAAAGCTCAGAAGTTGATGATCTTATAATTCCATTAGATGGGAGACACTTGGAAATCCCTTACAACACCAGCATCTGTTTTCAGCTCCATCTAATCTACTATATGATGTAGTTTCATAATGCAGTTTAACTTCATTGCACTCGATTATATGAATCTACACTGCTATATAATGAAGTTAAAGTGCATTCTGAAACTACATTATATGGCATTGGAGTTGGGGCCGAGTGATCAGTTTGTCTGGTTTCTGGAAGTTAGGGACACAGTGGTTGCAAATGTCTCTGGTCAAATCTCACTTTTCACAAAAGAAACAAGCTGCACGTTATATCAATGTTATTGTTTAAGTCAATAGCAACAAATTGTATAGAAGTTAACACTTAGCAAGCTTAGCAATAAATGAAGTAAATAATAATTCTGTGTTTCAATACACTGTTCAAATATAGAAATACATAGCACAAAATAACAGCCTATTGGCAAATCACGCTTTCCCCTGTTTGGGAGATGTAGTACACGCAAGTTTAAAGGCACAGTGGCGAAATACAACCTTACTCAAAAGAAATCCCTGGGTCACATCTAAACCCTTAGAATGATATCTGTAATTAATGTCAGGATAATTCCAAAATTCATATAGTCACTGAGTAGGTGGGATGAAATTGCAACTTGCGGTGATACTCAGCGTTGAGCTTCAAGTCAAATCAGGAAGCCGAAGGGCGAAGCGGGACGCTGGTCGCGAAAAGCCGCAAATGAAAGGCCAGAGCCGCAAAGATGTCGCGAAAGCCTCCCAAGCGGGGGGAAGAGGCTGTAGCCGTGGCCATTCCCCACTGGATGGCATCGGAGGATCTCCCCAGGATAGATATTCGACAATTGATGATGAATACCCATGGGGTTTGAAGAAATATCCGCTTGCGAGCCCTGAAGAAGAATTTTCGAAACGACCCGGAACGCCAGGCACCGGCACAGCGCTACTGTCGTCGGCTACGGCGATAGCCACGGCTACCGCCTCTTCCCCCCGCTTGGGAGGCTTTCGCGACATCTTTGCGGCTCTGGCCTTTCATTTGCGGCTTTTCGCGACCAGCGTCCCGCTTCGCCCTTCGGCTTCCTGATTTGACTTGAAGCTCAACGCTGAGTATCACCGCAAGTTGCAATTTCATCCCACCTACTCAGTGACTATATGAATTTTGGAATTATCCTGACATTAATTACAGATATCATTCTAAGGGTTTAGATGTGACCCAGGGATTTCTTTTGAGTAAGGTTGTATTTCGCCACTGTGCCTTTAAACTTGCGTGTACTACATCTCCCAAACGGGGGGAAAGCGTGATTTGCCAATAGGCTGTTATTTTGTGCTATGTATTTCTATATTTTGAACAGTGTATTGAAACACAGAATTATTATTTACTTCATTTATTGCTAAGCTTGCTAAGTGTTAACTTCTATACAATTTGTTGCTATTGACTTAAACAATAACATTGATATAACGTGCAGCTTGTTTCTTTTGTGAATCTGATACGGTTTACCCAGTGTTTGTTTTGATTGTACAAATCTCACTTTTACCTTACTATTGCCCCTCTGCAGACCATATGAACCAACCACCGTTTTGTAATCCTCAACTTTGGACAGCCAGGTGGCATGGGGATCCTTAACTCCAAAACCTCCTTCTTGGCATTCCATCTGGGCCTCATTGCTGGGTTCCTCAGCACCTTCTACCTCGTGGGCAATTTAATCTGGGAAGGGGCCTCACACCCTGGCACCCAACCACCTCATGCTTCCAAGGATCCCCAGTGGATTGTGGAAAAATCGGCTCTCTTCAGTGTATCACACCCACATCTGGCAGGTAAGGACTAGAGGAGAAGGAAAGCCATTGGACTACAACTCCCAACAGCACTGGCCACCATGGATAGTAATGGAGATGGGGGGGGGGATTGCAGTCTAACAATATCTGAAGGAGTCTTCAGTTCCCATTTCCATATCAGAGGTCTGAACCGGACCCTCAGGTAGGGGTCAGCTTTTCAATATATTGATATAGCTGCTTAAAGAAGGACATGACTACAGGGCTGGTAAAAAGTAGGACAGAACCCATCTAAATGCTCTCAAAACTATTGGATCAGCTGATATTGGGTGCACTCAGAAAGTTACTGTGTTTCCGCAGCTAACACACTGCTCTCCTGATGCTGGAATTACTTAGTGTGTACATTTTTGTGATTTTTATGTCATCGTTTTTAATGTACTCATGGCTAGAGGACTCTGGTTATAGAACTCTGATAAGTTAAAATCTGTAGTTTACATAAATGGGCGTGTGTACTGTACCAGATGGTGGACTGAAAAAAAATGCCTATAGAACAAGTGAAGTTCTGAAAAATTATTTTTGATCACAAACCCTTAAAGCTTGGATGAATTGTTGTAAAAAATATGGTAATAGTCACTTTGTGCCTTTGTTTCCCTTAGATGAGGAGAGCAGTGTGGCAGACATGCTGTACAACAAGGTCCGGATCCTATGTTGGGTGATGACAGGCCCCAAAAATCTGGAGACCAAGGCCCGCCATGTCAAGGCCACCTGGTCCCGTCACTGCAACATTGTGCTTTTCATGAGTTCGGAAAAAGATGACAACTTCCCCACTGTCGGTCTGGACACTAAGGAAGGCCGTGACCAGCTCTACTGGAAAACCATCCGAGCTTTCCATTATGTGCACCAGCACCACCTGGAACAGGCGGACTGGTTCCTCAAGGCAGATGATGACACCTTTGTGGTGGTAGACAATCTCCGGTGGTTGCTCTCCAACTACACCCCTGATAGACCCATCTATTTTGGCAAGCGCTTCCGGCCTTTTGCTAAACAAGGCTACATGAGTGGAGGGGCTGGCTATGTTCTCAGCAAAGAGGCTCTGCAGCGCTTTGTGGCTGGATTTGAATCCAAAGTATGCAGCCACACTACCTCAGTGGAGGACCTTGCTCTGGGACAGTGCATGGAGAAGATGGGCGTGGAGGCTGGGGACTCCCGGGACTCTGAGGGGCGGGAGACCTTCCATCCTTTTGTGCCAGAATCCCATCTGACAGATAAGTTCTCCAAAAGCTTTTGGTACTGGAACTATTGCTACTACCCTATTGTGGAGGTAGGTAAACATAACCTGCCTCTGAATCTTCTTTTATAGTGATTGTAACTTTCTGGGGTCTTTGGTGAAGGAAGTGTTTTCCATCGATTGCTACTCTTGGAGATGATGGGATTGAATGTGGGGATTTCTGCATCAAAAACACATGCTGTACCACTGCATTCTGGGATTTACAGCATTAATATATGATAGAAGCTGGAAATAAAATGACTTTTGTGAGGCTACAGTTCCCAAAATTCTTAGTAGAGCATTCTGACAATTGTAGTCCAAAAAGATAACTTGTTTTTTGATGATTTGACTTAACCCATTCCAGCATATTAATTGCCTTTTTGCGAGTGAGTCAAAGAGTAAAAAACACAGCTGCTTTCTTTGAATCTTGCCTTCCCAGTTTCTAAAAAGGCGCTGAAGTCTTGGGTAAACAAAACAACTTGAGGTGCATCTACACCAGGGGTGGGCAATTATTTTTTCCAAGGGGCCACACGAGAGCCAAAAAATATTATGGAGGGCCACACCTAAAGGCGGAACTACATTCTAATCTACATAATTTATTTATTTACTATATTTACTATATATTACACATCATTAATATTAACATATTAATATATCAAGAAATATTCATATATTATTAGTATTAATATCATAATTATTATATTATAGCATATATATATATAAACATAATATAATATAACATCATGTTATATTATTTATTATGTTATTATATTATTATAAAATTATTATAAAATAATAATAAAAACCACTAAAATAAAATAAAATTAAATTCAAGAAGACAAGGTGCAAACCAAGATGCAATGGCCCAATGGACCCAGCCTAGAGGATGGCAAAGTGGACCCAGCCGCCACCACAGCAGAGCAGAGCAGAGCAGAGCAGCAGGCGATCGGAGGCTGCAGGCCTCCGCCTGCTCTCGCCCCAAGCCGTTCCCCAGCTGATCGCCCTGCTATGGAGTGCCTGCCATCCCTGGAGGTGATCCAAGCCTGCAGGAGGAGCAGTCAGCGACCTGAGGCGGCTGATCGCCCTAGCGACCCAGAAGACGATCAAGTCTTCCGGGTCGCCAGGGAGATCAGCTCCCGCAGGTTGCCTCCAGGGATGGCAGGCACTCCAAAGCCACCGCTCCTTCAGCCTGTCTGCCAACACAGGCCCCACAGAGCCCACGATGGGATGGTAGCAGCGGCACCCCTTCCTCTTGGCCCCGCTCCCGATGCCCTTCTCCCCGGGCCAGACAGAATCAGCTGCCGGGCCGCATCCGGACCGCAGGCCGTAGGTTGCCCACCCCTGATCTACACTGTAAAATTAATGCAGCTTGACACTAATGTAACTGCCATGGCCTACTATGTATTACTATGGAAGCACAGGAATTGAAGTTTTACAAGATCTTTAGTCCTATGTCAAAGAGTGCTGGGGCCTCACCAAACTACATATCCAGGGATTCCAAAGTACTGAGCCATGACAGCTGCAACATTCTGTCACACAGCACTTGCAATCTGATGGTTCACTCTGCTTAGTAATGGGGTTACTTCTACTCAGGAATAAGTCCGTGAACAGGCCCACCTTTCTGGAATTTTGAGCCAGCCTGAAATACATGGTGGATCTACAATGTCATATGATGCCGTTTGGATACTCTCAAGAAAATGTCATGACTGTCCTTGGAGTTATCATCCATCATGCTTCATCCAGACTTGAGCTGTGCTTTCTGTGAGGCAGAGTGACATGGTTGCTTCAGATAGCACAACTGCACAAAAAGAAGCAACGGTGACTTGTTGGATGATCGAGCTCTGTGTGTGCATATTCATGTGCCACACAGCTTGCCCTATATCCTCTCAGCCAGTCTTCTACTCACAAACTTGGCATTTAAATAGCCCGTATATAGATATAGTTTGTTGTTGTCTATTAGCTGCCTTCAAGTCAAATTTGACTTAAGCAACCTTCAAGTCACCAATAGCCCTGCTCGGGTTTTGCAGATTCAGGGCTTCCTTGGCTTTCCTGATTGAATCTCTCCATTTGAGAAGTGGACTTCCTCTTTTCCTTCTGCTTTCTACTTGCACAAGCATTACTATCTTTTCTAGTGAGGCATGCTTCCTCATGATAAGGGTGAAGTACAACAGTCTCAGTTTAGTCATCTTTGCTTCTAGCCAAAATATAGACATCACTGGATATATTTCTAACCAGTCTGCTGTTTGTTTGTTTGGGTTTTTTTGCCCTGACCTCTGTTGTTCTTTTCCTACCCAGACTCCATATTTTTCCACTCTAAACTGGCAGTGGCTGTCACTTTCTCCTTGATGGCAGCCACACGTGATTGCCCCAGGGATAATCCGATAGGGTTAATAGCATTAACCACTTTGCCTTTTCAGGCGGCAGAGCGGGCCAGGAATGGAGTGCAAGCCTCCTTTGAAAGGGAGAGCATCATGCACAACCCACAGGACAGGTTGTATACAAGGAGGCAAATCGGGGAGACTTGGGGACAGTTCACTCTCTTCAACATGAGAGTGAGGAACTTGGAAATAAAGATGCCTGAGAGATGCTTGGCCTGAGAAATGGAGGGAGAGACCCAAGGGGATTAAGTGATTAGAATAATTGGGAGATTAGCAAATGCTGTGAGCTGTTGTGGAAAAAAGCCAACAGGATTGTTGTCTTTCAGGGGGATCGTAGCTCCCAGGTGACACCTGGTTGTTTTTCTTAGGGCCTTTCTTGCCACCACTTAGCATTTGGTGGGGTAAAGAGATGGGCATGGTGTTTGTTGTTTGTTCTATGTTCCTTCAAGTCAATAATAACAATCTATATAAATTAAAATGTAATGTTCATTTGTGGGATTAACATAACTCAAAAACCACAAATTGACCCAAAATTTGGACACAGTGCACCTAACAGGCCGAGTGTCCATCAACTCTAAAATACACACACACACACACACACAAGCCCAGCAGAATAGACTTCAAAACTCAAAAGAATACACCATATATACATATACAAATACACTCATATGCATATACACATGCACACATTCATACACACACGTATATATATGCACAAACACACACAAATATACACGTACTTATACACACTTATACATACATATATACATATTTTATTATTTATTTATTATTGAGGCTTCTATGCCGCCGACTCCCGGGGGCTCGCGGTGGCTCACAAGAGCCAGGGGCATAAAAACAAAGATTAAAAACATAAAACAATTGAACAATTAGAGCAATAGCAGAACAGGCAATAAAACAAATGGAGCAGCAACAGGAGCCACAACACAGTACCCAGAGCACGCGGGCCTACTCTCCGAAGGCCTGCCTATACAGATGGGTTTTTCAGGCCCGCCTGAATGGGAGTAAATCCCTCAGGGTGCTATAAACATGCACACACAAATATACATACATGCACATATACAGTATATATATACATGCACACACATATACATACACATATATGCACACAAATATTCATATAGACAAGCACACACATATACACAATATGCATGTACTGTACACATATATACACACACATATACACATACACACACACACACACACACATATATTGGAATGCACTCCCTCCCGAAGTCCGTGTCCTACCTAGTCTGTTGGCCTTCAGGAAAGCCTGTAAAACCCTGTTATTTAAACAGGCGTTTGGTTGTTAATCTGCTACCTGCCCAGTACAAGACAACGGGCCTTTTCATGTGTGGCTCCCATGACCTGGAATTCGCTGCCTAGCTATGCCCGGGCAATTCGTGAACTCGGCCCTTTTTGAAGAGCCTGTAAGACTGCCCTCTTCAGAACAGCGTTTGGCTGACTGGAATGAAGAGGCTTATTAGTGTCCGATCTAAGATCTGTCAATCAGTTGTTTACTGGCTATGTATTGTTGTTTTTATCGAATTTTGTGGTATGTTTTTATTGTGCGTTTTATTCTTGTTGTGATCCGCCCCGAGCCTGCAGGGAGGAGCGGAATATAAGATTGAATAATAAATAAATAAATAAATAAATAAATAAATCTACAGGCACTATACTGCTACAATGCAGACCTATGTAACTTGCTTCCCGTGTATAGGTTGCTGTAATGTTATCATTTTACTGTGTGTATATGCTGTGTTTTTATATATGCTGTTTTAACTTTGTTTTTAGTATTGTGAGTCACCCCGAGCCGGATGGGAATGGCGACGGACAAGTCTAAATAAATAAATAAATATACACCCATACACACACAAATATATACTGTATACACACACAAACACATGGATACACACACAAAACACATATACACAGCCTGGGCCACAGCAACGTGTGGCAGGGGGGCAGCTAATAATAATAATAATAATAATAATTTTATATTCCACTCTATCTCCCTGAAGGGACTCAGGGTGGATTCCAAACATAAAAGGCAAGCATTTAATGACAGAATACAACAACATCCATGATCCATACTATCAAAATTTAAACAACCCAACATATAAATACAAAATATGACTTTGACAACTAAAATTAAATAAAAATCACAGCCTGTTATAACAGACATAAGACAAAACATCAAACAACGTAATTTCTGATTGATGGTTACGCTAAGGTGAACAATTGCATCATGGGGATTTATACCAATTCATAAGTTACTCTGTGAAATATCTAAGTAGATTGGGCTATGGCACAACTACATTTTTAATCCAGAGTCCCTTTGGTGTTCTCTGTTCTCTGCTGGAAAAGGATGATTGGTAAATCTAATGTTTTTAACTCTTCTGCTGTTGAACTTGTTTTTCCTGTTCTCCGCAGGGTCCCCAGTGCTGCTCCGATCTGGCTGTCTCCTTCCACTATGTGAGCTCAGAGTTGATGTACACGCTGGAATATTTGACCTACCACCTGCGTGCCTATGGTTACCGCTATCGCTACCACCCACCCCTGTCAGAGAATGCAGCTCACCTCAAGCCCCACCCAGCAAGAAAAGCCCCAGAGAGGGCCAATAGCACCATCGTACAGGTGGAGAAGAAGTTGTAGCGATGGACACATGGCACATGACTCTTAAGATTCAGTTCAGCCGCCATGTGCTACCTGTACCATACCAGTGCCTCAATTCCAGTGCTCCTTAAAAGGCAGCCCACTCCCAGAGATGGAGAGAAACAAGGAGCTGAATGGGGGAAAGGGAGGCTTAGAGCTCTGCTGATAATAGATACCCACTGGAAAGTGACTTGCACATCACCATATGAACGTCGCACAAATAGCTGTAGACTGAGGAAGCAGAAATGCCAGTCACCTGCATTTTGCCACAGAAGGGGGAATAGGCTGAATCCTGGCTATACCCGAGTATTATTGCGGTCAGAAGGTCAAAGAGCCTCCTCTCCAAGGAAGAAAAGGGGAACACAGACCAGTTGTAACCTTTCAAGCTGGGTTGGCTTTATGAGGTGAGAGAGCCAGTGTGACGTAGTGGTTTGAGTGTTGGGACTATGACTCTGGAGACCAGGATTTGAGTGTTCAAATGACCTTGGAAGCCACTGGAAGAATTTGGCAAGTCACACGCTCTCAGCCTTAAAGGAAGGAAAGGGAAAATTCCCCTCCGAACAAATCTTGCCAAGGAAACCCTGTGATAAGTTTGTCTTAGGGTCAAAATAAGTCAGAAATGTCTTCAAGGCACACAGCAGCAACAGGAACAATTACAACACAAATCGCCTTGTGGAATGGGCTATTGCCACTTGTTCCCTGCATTCATTGGTGTAGTTCTGTGAGTGCTTTTTGTTGGTCCATATGCATTTTTCATAATTGGGGCTCATGGTATTCCAGATGGAGGCTAGGGGTGGTTGATCCATGAAAAATTTGATTCTAAACTCGGTTGGTGGGGGGGGGGGGGGGAGGGGGTGGGTTTTCATTTTTTGGTTCATTATAGAAATTAATACAATTTTTTAATTTTAAAAAACCCGGGTTTTCCCCATGATCCAGGGAAGGAGGAGGGCAGACGAGCCTGCCCCCTCCTTCCCTGGATCATGGGGAAAATGCGCGAAGGAAGGAGAGGGATGTTTTGGCCTTCAACTCCCAGAAATCCTAACAGCTGGTAAACTGGCTGGGATTTCTGGGAGTTGTAGGCCAAATACGACCTAATAACGTGACCTTTAGAAAAAATGGCAACCCCGGATTCGGTTTTGAAATTTCTCTTCCGGGTTGGACCCTGAGGGTCAATATATGATAGAAATAATTTCAAATACGAAAAATAACGGATTTCAAAGTAATTTAAACCAAAGATATCCAGCCCTAGAGGATGCCTAAGCAATCCACCGAGTAAACCTGCAGTCAGTATCTCTCTTTTTGGTGTCAGACTGCATTTCCAATCAGCCCTCACCAAGGATGGTGGAAGTTGCAATTTCACAGTATCAGGAGAGATACAAGTTGTTTATATTTGCTATAGATGGCTGGTTTTCAGTTACTGGAATGGAATTCACAAGTAACAGTGGGTGCATATCACCCAGCTCAATTCAGAATTAGCACTAGCAAACCAAGCCACATTGCTATTTTGAAATTTTGTTCCCCCATCCACCCCTTTCTGCTGCCAGTAATGTAACTGGAAACATGGCAATGTCCAAATGTCTCCCAGAATCAAATGTCATTCATCTTTCTCCCTCTATTCTTGCTGTTTTGGACACTAAGGAAATGTTTTTTCCCCAAGGCATTTGAGCTTGGAAACTATGCACATTCCAAGTAGCTCTGGGATGTATAATTTCCCAGGTTCCCACTATTTCAACTATAGTTTTCATGTGAAAATGTCATTTTCCAGTTCTCTAGTGCCTCCTTTTCTGTAAAGGATGCAATGAAAAATAGATAAGGGCACAATGCCTATCCGCCAAATTTCCCCCTTTGGCCACTAATCCTCTCTCATACTACTTTCCAATTGTTTATCAAATGTCCCAAGCCCCATCCACACTGCCATAGTATACAGTTTCAGAATGCAGTTTGACTACATTGAACTGTATTAAATGGCAGTGTAAAGTCATATAACCAAGGCCCCTTCCACACAGCTGAATCAAATCCCACATTTTCTGCTTTGAACAGGAATATATGGCAGTATCTACTCAGATAACCCAGTTCGAAGCCAATATTGTGGGGTTTTCTGCTTTGATATTCTGGGTTTTATGGCTGTGTAGAAGAACCCCAAGTCCAATGCAGTTAAACTGCATTCTGAACCTGCATTATATGGTAGTACGGATGGGACCACGGTTTCTTTTTCCTCTCCCTTTGTTGTCAACTTACTTCAACTACTGCAAACTGAGTTCAAAGTGCAAAAGTAGGAAGAGGAGGAGATGAAGCAAAATCTTTCCCTGTAAACTCAAGTCAGAGCAAACAGGTCAGTACACCTCTTAGTTTATGTGTTCTTCCTCATTGATACATTTAGTCAGTTTGACCTCACTCTGTTGTTGCTGGGCCACATGTGCCCCAATTCCCATCAGTGAAATGAGCGGAGAAGTTTAGATTTGCAGCAGCTCAGGTTAGATGCTGAGTCAAGGACTCTCTTCATAATAAAAGGCAACAACATAGAAGTAATACATCATGGAACAGCAAGAATGAAGATCGGCACCTTCAGAGGGACATCTCAGCCCAAAGTTACATCCTGGTCCTCTGATTTGGATTTTTTTTTGCTTATGGAAAGAGTAGAGGGAAAGAACTGGATCTCTTGTTAGATCTCGTGTTGGACTTACAGTAGGACTCTGAAAAAGTTGAGGACCTCCACGTGGGTTTCCGTCCATGAGATGCTGTTATATAATAGAAATCTTGTAATTAGGGAATGGGTTTTCCTGCCAAAGTTCATGGTTTTGCTCAGAATAACCTGTGATGGGGCCAATTTATGGTCTCTATAAATTGGAAACAACTTGAAGGCACATACCAACATGAACAGACCAATTGAAATCAGAGATAGGCATAACTGATATGCCTAATTTAATACAGCTACAATCCTTGGATGGGTGCACTCTTGAGAAATAAGTCTCCAGCTGAATGTTCTCTGCCATATAATTTGGTTCAAAACAGATCGTCTGGATTTAGAAACTGGATTATAAGGCAGTATAGATGGAGCCTCCAGTGAAATAAATGTGAAGTATTTGGCAGTCTTTCTGGTACTTTCACCGGTGTAGCAAGAAACTAGACAGACAGCTGGTTGCTGAGCTGTTATGTTTCTACCCTTACATTAGTTCTCCAGTATGTCTGGCACTGAGCTTTCTTAGCCCCCTGATAGTTCATTCTTTAAAGAGAGAGATCAGGACCTTAGACATCTGGTTTTTATCTGCACTGTGCCTTTTTGACCTAATGCCTTGGAGACTTGGGGGATGTCATTTATTTAGGGTACCTAATGCTTCTTCCTTAGTGGAGAAGGACTTCCACTGGGGAATGCTTCCGGTTTTGCATGGACAACAGTTGCTTCTATTGAAATGAATGGGAAAGAAATGGCAGTTATTATAGTGTTATATACAGGAATTAAGAGGAGGAGGAAAGGGGACTGGATTGGTACTTCATGCTTTCTTAACAGCTGATGATCATATTTTTCAAATAAATGATGAAAAAAAGTTGATGATTGCCAATATATGTCCTTCATAGTCCTATGAAAAGTAAAGGTAAAATTAAAAGTTTCCCCTTAGTCAATTCTGACTCTGGGAGTTGGTGCGCATCTCCATTTCTAAGCCGAAGAGCCAGCATTGCCTGTAGACACCTCCAAGGACATGTGGCCCCCCCTCCCCGGATTCGAACCACCAACCTTTTGGTCAGCAAGTTCAGCAGATCAACAGTTTAACCCACTGCGCCACTGGAGGGCTTCACAAAAGGGTCAGTAGAGCATTCATTTCCCCTCCATTCTCAACAGATGGGTGTCAGAATACATAGAAAGACATCCCAGCCAAGCTGCTCAACTATCTAGATTTGAAGCATTGCAGGATTTTTTGAGGAGTAAAATTATTTGTGCAAAAATATTGGCTCAGCAGTTATGATCCCGCTCTAGTATCCTCCCAAAGGCCATGCAAATTTGGGCACTGGGAAATGACATCCGCAGTGTGCTCTTATATATGCAGACACTTCTCATCAAGGGGGAGAGGAAAAACTTGAAATTCTTTGTTGTGGTATGTAAGAGTAACATAAGTGAAGAGTTATGTCCCTATTGATCATTGTTTTTTTTCTGGAATTGAATGCTAACATTCAGTATTTGTTGTAAATATTTTTTTAAAACATTGACTTGATAAAAAATGTTTATCTCAAAAATGTTTTCAGAGTTCAAATTTTGAGTCCAGTTTTCAAGTCAACTAAGCCACAGTCGGTGCAACACAGCTGGCTGAAATGGCCTTCCCTTGGTCCACTTGTTCTCAGACATCATAAAAATGTTATATTCAGAGTCAGGGGACACTTTTGAAAAAGTGTGAACCATTTATGTAATTACATGATCAGGAGCCTTCTATTCATATGAGGCAAATCCTGGACCCAGTCCATTCCTTCTGCTACGATTATACCTTCAGCACTGTTGTCTGATGGAAAATGTTTAGAAAATGTTAAGATCTCTATATTTTATTAGCCAAATCCAATTGTGAGAGAACATACTGCACATCTTAGAATTTAAGGTTTTATTCTAAAACTTTACACCAACACGGAAAAGCTACATGCTATAGCTATTTTGTGTCGTTTCTGATTGAAGTTCAGAAAGGGTTTGGAATTGCCTTCCACTGAGGCTGAGAAAGTGTGACTTTCCTAAGATCATCTAGTGGGTTTTCATGGTAGGGATTTGAACCCTGGTCTCCAAAGTCATAGGCTGATGCTCCAAATCAGTCTATCATGGTGGCTCTCTTATTGCTAAGTTCTGCCAATTAAAGTATCTATAATAGAGTGGTCCATTCAAGATTAGGTAATGTCTCAATTTCTTAGATACCGTATTATAGAAAAACAGTGCCCTCCTTTAATATTGAAAAAGGTCTAAGGCTTCTATCTTTACTGGTTAACATTTTAACATTAAATTGTTCAGACATCATCAATGGCTTTTTTGACCTTTGATAAAGTATAAATGTGTGCTAGAACCAAAGACAGGAGCCAAAGTACTCCAAGGCACAAATCCCATCTGATCTTGGAGCAAAGCAGAGTTTATCCTGGTTAGCACTTGGATGGGAGACCACCAACAAATACCTGGTGCCATAGACTACATTTCAGAAGGAGTAACTAGCAAAATCAAATCTTGGTATTCTTTAAGAAAACACTATGAAAATGCATGGGGTCCTCACAGATCACCAGGAGACTTGAAAGCCTATACGCAGACATTATGTCCAGCTAGGGAGAATAACATGAGCTGTTAACCGGAAATTTATTTGTAAATGTTGTGTAACCACACTGTTAAATGAGACTTCGGGCCTTTCCACATGGCCATATAACCCTGAATATCAAGGCTGAAAATCTCACAATATCTGCTTTGTACTGGAATATATGGCAGTGTGGACTCAGGGCTCTTCCACACAGCCCTATAACCCAGAATATCAACACAGAAAATCCCACAATATCTGCTTTGAACTGGGTTATCTGTATTGTCCTGGCAAAACACTGCCAAACATCCTTTCCTCATATTCCAGTTCAAAGCAGATAATGTTCCATTTATCAGGACAGCGCCATTTCAAACTGCCTTGATATTCTGGATTATAGGGCTGTGTGGAAGAGTCCTTAGTCCTACTTAAGACTGACGGCAGCCTTCAGTTGGGGCAGAGATCATTTAGCTTTGAGCATTTTTACAGAAATGTCACAGAGTAACATGCTTATCGCTCTTGCTGAAATCGACAATTTTAAAATGTTTGAGCTAGGCTGGATTGCACCTGGGTCTTTTTTCCTGATGGGAAAATAAATAATTATAGTAATCATTATAGTAATTTATGTATTTTTATTTTTATGTATTTTAATATGCTGTTTTAAGATGTTTTAAATTTGCATAGCATTGAATTTTGCTGTAAGCCGGTCTGAGTCCCTCCATGGAGGTGAAAAGGTCGGGGTACAAAATTTTTTAATAAATAAATAATAATTGTTGATAGAGTGAAAGAAGTCTGCCTCCAATGTTAAGGTGATTTTACCTGTTTGGGGAAAAGATCCCTTTTTCATTTCAGTTTGACAAAATATGAACCACTTTTTTATCTAGGTAAAGTAAAGGTAAAGATTTCCCCTGACATTGAGTTTAATCATGTCCAACTCTGAGGGTTGGACACGAAGATCTCCATTTCTAAGCCAAAGAGCCAGCATTGTCCGCAGACACCTCCAAGGTCATGTGGCCAGCATGACTGCATGAAGCACCGTTACCTTCCCACCTGAGCGGTTCTTATTGATCTACTCACATTTGCCTGTTTTCGAACTGCTAGGTTGGCAGAAGATGGGGCGAGCACGCACTCCCTGGATTTCATCTGCCAACCTTTTGGTCAGCAAGTTCAGCAGCTCGGCAGTTTAACCCGCTGTGCCATCAGAGGGCCTCTTTTTCCCTAATTTTTAAAAAGTCTGATGATTCATTTTCCCCTTAAAATGTAATCCTAGGGAAGATAACTGTCAACCAACAAAATTAATACAGACAAAGCAAAGTCAACAAAGATGTTTTTATTTGGAATAGGTAAAAAGCATTCTACCTTGAGTGCAGGGGTGAAGGGTTCGGGGGAAGCAGAAATGAAGTAGAAAATGACTGATCTTGGGAATGGTTGGGGAAAAGTGTGGAGAAAACGGGAGCATGAGATCATGGGTTAGGCTAAATTTTTACAAATGTTATTTTACATATTAAAATCAAGAGATTGTTCTGTTGTCTAGGTAACAACAATCTGCTCTTCTTTGCCCTCGGCACTTCCAACACTCTGCCTTCCTGCCTCTCTTCTTGGTTCACAAATTTCAAAAGGGGAGAGGAAAAGAGGAAAAGGGACGACAAGTGTTTATTGAATTCACACCAAACTTCCTGTGTTGGCTCCAGAATTACAAAACAATTTATGCGCTTCTTTTGTTAGACCAGCAGAACTCTGTGTCAAAAGCTTACTTATTATGGTCACAACCTTATAAAATCACAAAAAAATATATATATACAGCAATTAAAGTAACTTTGGAGGTGCTTATGAGGAAACTGGCCATCTCCTAAGTTGAAATCCCAAAGGAAGCTGAGGACAGGAAAAAAGAACGTCTTAGTTAGCACCACTATGACTGCAGGAGAGCAAAGTTTCCCCATCCTGTATCTCAGCTCTTTTGTAAGTTTGGCAGTATAATTATAAATAGGAATTAATAGTCTTCGTCTTGGGGGGTTTTTTTGTTTGGTTTTGGCATATTTTTTCTCTTTTAGTGTGAGGTAGCTTTAAAACCAGGGAAGTTTGAAAGTTTACCCTATGACTTCATTGATGGGAGGGGAGAGAAAAGGAAGAGACGACAAAAGAGATGGGAGAAGACTCGGCAGAATTCAGTATGGTGGACAGAAGCAAAATAACAACAAACATCAGATCAACTTGTACTTTCCAACGAAGGTTTTTTATATCAACTGATGTTAAAAAATACAGACTTGTTTTACAATAATAGCACCATCTTTAGTATTATACACAGTAATCTTGCTTGTGATACACACCCAGGCTGGGGAAGAATTGGCTACAGCCTTGTATTTGGGGCGTCGACATCGTGGGGGAAAGAAAGGGACCCTTCATGCATTCCAGTTAGCTTCCTACCTCCATCTGACCCAAGAAAGGCCTTACAGGAAGACAATAAATAAATAATATCATTATTTGTTGTTCCTTTTTTGTTTCTTCTGCTTGTTTTGCAGTCCGCCCGCATGATGGCGGCCTCAGATATTGAGAGAGAAAGAGAGAGACCAAAATGTAAGCGTTTTGGAAAAGGGACAGGATTTTTTTTCCGACTGTTCAGTGCAGAAAGTCCTACAAGTGATTGAGAAGTACGTGGGTCCTTGGGTTGGTTTCATATGGTACTGGACTGGTGTTTTAAAAAATATTTTTAATTATTTTAATTTTTGTTTTTTTTACAAAAAGCACACGGGACCAATGTCAACGCCGAATTCCTGATCAGCTCCACCAATGTCCATAGGCGCAATGTCAACGATGGGCAGGCGTGAGGTCTTCTGAGATCTGTATTCAATTATTGTCTTACCCCATTTGCCAGTGTGTTTCTGGAAGGAAAGGGGAAAACATATTTAAGTCCTACATAAACCAGTTAGAATAAGTCAATCAGATAAGGAAAAGAAGCTGAAATACATCTGGAAAATGTGATACATACTAAATGCACTAAAGAGCGCTGGGCTATAGTGTCATTGTTTAAGTCTGGGTGGGAAGTGTGTAGCCTTTCAGATGTTGGGGGAGCACCATCCTCAGCATTTCTTACAATTCTTACAAGTGAGAGGTTTCAAACGGCATATGACATGATCACACTCCTTAAATATTTCAAGGGATGTCACAGAGAGGAGGAAGCAGGCCTGTTCTTTGTGCCCCAGAAGCTAGGACCAGGTCTAATATTTTAAGTTACAGGGGGGTGGATTTTAGCCTAACAATAGAAGGAGCTTTGTGATAGATGAAGTAGTTTTGCAATGTAACCAACAGCCTAGAGCAGTGATTCCCAACCATTTTTGACAAGGGACCACTTTGACCAGGGACCACTCTCCAACATTAGTACCAAAAGGGTTACAAATCAGGTTTTGCTCAACTTTAGAGTCAGTTTTGTCATTTGGGGTGCTGACTCAGAATGTTTCATTGAATAGACCACATCAGCTCTAGTATCAGATACAGAAGATATGCCACCCAGTAGTCGTCATCTGCTTGCCCACAGAAAATCATATTTAATAATCTAGAGCAGGGGTGGGCAATTACTTTTTCCAAGGGGCCACTCGAGAGCCAAAAAATATTATGGAGGGCCGCACCTAAAGACTGAACTACATTCTAATCTACATTATTTATTTATTTATTTACTATACTGTATATTACACATCATTAATATTAAAATATTAATATATCAAGAAATATGCATATATTATTAGTATTAATATCATTATTATATTATAGTATAGATATACAGTATATATAGACATTATAATATATTGAAATTATAATATAATATAACATTATTATATTATATTATTATTATAAAATTATTATAAAATAATAAAAACCACTAAAATTAAATTCAAGAAGACAAGGTGCGAACCAAGATGAAGGCTGACATCCTCAAGAGAGGAAGGATCCCAAGATGGAATGGCCCAATGGACCCGGCCCAGAGGATGGCCAAGCGGACCCAGCCGCCACCGCAGCAGAGCAGAGCAGAGCAGTAGGCGATCGGAGGCTGGAGGCCTCCGCCCGCTCTTGCCCCCAGCTGTTCCCCAGCTGATCGCCCTGCTATGGAGTGCCTACCATGTCTGGAGGCGATCCAGGCCTGCAGGGGGAGCAGTCGGCGATCTGAGGTGGCTTATTCGACCTGGCGACCTGGAGGATGATCAAGTCTTCCGGGTCGCCAGGGCGATCAGTCCCCGCAGGTCGCCAAGTGCTCCTGCTGCAGGCCCGGATTGCCTCCAGGGATGGCAGGTACTCCAAAGCCGCCACTCCTCCGGCCTGTCTGCCGACACAGACCCCACAGAGCCCGTGATGGGATGGCGGCAGCAGCACCCCTTCCTCTTGGCCCCGCCCCCAAAGCCCTTCTCCTCGGGCCGGACAGAATCGGCTGCCGGGCCACATCTGGCCCACGGGCCTTAGGTTGCCCACCCCTGATCTAGAGCTTATGTGGTAATAGTAATCTTTTGTGGGTAGTTAGCCTCTCCCCAATCAACATTGCCATTGCCTCTGTACTATAAGAGGGTTTTGCGTGACCAGTCACTCTCATTGCCACATGGTTTCGAGGCAACAATGTAGTAATGGTGAGGCTGTGAACCATATTTTCGTTCTTGTGGACCACAGGTTGGGAACCACTGGACTATAGAGATAGTAGGTTCTCCTTTTGTTCATTTGTAATAGGGATGCTTTAGCTGGAGATTGTTTTGGATCCGGTGACCCATAGAGTCATTTCCAACTCTGTGATTCCATGACTCTCTAGCAACCTGCTCATGTTTCTCAACAACAGATACTCAGAAGCATAATGCCTCTAGTTCTGGCGGTAGCACACATGGTTAATATGGTTCGGAGGCATTCTGTTTCTTTAATTATGTCTGTATGTCTGCAGGAGAAATGCTTTATTTTTCTCATGTTGTCTTTTCTACAGAGAGAAGACCTACAAGCTTTCAAAAAATGTTATTTATACCAAAACTGATACTCAAAAGTGCTTTGCAATGCCCTTGTTTACCTTTCATACCATTAATATTCAATTCCATTTTAATGTTTGTATACTTTTAGGTTGTAAGTCGTACTGGTTTGAGTGTAAGCCGCTTTGAGTCTCTTTTTTACACAGAAAAAATTGGGTTAAATAATAATAATAATAATATGTCTCCTCATTTTAAGTTCTCAAGATATCCCAGTTATGCTGGGCCTGTAGCAGAGCCAGCAGGCACCCTACTACCCTATCTACTTACCGTGCAGCCATCCTTCAAGGCACTGTATGTAAACCTGCTGTTGCCCTCAGCTCTGATCTCCACATCATTGGATCCCTGGATCAGGAGAGCTTTCTTAAGGTTCCCAGAGGCCTCGTCCATGTAGGCAATGCTGTTCTTGCAGTGGTAGGTGAGGTTCTGTGAGCCTTCCGTTGACAAGAGGCGCAGGAAAGTCATCTGGATGTTGGCAGTGTTAGGAGCCAAGTTGTCATCTCCGTAGCTAAACTGAAAGGGAAGGAGGAGAGGCTGAACGGCCCGTATAAAAACAAAAGCAAAGGGAGCAGAAAGCAAACCGATTTCCTACAAAGACTTAGAACAGGATAAGGAAACCCAAATAAGGAGCTATCTGGCAGGATTTAAATGAGGTAAAATATAAATTGTTCTACTGGATCCAACTAGCCTTATGCTGTAAGCCGCTCCAAGTCCCCTTTGGGGTGAGAGGAGAGGGATATAAATATAGTAAATACATACATACATACTTCGTTTTATGCATGTACTGCATTTATATCCTTCCAGCCTCAAGGTAGCCCATATTTATTATACTTATTACCGTAGCATTTATTTATACAGTCCCATCAATGTACGTGGTGTTTAAAAAGGAAAATAGCCAAAAACAATGGCATGCAATCACACCGGGAATGTGGCACAGCTGGCTAAGTGTCAGCTGCATAAATCTCTTTGACCAGTAGGTCGTGAGTTCGAAGCCTGCCCGGGTTGAGGTGGGTTCTCGACCTTAAGTGTAGCATGCTGCCAACCTTTGCAGCCCGAAAGACAGTTGCATCTGTCAAGTAGGAGATAAAGGTACCACATTAAAGTGGGGAGGCATATTTAGACTGATTTATGATGCCATAAAGAATCGCTGACGAATGCGGAAGAAACAACAAAGCTACGCTGGAAGGAAACGCTGAGAGTGAGGAGGAATGCATCAGCTCCCCCTGGTGGCCAGAAGTTTGCCTCTGTTTGTCTAAAATGTCAAAAGCATGTACTGTTCTGTATTGTGATAAATGTCACATGTTTATATGTCATATGTTGAACTGCAGGGATTGTCTGCAAAGTATGTGTACTGTAATCCGCTCTGAGTCCCCTTCAGGGTGAGAAGAGCGGAATATAAATAAAGTAAATAAATAAATAATAAATCTAACAGATCTGTGTATACGCATACACACAATGGGAAAGAAGGAATAACACACTATAAAACCATACAACAACAAAACAATTTTTAAAAATAGATAGAATATCATATAAAGCAAACTCACTAAAACATGTAATCGGAATACACAAGATTCTAAAACAATATTAAAATTAACTTCCTTGAAAATAAGTTTTGGATTGAGATTTTAACTCTTTATTTTTAATACCGTCAAGCTGTAATTCTATTTGAATGTTTGTATCTTTTTAGATTTCAAATTGTATTGTGTAGGCTTATGGTAAGCCATGTTGAGTCTCTTTCTTTCTTACAACAACAACAACAACACATCAGTGAAGGAACAATCCACAAATTTTAGGGCAGCAATTCCAAGACTATGAAAAAAGAGGAATTTGAGACAAGGAAGAAGAACTCACTGACTGGGTAGAAAGCTTAAAATTCCTACTATTCAGATTTCAAGAAGGCTGGTCAAAAGAAACAAGGGCTGAAAGATGGGGTGAGGGGGGAGCTAGGTTGTATCAGGATTTGAACATTGAAATAAGAAGCTTGTGATGACTCCATCTGCTTGTACATTACTAACTGATCCTGCCATTGTTTTCCTCACTACAACCTCGTGAGATAGATGAGCCTGGATGATAAGAGTGACTGGCCAAAAATCAGGGCTGAACATAGGGCCAAAATATTTTTGTTGCACCACATTGGCTGAGACAGAGGTGGCAGGAGAAAGGGAAAAGATCGCAACTGCAGGAGGTATGGGGAAAGTCAGGCAGTGGAGAAAGAGGCTGATTGGAGCCAGCAGGCTTTGTATCATATTTCTAGTTAACACTACTCTGCAATACTCTTAGGCAGAGCTTTCCAAACATTCCATATTGGTGACACGCTTTTTAGACATGCAGTGTTTCGTGACACAGTAATTCAGTTTTGCTAGCAAAGATCCTTATAAGATAGGTACATAGGTAAAGGTGAATGTTTCCCCTCAACATTAAGTCTAGTTGGGGCCAACTCTGAGAGGTAGTGCTCATCTCCATTTCTAAGCCAAAGTGCTGGACAGAGCTGGTATTGTAATTTTGTTTGGGCTTGGCCTCATGTGAGCCACCCAGAGTCCTTTTGAGGACATGATGGCAGGATATAAATAATAATAATAATAATTATTATTATTATTAAATGGTGCATGGAGCACCGTTACCTTCCCATAGAAGCGGTACCTATTGATCTACTCTAATATGTATGTTTTTCAACTGCGAGGTTGGCAGAAGCTGTGGCTAACAGCGGGAGCTCACACTGCTCCCGGATTTGAACCACTCACTGACCTTTCGGTCAGCAAGTTCAGCAGCTCAGTGGTTTAACCCGCTGCACCACATAAGTTATACATAAAGATAAAGGTTTCCCCTTGACATTAAGTCTAGTCGGGTCTGACTCTGAGGGGTGGTGTTCATCTCCATTTCTAAACTGAAGAGCCAGCGTTGTCCGTAGACACCTCCAAAGTTATGTGGCTGGTATGACTGCATGGATACCAAGGGAATCAGTAGCTACTGAAATGGACATCCAAGTGCCACCTCTGTGTTGATGGAGGCAGGCAGGATTTTCCCCGGGTACTGGTTGTGGGGGGTCAGGAGCAGGTGAGGGTTTTGCCCTCCTTTCTGCTAGAGATCCCTGTGTACAACTAGTGGGCCACTGTGTGACACAGAATGCTGGACTAGATGGGCTGAGGCCCGATTCAGCATGGCTCTTCTTATGTTCTTATGTTACCTTTCTGCTGGAGCGGTACCTATTGATCTACTTATATTTGCATGTTTTCTAACTGCCAGGTTGACGGAAGCTGGGGCTATCAACGGAAGCTCATCCCACTTTGCAGATTCGAAACACTGACCTTTTGGTCAGCAAGTTCTGCAGCTCAGTGGTTTAACTTGCTGTGCCACTACTGCCCCTTTGTAAGAGATACATACATAGTCACATACATAAATTGTAATGAAGAAATGTATGGGGATCCATCAAACCTGAAGGTACTCAGGGTAAACAAGGTAAATCAAGCAGGTTAAATTAACTGGCAATGATGACTATTAATAACTAACCTACCTTCACGTGACACACAGATCTGCTCTAAGGAGTGTAGCTGCTTGTCTTGTGCATCAAAAAAGATTCTGGCTTAAGGATGTGATTTTGGGTCTTTGCAGTCTTATTTAATTACTCTGACTACTATAGGAGTTGTGCTCCTAAAATCACTAAGCAGTTGAAAATGGGAGGTTGGTTAGAACTAATTCTAGCTGGACCTTTAAAAAGGTGGCTTGGTGGCACATATTTCACTGCCCTTTCTTCTGAATGTACTGTCTAATCAGCAGATCGATTTCCAAGTTGTGGATGGAGAACAACATGTAGGGAGGGATTAGAAGACAAGCTTGATTGGTGGTAAAGGAAAGGGGATCCTGAAATAGGAGATCCACACACAACTGACTACACATTTGGTGCCCCATCCAAGATAAGCCAATCAGAAATTTGGTTCCGTCCAGGGCCACTTACATGGAAACCTCCATTGATGGTCTCTCCGAACCAGACGTGCTTCTTATCCTTGCTCTTGCTTGTCCACCAGTTCTTCTTGGGAATGCTGCTAGGCTTGGGATAGACACAAGTCTCTCCAGTCTCCATATTGCAGAAAACCTTGATGGCATCCAAAGTGCAGCCCTGGTTAGGATCAATCCAATAGTCACCTGCAAAATCAAGAAAGATGTAGTCAGAACTTATGTTTCTTTAGACATACATTCATATGCTTCACTCACTGCCCTCTTTCTAGGACATATTAATGCTGCACTTTTCTATTCTGTGGGGGTATAAGAAAGCTAGATATCTAATACCACCACTAGAAGAATTAAGAGATTAAGTAACCTGAAGACACTAGATCAGTGGTTCTCAACCTTCCTAATGCCTTGACCCCTTAATACAGTTCCTCATGTTGTGGTGACCCCCAAGCCATAAAATTATTTTTGTTGCTACTTCACAACTGTAAGTTTGCTACTGTTATGAATCGTAATGTAAATATCTGATAAGCAGAATGTATTTTCAGTCACGGGACTAAATTTGGCACAAATACGCTCAAATCTGAGTACTGGTGGGGTTGAGAAGGATTGATTTTGTCATTTGGGAGTTGCAGTTGCTGGGATTTATAGTTCACCTACAATCGAAGAACATTCTGAATTCCGCCAACGATGGAATTGAACCAAACTTGGCACACAGAACTGCCATGACCAACAGAAAATACTGGAAGGGTTTGGTGGGCATTGACCTTGAGTTTGGAGTTGTAGTTCACCTACATCCGAAGAGCACTGTGGACTCAAACAATGATGGATCTGGCCCAAACTTGAATGAGGAGGTATTCCATCAAAGGACTCAGTGTCACAGTGCATGGTGAACAATGGATGGTGAACACTGGTGGAGTTTGGGGAAAATAGACCTTGACATTTGGGAGTTGTAGTTGCTGGGATTTATCGTTCACTCACAATCAAAGAACATTTTGAACCCCAGCAATGATAGAATTGGTCCAAACTTCCCACACAGAACCCCACATGACCAACAGACAATAATGTGTTTTTGATGGTCTTTGGTGACCCCTCTGACACCCCCTTGTGACCCCTCAAGGGGTCCCGACCCCCAGGTTGAGAAACACTGCACTAAATAATATTTGTTTTTTTAAAGGTAAACAGATTCAGGCCCGCTTGGTATTTAGATGGGAGATAACAAAGAAATGCCAACTACTGTAGGTTGAATTTCAGAGGAAGACAGTGACAAGCCACCCCTGAGTGGGGTCACTATAGGCCAGTAGGCAACCTAAAGATACAGATCACACATAAGGAGACTGGAATTAAAGACCTGAGTCAAATGATTAGTCCCATCTATAGCAAACCCTTTCAACGAATAGGGACATAGTAAAGCAATCCTTATATAAGTTCCATTCACTCACAGGGGTCTACTGTATTTGGGACTTTTTTTCGTGTCAGGAGTGACTTGAGAAACTGCAAGTCACTTCTGGTGTGAGAGAATTGGCCATGTGCAAGGATATTGCCCAGAGGATGCCCGGAAGTTTGATTTTTACCATGCCTGTGGGAGGCTTCTCTCATGTCCCCGCCTGGGGAGCTGGAGCTGACAGGGGGAGCTCAACTCACTCTCCCCAGATTCAAACCACTGACCTATTGGTCAGCAGTCCTGCTGGCACAAAGGTTTAACCCATTGTGCCACTGGGGGCTGATAATTGGGCCTAATAATTGTTTTAAGGCTTGTAAGTATGTAACTAGATCATGAATGGGAAGTTTAAAACCGACTTTGAAAAAATAAATTAAAATAAAACAAGAACAAACAATAATTAATAAAATCAGCAAATTATTCTGGACACTGTTTTAATTGTTGCTTTTGATTTTTAAAGCAACAACTAAAAAGTGATCGTTGAAATGCTGCATGCTGATTTTCATACCGTATTATTGTTCTGCAAACATGCGAACATCTTACTGTCTGCAGATCAAAATATTTCAATATCTCTATTATTTGGATTCCAAAAGCTCTCCATAACTTCAGAAGGGAGAACAAGGCTGATGGCAGGAACCAGAAGTGTTGACAAACCCTTGCCACAAGATCTAGCAAGCACATGCCCTGAGTGATGAAAGGCACAGTCTTCTCTGGGCTCATCGTTATGCTTCTGAGCAGCAGAAAGCCAGCATGTATCCCCCCTTCAAACCAGCCAGTATCTAGTCCCAGTAAGACTCACCACTCTTCCATTCAGGGTGGCAGAGTTTCAGGTCACGGCAGGTACGAGCTGGGTTTTTCCTGCTGCCCTCTGGACTTCGGATACTTTCAATCTGGTTGTTGAGTGACTTCAGGGTAGCGTCAACCTCAACATCATGCTGCCGCAGGTTACCAGAAGACTGGTCGTCTCGCATGTAACGGAGAGGATCAGGCCCTTTCTCCCTCCCACCCAGACCAGCAAATGCTGACATGTCAATACCAGGGCCAGGAGGGCCAGGAGGACCAGGAGGTCCAGGATTTCCAGGAGGACCCTGCAGGGTAGAAGGAAAGGGGACAGTCCTGCAATGCTTGCTGCTAAATGAACAGTTATTTTCTCTATGTCATTTCTACAAGGTTTCCCTATACCAAAATATAAAGATATGAAATATTTAACTGGCAACTGGAGATCAGCATCTAGCTCATATCTCCATACATCGTATGTATATATATGTATATGTATATATATAATAATTCTTTATTTATTAGTCAATTTCGACCATATCAAATCATACAGCACATACACATACATAGTAAATGTAAAGGTTTTCCCTCGACAATAAGTCTAGTCGTGCCCGATTCGGGGGGGGGGTGCTCATCTCCATTTCTAAGCCAAAGAGCCGGCATTGTCCGTAGACACCTTCACGGTCATGTGGCCAGCATGACTGCATGTAGTGCTGCTACCTTCCCACCAAAGCAGTACCTATTGATCTACTCACATTTGCATGTTTTTGAACTACTAGGTTGGCAGAAGCTGGGGCTAAGAGTGGGAGCTCACCCCTCTCCCTGGACTCGAACCTCCAACCTTTCAGTCAGCAAGTTCAACAGCTCAGCAGTTTAACCCACTGCGCCACCAGGATTTTACATAAAAAGGAAATAAAATTGAGCTTTCCAGTGTCTTTATTAGGCAAGGGGTGCTGTGTTATTGGTATGTATGGGAACCAGGGAAATAACTAGTGTGCAGAACAGATACCAGTGCTCACTGGGCACTCCCAATCCCCTCCTGGACACTTACTAGAGAGTGCTGGTGTACATTGGTAGAGTCCAAGGTGCTTTAAGACACTGACTGTGCTGATAATGGATCTTCACTATTCATTATATAGCTAGTATGCACAAAATTGTGCAATGTAACCACAATATAGAATCACCAGGATAATATTCATTCATACTTAAAATGGACCAAGACAGAGTCCTGATAACTTAGAAAAGCTCTGCCTTTTCTCAGCAGAAAGAGGGTTCAGGCTGTCCTCAAAGAATGAAAATGCATGACTATTTCCACCTCGGATATGATGTATCATACTTTACATTTAGACTTTTTTTTTTACTACTTACGGCAGTGCCAGTTTCACCACTACGACCACGTGGACCAGGAGGACCAATTGGACCAGGCATCCCGTTTGAGCCATCTTTGCCAGAGGGGCCAACAGGGCCTGGGGGACCCTAGAAGGGAAGCAGAAGGGACACATTAGAACCAAATGAAGACAGGTTTGTGCACTTGACAGTGCCATTGAATATCTGGTGTTTTCCAAGATCATCTCCATAATAATGGAATCCACTACTCAATATGCCCATATGCTTTTGAGGAGGAGGGACTGGTGAATGTAATCTACCAAGAACAACTCAGAGCAATTAGCCAAGTGGGAACTATGAACACAATGGCATTTCTGGCAAAACCCCAAAGGCAAATATATCCACTGGGTTTCCTTCCACTAACCCACAAAATATATAAGCACAACGTTTTTGGAGGATCAGCCAAACTTATTCTCTCACTCTCTCTACAATTTCTTGGTTGCTCTTTAAAGTGCTACAACATCATTTGTTAAACGTGAGAGCTGCTCTTGTCTTTCATTAGATTCTCTCCTTCCAAATGCATTGTAGCACAGCAGTTCTCGTTTGTGCCTGGAGGGCTGGGAATAGGTCCTGGGGTTCCATTAGCATTAGGGCCTGCAGCAGCAGATGCGGATTCAGAGGATGAGCTAGATGACTGGGGCGAAGCACAGGGCCCTTCGGATGGGCCTCATTTGCCCACGGAGAGCTTGGCATGGGATGAGATGTTGTTTGGGCCTAGCATAGATTCCGATCACCAGGTGGAGATGGGAAGCAGCGAAGGGAGTTATGAACACCCCGGGGGAGGAATTCCCAAGAGTTTGAAAGTGTAAACATGGACGAAGCCGAGTGGGAAAGTGCCAGGGAGGATAGTTCTCAGGAAGATAGCGACACAGCTGCTGAGAGGCAAGGTCGCTCCTTCGATAGGAGACGAGACATTGAGTCTACTAGGAGGGCTTGGTCTAGGGTCCTAGACCGACCGAGGTCCGTGAGCAGAGATTGGAGACGAAGAAGCCTAGAGCGTCGCGGACCTCGGCCGAAGGATTAAGTACAGGATCCGTGGGAACGCATCCTCAGTTCTCCGGCCACGTCTTTCCTGAATAGGCGTGAAGCGGAGTAGGACCACAAGCCAGCCATGGTCATCAAGCCTTGCCTTGCATTTGCCTTGTTTCCTGATCCGCATTGAATTGCGGAGCCTTGCCCTGGTTCCTGATCCGCATTGTTTTGCGGAGCCTTGCTCTGTTTCCTGATCCGCATTGAATTGCGGAGCCTTGCCAAGCTTCCAGCTTATTTGCTACGTTACTTTGGACAATCTTGCTTAATACCTTTTGGACACTTGCTTATTATTGGACTATTTACTCTTTGGAACTGTTTTTATACTCAATAAAGTAGTTAGCCTTCAGTACGTCTCTGTGTGTGTGATTAAGGGGCCCGCTAAGTCCATGATCGTGACATGCATGTATTTATTTCAAAACCTATCCGCTGCAAAAATTCTATGCCAAACAATTCTGAATTCTGGGTTGCTGTGAGTTTTCCGGGCTGTCTGGCCATGTTCCAGAAGCATTCTCTCCTGACGTTTCACCCACATCTATGGCAGGCATCCTCAGAGATTGAGTTGTCGGTTGGAAACTAAACAAGTGGGACTTATATATCAGTGGAGTGTCCAAGGTGGGAGGAAGTGTTAGAGCTATGTGTGTGTAATGTGAAATTTTAAATTGGTAGTTTAAAGCTAGCCTGTGTGAAACTTTTCAGTAGAGCAATGCTTAAATGATAGAGTAATTCATTGCCAGAGAGATACATTGGAAGCTTTGTAATGCTTCTGCAGATCTAACCGGAAAACGTCACTGCTTGGGAATGTAGGCGGGGAGAACTTTGCTGCTAGTGTTCTTCTCTTGGTTGGCGCCATTAATCATTGCCGGACATGTGTTTGATCTTTCTCTGACAATGCTGTGTATTTAGCTGTAAATTGCTTCAGTTACTGAAATAAAGATAACAACCACTGATATGGCTGAAAGCTGCTTGTAAACGTGAGGATTTTATGGTTGTGAGACTAAGCAGAAGCTAGATCTCCGATGGAGAGTTGAAGGTTTCTAATTAACACTCTCACCCACACGCCAACAGAAATAACTCTCTTCTTGAGGCAAGTGAGAAGGTTTCAATTGGCCACCTTGATTAGCATTAATGGCCTTTTAGCTTCCAAGCCTGGCTGGTTGCTGCCTAGGGGAATCCTTTGATGGGAGATGTTAGTGGCCCTGATATATTCTTGTCTGGAATTCCTCTGTTTTTTAAAGTGTTGCTCTTTATTTACTGTCTCAATTTTAGAGTTTTTAAATACTGGTAGCCAGATTTCTGTTCATTTTCATGGTTTCCTTCTTTCCATTGAAGTTGTCCACATGCTTGTGGATTTCAATGGCTTCTCTGTGTAATCTGACATGGTAGTTGTTAGAGTGGTCCAGCATTTCTGTGTCTTCAAATAATAATAATCCTGAATTCTGTCAACTGGAAAAAAAACAACAACCCCAATTTGCTGGAATTTAGGTGAACACAGATATTGTGCGGTCGATCCAAATACCTGTAATGATGTAATCTATATATATAAAGGAAGAGTCGTCATGGAAAGACCGTCCCAAACAGAGAAACCTTACAACGCAGAAACACCAAACTTGCCAACAGAAATAGGCCTCAAGCAAGGTATGTTTGTAGCAAAGAAACTGTCCCACCCAAAACCTAAAAGGCCCCCAAAACAACGAGTAAAAAAACTACATTTCCCAGCATCCTCCGGGGCTGCCAACGACTCTCCCAGCCTCTACATTCTGACAACATGATTGGCTGCCAATAAGGGCAGATTTGCATAACTCCTGTACTGGCCAGCCAACATGAACATTCCGACCCATAACAAACTGTCAGAGGAGGATAAGGCAAAGGGCTGAGACTTTCTCACATCTCCTAAATAGGGCACAGCAACGCATGCCGGGTACAGCTAGTAGTCCCTGTATGGGTAAGGAGATGGGGTTTCTAGAAAGTAGACTTACCCTGGGGCCAGAGGGACCACCAGGACCACTTGCTCCTTGATCTCCGGAAGGACCCTGAGGAAGAGAGGAGAAACAGCGCACCATGTAAACCCCAATCTTTCAAGTAAAAGTCTCCTCCCAAAACAATGCTACAATCTTGTTTATAGAAAATAGCTTCGAGATGCATAGATTACGACACTGGTTTTCTACATTTCACCTGGGATGTGTGTGTTAATAAAATATGACCTGGTTTGACAAGAATCTCTTTCACATCTGCCATAGAGAGACAAATATGGGACAACTGGGTAACACTGTTGAGCCTCGTTATCATTCTGTATGATTACAAGTACCACGGAGAACACATCCCAGCCTAGTGTAGATGGAGAAGTCAGGCAGCGATGCACAAAGTGCCTCCCTGAAAAATTTGCCCACCCACATGCTTTTGTTGAGACATCACTAAAAAGGTTCCAAAAGCCCTCCTATTTTCCTGTAACAGTTTGAAATAACTAGTCTTACTAGGTGGGAATACACAAAGTCTTAGTAGAGAAAAAAGACAGCTTGAAAAAGTTTCTTTCTGAGACAACAACATCCAGAATCCCCCAGTCAGCATAGCCAAGTGCTGGGAGATTCTGGTGCTATAGTCCAAAAATTAACATTCCTCAAGTTTGGAAAAAGTTATTTTCTGCATTAAGAATCCATGTTTTAATTCCTACTACTGCAGGTAAGGACAACATTGGGACTTCTCTACATGTCACAACAAACTTAGAAAGTCAGTCGCTAGATTCTGCCCTGGCATGTGCTGAATCAAAACTTACAGGAGGTCCAGGAAGTCCCTGAAGACCGGTGAATCCTCTGTGTCCCTTCAGACCGCGCTCCCCTGCTTCGCCACCTTCACCCTTGTCACCACGAGGACCTTGTGGACCCTAAAGAGAGAGAACGAGAGTGGAACGTGTAGTCAGGACAATAGGCATAGGTGCAGAGTTTGGCACACAAAGTCTAATGTGATGATATTTTGGAGCTTTTGTCCCAAACAATGTGGTGCCTGCATAGCTGCCTACACAGCTATTGGTGCAACCAGGCAGCATATACTCACTTCTGATTGGGCTTCATGTCTATGCACTGTTGTCACAAAGGGACTGATGTCACAAAGACATCCTGTGCCTGAAACAACTTCAAACAAGTAATAGGCTGCTATCACTCATCTGCCCAGCACTGGGAGAAAGACAGGCCACTAAAACGGAGAACTTTTCCTTCTGCATTTCAGCTTCCGTGGGGTGAGTAAGGCTGAAGCAAACCAACTGTACTGGAGCATACTCACAGAATGGAATATAGCAGGATACTTCTGCATTTGCAGAGTGGGAGAACAATCCTTTTGGGAACCTAAGTCTTTGTAAGTGGACTTATGTCTGTGAGAAGTACAATTGAGCAGTTCCATAACATCCATATTGTCTGTATCCAGTAAAGGGCTGCTATTATGCTACTACATAGGGATGTTGGCGAAATGACCAATGTGCATCAGAACTGATGTACAATGAGACCGATGCACACTATCCCATTGTGCCTTAGAACACTAGTTAGGGAGTGCTGATCACTGGAGCATCAAGGCACTCTTGTCAGTGTCCTGTTATATCTCTTCACAATTCATTGAAGAGATATAACAGACTATAAGTAAGTAAACATGACACAGATTATAATTTAGGATTCCACCCTTGGTTTCTATCTTGGTGACAATCAGGTACAAAGGGAACTGTCCATAACATATACAAGAGTCCAGGAAAAATAAGGTGAAGCAAAAGAAAAATACTCACAGGCATGCCACGTGCCCCTGCAGGACCAGCTGGACCCAATGGACCTTGAGCACCCTAGGAAAACAGAAATGCAGGTTATGGACTCACCATGCCTTCTATACCTTGCATGTGATCAAAGGCTTTGGACAGCAGAATTGATCAGCAGAATTGGGAGACATCCATTTCATGACACAAAATGTTCACCTGCAAGGATTAAACCCAGGCACACAGCAGCGTAAGGGATGGATGGATATCTGCGGCAGAAAACCCTCCAGACTGGAAAGGGGAAGACATCATTCTCTCTCTCTGTCTCTCTCTGTCTCTGTCTGTCTGTCTGTCTGTCTCTCTCTCTCTCACACACACACAAAATGCAGATTACAAATGTTTATTTATTTACCGTACTTTGTTTTATATCGCTCCCTCTCTCCCCTCATTGAGGGACTCAGAGAAGCTAACATTCGGCAGCAATTTGATGCTGTTCAGACATAATGCAATACTGACTCAAAATACATGTTGCTGCTGAATTTTCATTTTCACCGGACACTATCTTAACTGGGAAATCCTGGAAGAGTGACATATTTTAGAGAAAGACAATTTAGCTATGCCAAAGAAAGAAATCACATTTAAGGAATTCAAACAGTAGCTCAAGGGAGGGAAGAAGGAGAGAAGAAAGAAAAAATATGAACAGAGGCAAAGAAAAAAATGGAAGGAAGGAAGGAAGGAAGGAAGGAAGGAAGGAAGGAAGGAAGGAAGGAAGGAAGGAAGAGATGGAGAAGGTTCATGAGACAAACAGAGGAAGGAAAGAAAGAGTCACAAAGAGAGCCTGCCCAAAGACAGCCAACTGAGCATTGCCATAGAGATATTGTGAGATAAAGCTGGAGAATGTTGGACAGCCAGCTATATATGCTAGTAGCCACCTAATGTAGCAAGATCTAATGGAAACAAAGAGGGAGACTAAACTAAACTAAATCCCTCCGATTAGTGTACTTAACGGATAATAGAAAAATCCAGGTTTTCTTTCTCAGATAGTATTTGTAATTAACCAGTCAAGAGATGAGAAATTTGTTTAGCATATAACTGGGATATATATATGCATGGATCCAGGAAAACTGGGATGTGGCTGTTCATGCAAAAACCAACTGTCCAAATGCATACTGCAGGGAGACAGTTTTCTAGAACCAAGAACTTCCTTTCTTTGTGATATCATTAAAAGGGACTGCAGAAATAAAAGCAAGCACATGAACTGTACAGGCACAGCAAATACTGAAATAGTTGATTAATGCTTGTAAATAGCTGAAGGGAAAGGTGAGATGTTATAGGTTATAATGAGTGTGGTTTCTACAGCCATTTCACAGGGTTATTGGGCACTTACTGATTCGCCTCTGTCTCCTTGTTTGCCAGTTGGACCAACGGAGCCCGGAGAGCCAGGTGGGCCAGGAGCACCAGGGCCACCAGCAGGACCAGTCTCACCACGATCACCCTGTCAGGGGACAAAGTTGAAAGGTTACACCTTACATGTATGCAAAGTAAAAACTGAGGGACAATAAGCCAATACAGCCAACTCTCCACAGCTACAGTTTTGATGGTTTTTGGATTTGATTTAAAATATTTTCTTTAGTAATCTTTAAGTCATCTAGTGTGACTCAATAGTCAACTTCCCCTAGCTGGAGGACCTGGATATTTCTAAAGGGAACATCCCTGCAGGAATCTCTAGGTCATTCAGTGCAATGCTGTGTTCAGCTTCCAGTGGACATTGAGTGCAGAGTAGGGCTGGAAGACCTATAACTTCCTAGATAAATCATCTTTATTTGGGGTTTTTGTCTTTCACAGAGACCCTGTGCTGCTAACCCCAGAAAAGGTAAAGGACATACTCTACATCATCCACAACCACTGATGCCCACTTGTTTTGTTTCATGGTGTGAGGAGAAAAAGCCAAATATGGAGGCTGAAGAAAAATATTTTCAAAAACTTTACTCTTATATATGGATAACACAATGTCAGACGGTGAAGGAAAACTTAACCTCTCTCTCTCTCTCTCTCTCTCTCTCTCTCTCTTTTGTAGACCTTGACATGCTAGCTAGCTCTTAGAACCCTTAAAAATTCATTTTTGTGAGCAATGTAAACATTGTAAGTAAATGGTACTGTGCCCTGACAGTAAACAGTTTATTTTGCAGAACATTTTTATTATTTTATCTCATTTCTTGTATTTGATTTTGTATTAGCTTGTTTTGTTTGTTTTGTTTATATTTCATTTAATGTTTATTATTGCTGTATGTATTTTATTTTGATTTGTTGTAATTGTTGGGCTTGGCCTCATGTTAGCGGCCCCAAGTTCCCATTGGGGAGATGGTGGCAGGGTATAAATAAATATTATTATTATTATTGTCGCATAGTTCAGGCTTCATTTAAAAGATTAGGCAGTGTTGTAGAAGGAACGCCTAACAAAATTTTGGTTTGAAGACCTGGGAAGCTGAACAGGAAAAGGAAGCAATGCAGAGGGGCAGGCATCCAGCCCTCTTTATATGGTCTCTGCGCTGAGATTCCAGCCAGAATTCTGTGAGATATCCATGCAGAGATCACTTTTTAGAAGCCAGTGATGAGCTGACATCCATGTTTGAAAAGTTACTGGCAGGTAAGAGGGCAGTGGGTAATGTGAATGGCACAGTTCCTGAACAAGGTATCTCCCAACAGCAGCAGCTAATGTCCCTTTGAAGTTGATACTTACCTTCACTCCAGCAGAACCATCTCTTCCGGGGGGACCATCTGCACCAGCATTGCCCTAAGAATGAGAACAATGGGAGGTGGTTATTTCTTTGAAGTCGAAGAAGTGGCTGTTTTGGAAAAAGCATGGTAACAGCTTGGAGAATGGTTTAGCTAACCTCAAAACATTCCCATCTTAGAGTCCCCCCCCCCCCAGCAGCTGCCCCTGATGAAACACCTTGGCATTCTCTTTTATCCTTCCCCAAATACCCTCTTATTTACCCCAAATTGCTCTCTAATTTTGCAGCAAAATTATTTTCAAACGGTGACAACAGGTTTAATAGAACTGGTCCAGATGAGCAGTGTGTATGTGTACACACACATACACACATCTTTCGTGCACTTGAGTAAATGGGTTGCTTATCCAATCAATCAATCAATGATTTATTACGGTCTATGACCAGCACATAGAATGGGGCACAGATGCCCAAAGAAGGGGAATCACAGTTCCCAAGTAGGTCAAATATAAAAGCAGATTAAAAACATGTTATAAAAAGAAAACAGATTAAAAAGACAAGTTAGATTACAATTTAAAAAGCAGGTATGTGTCTAAAGGAGGGGGGCAGCTAAAAGGAGATATCAAGCTACTGGGAGGCTCTGGAGGGGGATGAGAAGGGAACATTTACAGCATTTCAGTTATAACAAATTACTCTAGCTGTATTCCTGGCAGGAAGTGGCCTTGTGGGGGTCAGTCATCGACTGTCTAATATTAATTGCTGCCACACAGAACTTGGCAACACCGTGAGTTATCGCAGAACAGGAGTCCGAAAGCAGCAGGGAGGTGTCCTATCTTTCGGTGCGCCCTGGGTGTTTTAAAAGCCATGGAGTGATAAGGTTAGTTCTAATGTCATTGGAGGAGCACATGCTCAGTTGCTTATCCACAAAAGCAACACAACAATACATCTTTTCAGATTATAAGGCAACACACAACTTCTTGTCATTTTACCGCAATAGGTTAATATGGCTAACTCTTCACAACAAGTGGCGCAATGGATTAAACCCTTGTGCTGTTGAACTGCTGACCTGAAGGTTGGCCATTTGATCTGTGAGACGGGGTGAACTCCCGTCTGTCCGCTTCAGTTCCTACTAACCTAGCAGTTCGAAAACATGCAATGTGAGTAGATAAATAGGTACAACTTCGTTGGGAAAAGGCAAAGCAATCTTGCCAGCCACAAAATCAGGAGATGACAACACAGGCTCCTCGGCTTGAAAATGGAGGAAAAGCACCTCTCCAGAGCCAGAGATGAGCACTGCCTCCAGAAGTCGGAACTTGAACAGAGAAGTTTCTACCTTTGTTTGTGTTTGTGTGTTTCATTGTATGAGTGTAAAGGCATTGAATATTTGCCTATGTAAATGCTAGAATCTGCTCTGAGTCCTCTAGGGAAGAAGTGTGGGATATAAATAAAGTGTATTATTATTCATTTAGGTTTGTTCCATTCTAGGATATCAGAATTGGAAAGACTATATGTGTGTGTGTGTTTTGTTTTGAACTTCAGATATAGATATTTGTTTGTAACTTCAGATATAGATAGTTAGGCAGCAGATGGAAGTTAGACATTACTTTCAATACAAGTTTCCGAACTCTCTCCACTTAGTTTTCCATAACCACATCTAACAGGCTGGTGATTCTCACCTCACGTCCAGGTTCACCAGAGGGACCAGTCAGACCAGGGGGACCAACGGGGCCAGGGGGACCTCTGTCACCAGGACCGCCAGAAGATCCTTGTTTACCAGGTTCACCCTGGGGGGCAAGAACAATTCAGTTCAGATAAGAAAGGTACCTTCAATGCAAAATAATGCTGTCAACTTCACTTTCACTCAGGTTCACATCTTCCCACTGTTAATCTTGTTCCATTCTGACAGCACTTTCTTTCATTCATATAAAAATTAATTTTTGTGTTCATACACCTATTTTTCAAAATGTACACATTTCTTATACAACGACGACATTTTTTTATTGATTAGCCAGTTGGCCTTATAAAAAACAGACAGTGCAAACGCAACATACAACATACACTTAGTCCTCTTAAAATAAAATACAAATATACAGGTATTTGTCAGCTTGAAACCAATGTAGCTTAGCCGTAGATATATGCATCAACATTTCTCAGTTAACTCTGAGAACTGGTAGGTGCCATATAAATGTAGTTGTGGTTACTTGAGAGTTACTATTCAAAAGATGCCTAACAAATACTATACCCCATGCTATACCATGTCATAAACGTTGTATTGTCTTGATATAAATATTGATAGTCATTAAAAGCCAACTGACAAACTTAATGTAATTCAGTTTTACTGTATTATAAAAAGAGCTTTGTGCAGTATGCAATTCTAGTTATTTTTTTGACAGTTGCTTGAGAGTTCTGGTTGCTCATGTTCTGGTTAACTGAGAGTCTACTATAGACATTGTTTTCAAGATTTTGCAGTTTTCAAGTATTTTTTCCATTGAAGAAAGCCTTTCTGTACATTTTCATGCAAAATACCATATTTCACCACACAAGAGTCATATTCCCCCTACTTTTCAAAAAAGGGGTGTATGACTAGTATGTGGTGAAAATTTGGAGAACTAAGGGGCTGCCCACTCCTGGCAGTCAAGTGAGACCCATAGGACTTCCCTACTGGTGCATGTAGGCAAACAAGGCCCATGGGACCTCCCTTGGCATTTTCACTGTCTCTTTGATGATGGTAGTATTAACTGATCTGGGTCCTGACAGACAGAAGCAAGGGACTTTGCCCACTTCAGATGTATGCCTTGGGTATTTTGCTCATTTCCCCGACTTGTCAATAGGACAGATCAGACACTTGCCATTTATACATTAATCCTCCTTTTAAAACAGCATCACTTGTTTTGTGTAAGGGATGCTATGTTTGCAAATCTCAAAAAGCAAGGAGAAGACAAATGACATGCTCCTTTATGGCATTTGTCTGATCAAACCCAGATTTTCCCTACCTCTTACAATCTTATTCTACTGTCGTTTTGTCTTATTTAGACTGCAAGCCTCAGAACAAGTCCCACTATGTCAAATGTGGCATACATAGGTTTGACAACCTTTGTAACCTTGTGCATTAGGGATACTGGCCAGGTTGGATCACACTGGACTATATGGAAAAGGTCAATGGTCCTTGACAACAGAGGGGATTTTAGGCTTCATACTGGATGGAGCTAGAATGGATCTCAAGGGCAGATTATTCATTCCTGCAAATGAGAAGCCAAATTTTGTGGCTTTTGTCCCTGTTGCTTCTTTTTGGGGGAATGGAGGGAGGTAGGACTTGAGGTTGCAACCTGCATGAACACTCTCGTCAACATCACAAACAAGATGCAGCTCTGCGGATTAGTAAATCTGATAAAATAATTATTTTTCTTCTACATGACTTTTCCCCATACCATCTTTCTCTGACGAAGAAACTAGTAAGCTTCAACAGCTAGCATAATGGTGTTTTGTTTTGGGTTTGTTTGTTTTTTTAAAACATTTTTTGATGTCACTAATACAGGCATCACCAGCAATTTTGGATTTTGTTTCGTGGTGAACACAGCTAGCTTTGCATTTTTATATGATGGACATACACTTTCCTGATGGTTTGAGCACAAATATAAGAAAAGTAACTCAAATGTATCAAGCATCCTACAAAGTGAGAAAATTCAGAGAGGGCCTTTTTGGTGGTGGCACTCCAACTGCAAAATTCCCTCCACCTGGAAGCCTGATTGGCATTATTAACATTTATTATGGTACCAAATTAAAAATGTGGCTTTTAGTCGAAGCCTTTAGGTCAAAGTGATTTTATCTAGGCTATACATGCTTTGTGGTTGTGTTATTCAAGATTGCTTTACCCAGTTTTAAATGTTTTTTTAAAAAAACTGAGAAACTATTTCATAAATTTTAATCATGTGAAATCTTCATAATTATATATTGTTTTAAACTGATTTTATTGCAAAGCTCCACCTTGGGATCTTCAGATAAAGGGCTGGATATAAATATTTCAATCATTCTATCAACCAATCTAGCTTAAAAACCTGGAAGGGAACAAGTAAACAATGAGATCTCCCCTGACTTCAGCACTTTCCTGATTTTTAATGCCATAAATCACTTACAGAAGGACCAGGCAACCCAGGGAAGCCTCTTTCACCACGCTGACCAGGGAGACCCACAATGCCTCTTTGACCAGCCAAACCTTGAGGTCCAGATGGGCCATCAGCACCCTGCATGGGAACAGAAGGCAGAGATAAGAGTTGCATTGAGGAGATCAATTGTGTTTGCAAAAATCAAGACACAAAAGATCAGGTGAGTACTCACAGGAGGGCCATCTTCGCCAGAGTCTCCCTTCTCGCCTGGGGCACCAGCAGGGCCTTGCAAACCAGGGTCACCAGCACGGCCAGTTGGACCTGCATCACCACGAGCACCTTTGGGGCCATCTTTCCCAGAAGAACCTGGTGGGCCAGCAGCTCCGGGGTTACCCTGGATGGAGAGGGTATGGAGCAGGTAGAAGAAAAAGCATGAGATGAGCTCATTTTGATCTGAAGACAAAGAATGCATCACAACTTGGGAAACGCAAAGACTCCAAAATATACCCAAAGACAGATCCTCCAGACAGGAATAGTATGCTAATGCCATCAGCAGACCACACATCCTGTAACATCATATATTTTGTGTAGAAAATAACTGGGTAGGTTTATGTGGCATGATAGATGAAATTCAGTTACAATGTGAATTTGTGTCAGCTTTAAAAATTAAGCCCAATTGATATTTCCTAAAGGTTCAAAACTTGGGGATATTTTTCTTGCCTAGTTTCTATTTTTAAGAGGAATTACAGATTGCAAACACTATGTCTTGGGTCATCAATTGAGAGACTGAGCATTAAAGGGTCTGTCGTGATGTTCTCACCTAAGGGCCTCATGGTGACCAGATGAAAAGGTTGTCCAAATTCCTGCATAACTGTGCCATAAATTTGAGAATTATAGCTAATGTGGCCTCATAAATGCACAAGATGTAAAATCACTAGGATTTGAAAGCCAAAACATCTGGGGACCCATAGATTGGGAACCAATGCTATAGGGGATAAGAAAGGTCAGACTGAGTTAACTACTTCCATATTTTACCTGGACCATCAAAGGTATTGCATTATGCCAGGGATCAAACCAATCTGCAGTGTGCTTAATCCACCTCTTTTAAAACTTCTGGTGAAACTTCTGGTGAAAATGAGGCTAAAATGCTTTTCACTGTTCTCCTCTTTTATGGTGGGTTATAATGTAACATCCTGCCTTTACCCAAAAAAACATCTCTCTGCACTTTCTCTGGCTCACATATATAGAAATGGTGAATAGAGAAAAGGCCGAGCAGAAGCTCTGCTGATTAGTGTCCTTGATGAACTTAAATAAAAAAGTAAAGGTTTCCCCTTGACATTAAGTCTAGTCGTGTCTGACTCTGGGGAGTGGTGCTCATCTCCATTTCTAAGCCAAACAGTCAGCATTGTCTGTAGATGCCTCCAAGGTCATGTGGCCAGCATGACTGCATTGAGTGCTGTTACCTTTCTGCCGAAGCAGTACCTATTGATCTACTCACATTTGCATGTTTTCAAACTGCTAGGTTGGCAGAAGCTGGGGCTAACAGTGGTAGCTCACCCCTCTCCCTGGATTTGAACTGCTAACCTTTTTGGTCAGCAAGTTCAGCAGCTCAGTGGTTTAACCTGCTGCACCACTGGGTGCTCCATGAACATAAACATCTTCAGGTGTTTTAAAATCCAGGGTAGGGAAGGGAAGGAAGCAACTCTTCCCTCATACAACAATTTATGATCAGGGAGGAGAAACTATTTGCATGCCTTCTGCTTTCTGAAATTAGTCGAGGGACCTGAAGGAAGTGCTCTGATTCTTGCACATCCCATTTAAGGCCTTCCAGGCTTTCTCGCCTGCCTTGTTTCATCACCTTTTCTGAATAAACCAGTCTTGTATTAATTGTTGCTGCTTCTTTTCATCCTATCTTGGCTGGCTGATTGCTGCATTGTTTTAAAACACGAATGTTAATTTCATACTGGGTATGGCTATTATATCTTAGTAATCTCAAACATGCCTCTAGATCAGGCCTGGGCAAACTTCAGCCCTCCAGGTGTTTTGGACCACAACTCCCACAATTCCTAACAGCCTACTGGCTGTTAGGAATTGTGGGAGTTGTAGTCCAAAACACCTGGAGGGCCGAAGTTTGCCCAGGCCTGATCTAGAACTACCGGTCAGGATATATAGTGGCAAATAAATGAACCAATTTAATTTGTATTTTTCCTGTGACCTAAGAAAATAACCCTCCCCATAAGCAGATAAAGGATTTCAGCCTCATTTTCTCATCTTCTGTCATTACTATATCCCTTTGGCTTTGAATGGTATAAAACACCCAATACTGGTGTCTGTAGATTTAAGTCAGCCTTTCCCATCCTGGTCCCAGTGGATGTATTAGAAACTATGATGGCCTTCATTTACGTTTATGCTAGTTAGAGTTGATTGGGAGTTATACTTCAATTGGTTGTCCATTTGGGGGTACCATGATGTAGAAACTTGACTTGGGAGTTCTCTGTCCCATCTCCTTATTGCCATGATTGTTGTGAAGATGATTCATCCCAGTACAATTACCAATTTTTTATCCCCCAGAATGGGGATCAAATCTGAATCCACAAAGAGCGAGTTCACTCATTCCTTGCTTCGTTTTATACACTAATATACTTAATTACATGCTTCAAGCCTTTAACCAACTGTTATCTAATAAGGTAAAGCTGGTAAATGGCCTAACAACCTTTCTAGGCTGAAGATAATGATTTAAAACCAATAACCAATTTACATTGAACTTACATTAGGACCTGGTGGTCCCACTCGTCCGGCCGCACCAGGGAATCCAGTGGCACCCTAGGAAAAAGAAAACAGCAAAGAATTATGGGGGGGGGACCCCAAGAGGCTGTTATATAACAAACATTTGAGGCCCTATAGGTGGGTAGGAAGAGAAGTGGCATAAGCATTCCCTTGCTTTTCAGACTATTTCAGTGCTCTTGTTGGAACTTCACAAAGCTTTCAAAGTATTAGAGCAAACTTGACTGGTGTCTATAGAGATACAATACAGGACAGATTGAATGAAAGATTACCTTTTCGTGATCACTGTGAATACGTACATGTGATATATTTGTGCATGCACAACAGCCTTCGGAACCTCCTAGAAAGAATTCTAAAGAGCTCAGCTGACGCCCCGCCCATCTGTCCCCACAGCATATATAGCCAGTGGGAGGGGCTTCAGCCTCCAGTTCTCTCTTTCCGCGCTCAAAAGCAGACAGCAGAGAACCTTCGTGCTTCTTTTAGCTAAATTGGACTGATTTCTAACTATTCCTATACTGACTGGACTGTCTCTGATTCTCCGATTTGCTCCATTCCTGACCTGGACTGTTCTATCGATTGTGAGTCTTCTCCTATCCTGACTTGGACTGTTTTTACGACTTATCTCTCGGCCTAGGGATTTAAATATGTCTGCCACTACAGCATTTAAGAGGCGCACTGGCTGCCCCAACCTCTTGGTTGGGAGAAGGGCATTTGGCCCAAGGATGCTCGTTTTTTAGCCTGCTCCAACTCAATTCTCGGTTACACTCAAAAAAAGATTACACGGACCATATATCTTTGTGGCTTCCAGCACTGAAGGGCAGGGATAATTCTTCATCAATGTGTCGTCGAAGGTTTTCATGGCTGGATTTACTGGATTGTTGTGAGATTTCCAAGCCGTGTGGCCATGTTCTAAAAGCATTCTCTCCTGACGTTACACCCACATCTATGACAGACATCCTTGTGAGGTCTGTTGGAAAGAGACCTCACAACCTCTGATGATGCCTGCCATAGTTGTGGGTAAAATGTCAGGAGAGAATGCTTCTGGAACATAACCACACAGCCCGGAAAGCTCACAACAACCCAATTCTTCATCAATTGGTTGCTAAATACTGATTGCATATTCTTAAAGCTCTATTTCTAACAAATTGTCCTACTACCATACAGAGCATTGTTCATCTTAATTTGTGGTTGACAGCAACGTACAGGAAAACCAGGTTTGTTAAAAGTATCAAGCAAGGCTGTCAAGCTGATAGATGGGCAGCAGACAAGGCTCGCAGGGAAATAATCCCTAAAAGGTGGCTTTTTTTCTAGTTCCCTGGAAATGCCAGTTAAGAAAGATGCCTTTCATTTATGTGGTTGCTCTTGAAACTAATGTGTAGGTTGTCATCAAGATGTAACGCAGTTAGGAAAACTCTAAAGATACACATGAATCATCAGATGGACCTGAACAGGTTTTATTCTTTTAAAAAGGTGTAAGACAGGGCTGTCCAACTTCTACCAGCCCAGGGGCCTGAATTCCGGCTACTGATGACCTGGGGGGCCGTAGGGTCTGCCCCGCCCCCGCCCTGGCTCCGCCCCCTCCTCCGCCCTCTCCCCGGCCCCCTTATTTTTATTTAATATTAAATATATTTAATTCCATCCTTTCCTCTCCCCTTATTTTTATTTAATATTAAATATATTTAATTCCATCCTCCCATCTCCCCTTATTTTTATTTAATATTAAATATATTTAATTCCATCTTCCCCTTCCCCCTTATTTTAATTTAATATTAAATATATTTAATTCCATCCTTCCCTCTCCCCTTATTTTTATTTAATATTAAATATATTTAATTCCATCCTCCCATCTCCCCTTATTTTTATTTAATATTAAATATATTTAATTCCATTCTCCCCTCTCCCCTTATTTTAATGTATCCCATCTCCCCTTATTTCATCTTTAAATATATTTAATTTTATATTTAATACATGAGGGGAGATGGGGGGAGGGAATGAGGAGCCCCCTGAGGAGCCCCCTGCTTCGGCCTACCTTTTCCAAACGCGCAGGATCCAGGAGTACCCGGACGACGAGAGAGGTGACAACCGACTGAGTCGAAGAAGGTCCTAATCGCGTCTGTGGGCCTCAGCGATCCAGTAGTAGAGTAGCCGAAGAGTATCGCGAGAATACGCAATCCACACGGGATTTCGCTGTCAACGCCGGTGTGATCTCGCATTGACAGCGAAATCCCGTGTGGATTGTGTATTCTCGCAATACTTGCCCGAACCCGAAGTAGGTATTTTTTTAAAAAATTGTTATTTATTTTATTTTTCAATTTTTATTTTTTATTAAAAAGCTTAGGGGGGCGTAGGGAAGGGGCTGGGGGGGGCGTAGGGAAGGGGCTGGGGGCCGTATACGGTCCCCGGGCCGCCACTTGGACAGCCCTGGTGTAAGAGACCATATATGTGAATTTACCACAGATTAGCCTTTGATTTCTAGGCCAGAAATCTTTTTTAAGCTAGTTTAATATGTATGCTTTTACCTCTGTGTGTTTTACCTGATTGTAAGCCGCTCTGAGCTCTCGGGGAGTGGCGGCGTACAAGTCCAAATAATAATAATAATAATAATAGGACCTGAGCCTGTCAGCTTATATAAGAAATCCTATATTCTATCACTGGAGTATTTACAACAAGGAATGGAACTTTTTTAAGGACAGAGGTCTTGGAATCCTATTACTTCTTAAAAATTTACTTGCTTTCTCAGTTGCACAGCCATACAAGGCTTACCTTGTACACATACTCTCAAAGAAACACAACCTACTACTCCCTTAACTAGTAATGGGGTGAAAGTAACATCCCAAAGGCATCTATGGGGAGCTAAAAAGGAAATATAAGAAACTGCAGTGAATCTAATCACCCCCCCCCCCCCCGAGTTGTCCTTCACAAAACACAACTTGAGAGACATAACCCCAAGAGACCAAAATGGGAGCAAATATATAAACACCATGGAATAGCTTTAATACTATTTAATGGGAAGGTAGAAATAGCACACTGAGGTTTCCTGTCGCTAGTCTTCAGATATTAATAGCCACAGAGCTAAAGGCGGAAACCCCAAAGAACTCTCCAAGGTGCTGAAACGTGAAACCCTCGCAGCTAGTAGTTCAAGGCCTCACTAATACACACGCCTTTTTAAAACTCTGCTGAACCACACAATTATTAGCAAGGATAGAAACCTCATTTCTGCTAATATCAGAAGTGCATGTAAGGAAAACAGAAAGAGGGACACCCAAAGCAAGTTATTCAGAAGGGAAGGGGAAAAAACCCTACTTACTGGGGGTCCCTGTGCACCACGAGCTCCTTTTGGACCAGTCACACCGTTTGGACCCTGCAGGGACAAAACAAATATCAGGTTAGATGGAAATTCAGAATGATTCTTCTCACTAACTTCAGTCAATTGGCTCTGGGGTACATATTTTTGAGAAACGGACTTCCTCTAATTGAAAGATTATTTTGGCTTTCATAGCTATTGTTGGCTACTATGTTGACCTCGTGGATCCTATGTGTTTGTGTGCAAAATGTATCAAAAGGAATTGGTCACCATCTTACAGGGCATTTTGTGAGAATAAATGAAATAGAGTTATTGCAGAGCACGTTAAGCACTCAATACTATCTCAGCATATCTTAGAGACCGCCTCTCCCCTCTCTGCCCCTGTCTTGTGGAACTCCTTGCCTCCCCACTTGAGGGCCATACGTAACTTGCGACCCTTTGCTCAGGCACTCAAGACCTGGCTTTTTAGCAGAGCTTTTAATGTTTAGTGCAGTCTATTTGGTATTGTGTGTGTTTTAATGCAATGGTTTTATGTAAATCACCTGGAGCATTTTAATGGAGGGCGATTTACAAGTTAGAAACTGATGATGATTATGATGATGATGAATACTACTTCTAAATTCATTTCTATCCTTCATCTTGCAATGTTTGTACCACAGGTGAGATCTAATCCTTGGCTCAGATCATGAACCAAAGTTTGGCTAAGCTAAGCCCATGAATCTTTTTGATATTTTGTTTCTCCACCACAAGCTCATCTACTTCAACTTGAGTATTAACTATGGAGGAAATCCTATTTCAGTACAAATTGAGATCCCAACTTGCTTCTTCGTTCCCAGCCACCTCAAGTGAAGCTCCTCCATAATTACATACCCTGGCTGTGTCACCTGTAGAGAGAAGGCAGCATCTCAAAGACCCAACCTAGTCTCTTGCTGATCACTAAAAGACAGACCAGGTCAAAGAATGCAAAATACTCACCTGTGGGCCAGGAGCCCCAGATGGACCTTGAGGGCCTGGAGACCCAGCATCTCCCTTCTGTCCAGATTCACCTTGCTCGCCTTTAGCACCAGGTTGGCCATCAGAACCCTGCAATGTACAGGAAGACAGAAGGCTCCAGCATGGGACAGGCATCCAGGACTATGGCAACATGTCATAGAAGGAAAAGGGAAGTAAGTGCCTTAGAAATATCTGGCAGTACTCACAGGGGGGCCAGCAAATCCAGCAGGACCAGGAGCACCAGGTTCACCACGGTCACCCTAAAACAAATAGTGTGGTTAGTCATGGAAACAGCCAAAGAACTAAAGAGATCTCACCACTCTGATCTTCTGGATAATAATAATAATAATAATAACATTAAACTTTATTTATACCCCACCACCATCTCCCCAATGGGGACTCAGGGCAGCTAATATGAGACCAAGCCCTTCTAAAATACAACACAACACAACACAGTAAAATACAAAATACAAAACAAAATACATCAGAAATAATAATAATAATAATAAATACAATTACAATAAAAATGGAATAATACAGGAAATTCACACAATAAAAACAGAATAGGATGGGCAGGCCAAGTGGACAAAATAAAATGATAAAACCCTGGGTGAGATAGGGGTAGGAAATAGCAAATGAGGGGCCCCAAAAAGATGAAATAGTGGGGGCAGGCTTTCAGTTTAGAATGGGGGGGGGGGGTTGTCATAAGGGAACACTATAGATGGAGCAATACAACTGGAGGGGATAGTCACTCTTCAAAGGCACAACGAAAAAGCCAGGATGGCCTACTGCAAGGATTGCTAGCTTCTGTAATCTCAGCATCAGTTTTGTTTCCAGGAACCAAACTCTGGGACCCTCTCACAGGCAGTTATCAGCAATACAATTAAGATCAAGCAGCATGACAGACATCTTTCTGTTCAATCCGAGTGAAGTCAATAACTAAGGACCCCGAAAATAAAGAGCTTCTCCCAAGAGACTGAGTCTCCTGCACTTCTTGAAAGATAGTAATGACCAAGTATGCTCAGAACAAATGGGTTTCCCAAAATACCCAAGACTGCAAGTGGCCCCTTTATGTTTCAGAAAAGTGTATGAGACAATTTATATTTTCTACAACCTGAGTAAAATACAACAGCAGAACTACAAGAAAAACAAAGGGCTCCTGATTTGGCCTTGCAGGTCATCAGTCGGTGTTAACTGTCCTTCAGACACAGTTCTACATATTTACTTTGTTGGGTCATGAAGTGGGGCTTTTTTCACATAGAAAGACCAGCCTTTCAATACTGAGAACTGCCAGTTAATAACAATGGAAGGACACAGATCGATAACTATGAAGGGGCACTAATCCAGCTAAGCCATGTAGCTCTTCGGGCTTTTGCCACATGCTAATCAACTTGTTTGAAATACGGTGCTGGAGAAGAATTATATCAAAAGACAAACGAATGGATCCTAGAGCAAATTAAGGCTGAACCCTTCCTGGAAGCCAAGATGATTAAACTGAGACTGTCATATTTCGGACATATCATGAGAAGACATGACTCTCTAGAAATGCTTGGAAAAGTAAAAGGCAGAAGGAAAAGCGGGAGATCATGTTGTAGATCAGGCCTGGGCAAACTTTGGTCCTCCGGGTGTTTTGGACTTCAACTCCCACAATTCCTCACAGCCAATAGGCTGTAAGGAATTGTTGGAGTTGAAGTCCAAAACACCTGGAGGGCTAAAGTTTGCCCAGGCCTGTTCTAGATAGACAGACTCAATCAAGGAGGTATTGGCCCTGAGTCTGCAAGACTTGAGAAGGAAGGTTGAAGATAGTATGACTTGGACGTCTCTCATTCATGGGATCACTATAGGTCAAAATTGACATGACAGCAGTTAACAACAACAAAGTATTTCCCTCACAAAGTCCTCCCTCCATTAAACTAGGGCAGCACACACTTTCTCTGGGTGTGAAAGGAAGCCGTATACATGTTATTCCAGGACTTTAATGAGTCTCTGGGATTATTCTACTGGCCATATCCTTTTTCTGAATAATTCATATTTATATCAAACTTACAGGGCCCCCACGAGCACCGGCTGAACCAGATGGGCCAGGAGGACCAGCTTCACCCTGAAATGGTAGGAAAAAGAAAACGTGAAGCAGGTAAGTTATGACATCATAATTCAGAGCTAAATCAATGGAGCAGTGGCTTGTCTTTACTGAGGATATTCTTTGCTACTGCTACAGGAGGCACTGCAGGAGAATAGAGAGGATTGTGTGCAGGCTGAATTATGGTTTCTGAGCTCTATAAACATTACAAGGAAAATGAGACTGGATAATTATTATTATCCTCTTCCACAAAGCACTTAAAATATTTAAGTGCATCACATAAGTAAACACTACCACAGTTCCTGCTCTCTCAAATATTCTGAGATCCAAGAAAAAATTGAAACTCTGGGCTATGAAAACCAGAACAAAGCCTGTTTTCTACATGGGGGTTCTATGGTGATATAAGGATATAAAATACACACATGTGAGCAGCAGGGTCACACAAAAGCTGGGATACAAGGCTAGTCTACTGAATTCTCATCTTTAGATCTCTTAATGAGAATTTTTAGTACTATTAGCTCCTTTCTGTGCCAAAGGAGGTACTAGATATACAGAAATTCAGTAAGTGGGACAAATTCAGTAAATTCATACAAATCCATATGTCAGGGCCCTCAGTGCAAGTCTAAGGTAATCAGATTGCTGCTTCTCCATTATCTTTCCACCACTTCTTTGAATCTATCTAATACTGCACAACTCTTCTATACCCACCCCTTACAGTTCTATAACTGCACTGTCTCCATCCAGTGTCTGCAAAATCCTCCTAGTTATCTTTTACTAGTGCACACTAGGCCTGGTTGATTAAAAAAAGATTCAAAACTCATTTCGGATGTAGGGGGCACTGGCGCTTCGAATATGATTGACTTCTGAAAATTTTAGGAAAAATTTCAAAATTTCAAAATTAATTCGTAAAAATTCAGAAATTTCGGAATGGCTTCGTCAATGGCAGGCACGCGTGTTTAACCCAAATTAGATGCGGGATAACATCCCTCCACATGAGATCTGGAGGAAACGCGGGTTTACTCCACTTCTCATGTGGAGGGATGTTATCCCGCGTCCAATCTGCAGCCAATGAGGGGAATCCAACTCTAGAAGGGCAGAAATCACGGCTTCAAATTTGCAAAAACACTTCCGGGTTGCTTAAATCGCTTCAAAAATGGTTCAAAAGTAAATTAGATCCGAATTTATAACGACTTTCATAGTGATTCAAAAAACCTAACCAGGCCTAGTGCACACCTATGTCATTAGGCATGCCTATGCACTATACATGTATATGGGCCTTATTCCAGTTTAAACAGTCATGGCTTTTACCTAGAGAATGGTGCTAAAAAGTTCTGATCACTGTAGTTTGATGACGGGGTTGAGAAATCTTCTACAAAGCTGTTCCACCCCCAATTACAATATTACAATTTTCAAGCCTCACTAGGGAAAGGAAGTCACTGTGAAAGCAGTAAAGAGATAAGTCCATAATATTGCAATAAGATTTAGTGGCCAACACACTAGTTTACCTAGTGTGGTGTAAGAATTTCACGGGATTACCACACACAGCACCCCTGAGCAACTATTATGTAGATGTGTTGTCAAATGTTTTCATGGCCAGAATCACTGGGTTGCTGTGAGTTTTCCAGGCTGTATGGCCATGTTCCAGAAGCATTCTGCCCGAAAACTTCCATATTCTGTGGAAGACAGAGAGCAAGTGGCCTGGGGAACCATCTTTCTGTGCCAGAGCCTGATGGCATTTTGTGCCAAAGTTCACACAGGTCCTGGCAAATCATACGCCTTGGTCTTTTCAGCCTTGAAAGACGGCGTTTAAGAGGTGACTTGATCAAAGTGTATAAAATCATGCATGGGATAGAAAAGGTGAATAAAGAAAAAATATTTTCTCTGTCACACAACACAAGGACTAGGGGGCACTCCCTAAAGCTCCAAGGCAGGAAAGTTAGGACTAATAAAGGGAAATATTTCTTCACCCAGAGGGTCATTGGGTTATGGAACTCACTTCCAGAGGAGGTTGTGACAGCTGTCAGCCTGGACAGCTTCAAGGCAGGATTAGACAGATTCATGGATACCAAGGGAATCAGTAGCTACTGAAATGGACATCCAAGTGCCACCTCTGTGTTGATGGAGGCAGGCAGGATTTTCCCCGGGTACTGGTTGTGGGGGGTCGGGAGCAGGTGAGAGTTTTGCCCTCCTTTCTGCTAGAGATCCCTGTGTACAACTAGTGGGCCACTGTGTGACACAGAATGCTGGACTAGATGGGCTGAGGCCCGATTCAGCATGGCTCTTCTTATGTTCTTATGTTCTTATGTTCATAGGTACTGTATTCAGATCCTCCTGTAATATCCTATGCTCTTTGTCAGCTGCAGTTTAGAGGGTCTATCATATCATAATTGTGAGTCCTGAGAGGATTGAGTTGTTATGGAGTGTGGAACACAATATCAACTTCCTAATACCCAAAAGACATGCAGAGGTGTAACGTGGAACTCATACTTGAGTATGTCACCAATAGGATGCTAGTGAACGGCCACTGGGATAAAATATTCACAGGACCTTCATTTCACTTAGAGGCCATTGCCTTACTAGATATTATAAACTAGTGAGTGCTGAAAAACAGACACGCTTACCTTCTCTCCATTGCCACCAGATGGGCCAGGAGGACCAATGGGACCAGTCAAACCCTGTAAAAAAGGAAAACAAGTAATGTGATGAAAGACAATCTTCTTTCCAATACTTATCATACTTTGGCACAAATGTTTTCTATCTTTAAATTAATCAAATAACACTCCAGTTAATATTCCTTGCTGAAATCTTCCGTCTTCCATCACCAAGGGTCAGAGATGGGGTAAAACTTTCTGAGCAATAGGGATACTTTTTCAACTCCGCCATGTCTATCTGTTGCAACCAAGGCTGCCTTGGGGAACTGTAATCCACCCATGTGTCCTCACTTGTAATGTTGTCACTCCATATATATTTGCAGAGAGAAATGCCTGTTGCTTAACAGGCACAAAGAAGCAGTTGCATCCCACATAATGGGTTCATTTTGCAAAGCATATAGTTCATCCCCTCTTGCAGCACACAAGAGTAAGGATATGATGGTGCCTTCAGAGGATTCCAGACCCTCATGCTTATAAAAATATCATTATTATTATGTGTTACCTACTCTGAGATGGATCTAAACTGTCAGATTTGGATTATATGAGTCTACACTGCCATATACTCCAGTTCAAAGCAGATAATCTTAATTTTATATGGCAGTGTAGATGGGGCCTGAAATCATGTGATAGCTGTTACTTCATACCTGGAAAAAATGTGAAGCCTCTTTCCATGTAATGGTAGAAAGGCAAGCCCAAAGCAAACATTTCTTTTCAGGACCTGAATGCATGTTTCTCTATCTCTATCTTAATAGTTTTGGAACGTTATGTTATTAAGTGGTTTTAGCTCAGACTTGTTAGTAAAGGTCAAGGTTTCCCCTTGATATTAAGTATAGTTGAGTCTGACTCTGGGGCAGGGGTGTGTGCTTATTCTCAATTTCTATGCCGAAGAGCCAGCGTTGTCTGTAGACTAGGCATGACTGCATGGAGCACCATTACCTTTCTGCTAAAGCAGTAACTTTTGATGTACTTACATTTGCATGTTTTCAAACTACTAAGTTGGCAGAAGCTAGGGGTTAACACAGCAGGAGCTCACTCCGTCTCGTGAATTCAAACCACCAACCTTCCAGTCAGCAAGTTCTCCAAACTCTTTATCAACGTACAAATCCTTGCCAGACCTTTTTTGCCTTAACTACAATTCTCTCTGGCTGGATCTACACTGCCATATAACCCAGATTATGAAATCAGATAATCCACTATTATATGCTTTGAACTGGATTATGTGCGTCTACACTGCCATATAATCCAGTTAAAGCTAATAATCTGGATTTTATATTGCAATGCAGATAGGGCCGTAAAGTGATGGGGGTAGTCAGAGGGGAAGAGAGAATGGGACCTTTGACTCCCCAGATGTTTGGTACTTCGACATCCAGCAGCCCTATCTAGAATGGTCAATGGATCAATGCTTGCGGGAACCAGAATCCTAAACATTAGACAAAAAGCAAAGGTACCCTACTCTTGATCTTGATCTGGATTCTCATCAGTGTCTCCTCTAATTAAGATGGACAGTAAACAAAATAGGCAGAGAAATTGGATAAACAGATATGAGGCCCGTTCCCACTATCACCCTTTTTCCAGTGGTCAATCTACTGCTGCGCCAAAAGGGGAAATGTTGAATATATATTGCTAACTTACTCTGTTTCCATCTTTGCCAGGTGCACCTTCTGGACCCTTCTCACCAATATCACCCTGTTGGAGGATGTCAAAGAGAGATTGTCAATAAGTACCACTGAAAGGAGGCAGGAGGAAAAAGATAAAAAGCCAGATGAAGCACTTTTGAGATGCTCTTCGCTACCGCATGCAATGCCCAGCCCCTAAGCAAACAGCCCTGCAAAATCCCACTCACCCTGTCTCCTTTTGGTCCACCGATACCTGCAGCTCCTCTCTCACCAGGCATTCCCTGCAGACCGGGAGGCCCTTGTGCTCCAAGGGCACCAGGAGGACCAGTTGCACCCTGGGAAGGAAAAATAATCAGGCCCATCAAACTACTGCTGATTGGGTGCAGATCACACTACAGTTAGGGAATCTGAGAATAAAGAATCAGCTAAACAGGATATGAGTGATAGCTCTATCAGAAAGGTTAACCTATAATTAAGATCAGCAAAAGGAGAATTGAAAGAATATCTATTTGATTAAACCAGGAAACCATTTATTAGTTTCATGTGTAAAAGCGATGGTGAATTTAAACCAGCAACTGTCCGAGAAAGACTATGGTTAAGAAAGTAATGAATACATTACAAGAATTATACGTAATGGATAAAATCTAGAATAGAATTGACAGTGCCGTACTTTTGTAATACTGTACTGTGTTAAGTAAAGAGGTGTAGATCTGGGAACATAAGATGTAATAAGACAACTGCATTATGTTTCAAATGTTTTGGAATTTTAAAATATTTAATAAAGATAAAAAGAAATAGATAGATAGAATGCAAAAGCACAACCTACCTTGGGCCCATCAGTACCAGGAGTGCCAGGAAGCCCACGAGAACCTTGCAGACCTTGGGAACCTGCAGACCCACGTTCACCTGGAAAGCCACGTTCACCCTAAGGGGCAAAAGGATTTTAGTAGTGCTGGGAAGACCATTCAGGATGCATAAAAGACCAAGATGAGCTATAATTACCCACCATTGTTGACATAGCAACAATGGGAAGCTACTAACATCTATTTGTATGCTACTTACTCTGGGACCAACAAGACCAGGAGCACCAGCCTCACCAGGAACACCCTGAAGAAAAGAGGGAGAAAGGGGAAAAAAGGGAGAAATTGTTAGGTAATCTACAGTCTGAAGAATCCCTGTGGTCTTCGCCCTTGGGGTCTCTTCCAACTCAAAGTCTATGAATGTTTCTTTGGCATCCAGAACGTGAAAACTCCACCACATGCTAACGTGGATACAGCTTCAATGAGAGCCGAAACATTCTGGATCAATAATTTAAGAATAGAGTATCCAATGGGTCTTAATGAAAGACTTAGAATTAGCTATCTCCTTTTGTAATTAAGACAATTAGCACACCTGTTCTGTGACACTGTATTTTAAGCCCACTGTTTACTACAATCTTTGCATTTGCCATGGATTTCCGATACGGAGGATATTTACCTCGTTGAATTGGTATGCCACTACTATTGTATATGTTATGTTGCTTTATAGGCTCACTATGTTCCTATATTTTATAGATATTGTATGAATATACTGATACATTATATGTTTATATAACAGATTTGCATTTACCTGTGCGGAGTCTACATAGATGACTATGTATAGATGAAAACCCATGACCTGTACACTGTTGAAGTTTATACCTGATGGCCTTGAGAAAGACCGTTTGAGGTCGAAACGAGAGAAGGACCTTTATACCACAGCATTCCTCGTCGGCCTTTTCCAGAGATGGTTTACCATTGTGGCTTATAATTTGACTTCTACAGAAGGTTTTTGGATCTACTTAGACATTTATTTAAGTCCACGGAACACAAAGACTCTATTGGACTTTCAGAAAATGCAGTATTTTGACTGATTGAAGTATATTTATGTTGGACTATTATGATTACACATGCAGCATTCCATATGTATTGGATATCGGACTGATATATATATATATATATATATATATATATATATATATATATATAACTTCATTCGGTTTGCAACGGACTTTTGGTGTTCTTTATGGACTATATTTGGGAGATTACCCCTGACTTTACTTGTGGACATCTTTAAGAACCGCACCACCTTTGGTAAGACTACAGCTTGATTGGTCTTCCAGCCTACTTTTTCAGTTAGTGGGACTGCATAGCCCATGAGGTCTCCCTTAACTCTAGGATGCTATGATTTGAGTCCCTATCGACTGTGAGAAGACAACAGAGAAGGAAAATCATTACATCAAGGTAAAGGATGTACATAACATTAAGGTTACTTCCTTGAACTGAACAAATCAGAGTTTTGTTACTTATTAATATGACATGTCCAAGTTAATGTTTCCAATGACATTTTCAAAACAAAAACATGTCAAATGTAAGGTAAAATGCTATTCATATCAGGCTGTCCCTACTACTACTACTGCAGGTTCCTCACTCTTGGTGGTGAGAAACATCTGTCTAACTGTCTAACTGACATACTACCTATACACATCCAGTGAATATTATGAACAATTAAATGAGCTTTAATGCCAATGGAAAAAGAGAGGTATTTGCTTCAAAGTAACACACACACACACAGCTTCTTCCACTACATACATATTGACCATTCCTGTTTGGCAACAGCAGGATTTCTTGGTCACTCTGTTTGGTTGAAACACCTTTCACTGATTTATTTCTCATACAGAAAAGCCTTGCTGTGTGGATACAAGTCACATCAACCTTAGCTAAGAACATTAAGCTTTTGGCCAATCTATGATCCACCCAAATTATTATAAGGGTGATCCTCTCTGCCCATTCTTTACTTCCATATTCAAGACCAGGAAATTCATATACACACTAACATGCCTATTTCTTAATTGCTAGTGCTGCATGCTGATAGATAAAACACACCAAATGCCCTGCCAATTATTCAATAAATACTTTCTTGATTTACAGCAAATCCTTTTGGACAGATATACATTTATACCAATTTAACAGTTAAAGGATAGTTTGTTGCATGTACACTGCGGCTACAGCCTAACAAAGGCAAATGTGTTAATATCCAGTGAACTTAACAAATTTAGTTATTCTGAGCTACTGGTATTTGTTGAATTCTGTCACTATAACATCACAAGGATGTGCCTTTGCTGTGTAGCTTTGCTTAGCTGATTTTGAATCATGAGTAATCCATCCTTCCATAGACAATCAATAGTTTCCCCAAGGTAGCTTTACTTTAAAATCTATCAGTTATGCCCTGCACCGCAAGAGCTACAATGGCATGGCACAAGGGAATGTGACAATTCACAATGGGATGTATCTAAGTATGAAATGTCCAAAATCCTACTCACTTGGTCACCTCCTTTTCCATTTTCACCTGGAGGACCTGGGGGCCCTGGAAGACCCTAAAAGCAAGAAAAATTCCAGTGTTAGCACAATTCCATTAGTTTCTCTGAGGAAGCGGCATTGTACCAGTCAAGGGTAGAGAAGGAAATTCAAAAGTAAAATGGGAACTCACTAACATAATCAGATACAAATAAATTTTAGCATCACCTCTCTGGGTATAAGTAGGAAGAACCTTACAGCTCAGAAGATGAGGTCATTCAGTACAAATTCTTAGGCCCCATTTACACATGATGTAAAATCCAGAATTATGCGAATTATAAGGGGGGGGGGGATAGAAAACACACACACCTAATGTGTGCTGCAACATGCATCCACATGGAAAACAGGTGTTTAAAAAGTCAGGAGAAAGTTAGAAATTGGTGATAAAATAAGCTGCAGTTGATCAGTGTATGGACAGTGCAGTGAGTGTATGGACAGTGCAGTGCAGAAATTCGAGAGAAACATGTGCAGTACTTGTGTAAACCGTGCCACCTCTGGAAAATCTGGATAAGGGAACCAGTTATGGCGCTCTCAGGAAAGTAAACAAACACCTTTTCCTTCCCTACCCAAGAGGAAATTGCTTTCCAATTTTTGTTTTTGAGTTGGAAGATGAGCTCCATTGCTGATTCACATCCAATGAGCTGCTGCAGTTCAGTGCATTTCTCCCAGCAGGGCAAGAAAAAAAGTTGTTCTGTTGTAACAGCCTGAGAAAAAAACTGCACTTTCCTACATCTCTCCACAGACATTAGTATCTTTTGTGACAGAAGGCTGACACAAGGTGAGGTCTCTCCCAGAGGAAATGTAAATATTCTTGGCAGGTGATCAGAAGTAATTACAACATTTATCACACAAGCAGGCAAACCACAGGTACAGCAGAATAACACCAGGACTTATCACAAATGGCTGCCCGTCTTGATTGTTGGTGGAGGGGCATTGGAAGGCATTACTTTGACAAGAGGAGGTCATAATAGTTTTATTGTTGTTTCCATTTTTACTTTGTAAACCGCTCCGAGCCCTCAAGGAGTGACGGTGTATACATCCAAATAATTAATAAATAAATAATCTGTACATGTAGAAAAAAAACATTCCAGGCTGTCTCCATCTCGGAGAACAGCAAGAGACGTCATGTGACAAGTCCCAGCTGGTTGTCTTGCAGTAATTGAGATTTGCTGGTCTCGTGTGATAAACCCTTGGACCTTGAACTCTGGCCATTCTATCAGAAATGCAGAATATTTCTCTGTGTGTCTGAGACAGAGTCTCATCCCAGGACCTGCCCCCATTTTAAGGCTTGAAGCTTACATGTACTGTATATAGTTATACTTCTGAGTTGCAGGCAGATTTGATTGCTAAAGTTGGAAATGAATAATCAAGGAAGATTTATGATGAAGCATTGCTCTCTAAAACAGAGCAGCAGAGTTGTTCTGTTTACCTGGAATCCAGAAGGTCCTGGAGCACCTTGTTCACCTCTCTCACCAGCTGGGCCCTGAGAAGAAGGAAAAGGGATTCAGTCCAAGACTAATTTGAGGGACGTGGTATTCAAGGAAATCCCATCTTAAGCCATGTGTCTAACATGATCTAGACATACACCCAGGATTTCTTAAATCTATATTTACCCTTGTGTTATTAGGTGGTAATCAAGAGATAGATAGATAGACAGACAGATAGATAGAATAGAGACCCCTCTTCCTTTTCTGTCCTATGAACATTAAGGCAATCCAATCCAATATGTTTGCACATTGCGATGTTGATTCCAGGAAAGAGGTAGTATCACAGAGTAGCTACACTCTGTCTACTCTTAATGTAATTACAGTCAGTCCCTCAGATTTGCAAGTTCCACTTATTTACAGATGGGCTTAATATATTTTTCTAGGAATCTCTAAATCCTCCAGTGTGACTCTATGGTCAAATTGCATCAGACATTGACTATAGAGTTACACTAGAGGAGCTAGAGATTCCTAGAAAGAATGGGCCCTCCAATGAAATTCTATAGTTGATTTCCATTGGAAGTTGGTCTAGAGATTTACTATGCAAGTAGAACACTAGCATTTTTGTATTTCCATTTTTAAATATTGTTATTATTATTGTCATTATTGCACCCCCTTTTCCCCTGAAAAAAGAGATTCAAAGCAGCTTACAGTAAAAACCAATGCAATGTAATTAAAAACCTAAAAATAATGCAAACATTAAAATAGAATTAAGTATTAACAGTATTAAAAGTAAACAGTTAAGCCTTTAAAACTGATTAAAAACGTATTCATAGCTAAAACCACAGCACCCCCTGACTTGATCTTTAAATCCTCCTTCTTTAAAAGTCTAATTTCCCCCCATTTTTGTGTAGATCATGTGCCCCTAACCCCGGTGAATGTGGAAGGATAACTGTAGCTGCATTTTTGGGGGGACAGAAAGACTTGATATACGTTTTAAAGAAAATAACGTGCAAACAAGGGGGCGGGGAAGTGTTTGGAAATACCAAACAGAGATTAAAATCTGGCTGCAAATCTCTGCCAAGGGCACATAAGTGCTGGTTTATTAGTTTCGAGCTTTTAGAAAAGGCAATATTTGCCACATGGCACATGAGAAAACACAATGGCTTATGTAGGATCAAACTAATTTGTAAGCTATACAATGTTAATAAATAAAGTGATGCAATGATTAGAAGGAAAAATAACTTCATCCTAAACATAGTTACTTGAAAAAAGGGGTCAGAGATATCACTTCAGGACACGAAAAAGCAGTACACTGCATAGAGACTTTCCAATGTGAAAACATACACACCAGTTTGTTTATAGACACAAATTATCTCTATAATGTAAAGTGTAACATTAAGAAGCCATTAGATTAACACTCTCTCTCTCTCTCTCTCTCTCTCTCTCTCTCTCTCTATATATAGATATATATATATATATCTCCGTGCTCCATGCAGTCATGCCGGTCACATGACCTTAGAGCAGGCCTGGGCAACTTCGGCCCTCTAGGTGTTTTGGACTTCAACTCCCAATTCCTAACAGCCTATCGGCTGTTAGAAATTGTGGGAGTTGAAGTCCAAAACACCTGGAGGGCCAAAGTCTGCCCAGGCCTGCCTTAGAGGCATCTATGGACAACGCTGGCTCTTTAGCTTCGAAATTGAGATGAGCACCACCCACCCGAGTCGGACATGATTAGACTTAATGTCCAGGGAAAACCTTTACCTAAGATCCTAAAACAAGCTGCTCTTTTCTCATGGTGCATGCTTGGTCTATACCTAGAAAAATTCAGGACTGAAGGTGAGCCATCTGAGTCGTGTGTTTCTATAGCTCTCAGATTGTATGTTATGGATAATATAAATAATGTAAAAAGAGAAAGAAATACTCACAGCAGGTCCTGGAGGTCCACCGGCTCCTGTCTCACCATCTTTGCCAGAAAGACCCTAATAAGAAAAAGGAATGATGTTGCTGGGTTGAAATAGCTTGATTTCTAATGTCATCTCTGGCCTCCAGACATGCACACCAAACAGGGAAGCTTTAGAAAAAAATCACTTCAATTTCTCTCTTTTTTTTTCAATCGTGTCAGAAGTGGCTTGGGAAATTGCAAGTCGCTTCTGGTGCGAGAGAACTGGCCATCTGCAGGGATGTTGCCCAGGGGATGTCCTGATGTTTTACCATCCTGTGGGAGATTTCTCTAATGCCCCTGCATGGGAAACTGGAGCTGGGAAACTGGAGCTCACTCTGTCTCGCTGATTGTTACTGCCGATCTTCAGGTCAGCAATTCAGCCGGCACAAAGGTTTAAGACAGGGGTGGGTAACCTACAGCCCGCGGGCCGGATCCAGCCCGGCAGCCGATTCTGTCTGGCCCGGGGAGGAGGGTGTCGGGGGCAGGGCCAAGAGGAAGGGGTGCTGCTGCCGCCATCCCATCGCAGGCTCTGAGGGGCCTGTGTCAGCAAACAGGCCAGAGGAGTGGCGGCTTTGGAGTGCCTGCCATCCCTGGCGGGGATCCGGGCCTGCAGCGGGAGCACTCTGCGACTTGCGGGGGCTTATCGCCCTGGCGACCTGGAAGACTTGATTGTCTTCCGGGTCGCCAGGGCGAACAGCCACCTCAGATCGCTGAGTGCTCCCCCTGCAGGCCCAGATTGCCTCCAAGGATGGCAGGCACTCCATAGCAGGGCGATCAGCTGGGGAACGGCTGGGGGCGAGAGCAGGCGGAGGCCCTCCATAATATTTTTTGGCTCTCGTGTGGCCCCTTGGAAAAAATAATTGCCCACTCCTGGTTTAAGAGCTTGGACCAAATTTAATATAGAAAATATTATTGTTCTTACACTTAATGAAAAACTTATCACAACAGTGAAAGGAGCGGTCCATTGTTTGTAACAAACATCTCGAAAACTCATTCCATGATGTCCTTAAAAAGTGCACAAAATTCACATTTGAGTAGGCCATAAGGTTCCTAAAGAGAATGGAAATTCTTGAGCACTTCTCGGACTGGGGAGGGGGACGTTTCTCCCTTTTGAGGGATGCAACTACATCAGGTATGTACTCCCTGACCTCAATTATTGCTGAAGAGGCATGGGAACATGTGTGTAATACTTCAAAATAGCACGTGTGAATATTAAATGATGGGGGCACGTGTGGACTTTTCAAAAGGGGAAAAGGAGGACAAATAATTGTGCTAATACATTAATAACTTTTTCATATCCTTGATAAGAAAGGTTATCTTTTAGTCACAAAATAAAATCATACAGAGTAAAACATGTTTCACAAAATAAGGAAACAAAATAAGGAAAGATTCACATCCTTGAGGCATGCAAGGATGTTTCCAGATGGACAGTTTTTAGTACTATGAATCAAAAGCTATTTTTCCCCCCAGCCCTTGTCACCCCATATCTTAAGAATGAAGATGGCAAGATTCACTCACTCTTAATCCAGGAGCACCAGGAAGTCCCTTTTCACCAGCTTTACCAGCTTCACCCTAGATAGGAAGGAAAACTCATGAGCCTTTGGAAAAATGGGACATATCATCTGATGAAGACTGTCAAACACTTAGACTCTGCTTCTCCCATCCTGATAGGACCAAAATGTCATGTTCTTCCCGCAGCCAATGTCAGCAGGACATTTTAGCAAAGAAACTAACAAACAATAGAGAAAACTAGCAGAATTCAGGCTAGAAAATAACCAGGGGAATGGCTGCTCGTCCAAGTACAAAGAGTACCAATTCCACAGGTATTGCCGCTCCTATTTAGAACATAAGAAGAGCCATGCTGAATCGGACCTCAGCCCATCTAGTCCAGCATTCTGTATTGCACAGTGGCCCACCAGTTGTACACGGGGATCTCGAGCAGAAGGGAGGGCAAAACCCATTACCCATTACCACTGTCTCTCTGATAGCATTGTGGCTGCTAAGTGTTGGTTAACTTACATTAGCACCTTTAGGTCCTGGGAAGCCCATGACACCAGGCTGACCACGGGCACCTTGTGGACCAGGAGGACCAGGTCGTCCATCTTCACCAGGAGCACCCTAAGGAGAGATCCAAAACAACATTTTACCAAAAATGTCAGGAGGTCAAATAATGTATCCAAGACAACCAATCTAGTGCAAATGCTAGTTTGGACTGGTCAAGAGGCTTTCTTATATTGTTAAGATCTCTTTACTTGCTCCTACACGGAAAGCCAAAATAAGTTTGGGGCACATTATGTTTCAGCTTTAGTACAGTAATATCCACTTTACAATCAGTAATGCTCTTCATATAAATACACATTTAAAGTGCCCTCATCCACTAAAATATCCCAGGTTCTATATCCATCTCTATTCTGCTTTTCCACTGCTATCACAAATCCTGTGTTCATCAACCTCAAAACCAAAACTAGCATTTCTACTCCCTCGTGAGTCATCACGTACTTCTTTATTAGAAACCTTTACCAAGATTGCATTTAGATATACGAACCATCTGTTCAAACCTTCCACTGTTCCCTCCTCTACCATCCCTTGCTTCAAGATCATTGACCCTACTATTTTGGATGGCCCAAGAGATAAATAATAAAAATATACTTACAGATGGACCAAGCTTGCCTTGAGGACCAGCATCACCAGGGCGACCAGTGAGACCCTAAATGCAAGGCAGAGAAGGTGACTCAGTTAAAATGTCCTGTAATCCCTTTCTTCTGAAATGTTGCCATTCAATTTCTGAATGTATTTTTTGGTGTTGGTATTCTGCTGTCGTTATGTGCCTTCACTTGATTCCACCACTTGTTTTTTGCAAGATTTGTTCAGAGAAGGTTTGCTATTGCTTTCCTCTAAGTAAGTCTAAGAACGTATGACTTGCTCACGATCACCTGGTGAGTTTCCATAACTGATGGGGTATTTACCTGACTCTGGAAGATGTTTCTTGGTGAGAGAAATGGGTTAAAAGCAAACACTGAATGTCCAATATAATGCCAGGTTTCAAATGAATGACAACAAGAGTTATTATTCCATATATTTGACATATTTTCTTTTGATGCTGGCCCAATAAACTCAGCTTTCAATTAAGTGGAATATATTAACCATGAATTCAGGGGCTTAACGTTAGCTTTAGAAAAAAGCCAAAGTCGTGGTTCTGGGACCAGGCCTTTGGGCAGCAGATGTAAATTGTACCTTTGGATTTGACTGGATTGACATTTTAGATTTGACTGGATTGACAATGTGTTCCGCTTGATAGCTTTAATTTATTATGGTTGTTTGTAGTGGTTTTTAATGTAATGTTTTTAAATGCTTTTAATGCTTTTTAATGACGTTGATTGCATGGTGTATTTTAAATTGTATTGTGGTGTTGCGGCCTGTAGTGCTGCGAATGTAAGCCGTGCTGAGTCCCCCTGCGGGGGTGAGAAGCTACGGGGTACAAATACCACAAATAAATTAATTAATTAACAGCTTCTGCAGCTGATTTGAATACAATTCCCTAATGCATTATTATTATTATCTTGCCTTTCTATTGATAACAAGACTCAATGTAGCTTACAACATATTAAAACACAATAAGTTAAAAAGTTTTCAATAGAAAAAGAAGATGCCATATAGCATTTGTTGCTGCCAAAGATGTGATCTTGGGTAGAATAACTCAGGAGTCCTGAAAGTGGATTAAGATTCCTTACTTGACATTTATGTAATGTTTCCCATTTAAACTAATGGGAAACATTACACCTCTAAACTGAATTAGAACAGTCCACAAACGCTAGGCAAACAAAAAGCATTCAGATTCTGCTGCCACAATTCAGCTGGAAATTCCTCCTTTCTCACCTAATAACTTGCATAATAATATTCTTGCTCTCTCCAGAAGATGAAAATGGAGGAAAATACAACTGGCAACAAATCTGTAGTAGGAGAAGCTCAACTGGTAGAACATCTCTCCAAATGTTCAGACAATTATTTTAATTATGTACGGTACATTGTGCTTACTTGAATGCTCCTGTGGTTTGATTTATTTTTAATTATGTTTTGTTAACTCTCTCTCTCTCTCTCTCTCTCTCTCTCTCTCTCTCTCTCTCTCTCTCTCTATATATATATATATATATATATATATATTCCAGTGGAAAGACGTAATAAATATCAATAAACAAATTGATTTGGTTTTTTTTTAGATAAGAGAAATATTTGACAATATCCTAGAATATAGGAGGATCAGGAAATGTATAAATGCTCTCCATTTCTACAACTTCAAGGTACAAAAGATTGCCAAAAAATCGATGTGTTTGAATTGTTCACTATCAGTCTAAATCCTGTCCGTTGGCTTCGTTTAGCTTCGCGGATTTCACGAAGATATTAGTATCCATAATAGTGCATCCAAAGCCTAATACATTTTGCCTTATCTAGATGATATTTTATTAAAAGCAGAGAGTAGGCAAGTACCCAAGAAGCATAATTTAATTACATTACAAACGAGAGTTATTAACTCATGGTGAATTATGACACCTTGGTCCAGCTACTTCATTGACACATTTGGGTGCTATCATAGACACAAAAAGAATTTAAGAGTCCTAGTAAGGACCTTTTTAACTTCCAATATTGAAAACCCTCCAGCAGGAATACTGCCTTTTGAGCGTGCTTACTCAGAAATAAATCTTATTGACTTCAGTAGCAAGTACTGCCATAAAAGTGTGCATAGGGTTATGGCACAATGCATGTTATTTTAAAATTGAAACAAGAACTCAAAATGGCACCCAATACAAATGATTGAAACTCATAATTTATTTTAAATGATACACTGAATGCCACATCTTCTAGAAGCTCCTGGAAAAACAACTGCTTTATGACAGTTTCCTCCAGATAGCTTCTATTGTAAAGCCCAACCTCCAACTAATAATAATTTGAAATGACTTTCATCTATTTCCATAAAGGGTGACTTTTCCATTAGCTATAAATATAGGTTGAGTATCAGTTGCATTGATGCATTTATATGTTTACAAGCTTCTTACATACAAGTCTCTAAAGAGCAGTGAAGCACACAAAAAGAGACTTCCTCATGTGGGTTGATATTGCCCAGGTTGACTTGGGAACCCTCTAGATTCCTGGCCATCATCCATACCACCAGTAAAATCCCATTTAGTATCTTACCCTAGCACCAGGAAGGCCGGGCTCTCCAGGACGGCCAGGATCTCCACCAGCACCTTTGGGACCTCCAAGGCCAGGAGGACCACGTTCACCAGGAGCACCCTGTTGAGGGAAGAGGAGCAAGAAAATCCTTGAGTTACAGTTCCTTGTAGTATCTTAGGAACAACAGTCACAACTGAGCTTAAGCCGAAGTTTCCTGTCCAATGGGCTTCAGCCATTCAGTCCAGTGCTCTCAAAACATTTCCAAACCGATTTAAATGTCATGGTATCTTAAAGAGCTTTGCAACTACACCTCTGTGAAGGGGTTGGTAACACTAACACAACTTGAAGAAAAGTAGTTTATTTTTAAAAACTGGACAGGGTATGTTCTGACGTAATATCCAGTGTCAGAATGCAGATTAACTGCATTGAATTATATGGCACTATAGACTCAGATAATCCAGTTCAATGCAATTGATCTTCATTTTGAAACTGGATTATATAGCAATGTAAATCCAGCCTAAATGTGTTGCCAAAGAGTTGAGAAACCCATTCAATACTGGTGTATCCACATCTGCAGAATCAATGGATGATAGTGCTGCAGAAAGCTTAAATTAATTCTCAATAAAGGCCCTTCTACACATGCCTAAAAACCCAGAAGAAAGTGGGATAAAGGGGTGTGTGGCTAAACAATGTTTGGAGAAAGTGTGGGCAGAATCGCCCTGTCGGATTTGTTTTTAGATTCACCTGTATTGTTGTGTTTTCACAGATGTATTTTATTGTGTTCATTGCTTTTATTATGTTTATTGTTTTCTTATGTTGTTGATATTTTATGATGTGTTGTTCGGGCACGGCCCCATGAAAGCCGCTCCGAGTCCCCTCCGGGGAGATGGATGCAGGTTAGAAATAAAGTATTATTATTATTATTAATCAGGTTAACAGCTGAAAAGCATGTGTTTAAAGTTGGGCTTAAAATACAATTCCACCCAAAAAAATTGCATCTTCACAAGACTGTATATCCCTGAAGTAATGGAAAACCCATTACTTTTTTCCGAGCTCACTATGTGGACTGCTCCAGAGCATGTGCATGTTTCAAAAGCATGAAACAGCTGATCAGACTGTGGAACCATGGATACACAGGTGGCTAAACAGAAGCAGAGCCGGAAAACAATTGCAATTAGAGCTCTCTGCAATCATTCCTTTGTTCTAACATTTATAATATTAACAGTGCTTGAATTTATAATTGCGTGAATTAAAAAGTAAGAAATCCGCCTGTGTATATATTGGGATCTCAGCATGAGCGTATAATGAGGTCCAGTGTATCTCAGAAAGACTTTTAAAAAAACTTCCACCAGCTGTTCCCTGTCCACCCTACATCTTGCAGACTTTGTAAAATCCACTTCAAAACAAGGTGTGAAGATGGTAGGGAAGCATTTCCTGGTGCTGACAGTTCTGTGTGTGGACTTGCTGTCAGGTCCCGAGATTTTTTGCCCCACTTTTTAACCTGCATCTTGACACTGTCTGGAAGCACCCTAAGTCTTTTTGGGTGTTTTGAATATTTATGTACTATTTATTGACAAATCATATCTTGACTATTCAAATGTACTTGAGTCACTATTATTTGCTGTTGTTGAGTGCCTTCAAATCATTTCCAGCTAAAATAGGATTTTCTTGGCAGAATTTGTTCAAAAGGTTTTTACATTTGTTTTCCTTTGAGGCTGAGAAAGTTGCCCAAAGCCATCCAGTAAATATCCATGGCCAAGCAGGGATTCAAACCCTATTCTTCAAAGTCCTAGTCCAGATATTAAGCCATTACACCAGGGGTGCTCATTAGGTAGATCGCGATCTACTGGTAGATCGCAATCTACTGCTAGATCGTGTAGGACGTACTGATAGACCGCGTAGGGCGTCCTGGTAGATCGTAGGCAGGGCGGGAGGAAGACTCAGTTGTGCCCCGCAGACTCCCGACGTCGCCCAGGTGCTGCCGGCCAGTCAGCGTGGCTGCGTCGCGACCAGCGTCGCTATGGCCCATATGGGAGCCATTCCTTCCTTCCTCATCTCCTTTCTTCCTTTCCTTCCTTTCTCCCCTCCTTCTTGACTTGCCTTCTTTCCTTCCTGTTTCCTCCCTCCCTCCCTCACTCCTTCCTTTCTTCCCTTCCTCTGTGCCTTGAACATTTGCTGTTGGTTGTGGGGGTTCTGTGTGGGAAGTTTGCCTCAATTCTGTGTTGGTGGGGTTCAGAATGCTCTTTGATTGTAGGTGAACTATAAATCCCAGCAACTACAACTCCCAAATGACAAAAATCAATTTTTTTAGTGATGGTCACTCCTTGTAGGTGCCTTGTGGCCAAATTTGGCAGCAATTTGTCCAGTAGTAAGAAATCAGTTTGTGTGTGTCAACTGTAAAATAGGATGTGTGGAAGGGCCCTCGGTTACCTGGGGTCCTTTCCACACAGTTGAATAAAATCCCATGTTATCTGCTTTGAATCAGATTATATGGCAGTGTGGACTCAGAAAACCCAGTTCAAAGCAGATATTGTGTTATGTTTCACATTTTTGTAGTGGGTAGGTAGATCCACTTGGTTGTTTTCTAAGTAGCTTGCATGCTGAAAAAATGTGAGCACCCCTGCATTACACCATGCTGACTTTCCTTTATTTAGGGTTTCAATATGGCTTCAGTGAAAGGGTGTTTGAGATAGGAGGCCTTCAAAAGAAACACTAAATGCCAATTTCTTTTTAGTATCTTAGATTTCCCTGTGTTCCACAACAAAGCAGATATGAAAATGTAGTCCTGTCTAAGCATCTATCAAAAATGGCATGCAATAAAGAGAAGCAGAAAGGGGAGCTTAATATATTCTAATCCCTAAATTTATTATTTCATTAACTGAGAGGTTAGGAGTCTCAAACACTCACCTTGGGGCCAGCTAATCCATCTTGTCCTGGGAAACCACGATTTCCAGGAGCACCCTAAAAACAAAGAAATAATGAGTAATATAGAAGTCAAGGAGTACAAACATCCAGAGACCTGTCTCTTAGACAACATCATAAGCAAAGTGTACATTGAGAGTGAAGTACATCCTTCAATTAATCATGAAGCATAAGGAAGCAACAGATTCAAGAGCATGGCACTAAAAGCAGTGAACTAGTAGATAAACCTACAGCGTTTCCTACGCCTTTTAATTAGTTTACTCTTAATTTATATATTCCAACCTGTTATGAATTTGCCAGCCTTTAATAACCTAAAGTCAATTCTCTGAATATGTTTTTAAGGTTTGCGTCATTGCATGTCACAAGAATATACTTGGTAAGCCACTATTGTATTATAAAAGAACTGTTCAGTGCTAGGCTGGCTGCCATATCAAAGTCCCAAAGAACCAAAAAGCTACTGTCCACTTGGGATCAGGATTCAATGATTTCAGTAATTTTGTAAATAATCAAAAATGTCTTCTCATTCTTAACATACTTCATCCATATTTTATCCCATCATGTATTTAGATCATATTGTCGGAGCCTCAGAGCTGTCACTCACACACCACACTTTATCCTTTCATTACTCCTTGGCTTAATTCATTATGTCATTGTGCAAAGCCTGGCCCTTCCTACTTGTGTACTTTACCTCTCTGTTAAAATAGCTTTCTGGAAGCCTAGTCCATATTGTATCTCAACCCACTAATTATTCTTCCTTATAGCTCTATACTCCAACTTGTGGGTCCTTAGATATTATTTAACTATAGCTCACAAAATATTTCATTGTAGTCTTGCTAGATATGGTATCTGAGACCTAAAATCCAATAACACCTGGAGACCCAAGTTTGGAAACCACTGTTACAACACCCAATTGCCTACTTGACGTATCATACCAGCTTGGTTTTGGCCAAACCAGAACCTTTGGTAACATAAACCATGTAAACATAAGCGGAATAAAACTTTGGGTTCTCATAGGGCAGAACACAATAGAACAGTTTTATTCTATGTATTGTCGAAGGCTTTCATGGCTGGAATCACTGGGTTATCATTGGTTTTTTGGGCTGTATGGCCATGTTCTAGAAGCATTCTTTTCCGACTTTTCGCCTGCATCTGTGGCAAGCATCCTCAGAGTTTGTGAGGTCACACCTCACAACCTCACAACCTCTGAGGATGCTTGCCACAGATGCAGATGAAACATCAGGAGAGAATGCTTCTAGAACCTGGCCATGCAACCTGAAAAACCTATGAGAATCCAATGATTCCAGCCATGAAAACCTTCGACAATACATAGAATAAAACTGTTCTATTGTGTTCTGCCCAAAATGATGTCCATTGCATAGCATTATCCTAACCGATTTCCAAAATCAAGATAACTGTGGGATTTGTTTGGCATGTATAGGTGGCAAAAGTCTTCTGCTTTATGTGGAGGAAGGTACCATCCCCAGATGAAGCCACTTACCCTTTCACCAGGTGGTCCAATGGGCCCTGCAGATCCTGGTTCACCACGGCCACCTCTCTTGCCTTCCTCACCACCTGGTCCAGGAGGCCCTTGTGGGCCAGCAGGGCCCTAGAAAGGAGGAGGGAAACAAACCAAAGAGGCTCAGTCAATCTTTGCACTCCTGCATCTTCTTGTGTCAAACATGTCCTAGCAATGGGCACAGCATCACCACAACATCACCACAAAGTATGCAGGGAGTTCAATGAGAGATGGATAAATCAACAGAAAGGAAGGGCAATTGAAGACAAGAGTTTGGCTTGGGAAACACAAAATCTTTCGTTTCCCTCATCAATTTTTTCCTTGAGTATTTTTTAACATTCCCTATGTACTCAAGTATAAGGTAACATCATGTATAAGTCGAGGGCAGGTTTTGGCCTCAAATAATGGACTTGTGGATAAGTTGCAAGTCATTCTGTGAAAAGGGGAAAGCACCAATGCCAACCGAAAGGGCGATTTCCCCTAGCCATCACCATTGCCATTTTCCCACCCAAAGCATTCAGAAAGGGCAAAAGTGATGAGAGAGTAGAAGAGGGCAATGCTTCTTTTTGGTTCTTTCAGGATGAACTAAGCTCTTTACTTTCATCCCTCTACTCAGAGAAGGTAATTGTTCCTTTTTTTAAAAAAAACTTTTATCCATCCAACAAAAGAGTACATTTGAAAAGAAAGAGAAAAAAAAGAAAAAAGAAAAAGAAGGAGGGGAGAAAAAAATGTGTGGGGTGTAAAAAAAGGGCGGAGAAGAAAAACAAAGTCGGGTAATTGTTCCTTTTTACAATAAGAATTAAGGAACTGTATTACCATTAACTCATGAATAATCAACCCAGGTGTTTGGGAGTCAATTTTTTGATTAAAATTTATAGATTTATACATAAGTACATATACTGTATGTTTTAGATTCATTTATGTTGTTGTATTTCCAAAGATGTATTTTTATTGTGTTTATTGTTTTCATTGTGTATATTGTTTTTTGATGTTTTTGATATTTTCTGTGATTTGTTGCTCGGGCACAGCCCCATGTAAGCCACTCCGAGTCTCCTTTGGGGAGATGGATGCGGGTTAGAAATAAAGTATTATTATATAGGGTTGGTTTTTCACTTCAGGCTTCTTTTTCTGTGTTCATTACACCTGAACTCTCAATATATTACTGTCATTAAAAAAAAATAGAAGAGACCCTGAAATTATTTAAACCCAGGCAGATATCAGTATCTCTCCTTGAGGAGCTGCTGGGCACTAAAGTAGAATCAATGGAATTATTCCAGGTCAACAAATCGATGGCTCAATTCATCCATAGAATGAAGATGCTTCCTAGTTTGCAGGTGGAATAAACAATCTCAGCTCCATGGAATTTGATGGAACAGAAAACTATTTGATGCAAACTGGCACAGCTGAAGCTGAATCCAGTTTAGTGAACGGAAATCAGTGGTGCATATGCTTGGAAACCACCCTGAGCCTCGGGAAGGGCAGTTTAGCAAATTGAAATAATAAATAATAAATAAATAAATCTTCTGCTGGTGCAAATCTTCTGAAGAGCCATTTATGCCAACTTGGAATGACCTGCCATCTGATATTTAGCCTGCCTAATGAAGTAGGGTTTGGCACAGAGCAGCCTCCGTGTCCAAGTTTCAGCAGTGGAGCTTGGTTGCAACAGGGTGGTCATTGTTTGGCTTGGTGTGGCTCAGGCCACCCATGGCACAAATCTTTGTAGCCAAAGGGACTGGCAGCCGATGAGACTATGACTTATTTCTGCTTGAAAGAAAAGACCTCTGTCTCTCTCTAGTCAAGGCAGAGAATGGATGGAAGAAGGGTTCATCATAATGTTAGATTTATGATGAGCTAATTGGGAGGAGGAAAAGTGTACAAACATACTCAACATACTCATTGGAACACTTTATCCACCCAGATGTATACAATCTTGACTGTCAATAGCTTTTCAAACTATACAGCAATGCAGGGGTTAGATCAGGGATATTCTGCATGCAACACACAATTCCACCATCGAACAAAGTCACAAGTGAATGAAACATGCAAGTTCTAAGGAATGTGGTCAAATTATTTTTCAGACATCTGACCTGTGGGACTCTCTATTGTGGAAAGCTTTTAAAGGAGATAACAGGTTAAATGAATTTCCCTGTTATGAAAGTAGGATCACATTGGGACTGTGCTGTCTCTGTCATCTCTGAGCTTGTGGAAAGTCTAAAGGTGGATGTTACTTTGCACAGAGGTTATACAGGAAAAACCTGCATGTCCAGTAGGCCTGGATTTTAGTGCTAACTAGACTTCATGCAGGATTTTAACAATGGACCTGAACCTCAAAGAGCATATTCCATTTTTCACAGAGGCGGGATAAAAATGTAGCAAGTGAGAACTCCCCTCCCTTCCACTTTAGATCAAACAGTCCAAGATAGTTTTGCCTGTTCCCTCCTCTGAAATATAACCAACAGCACCCACTATTCAAAGGCAGCCTCCCATTCAAACACTAAATCGAGCTGACACTGCTTAGCTCCCACAATCAGAGAGGATCCAGTGCAATTAGGCTATTTAGGCATAATAGGCCAAGGGCTGATATTTCCCTCTGCTATTTAAAGTACACTCTGGCTGGATCTACACTGCTATATAATCCTGCTTCAGAATGCAGATTAATTGTATTGAACTGGATTACATGTATCTACACTGCCATATAATCCAGTTCAATGCTGTTAACGTGCATTCTGAAACTGGATTATATAACAGTGTAAATCCAGTCAATATTAACAGCTGAGCTAGTGGAATCTGAAGCTCGTAAAGACTGGCAGGATTTCAGGTTTGTGTGATATACTTCATTTTGTAAATAGAAATCTGAAATCTACGCAAAAGAGCTTGATGCACACAACATACATTTGGAATTGCACAGTTCTTAGCACATGTATTTATTTTTGAGAGGACTATAGTCTTCCCCACAAAAATCTATTCTCAATTACACAACGTAACAGGATTTTTTCCTGGGTTATAAATGTCATTTTGTAGTTGGTTCTACCATAAAAAGATAGGGAAAGTTTATTAAACTGCAAAAACTTTATTTGTGCAAGACATCCTGCAGCATATTTTGCTATAGTTTTTCAATGAGTATCTCACAGAGTCTCAAGTAATTCAACATTGAGCCAACAATGTGATGTGACAGCTAAAAAAGCCAGTGGGATTTTGGCCTGCATAAATAGGAGTATAATGTTTAGATCCAGGGAAGTCATGCTACCCTGTTTTCTGCCTTGGTCAGACCACACCTGGAATCACACTGTGTCCAGTTCTGGGCACCACAACTGCAGGGAGATATTCACAAGCTGGAATGTGTCCAGAGGACGGCGACTAAAATGACCAAGGGTCTGGCTTCAAACTAATGTTCTTCCTGAATATTAGAAAGAACTTGCTAACTGTGAGAGCTGTTCAGAAGGTGAACTCTCTGCCCCGGAGTGTGGTGGAGAATCCTTCTTTGGAGGCTTTGAAACAGAGGATGGATGGCCATCTGTCAAGGATGCTTTGAAAGCGATTTTCCTGCTTCTTGGCAGGGGTTGGACTGGATGACCCACAAGGTCTCTTCCGACTCTATGATTCTAACATAGTTTGTGGCAGCCATAAAAACAAAGTTTCTGGAGTAGAACAACTACTTTCAAAGTAAGGACGATACAATTAAACAGGGACAATACTTTCAAACCAGGAACAGATTTTTATTTCCAAATTTTGTTACATAGAGTTTATACCAATCTTTTTTTCAATTTCAGCTATACTTTTTTTGCAGATGGGGAAAGAAGGATTTTACTCATTCATTCACATAACAAGGAATCAGAAATCTTTGCTAATCATTAAAGGCTTAAGGGCAGCAAGGACCACAATGTTTACGTGTTGCTAAGGGTATACATAAGATTTCATAGGATTTAGGTAAATTAACTGGGAGAGGGGGAGATTAAATTCCCCATACCTGTGCATGGTAGTATCAAATTAGATAAAGTTTCCATCCGATTACATCAGGGGTGCTCATTAGGTAGATCACGATCTACTGGTAGATCACGATCTACTGGTAGATCACGATCTACTGGTAGATCACGTAGTATGTCCTGGTAGATCGCAGGCAGGGCGGGAGGAAGGCTCAGTCCTACCCTGCAGGCTCCCGACGCCACCCAGGTGCAGAAGGAGGTTGGACTGGATAGCCCTTGGAGGTCTCCTCCTATTTTAGGAACCCATTGTTGTTGTTATTATTATTATTATTATCAGAGGCTGAATGGCCATCTGTGAGGAATGCTTTGATTGTGTTTTTCCCTTATGGAAGAAGGAGGTTGGACTGGATGGCCCTTGGAGGTCTCCTTCTACTCTAGGAACCTATTGTTGTTGTTGTTACTATTATTATTAGTAGTAGCAGAGGCTGAATGAATATTATTATCATTATTATGAATAAATTCAGGGGCTTATTATACTCGCATTTAGTTTAATTCAGTCTTAAAATATATGATATGGCTCTCACTGGAATAAATTTCCAAATATTTTGCTTTTATGGCTCTCTGAGTAGTGGGTAGGTAGATCATTTTGACTTGGTTGTTTTATAAGTAGCTCGCATGCTGAAAAAGTGTGAGCACCCCTGGCTTACATGGAAGCAAAATAAATGTGAGGCTTAGCTCTCTACAACTTATTTAGCACATGATGTAATTTACTCCTGATACATCCCAAGCAGCCCTTACTTTCCATACTAGCATAAAGTCACATCTTCAGGTACTTACATGTTCACCCTTGGGACCTTGTTCACCTTTGAAGCCTGCAATTCCAGGTTCTCCCTACAGAGGTGAGAAAGAGAAGTGTATCAGAATAACAAAGCTCCTCTATCACTTCAAGCCACCTGCTGATTTAATAAGCAAAGCTTCCAAGGCACTCTCACTTGTTGTCTGATCTAAAGGCTATTTCAACAGTAGAGAAAACACAGGTTGGGTAGATACTGATCATCAGCAGAGACAGGATTCAAAGAGAGCAATATAGGAACAAAAGGGAAAGAAACAACATTAGATGGAAGAAGAGAAATGGGAAACAAAGGAATCAGGAAATTATATATTGGGAAAGAAGGGGGGGGTTGTAGAATAACTCCTTTTAATGGAGGGTGGGATCTGCCAAAGACCCACCACTGGAAGCAATGGGAAATATCTGTCCTAGAAGAGCCCTATTTAACAACATTGTATTTCCAGGCCTTGTTTGATGAAATAAATAGAGTAATAGTTTCACTGTTTTCTTGTCTTAAGTCTGACAGTAAATTGGATTGTATATGATATAAAAATATGTGTATTTTATTACTGAAAACATAAATCATGTGTACTCAGGCTAACACACAGACTCTCAGAGCCCTACCTCTGTCAACACCAGGTTATAGCTAATCATATAGCCCTTGGTTCCTAAGAGAAACTTCAAATCTGCAGTAACCACCTTTGAATCTTTTTCAGAGATGGCTCATTTTAGTCTTGCATTGTGTTTGAACATATTTTCCAGACTAACTACTAACCATATTTTCTTGAGTCTAACACTCACCTCTTTTGGTTAAATTGCATCACTAAAATTGAGGTGTTCATTAGATTTGATGCTGTGTTAGAATTGGCACCCCCTTGTCATGGGGGAGAGGATTGCGTACCCTAAGGAAGTTGTGAGCTATGCTGGCGGTAGGGCCTCCCATGCCAGACAGGTCACAACCGAAGGGTCTGACAAAGAGCGTCAACGGGCAGGATGGGCTCTCTAGCCTTTTGGCAACCATCCTAGGAGAAGGAAAACTCTGATTTCAAACCCGGGCAGATGATGCTCATTTAACCCTGTAAGGTCAACCATCTAGAGAAGGAAACTCAAACCAAACCTACAACCTGAGGACCTCTCTGCCACCGTCCAAACTTGCTAGGCCCCGGCAGACGAACCTTTGGTTTAAAGGGCGAGGTCAGTTCTGTGCACGCTGCACTCCACCAGAAAAATCCATTGTACCGACTCGAAGGACACATCCAACCTCCGAAATTTAGTCATCAACGCACTTGTAGAAAGCGTGTGATGAGTCCTTCTAGAATATTCGTTCGTGAAGAAAAAGCCAAGAAGAGAATTTCCAGGCCAGGGTTTACATTAATGGCTTTGTAATCTCCTAGCTCTGTCTACATTTTTCATAAAAAATGGATTTACACTGGCTATGCCTTGTCCACAAAGAAGATATTTCTAGTGATGCTGCCTATTTCTGCTATCATTTCAACATTTGAGAACCCCTTTAAGAAAAACTGGAAATGTACAATCCTCTGCATGCAAACGGGGCCCTTCTATACAGCTGGAATACAAGGCAGAAAATCCCACAATATCTGCTTTGAACTGGGTTATCTGAGTCCACACTGTCATAAAGTTCAAAGCAGATATTGTGGGATTTTCTGCCCTGATATTCTGTGTTATATGTCTGTGTGTCCAGAGAAGGACTGATTTTATCTAGTTTTTGCCTTCTAAAAAGGGTGAAAAAATATTTTTTATTTTTCATTTCCTCATTTGGAAAAAAAAGGTTTTCTCAAGAGTCTAGAAAACTCCACAATGAATAATAATAGAGTAGTGAGACTTTTGTGCAGTTTCCCCAAAATATTTGAACAACCAGAAGTGTTTCTTGCACAGTCCAACATATGGGTCCTATCTGTGCAGAAAAAAATCCTCCAGAACAACTCAGGACACTTGAATGAAAGGAGAATGCTACATGGAAAAATGGATTTTTGACAACAACAGGGAAAAAACTATAGTAATCAGTCATCCTTACATGATAGGATGACATACTTGAGAGTTTACATTCCTACCGCCTGGCATCATCTTCTGTGGTGATGACTCCTGCATTTATTTAGCTTATCGCCTTGTTCTTTTTTTAGATAATACTTTCACACTGGTGTCTTATCTTCTCCTTGGCACTTTGCTGCTTCATGCTAAGAGCTGGGTAAGTATCCCAAATACTACTTTCTGGCAGCCTGCCTTTTCCTGCCTAGCAAAAAGTGAAAGCTACTTAAAGATTTCCATGCACCGCAGAGAATTAGAAATGATCGGAACAGAACCAGTGCCTCTCCCAAATCCTCTAGAAAATGGGGGGAAAGGAAGAAGTCAGTCTCGCTCACTTCATGCCAGGCTCCAGAAGCAGCAAAAGAGATTACATGTATCAGTGACACCAAGCATGCTGTGAAGGACTGACCTTATCTCTTCCGAGTCCTCTCCATGCTTCAGAGGATTTGGGAAACTAATTAGGTTAACAGTGATCATAAATAACTAGCTACAAAGGCCAGCTAAAGCACGTGGATTCCTGGCCACTTCCTTATCATCAAATTCACCCATATCTTTGTTAAAATTCAAGCATCAGTGAATACAATATGTTTTTTTTAATGTTAGGAGCAACTTGAGAAACTGCAAGTTGCCTCTAATGTGAGAGAATTGGCTGTTTGCAAGGACATTGCCCAGGGGATACATGGATGTTTATGATGTTTTACTATCCTTGTGGGAGGCTTCTCTCATGTCCCCACATGGGGAGCTGGAGCTGACAGAGGGAGCTCATCCATGCTCTCCCCAGATTCGAACCTGCAACCTGTCAGTCTCCAGTCCTGCCGGGTTTAACCCACTGCGCCACTGGGTCTTGCCAGTCCTGCCGGGTTTAACCCACTGCACCACTGGGTCTTGCCAGTCCTGCCAGGTTTAACCCACTGCACTACTGGGTCTTGCCAGTCTTGCCTGGTTTAACCCACTGCACCACTGGGTCTTGCCAGTCCTGCCGGGTTTAACCCACTACACCACTTGGTCTTGCCAGTCCGGCCAGGTTTAACCCACTGCACCACTGGATCTTGCCAGTCCTGCCAGGTTTAACCCACTGCACCACTGGGTCTTGCCAGTCCTGCCGGGTTTAACCCACTGCACCACTGGGTCTTGCCAGTCCTGCCGGGTTTAACCCACTGCGCCACTGGGTCTTGCCAGTCCTGCCAGGTTTAACCCACTGCACTACTGGGTCTTGCCAGTCCTGCCAGGTTTAACCCACTGCACCACTGGGTCTTGCCAGTCCTGCCGGGTTTAACCCACTGCGCCACTGGGTCTTGCCAGTCCTGCCGGGTTTAACACACTGCACCACTGGATCTTGCCAGTCCTGCCGGGTTTAACCCACTGCACCACTGGGTCTTGCCAGTCCTGCCGGGTTTAACCTACTACACCACTTGGTCTTGCCAGTCCTGCCAGGTTTAACCCACTGCACCACTGGGTCTTGCCAGTCCTGCCAGGTTTTCCCACTGCACCACTGGGTCTTGCCAGTCCTGCCAGGTTTACCCACTGCACCACTGGGTCTTGCCAGTCCTGCCAGGTTTACCCACTGCACCACTGGGTCTTGCCAGTCCTGCCAGGTTTAACCCACTGCACCACTGGGTCTTGCCAGTCCTGCCAGGTTTAACCCACTGCACCACTGGGTCTTGCCAGTCCTGCCAGGTTTACCCACTGCACCACTGGGTCTTGCCAGTCCTGCCAGATTTAACCCACTACACCACTTGGTCTTGCCAGTCCTGCCAGGTTTAACCCACTGCACCACTGGATCTTGCCAGTCCTGCCAGGTTTTCCCACTGCACCACTGGGTCTTGCCAGTCCTGCCAGGTTTACCCACTGCACCACTGGGTCTTGCCAGTCCTGCCAGGTTTACCCACTGCACCACTGGGTCTTGCCAGTCCTGCCAGGTTTATCCACTGCACCACTGGGTCTTGCCAGTCCTGCCAGATTTAACCCACTGCACCACTGGGTCTTGCCAGTCCTGCCAGGTTTACCCACTGCACCACTGGGTCTTGCCAGTCCTGCCAGGTTTACCCACTGCACCACTGGGTCTTGCCAGTCCTGCCAGGTTTACCCACTGCACCACTGGGTCTTGCCAGTCCTGCCAGGTTTAACCCACTGCACCACTGGGTCTTGCCAGTCCTGCTAGGTTTACCCACTGCACCATTGGGTCTTGCCAGTCCTGCCAGGTTTACCCACTGCACCACTGGGTCTTGCCAGTCCTGCCAGGTTTACCCACTGCACCACTGGGTCTTGCCAGTCCTGCCAGGTTTAACCCACTGCACCACTGGGTCTTGCCAGTCCTGCCAGGTTTACCCACTGCACCACTGGGTGCTCCAGCTATCTCATGCTGGGAAACTGATACTCTGGTTTCTCTTCAGATCGTATAAATATCTCCTTTTACAAAGGGATACTGAAGAAAGGATAGGAAAGATAGGGTATACTGAAGGAAGGATAAGAAAAATAGGATATATTGAAGGATAGGAAGCAAGATTCTGAACTCTGAGTCCTGTGACTTTTACATAAGCCCACTGTGGTCAAGGCTGAAGTTTTACATTAGCCCATATTAGTCATGGTTTCTTACCGACTGGCCTTTGGGACCCAAAGGCCCAGTTGCCCCTTGAGGCCCAGGTGGTCCACGGGGACCAGGAAAACCAGGAGCACCAGCAATGCCAGAAGCACCCTGTTGAGGAAACATAAAGTTGAGAAGTGAGAAAGACATTACTCATTATGCGAGACATGACATCATATAGCCTAAGACTCATGCTTTCTTGTGAGGACTCCCTGGAGCCCGAATTACGACAACATCAGTTCCCCCCTTCAAACACTTCTAGATCTCCTTGTCAAGGCAACTCAGTACTCACAGCAGATCCTTTGGCACCAGGGATTCCATCACTTCCAGGGTTGCCCTAAAAGCAAGAAGAAAGTGTTGAGAAAAACTCTTGATGTTGAATTGCCCGCTTCTTTATGCCGTTTCCATCACAGAAGGCTATGCACTTGTTTCCCCAGAGAAACCAGCGGTTTCCACATTTGGGGAAAAGATTAGAAAGCATTTCTGATCCTCTGTAGGACAACTGGGACAGGGACAGTAGATATATACAAGTTTTGTTTTACATTTTTAAAAGAGAATAAAAAGTGTTGCTAGTGGAGGGTAGGGTGTAAAGGCATTGAATGTTTGCCTATGTATGTGAATGCTATAATCCGCACTAGGGGAGAAGAGTGGAATACAAATAAAGCTGTTGTGGTTATTATTATTATTATTATATTTGACTTGACATTTTATATGTGGCTTTTAATCTGTTTGATAGATTGGTATGAGTTTTAATTGTTTATATGTTTAGATTGTTTATATTTTTATGAGATTTTTTTTATTGTCACCTGTGCGGCACTGAATTTTTGCTGGATTTGTAAGCCACCTTGAGTGCCACCTCAGGTCGAGGAAGGCAGGGTAGAAATGAAGTAAATCAATACATAAATAATAATAATTATTATTATCTGAAACACAACAAGATGAGTCCACAGCAAACACGATCACTCTGCTCGCTGTTGTATTGGATCACACGTCAGACACTTCCCAAGTGTCGTTGTCGTCGTTGTTAATATTATTATTAATATTATTATTATTATTGGGGAAAAGGCTCTGAAACTGTGGAGGTTGAGGGAACTGCAATATATTTTTCAAAATAAAACATGGGAAGGATATTTAAATGAAGTATTAAATTCCCCATGGAGAGATTGGATAAAAAGAAGCAACACAAACAATTTATAAAACACAATGTGGACTCCATTATATTCCCAATATTTCCAGATACAGATATAATGTGAGATGTGAGTTTTTTATACACCGGTTATACTTTTTTCTTTTTTCTTTTTTTTTCTTTTTAGAAAAACCTCCTTTAAGATAAAGCAAGTGCTTAGCTCTCTCTCTCTCTCTCTCTCTCTCTCAAGCTCAATAGAATAAATAATTCAAAGAGCTGTGATAAGCACTGCTTTTCCTCTGAGTCCAGAAAAAAGGAGATTAATATTTTTGGTTTTCCAGTTTTGGGGTGAACATTGAAGGACCTCGTTAATCTTGGTCTCCTAGCCCTCGAGTCCTAGTTATATAGTTTTAAACATAGGAAGCCCTCTTATCTGAGGATAGATCATTGTGTGTATTTAGAGCAAATAAGTATTTTACGTTGAGTTTGCAATTATACAATGAGCTCATCTCCATATGTGATTAATTGTAGTCCCAAATACCCTAAAGAATTATAGAAATTATGACCAGGTTGCTGTGAGTTTTCTGGGCTGTATGGCCATGTTCCAGAAGCATTCTCTCCTGATGTTTTACCCACATCTATGGCAGGCATCCTCAGAGGTTATAAAGTCTTGTGAATGTTGCAAAGGACCAATAGTCTACATTTTTCCTTCCTTCCTTTCCTGGGCTTATTTTAAATACTTGCCACTGATCACATTTTATTAAAAATTATATTAAAAGTGATTTTCCAGTGGCAGGCAAATTTTATTTTCTAAGCAAACTAGCAAAGACAGGAGAGCATGTGGTTGGGTTTACGTATATGATGCTGGCAGATGGGGGAAAACGGGTTTCAACACAATCCTTTCTAGATCTTTTACCTTGCATCTGAATTCTGATGGATGATCAAATAGACCTCTCTCTCCCCCCTTTCTCCCCCCCCCCTTTCTGTTTGGGTGTATGTAGGTGTAGTAGTAGTAGTAGTAGTAGTAGTAGTAGTAGTAGCAGAGGACCTAGTAGAGCATATTTCTGCCAATTGCACCATTGCCATCTGCTGGTGGCTTTATGCACTTATTCATAGTTCTATTCCTAGGATGTTTCTGGTAACAGAAGTGGTTGGGAAAACAGAAGTGGTCTGTCCCTCCCTCCCTCTCTCTATATATGGATGAATGGAATGGAAAACAGTGATTACCTAACTGTGGGCCCTTCCAGACAGGCCCTATATTCCAGGATCTCATCCCAGGTTTTCTGTTTATTCCAGATTATCTGGCAGTGCGGACTCATATAATCCAGTTTAAAGCAGAAAACCTGGGATCAGATCCTGGGGTACAGGGCCTGTCTGGAAGGGCCATCAGTTATAGAAGAAAGATTATCTCAATAGGAACAGAGTTATTTCTCCCTTAGATTTTGATAAATATTTAATTTTCTTTATTTTAGTTTAGGTAGTACACCTATCAGGTAGTGTGATTTCCCCCGTTTGCTCTGGGTAATGTGTAACTCAGGTCAGTCACACACACAAAAATCAAATTATCAATTATCACACTACCGACCCTGAATCCCCATTATTCCACATACTTAGCAGAGCAGACACCAGGCCTGCTGTGATTTGGTTGTGCACTTGTTTTTTTCCCCATAGAAAAAAAGCTTATGTAGTGGGCCCTTAGTATCTGCTGAAATAACTGTGGATAACAAAATCCATGGATGCTCAAGTCCCTAAACATACCATGGCAGGATAAAATGTCTTCCCTTATGTAAAATGACAAGCAACTCAAATAAGGATCTGAGAAACAACAAAGACTACAGCAGGTAGGGCTACACTTCAGCGCAGTACTTGCCATGGAGCATAATCACACTGTCTTTTTGGAGTTTTTCCTCAAATATTTGTAAGGCATGAGTGGTTGATGCAGAGTGGTTGCAAAGTTCATGGATATGGCAAACCAATTGTAAATGTGTTTGGAATAATATGGCCTATGGGCAGAATAATTTTGCATTAAAATAAAGGCACAAGAAGTTTTTGGCTCTGGTTCTCATTGTAAGAGTCGGATACTCACAGAAGCTCCTGACGGGCCAGGAGAGCCAGGGTTTCCAGGCTCACCTCGGGAACCTTGAGCACCCTCAGGCCCACGAGCGCCAGTAGGGCCAGCTTCACCCTATAATAGGGATAAGAGAGAACATGGTGAGACCAAAGAAAATCGGCAAAGCCACCCACTGCCAGGCTCAGTAGTTTTCTGTTTACAAGAACCAGACTGAACAAACAACTCAGTTCAATATAGACCAAGTATGTGCAAATTTTGGCCCTCCAGGTCTTTTGGACTTCAACTCCCACAATTCCCAACAGCCTACCAGCTATTAGGAATTATGGGAATTGACGTCCAAAACACCTGGAGGGTCAAAGTGAGCTCCTGCCTGGTGTTGACCATGCAACATGATTGTTTGTAAGATATGCAAACAAATATAGGACTAATACCCAACGCACCTCCCTGAAGCTTTCAGCCATTGACTGTGGTCATCTAGAAAGTTATGGATTTCCTGACGTTATGAGAGAGTTACTTGGGACAGTAACAAGCTGTTACATATTTTATTGCAGTGGCACCTTTCACATACTGTAAGAGCTAAAGTTTATCTTCGATCTGTTGTTATTGTTGCTGTGTGATTTCAAGTCATTTTCCACTTATGACAAATGTATAATTGGGGTTTCTGGGACAGAGACTGTGTGACTTGTCCAAAGTCAAACAGTGGGCTTCCATTGCAGACTGAAGAATCAAACCCTGGTCTTGAGAGTTGCAGTCGAATGCTCTAATCCAGTGTTTCTCAACCTTTTTTGAGCCGAGGCACACTTTTGACATTTAAAAAATCCCAAGGCACACCACCAACCAAAATGAAACAAAATGACGCTCTAACACAGTAATACATATAGTTAACTGACCTTGAGTTTTGGAGTTGTAGTTCACCTACATCCAGAAAGCACTCTGGGCTCAAACAATGTTGGATCAGGACCAAACTTGGCATGAATACTCAATATGCCCAAAAGTGAACACAGATGGAGTTTGGGGGAAATTGACAGGGAGCCGGAGAGAACCACAGCGAAGAGGAGGGGGAGAAGGGAGGGGCGGGGGGCAAACGGAGCAGGCGCCTCTGGGGCCTTGCCTTCTCCCAAACTGCTGTTTGGGAGAAGGCAAGGCCGCAGAGGCGCCTGCTCTGTTTGCCCGAGCCGTTCTCACATGCGGAGGGCGGCTCGGGCAAACAGAGAAGCCACCTCTGGGGCCTTGCCTTATACCAAACAGCTGTTTGGGAGAAAGCAAGGCCCCAGGGGCGCCTGCTCCATTTGCCCGAGCCTCTCTCGTATGCGATGGGGGGCTCGGGCAAATGGAGCAGGCGCCTCTCGGGCCCTGCCTTCTCCCAAACAGCGGTTTGAGAGAAGGCAAGCCCCGAGATTGGCTCCATTTCCCCAGTTCTCCCTCACAAGCAGAGGGAGAGCCTGGGGAACAGGCCCTGCCTGGGAGTCGGCTTTGGGCGGCTCGCCTCTTCCGCCAGGTTCCGCGGAAGATGCGAGCCGAGCCGGACAAACTCGGCTCCCAGGCAGGTCCTGGGCCCTGCGGGGAGCCGTTTTCCTGGTTCGCGCCAGGTTCGCGCCTCCTCCTCCTCCTCTCCTGTGGGCTCACTTCTGGAGGAGGAGGAGAGCGTCGCCCGGCCCCTCCCCTCCTGAGCCTCCCCTGCCTCTCCCCTGCCTCTCTAGGTCCTAGAGAGGGTTGTGTTCCCCATCCGCTGTCCTGCAATCGGCTGGTGTGCCGCGGAAAACCTCGGAGGGGGAAGAAAGGCGGGGGGAAGAGGTTTTCTTGCGGCACACCAGCTGATCGCTCACGGCACACTAGTGTGCCGAGGCATAGCGGTTGACAATGACTGCTCTAATCACTAGACCATGCTGGCTTTATACTGACTTTAAAGATAGGTAAAGTTTTTTTTTCATGTTTTCTACCTTCATCTAAAAACATTCCAACAGCAGCTTCTCTGTGGAAAAACCCAGTTTTAATCCCAGTGCGTTACATAGTGTTCCAGGGCATCTTCTACTGTGAAAGACTGTAGAGCAGTAGTTCTGAACCTGTGGGTCCCCGGGTGTTTTGGCCTACAATTCCCAGAAATCCCAACCAGTTTACCAGCTGTTAGGATTTCTGGGAGTTGAAGGCTAAAATATTTGGGGACCCACAGGTTGAGAAGCACTGCTGTACAGCATAAACAAGCACAGACTTGCAGCAGTTGGTATGTTATTTTGTCAGAGAAGTTTTCATGCTGTGACTGATCTTCTCAGCAGAGACTGATCTCCTACAAACCTTCACCAATGCCTTGGAGCATAACATGAAAACATGCATACTAGTCTAGGAGACATTGCCAACATAACTGATATAATATAAAGTGTTTTACAGTGACCGCAATTTGAATTTTTAACTCTTTTTTGCAGAGGGCATGCACTTCTAAACTATTTGTTGTACTCATGCAGAAAAAAATAGGAAATTTCTTCATAAAACGTCATCACGAAGTTTGGAAGCTATATTCATAGAATAATCAGGGACGGTCTAAGGTAATTTTAAATGGTAAGCGAACATTATTTTGCCCCCTCAAAAAAACATTATTTTGGCGCCCCCCCCCCTCCCGGAAGGCAGGCGAGCGCTCTCCCTCTCGACCCATTTTGAGTGACAAGCGCGAGCCGGCTGTGACTCCACCCCCACCTTTTGAGGTCACCACGAGCCAAGCGGACAGAAGGAGGCTGAAGCTTTCCTTACTGCTGGGCTGACCGAAGTGGGAAGAGCCTAAGCCGCCGCTACCTATCCATTCAGTCACCTAAAATGGCTAAGAGAGGAGGTGGAGGAGGTGAGGCGGAGTGGAGCGGAGAGGAGAAGAGAGCGTGCGCGTGAGAGCGAGCCAATCCCCTGGCAGAGCAAGGCGGTACGCGCTTGCTTGCTTCATGGCGTGAGAGACAAGAAGGGTCTGCACACAGCCTGAGACGCCCGTCCTCGCCTCACCCTCCAGATGGCGCCCCACGCAGCGGCGTCCTTTGCCTACCGGTAGGACCACCCCTGAGAATAATAGAACCCCAGAGTTGGAAGAGACCACAGGGCCATCCAGTCCAACCCTCAATAGATGGTAGATGTGTAGATATTTTAATATTTTGGAAGAAAGTTAGGACATGGCTCTTTGAGCAAGCGTTTAAATACAGTGTAACGGACGTAGGAAAATGGACTACTGGTCAAATGAAATTGGACAATGGTTTTAACAAGGAGACTCGGATATGTTTTTATTGATTTTATTATGTTTTTATATTATCTTAATTGTTTCACTGTGTTTTTATGCGCAATGTTTGACTGTAAACCGCCCTGAGTCGCCTTCGGGCTGAGAAGGGCGGTATACAAATATAGCAAATAAATAAATAATAAATAGAAGCATTCTGTTTTGGAATGAAATACATCCTTTCAATGTAAAGCACTCTGAGCACCCAGCGCACTTTTCGATATGAGGACAATGTGATTTATTTTATCATTCCTTCTCCTCAAGTTTTTAAGGGTAGGAGGCAGGAGTGAGAATTTCTAACATGTACTTAGATGCTGTGGAGAAGTGGAATCCTATCACTCTTTGAAAAAAGGTCTGATTTGGAAAAAATAAAACTATTTTAGTGCTTTATCTGCTATCTACTGCTGTTGCTATCTACTTGTGTGTCTCCTTCAACTTTCTTTTAAGAATTAGTTTTTGTTCCTTATTAATCTTGCCTTATCAGTTCATTGAAACAGGGACTTCCGTTTCACCTCTTCATTCTCTTGACTCAGTAGGTTCCCCAGTGCACTATCACATAGCCTTCCCCTTCACTTCAGAAGGCACTCCCCCACCTCCATCTTTTTACAACGTGGCCACTGATTGTCCCTAGAGACCGGTTATCAATGTCTGTCAGCCATTCCAGAAAAGGCCTGGCTTCTGGGGGGCCCACCTCCCCCCAACACAGCCTCCTCACTGTCTGGTAACCCTAGTAACCAGTCCCAACAAGATTAGCAAGCCATAGGGCCACATGGCATTGGGAATTCCCAAAGGAAAGACTTTCTGTCTTGACTTTCCCTTGCCTTAAAAGGACTCGCATTAGAGAAACCAGATATACCAACCAAGCTGAGATTTGGGAGGGGGTATGTGCATGCGATTACTGTAGCACAGGCCTCAAAAAGGGCAGAACTGTGCTAGTGGATTGATTACCTGATGTACCCAAACCTTTGGACAAAAAATGAGCTTGCCTTCAAGCCCTTGGCAAAACACCCATTGGCCTGGATACAGTCAGAACGTGACTACTTCTGTAATGCATGAGCAGCACTCTAACTGAAAAAAGCTCATCATTGTTACAGGCAAGAATGCAGAAGGAGTAGAAAAACGAGAACATGTTGCTCTTCGAAGGATTAAAAGAAGGACTTCCAGTTGAGAATGGGGGTGACTAGTAGGCATGAGAAAAAAGTTATGAAAATGAAATGATTCAGAAGAAATTCGTAAGAAATGCTACTTTTGAGTATTTCCGCACCTGGAACGCCAACCAGGAAGTGGACTTTCTTTATAGAACTTCGGGGGCCAGGATTTTCTTAAGTGTCGTTATTAAGTCGTAAGGGGGCACCCTCCTTCTCTCTCACCACCCTCCCGCCTCCCTTGCCAATAAGTATTATGGCAAGGCAAGCCCTAAACTTCGGCTCCTTCTTTCGGCTGGAAGCCTGGAAAAATGTAAACAGAGAGGTTTACTCAGAAGTAAATCTGCAAAAAGAGGACACTTTGGATGAAGTGCCCTCCTTGTGGATTTACTTCTGAGTAAACCTCTCTGTTTACATTTTTCCAGGCTTCCCTGCCTCCTGCCTGGCAGGATCTAAAGCATCAAAGAGTATTGGGGTGAGAAACCAACCTAATGTATAATAGAATGAATGCTACTGTAAGTGCCTAATATTATAAGTAATCCAACTGGTCATATACCTACATTCCATGCACATGCAATAATACAGCAGTAATAACAATGGGTATAAGAAGAGGTAAAATTCAAACCGAAGTATTCTGACTGTGGTCCCTCCTCAAACTGCAAAAGGCTCTTCTCTATGAGCCTGGGAAAAGCCAAAACCCCGGGCCCAGAGTTTGCTGCCTGGGTGTACACACATACATATTCTTTGTGTGGGGGTGGGATTTGCTGCAGAATCCCGGGCTCATAGAGAATATTCTGCAGCAAATCCCCCCCCCCCCCCAAAGAATATGTATGTGTTGGGATTGGCCGAAGGAAATAGCTAAAAAGAGATCTGCGCTCAAGCCTATTATGTGCATGGCCAAATAGTGGCACTCTCTGGGAATGGTTCCTCGCCCTTGTGTATTTTTTCAGGCCACATGTGACTATTTCTGAGCACAAGCTTCTATGGACTTCATCCCACGCAATAAGAAAAGCATTGGGGATCGTTGTTTTTTTCCCTTAAGCTTTGCAAAACCCTGCTTGGAAATTAACCAAATTATTTTCCTACCCCCATAACATATTTTTCTTCATTCAGCTTTCTTTTCAAATCATCCGTTTGCCTTCCCACGACATGGGAGACATTCTCCTTCAGAACAACACCAGGGTTTGTAAATTCCACTGTCTCCTCCCCCATTTTCTTTCATTTGCAAAAATCCTCTGTGTTTGTCTCATAGAACTAGTTTTCAACATGAGATTATTACACAGTATTTCTTCTATTCTATATTATTCTATATTACAATTTACAAGTACAGGTACCTCTCAATTCAAAAGGTAACTCTATTGTGTGTGTGTGTGTGTGTATGTATGTGTGTATATATATATATATATATATATATATATATATATATATATATAAAATTCGATTTATATACCACCCTTCCCAAAAAGGCTCAGGGTGGTTCACAACAATATCATTCCTTCCTCCTCGGTTCTAAGGATTATGGCGGAAGAATCTGCCCATTTTGGCTCCTCCCTCCAGAATGACATCATTGTCATCTTTGCAATTGGATAATATGGAATTCCCATCATACATTTCATAAATAACACATTTCCGACTCTATGTGGGGAATTAAAGAAGGTGATTGCCAATTGACTTAGGAAGCGTAGGAAAAAAACACACTTTAGAAACAGCGAAATACCTGGAATTCACAGTACGAGCTTGTGTCATGTGATGGACTCAGTAGGTAGCTGTTTCTCAAATGTGTAGAAACGCTGATTTCATTGTGTGTGATTAAGTTCTATGTTGTCATGTGCTTTAAAGTTGATCCTGGCTTCTGAAGTCTGTATAGATTTATTTGGAGTAGGTTCTATATTGCCTTCCTCTAAGGCTAAGAGAGAGAGATTTGCCCAGAGTCACTCAATTCAGTTTTCGGACTGAGCAGACCTTTGAACCCTAGTCTCCCAGAATTCATTTGACCAGCCTGGTTCGTACCAATCTCCTCTATGTCTGGTCAGTTGACTGATTCCACATACTGACTATTTTGTCCATAGCGGACAAATATACAAAGTATAAAGATTGCATGCAAGCAAAATGAAAGGCTTTGCTGCGAGAAATGCAGCCTTCTGATCTATGCTCTTAAAATGAACTGCTTTGATCTTCAATACATCAAAAATGTGCCTTTGAAAGCCATAATAAGAATGTTTCCTCCTTCAAACAAATGCTCTTCCATTTCCTAAGGAACTCTGAAATGCAAATCTTACTTAAGATTGAGTATGTTGTTCTATAATGGATCTAATGGTGTAATCTAACAGTGATCCTCATCTGAAGCATCTTCCCTCAAAGCAAATGTGAAAATTGCACAACTTTTTGGGTTTCTATTGTGGAGAGGAGCAGGGGATTACTCAGGTTCACCCATGGGTAGCATCAAGTCTAATGTTGTGCCCTGCCCTTCTGTTTGGTCCCACAAGGGTTTTTGCAAAATTGTTAGTGGCCCCAGTAGCTCACCCAAGATTTCAGTTCTCTGAGTATAAAGCAAACACTATACACAACTTTCTCTCTGAAATGATTCTTCTTACTTCCATTGTAATAGTTAGTTATTTTGGCCTCAAAAACCCCTACATTGTATGGCCAATAATAAAGGAGCTCTAGTGAAAAACAACTATTTTTGCGTTTTATCAAAATCAGAGCAAACAAGTGCATTGTAGGTCTGGATCTTCTGGTCCCTGTACTCTCTAAACGCATGCTTCTCTTTTACTGGTTTTTTCTTCACATTCGAATCCTCCTTTCCTATTTCCCTTTTCTCTCACACATATATTCAGACATGTAGGAGCAGGCTGGTTTTCCCCGATGGCTGTTAATCCTTCCAACTTCTCTTTACTTTTTCAGCAGGTAGACCTGATAAATCGCTTCAGGCCTTCCTGCAGTGGAAAGAGGACTGAAACGTTCTCGGTTCCTTTGGAACGTGGGAAGGAAGGGGGTTGGTTTCTGACAAGCCTACTGGCTACAAAACGAAATGGTTTGAGCCTTGAACGACTACTTACCTTTGCACCTGGTGCACCTGGGAAGCCTGGGGATCCGGCAGGACCAACGGGTCCCTGAAGAAAGAGATTAGAAATAGTCCCATTTAGCTTAGGAATCGCAGAACAGAACTCTTTCAATTATTTAGAATATTCACACTTAGAGTGGAAATCCAAAGGTGGGATTAACAATGGACCTGTTTGCTAGAATTAACGTCTGGAAGATTTAAATCAGATCTCAGATTTATTGAAGGTATGGTCAGGCTGAGCATGGCATCCTAATCAATCTGAAGCTATGCTGATTTCCACAGTATAATCTTTTTGACAAGCTGGCCCACAGCATGATGTTAATTAGATTTTTGGACTGATTTTATTTTATTTATTTATTTATTTATTAGATTTGTACACCGCCACCCCCAACGGCTCGGGGCGGTTTACAACATTATGAATCAAAACACTGAGTAAATAAAATACAATAAAACAGTAAAATTAATTATTTTAAAAAAATAATTAATCATTAATTAATCATTATTTTAAAAAAAATTAATTAATTTTAATTATGCAGAATTAAAAATGTGCTCAAATATCCCACTCGATCAGGATAAAATAATTCAATGGAGAGATTCTTGTGACTTCTCTGTAATAAGGCAAGATAGGAAGAATAGGAAAAACATCTATACAGGAATGAGCATAGATTAATTATATTAAATCTTCCTTCAGAGCAACAGTTTGGTGATGAGCTACCTCTAAACTGATCAATTCGCCTTTTCTTTCAGTTAATGTCTATATTCATTAATATTTGCCAACTAGATGCAATGGGGCTACAAAGTGGAGTCCACGACATGCGAGTGTGGAGAAGAGCAAACCACAGACCACCTGCTACAATGCAGCCTGAGCCCTGAAACATGCATAACGGAGGACCTTTTTACAGTAACACCAGAGGCACTCCAAGTGGCCAGCTTCTGGTCAAAGGACATTTAGTATAATGTCAAGTGTTTTGACTTGGTTTGTGTTTTAAAATACATTATAACTATACCCAATTCGCTTCTGACACGATAATTAAATAAAACTACTAAGTCACGTGGTGATGAAAATCAGACAGTTCATTTCTGTTTTTTCAACTTGGTTTAATATTTAAGTTATCTCCTACTTTTACTTCTAAAATGTTGTTCTCTTGGCTCTCTCCTTGATTATTCAATTATGTGCAGAATTAATTTGCCAATATCATTTACATTTCTCATCAGAGAGGGACTGGGTTTAGATTGCTGGGCCGTGATGTCACATGTTCAACCCAAGTGCTTGCTGCAACCATATAGAACTGAAGTTGCCTATGCTCTTCCTGCAGACACATTTCTAATGCAATATAACTTTTGCATGTTTCTAGTTAAGTGTATTTTTATTTGCATTGCTTTTTTAATTTTGTAAGCCATCTTACATTTCAATGCAGTGTATAAAGTAATAATTCAATAAGGAGTCATTAGTGTGCTTCAGTGACAGGCTACTGTTATTATTTATATCTGTAAGTTCCCACAACATATTTCACAGATTTTTCATAAATATCCTGCTTGAAAAAGTCTTCTAAAGCACCTATATATATTCCGCCGTATTCAGCCTTCATGTTCTCTAAAAAATAATCCATTTAGTGAAGCCTTTAATATAACCCTCTAATACTCAGTTCCAAATGAACTTAATTTAATTTAGTATAATCTTAATTTAGTATAAGAGTCTTTGTTACAAACTTCACATAGAGACTGGATGTATCAAACATATAAAGATATTAATTCTGTAGTTCAATATAAAGCATACATATACAATCAAACATAGAGTTGTCAACACATGGTTTCAAATATCAGCATAAAACAAAGTCCATAAAGGTAGTGGGGCTGAGTTCATATATTTATGCTGAGAAAGTAGTCTTGTAGAGCTTACAGAGCCTCACAGTCAGTAATATCCAAGCGTTAAAGGGTGCAGCCAGCCCTAGGAGACACTCCTTTGTGATGCTATTGACTTTTGAATTTATGAATGTCTTCTAGTAAAAATAAAAGGGAATTTGCTTTGATACAATACCAAGGAGGAGCGTCCCGAAGCAGGAACGCCCTGAGGAAGCGTGCTTGTCACGAGAAACGGGCATACCCTGGCGTCCGTACACCGACAACCGTAGGCGTGTTTCCAGCTACCCTATTCTTTGGTGGTGACTCCAGCTCCTCTCGCTGTTTACGCTCGGGACCCGTGAGTTCGTGTGACCCTTTAACGCTTGGATGTTTGATTGTATATGTATGCTTTATATTGAACTGCAGAATTAATATCTTTATATGTTTGATACATCTAGTCTCTATGTGAGTTTTGTGTGAGCTTTTTGAATAGCCCATATCTACTGTGTAGCCTATTGCATTGCTTGTTCTACCAGTGTGTACTATCTTATCTAGAGATTGTTTGTTACAAATTTGTCACATTTATTGAATTGTAAGACACAATCTATTGTAAGATGCACCCTAATTCAGTATCATTATCACCAACAAAAATACATAAGATACATCTGTGATTCTAATGGTCCTTCCACTCAGGACCTATATCCCAGCATCTGATCCCAGGTTTTCTGTTTACCCATATTATCTGGCAGTGCAGACTCATATAGTCCAGTTTAAAACTGAAAACCTGGGATCAGATCCTGGGTTATTGGGCCTGTCTGGAAGGGCCCTAAGATGCACCCATTTTGGTGATGCTTATATAAAGGGGAAAATGTGTCTTTGGCCGAAATAAATATTGTAAATATAATGCTGCTCTTCTCCACAGCATTTTCTCAAATTACACAACAGGAGTGTTATAAATAAAGAAACGTATTTTTGAAGTTAGATTATGTCAGTAACACCACATCCAATTTGGAAAATACAATTTCTAGAAGAGTAAAATAATTTCTTTGAAAATAAATGTACTTACAGGTGGACCAGCTGGACCAGGAAGACCATCATTACCACGAGCACCCTGTGTAGAGAAGAGGTCGGAAAAATAAGTTGTATCAAATACCAAATATACTTGGAATATTGGCTAAATGTGTGCATGAACTCCAACTACATCACTCCAATTATATTCTGATTTAATTAAAGGTTTTTTTTTTAAAAAAAACAACAACAACAACAACTGAAAAGCTTGGAATCCTTGCGGAGAATAATTGCAAAATAATCCAACCAGAAAGGGACAAATTGTGTTTATGAAAGTATATCTACAGCACAAATCTATTTTCATGTAAGCATGATTGTTTCCTTCAAAGCATCTTGGGAACTTCCTTTTCATGAAGGAGCTGAAAAGTCTCAAGGCCCTTCCACACAGCCATATAACCCAGAATATCAAGGCAGAAAATCCCACAATATCTGCTTTGAACTGGGTTATCTGAGTCCATACTGCCATATATTCCAGTTCAAAGCAGAAAATGTGGGATTTTATTCAGCTGTGTGGACGGGGCCTCAGTCTTCTCAGAAGCCTATATTTCCCAGGACTCTCCTAGGATTAGAAATTAATTTTAGACTAGTTTAACTTTTTAAGATGGGAAAAACTAACTGCTGAATCAGAACAGATCAACAAGCACTTGCCCGTAGACAGTGGGTTGAAAAAAGGCTGGGAGGACTTCCATGGCTGAGCAGGGAATCAAACCCTGGTCTCCAGAGTTATATAGTCCAGTGTTCAAGCCAATATATCATGCTAGCTCTTGTATGGTTTCTAAAACACTAGTTGATGCCCTACTGATAGAGCACGGGTGGGCAACCTACGGCCCGCGGCCAGATGCGGCCCGGCAGCTGATTCTGTCCGGCCCAGGGAGAAGGGTGTCGGGGGCGGGGCCAAGAGGAAGGGGTGCCGCTGCCGCCATCCCATCACAGGCTCTGTGGGGCCTGTGTCGGCACACAGATCAGAGGAGCGGTGGCTTTGGAGTGCCTGCCATCCCTGGAGGTGATCCGGGCCTGCAGCGGGAGCACTCGGCGACCTGCAGGGGCTGATCTCCCTGGCGACCCGGAAGACTTGATCATCTTCCGGGTCGCCAGGGCGATCAGCCGCCTCAGATCACCGACTGCTCCCTCTGCAGGCCCGTATCGCCTCCAGGGATTGCAGGCACTCCATAGCAGGACGATCAGCTGGGGAACGGCTGGGGGCAAGAGTGGGCGGAGGCCTGCAGCCTCCAATATCCTGCCACTCTGCTCTCCTCTGCTGCGGCGGTGGCTGGGTCCACTTTGCCATCCTCTGGGCTGGGTCCATTGGGCCATTCCATCTTGGTTCGCACCTTGTCTTCTTGAGTTTTATTTAATTTTATTTTAGTGGTTTTTATTATTATTTTATAATAATTTTATTATAATAATATAACAATATAATAAATAATATTATATAATGTTATATTATAATTTCTATATATATATACTATTAATATGTTAATATTAATGATGTGTAATATATAGTAAGTAAATAAATAAATAAATAATGTAGATTAGAATGTAGTTCAGCCTTTAGGTGCGGGCCTCCATAATATTTTTTGGCTCTCGTGTGGCCCCTTGGAAAAAATAATTGCCCACCCCTGTGATAGAGTATGAGTGGGAAGTTGCAATAGCAAGCTATAATTGTGAAAAGTTGGCATTGTCTCCACGTGCATGAGCAAAACTGCCTTTTTTGTGTGGGTAGACACTCTTTGGATTGTAGTTGAATTAATAAAAACAAGTACAGCAGCTTAAAATTAAAAATTAAAAAACAGAGGGGGAATAACCTTGAGAAACAAAATGCAAATTAAAGATAAAGAATTAATAACCAAGTGCAGTAATCAAATGCAAGGGTAATGGATAGCAGGTGCTATTAGCTACCAAAAGATTGTCAAAAACTGTAAGTCTTTATAAGCCATGTAAGCTCTCTAGGCATCTCTGGGAAATAAATTCTAGAAAAAGCTTTGCTTTATCATTGGTTCAAATTTCATGCAAATGTCAAACCTGAAGCAGGGCCTCCTTGTCTCAGAAACTTTGTGATAAAAAAAAAACGTTGGCAGCTAATGGTTTGATACTTTTGCCCTCGTGTAACTATAGACTAATTGCCTGGCAGAACTCACTCATGTCCCAGGCAACTGGCCAGAAAGAACAGTGGAAAAGTAAGGCAGCAGTGCCATGGGAAACACATCGCTTCATAGAGTCATAGCTTCATAGTAGGTGCATGTTCAAAAAGAGTCATAGCTTCATAGTAGGTGCATGTTCAAAAAGAGTCATAGCTTCATAGTAGGTGCATGTTCAAAAAGAGTCATAGCTTCATAGTAGGTGCATGTTCACCTACAGACAGGTCTTGAGTTCCATCTCTAGCTAAAAGGAACCCAGAGTAGCAAGCTCAGAAATCGAGCTTCTCTGCTTGAGGCCTTAAATGTTGCTTGCCAATAATGGACTGATTCAATGCTTCATTAGTTCAAAATTTCTTGCATATTTTTCAAAAAAACAGAATTGAGGAGAATGGAATTGTTGCCCTGTATGTTGTGTCCATAGCACGCACGTGTCAGCATGTAATAGGGTGTACTCCTATTGTTTCTACAATGAAGTTTAGTTATACGATATAGAACAGGGGTGCTCATTAGGTAGATCGCGATCTACTGGTAGATCGTGTAGGGCGTTCTGGTAGATCACAGACAGGACGGGAGGAAGGCTCAGTCCCGCCCCGCAGGCTCCCAACGCCACCCAGGTGCAGAAGGAGGTTGGACTGGATGGCCCTTGGAGGTCTCCTCCTATTCTAGGAACCCATTGTTATTATTATTATCAGAGGCTGAATGGCCATCTGTGAGGAATGTTTTGATTGTGTTTTTCCCTTATGGCAGAAGGAGGTTGGACTGGATGGCCCTTGGAGGTCTCCTTCTACTCTAGGAACCTATTGTTGTTGTTGTTACTATTATTAGTATTAGTAGCAGAGGCTGAATGAATATTATCATCATCATTATTATGAATAAATTCAGGGACTTATTATACTCACATTTAGTTGAATTCAGACTTAAAATATATTATATGGCTCTCATTGAAATAAATTTCGAAATATTTTGCTTTTATGGCTCTCTGAGTAGTGGGTAGGTAGATCATTTTGACTTGGTTGTTTTATAAGTAGCTCGCATGCTGAAAAGGTGTGAGCACCCCTGATATAGAGTATTTGGTTTGTAATGATCACTAATACACAATATAGCATCATTCTCATAGGATAAATAAATGAACCACATGCCATAGAACTAGACCAGGTTTTTATACAAACTGCTGTCTAGTACACATCAAGATATGCATCAAACCGACTTAACCTCAGCACTGGGCATGCGGCTACTCTTAGGAGGTCAGGAGGAAGCTCTTCACTGCATATAGAAAGATCATTGTATAACCTTCCTGATTATGTCCTTTGTGTTGGTTTTATAACTTAGTATAGCTGCAGAAGCACCAGTTCAACAATAACAACTCCTTTTCCCCTGGCCAAACTGCTGTCAAGTGATTTATTCAAGAATTGTTTGAGTGTGGGGAGGCCAGTGTTCAAGATGTCTTGGCATACTGATTCTGATTTCAGTCCACATCGATGGGTGCACCTAGGCCCCTTCCACACAGCTGAATAAAATCGCACAATATCTGCTTTGAACTGGGATATATGGCAGTGTGGGCTCAGATAACCCAGTTCTAACCAGATATTGTGGATTATTTTGCCTTGATATTCTGGGTTATATGGCTGTGTGGAAGAGCCCTTAGACTGTAGAATCAGTACAGTTTGACACCACTTCAACTGCCAGAGCTCAATGCTATGGAAACCTGGGAGTTGTAGTTTAGTGAGGCACCAACATTCCATGGCAGGGAAGAGTCAAGACCTTGTAAAACTGCAGCCTCCATGATTCCATAGTACTGAGGCATGGCAGTTAAAGTGATGTCAAACTGAATTAATTCTATAGTCTAGATGCACCCTGGAATGAGTTAAAGGGAATTATATGTTTACTTTCTGCAACAGAGATATAGGCAAAAAGGGGGGGGGGAGAGTTTTCCTTCTCCCACCTTATGGCCTTTTCACAGAGCCATATAACCCAGAATATCAAGGTAGATAATCCACAATATCTGCTTTGAACTGGGTTATCTGAATCTGCACTGCCATATAATTCAGTTCAATGTGGATTTTATACAATTGTGTGGAAGGGGCCTTAATCTTCCTCTGTTCATCTCTCTTTTGCTTAGAAGACTTGGGGGTATGTTTTGAACAAAGTCCCACTAGGAAAAAATGAGTTCATTATTTTCAGGGAGTGCAGAGTTATTTTTAGGAAAAATATTAATGCATTTGTACAAAATACACCAGATTTTAAAAAAAGATTAATCTTTACTTATATGTGTGTTTGGAAAGTTTTGAAATATTCCTTTTTTGATATAAAAAATACAGCACACTGACTTTATCTTTTCCACAAACTATAACTTGAGATTAACACTGGACCACAAATTAAAGTCAACTCCAAAAGTTTTCTTACTTTGAGAAACCAGAAACCTTTAAAAAAATCCTTCCAGGTATTCAAATTTGAATTGCTGAGACATCCATCTTGGCAATGTGTGAAAAAGATATTCACAAAATGTGGCAACAGTGCAGGAGGATGAACGAGCAGAGTTTACAAATAGTAATTGTTCTGTGGCTTCATATTGACCTCATGATAGGGTTTTCTTGGCAAGAGTTATTGAGAGAGATGTTGCCATTGCCTTCCTCTAAGGGAGCTTGAAAAGTGTGACATTTGCCCAGGACCACCCACTGGAGAAGGGATTTGAAACCTGATTGCTTAGGGCCCTTCCACTCAGCGATATAACCCATAATATCTAATACTCTAAAGATATAACAATAAAGGTTGCCACTTTTGCAGTGGCAGCTCAAAATATCCGTGCGAGTCTAGTAAAATCCTTAGTGAAGGATGAGAAATAGCACAGGATGATACAGTGCGTTGTAGACATGACTGGAATTTAAAGAGTCAGTTTTAATGAGTTTTAATATTTGTACTGAAGTTTTATATTGTGATGTGTACTTTGGATGTCACTAATATGTGCGCTTTGTCATTTGTCATGGCCTATGGCTAGAACAATAAAACTTATTCATTCATAATATCAAGGCAGATAATCCACAATATCTGTTTTGAACTGGGTTATCTGAATCCACACTACCATATAACCCAGCTGCGCACTGGGAATGTGGCACGTCTGGCTGGGAGTCAGCTGCATAAAATCTCTACTGACCAGAAGGACATGAGTTCAAGGCCTGCCCGGGTCGGGGTGATTTCTTGACCAATTGTGTAGCTCGTTGTCTGTCTATATATGTTGTATGTCTATGGCAGGGGTGCTCATTAGGTAGATCGCAATCTACTGGTAGATAGCGTAGGGCATCCTGGTAGATCGCAGGCAGGGCGGGAGGAAGGCTCAGTCCCACCCCACAGGCTCCCGATGCCGCCCAGGTGCAGAAGGAGGTTGGACTGGATGGACCTTGGAGGTCTCCTCCTATTCTAGGAACCTATTATTATTATATGATCAGAGGCTGAATGGCCATCTGTGAGGAATGCTTTGATTGTGTTTTTCCCTTATAGCAGAAGGAGGTTGGACTGGATGGTGCTTGGAGGTCTTGTTCTACTCTAGGAACCTATTGATGTTGTTACTATTAGTAGTAGTAGTAGCAGAGGCTGAATGAATATTATCATTATTATTATTATGAATAAATTCAGGGGCTTATTATGATCACATTTAGTTGAATTCAGTCTTAAAATATATTATATGGCTCTCACTGAAATAAATTTCCAAAGATTTTGCTGTTATGGCTCTCTGAGTAGTGGGTAGGTAGATCATTTTGACTTGGTTGTTTTATGAGTAGCTCACATGCTGAAAAAGTGTTTGCACTCCTGGTCTATGGCATTGAATGTTTGCCTGTATATGTGCATTGTGATCCGCCCTGAGTCCCCTGCAGGGTAAGAAGGGCGGAATATAAATGATATAAATGAATAAATAAAACCCAGTTCAAAGCAGACATTATGGGATTTTATTCAACTGTGTGGAAGGCGCCTCAGGGTATTAATCCAATATTTAGACCAATACACCACATTGGCTCTTATTAAAACTGTAGGCTGTCCTCCTGTCTTCCAAGCCATAGCATATTCTTAAACTTGGAGGTGGCATAGTTTTTAAACATAGGAATAATAAGAAAATCTATTTCCCTCTATGGGCGATAAATTCAGAATGCACTGATAGAGAGGAAGCACTAATGGGTTTAAAGAAACACTTCATTTTTGGGGAGGGAAGAGATAGGAAAACATTCCACTGACAATACGGATCTTGCGGAACATTGTTCTCTTGCTGTTTCCCACTAATTAGAGCCTGGCTTAAACACAGAAATGGCAAGGAAGGTCAATCCCTTCCAGACGATTCTCACCTAGTATGCTTTAGGGTGACCAAGTTTAACTGTCTTGGTTACTTTGCCCTCAATCCCCTCAACCTTTTGAATTAGTGGAAACATAAACAACAAAGCTCTGGACCAAAATTCTCCTGCTGAGCTTCACAGCCATCTCCAAAGAGGCTTTGCCATGTGCTCAGCAGAAGGCGAGGGGGAATTTCACACTACATTTATTACAGTATCAAGTGAGGGCTCTAATCTTTTGAGATGCAGAAAGGAATGCTGGAAATGGGCCCAGAGTGTGATGCCTGTGGCTTAGAGAGACTGGCTGAATTGGGTACTCTTGGGCAGTTTTCTTTTTCATAGACCCACACTCAGGCATCTGCTCAGTGACAGTTTACTGACTCAAACGTTGAGACAGGGATTATAACTGACAACACTGGGGCCCCTTCCACACAGCCCTATATCTCAGAATATCAAGGCAGAAAATCCTACATTATCTGAGTGGGGATAATGTGTGGAAGGCCCCCCAGCTGAATAAAATCCCACATTGTCTGCTTTGAACTGGAATATATGGCAGTGTGGACTCAGATAATCGCACCGGGAATGTGGCGCAGCTGGCTGGGAGTCAGCTGCATAAGATCTCTACTGACCAGAAGGTCATGAGTTCGAGGCCTGCCCGGGTCGGGGTGAGCTCTTGACCAATTGTGTAGCTCGTTGTCTGTCTATAAATGTTTTATGTCTATGGCATTGAATGTTTGCCTGTATATGTGCATTGTGATCCGCCCTGAGTCCCCTGCGGGGTGAGAAGGGCAGAATATAAATGAACTAAATAATAATAATAATAATAATAATAAGTAATGCGGTTCAAAGCAGATATTGTGGGATTTTCTGCCTTGATATTCTGGGTTATATGGCTGTGCGGAAGGGCCCTGAGCAGGGAGGTGTGAAAAGAGCCAACTAAACTGAAAACCCCCGTAGAGTTCCTTTGATAAGAAGCCCCTGCCTTATTAGGGCTTTCTGATATGACAGCAAAGTATGCATCTGAAAGGATGCCAAGAATACAAGGAGAGACAATTACCTCCAAGCTTAGGGCTCTTCCACCCTATATCTCAGAATATCAAGGCAGAAAATCCCACATTTACTGCTTTGAACTGGGATATCTGAGTCCACATTGCCATATAATTCAGTTCAAAGCAGATGATGTGGGATTTTATTCAGTTTTGTGGAAGGGGCCTTAAACCTACCCATGTGCAAACAGGTGCCTATACCTAGTCTTATCTAGGGACACTGTGAACGCTGAGAGATGAGGAGTGTGTCAGCTCCCCCTGGTGGCTAGAGTTTGCCTCTGTTTGTCTATGTGTGTGTATTGTGGAAAACGGCAGGGATTGTCTGCTAAGTATGTGTACCTGTAATCCGCTCTGAGTCCCCTTCGGGGTGAGAAGAGCAGAATATAAATAAAGTAAATAAATAAATAAAAATAAACGTTGAAGCATTTTATTTCTTTAGTTGTCATGTCAAGAGCAGAATATAAATAAAGTGTATTATTATTATTATTATCTCTCAGACTAATCTATAGGATAGTTTTGAGGATAAAACTGCAGGGATCCTACTCTGGCCTCATTACAAAAAGGTCATACATCCCTGTAGAATTGTATGGCACATTTACATAGAATAATAGAGTTGGAAGGGACCACATGGACCACCTAATCCATGCCATGCAAGAAAAGCACAAAGTATCCCTGACAGATGGCCATCCAGCCTCTGTTTAAAAGCCTCCAAGGAACAAACTTCCACCAAACTCTGAGGCAGAGGGTTCCACTGCTGAACAGCTCTTACAATCAGGGAGTTCTCTTTTAAATCACAGTGCCTAGAATTGGACACAGTATTCCAAGTGTCCATGCATTTTCTAATAAGCCAGTCAATGACCAATCTGTACACCACACAATGCATCCAAGCTTGTGGTTGTTCTGTGCCTGAAAGTCATTTTCTGCTTATGGAAACCTTAAGACAAACACATAATAGCATTTTCTTGGTATAATTTGTTCAGAGTGGATTTGCCATTGCCTTCCTCTCAGGCTTGGTGGTGTGTGACTTGCCCAGGGTCACCCAGTGAGTTTCCATAGCTGAGCAGGGACAAACACTGGTTTACCAGTGTCCTATTCCAACACTGAAACCATTCCACCACACTGGATCTCAAGCTTACAACTGCAAAAATCACTGTCTTATAGCCTTTCTAAATGTTGTTCCTTGGCTTGTTAGTTGAATCTTTTTTTCCTGCTAAATGTTAGCACTTAAGTTTTGCAATTGAGTAGAATCTAATGTGGGTGCCAATTCCTCCCAGCCTTTTCCTCCCATAGTCCTAACATTCTCTGATACATTCTCTGATACATGCTGCATAACACACTTAGGAATTGAGAAATGTGGGCAGGAGAAATCCCAACTGCTTCAGCTCTTCCTTTAAATTTTTTTGATTTTTTTTTTGTCAGGAGTGACTTGAGAAACTGCAGGTCTAGAATTATTCCTGAAAAAGGACTTGAGCCATAGTGAAGAGAATAGAGGGAATCTTTCACAGAAAGCATGGGTGCTTACTTATTCTGCAATAGCAACCGGAATTAAAACCACATTTCTGCATGACAGAGCTAGCAATTTGCAAAAAAAGTATTGATACTTACAGCAGCACCAGAAGAGCCAGGACGTCCTCTCTCACCTGGGAGACCACGGGGACCCTGAGATATAACAGATTCACAAGTTAGTAAAGCATCCCAACGACAAAGCCCAGTGGTAGTGTGGTGTGATTACTGCTTTTCAAAACAAAAGTTGAGGAGCACAACACTCACCATGGGGCCAGGAGATCCATTCTCACCCGAAGACCCAGATTCACCCTAGAATAAGAGAAACAGGGGAAATTAAACTTCTATCTTGCTGCCTTGTTGAGCTGCAGCGATGCCATTCCCAAAAGACTGTCCACATATGGGCTATTTCTTTTCCATAGAGTGGACACTAGAGGGCAGTCCACTGATAAGCAGAAGTTTTGCACTTTTGGAACAGAAAGGAAACATAGAGCTGTTAGTTTAAGTAGATAACCCAGGCAGCTTCAGTTCTTAGACAAAATTAGCAGAATATTAATTTATCCAATTTCTTGTGAGTTGTGCAATCACTTTCAAATTTAGAAAGTACACTTTCCACTCTCCAATAGATTTATGAACAGCACAAAGAGTCCAGTTTCCCAGCAATGCTGCTTCAGCTGTGAGTCGAATGTACAAAAAAACACTTCATTGCATAGAAGCACATCAACAACCCATTTATCACACACTCATACATTTTCCTTACTTCTCCTCTCAGACTGCTAAGTACATTGAGGATGTCTCAAGCTGGCTGAGGTTATTAGAGGGGTCACAATGTGTAATGCTCATGCATGATGTCACAAAACTGTTTGCAAATGAGATAACAATAGTAAGCGCTAATGGCAGAAAATCTAGAATATGGGAATTCTCTGCTTTCAAAGGCTGTTTTGCAGTTACTACAGGAAAAAACAAAAGCCTACTTATTATTATATAGTTGAGTGACAGAAACACATTTTCAAAAGCAATTTTCATCTGGGGGAATACTGGGTTTATTCTTTAGTCATTAGTGCGTAGTGTGCCTTCCACTTCCTTGAAGTACGAATTTATCTTTTTATTATTATTATTATTTTTTTTAAAAAATAAATTTTAAATTTTAAGTACGAATTTATCTTGAGGTCCAGTTCAACCGGGAATGTGGCGCAGCTGGCTAAGTGTCAGCTGCATAAGATCTCTCTGACCAGTAGGTCATAAGTTTGAGGCCTGCCCGGGTCGAGGTGGGTGCTTGACCTTTAAGTGTAGCCTGCTGTCGACCTTTGCAGCCTGAAAGACAGTTGCATCTGTCAAGTAGGAGATAAAGGTACCACATTAAGTGGGGAGGCAAATTTTGACTGAATTATGAGGCCATTAAAGAACTCCAGGAATGCTGAGGAATGCGGAAGGAACAACAAGGGACGCTGGGGATGCTGAGAGATGAGGAGTGTGTCAGCTCCCCCTGGTGGCCAGAGTTTGCCTCTGTTCGTCTATATGTTGTATATGTGGAAACGGCAGGGATTGTCTGCTAAGTATGTGTACCTGTAATCCGCTCTGAGTCCCCTTCGGGGTGAGAAGAGCGGAATATAAATAAAGTAAATAAATAAATAAAAATAAACATTGAAGCATTTTATTTCTTTAGTTGTCATGTCAAAATCAACTTTTTGTTCATGCAATTTTTGGGATTTCCTCGAAAACAGTTAACGCATTGTGGAAATTGTAGTTCACTTTGCAAATGATACCATCCTTGGCATATTACACCAATGCTGAGAAAGTTAATTTTTGGATGATAGTTGCCAGGATCTGCCAGCTAGCATGACTAAATCCATAGCAATGTTGTCTAGGAGCTTTCTGGGAGGTGTAAAGCAGCATTTCCCCCTTAACTCCTCTATAAAGAGATGTATGAGTATGTGTGTTTGTGCATATTACACAAACATATAAATGGTTAATTTAACTTTGTAAGTGAATCCTAATTAAAGGAAACAATGCCGTGCCTTCCCAAATTCATATTATGTCAAAAGTGTGTTATCTACCTTAGCACCTGGAGCACCAGCTTCTCCTTTGGAACCATCTATTCCAGAGAATCCCTAGAAAATGAGAGAAAACCCATAAGGATCATGGCAGATCTTTTGGCACACTTGTGCTCAAAGAAATTTCAAACCAACCAACTATAACAAAATAAACATCTAATATTTGCAAACTTACTCTGTGTCCCTTTACACCAGGAAGACCTGGGGTCCCAGGAAAACCTCGAGCACCCTAGAAGTAAACAAGAAACCAGTTCAAGTGAAAATATGCTGGTGACTTAACAAAAGCTACAATTTAGAATAAGAAACACAAGTACCAAGTCCCTTTGGATTAGGCCTTTTCATTCCACAAGTATTATTTACATCAAATGAACTAATATAGAATGAAAAGGAACAAAACTTCAACATCCTTTTTAGCCCTTGACTATCTCTGATGATACCACTAAATAAATACACATTGTAGTGATTACACTCCTCTTTTCAGTGTTAAGTGATACAGAATTGTGATGTAAAGCAGTAACAGCATAAACACCAATCTGTTACACTGGGATTTATTACCAAGTTTCAATCATGTCTTAAGCCAGGGGTGGGCAACCTATGGCCCGTGGGCCGGATGCGGCCCGGCAGCCGATTCTGTCTGGCTCGGGGAGAAGGACGTTGAGGGCGGGGCCAAAAGGAAGGGGTGCCACTGCTTCCATCCCATTGCGGGCTCTGTGGGGCCTGTGTCGGCAGACAGGCCGGAGGAGCGGCGACTTTGGAGTGCCTGCCATCCCTGGAGGCGATCCGGGTCTGCAGTGGGAGCACTCGGTGACCTGCGGGGGCTGATTGCCCTGGCAACCCGGAAGACTTCATCACCTTCCAGGTCGCCAGGGCGATCAGCCACCTCAGATCACCGACTGCTCCCCCTGCAAGCCCGGATCACCTCCAGGGATGGCAGGCACTCCATAGCAGGACGGTCAGCTGGGGAATGGCTGGGGGCAAGAGCAGGTGGAGGCCTGCAGCCTCCTATTGCCTGCTGCTCTGCTCTCCTCTGCTGCGGCGGCGGCTGGATCCGCTTTGCCATCCTCTGGGCTGGTGCCATTGGGCCATTCCATCTTGGGATCCTTCCTCTCTTGAGGATGTCAGCCTTCATCTTGGTTCGCACCTTGTCTTCTTAAATTTAATTTAATTTAATTTAAGTGGTTTTTATTATTATTTTATAATAATTTTATAATAATAATATATTAATATAATAAATAATATAATATAATAATGTTATATTATATTATAATTTCAATATATTATAATGTCTATATCTATACTATAATATAATAATTATGCTATTAATACTAATAATATATGAATATTTCTTGATATTTTAATATGTTAATATTAATGATGTGTAATATATAGTAAATATAGTAAATAAATAAATAAATTATGTAGATTAGAATGTAGTTCAGCCTTTAGGTGCGGCCCTCCATAATATTTTTTGGCTCTCGTGTGGACCCTTGGAAATAATAATGGCCCACCCCTGTCTTAAGCTGACCTTCCCTCTCTTTCTCAGGCCTCCAGTTGCACTTTACAGATGTCTATAGATGCTCTACTATTTGATATATAAGTGATAAAAGCCACAGTATTCCATACTGTCTAGAGAAGCGAGTCTCAGGCTCTATTTTTCACCTTTGTCCTCTTCCACAGTTAGCTGCATATGGCTGCAAAGATATCACTTACAGTGCGAAAGCAATAACTCTTGAAGTTTTGAAGTATTTCTAGTGATCAAAGTTTCACTGCTTCCTCCTGTGGCCTTTAAAAAAAATTTTGGTCAGGAGTGACTTGAGACATGGCAAGTCGCTTCTGGTGTGAGAGAATTGGCCATCTGCAAGGACGTTGCCCAGAGGACACCCGAATGTTTTACCATCCTGTGGGAGGCTTCTCTCAGATCCCCACATAAGATGCTGGAGCTGACAGATTGGAGCTCACCCTGTTCCCCGGATTCAAACCGCCGACCTTTCGGTCAAAAGTCCTGCCGGTACAATGGTTTAACCCATTGTGCAACCAGGGGCTCCTCCCCCTGTGGCTAGAAGGTGCAGAATAATTATATTGATGTTTCATCAGTATCCATCTATATGCTTTAAACATTATTCTGCCCCCTGTGGCTAGAAAGTGCAGAATAATGTTGAAAACATACAGATTGATAATGATGCAGCATCAATATAATTTTCATTTTTACAAATTTGAGCCTCTTTGGCAGGCCTGGGCAAACTTAGGCCCTCCAGGTGTTTTGGACTACAACTCCCACAATTCCTAACAGCCGGTAGGCTGTTAGGAATTGTGGGAGTTGTAGTCCAAAACACCTGGAGGGCTGAAGTTTGCCCAGGCCTGCTCTATGGTATGAAGAAGAATGCCCACATAGGTCTATAAATTTTCTCTCTTTTTTTGTCTAGTGCATCATTCTGATTTTGTTTTTCCACAACAAACAGCAATAGCCAATCATATCACTCCCCTTGATCTTTTTACAAACATAATAGACAAAATTTTCAGGTGGCTTCACATTCATTGGGGGCTCTCACAGCTCTTCAGTAGCCCAAGCCAAAGATCCACCTGCCTTTTCGGTTTTATTAAATACAATGCTCGATTAGATGATTAAACTCATACTTCTTCTGAAGTTGTCACCAAGACAACTCAAACCATAAGAGACTTCGCCCTCAAAGGTGTCTGTTCGCATCAGCACTCAGGAGACTCTGTCCCCTTCTACACTGCTATATAATGCAGTTTCAAACTGTGTTATATGGCAATATAGATGAGATCTGAAATTAGTTTAAACATTTTAGGATAAAGAATATGCTGAATGCATCCTTACCTGAGGCCCAGGTAGTCCACGTTCTCCAGATTTGCCAGGTTTGCCTGATTCACCCTGAAAAGGCATGAATGCAATTTATTAATTTTGTTTTTAAAAAAGAGGACTCTATTTATACAAATTGTAAGGGTAGATTATTATTATTAATAATAATATTATCCCTCTTTATCTCTTCCAACTCTAATTATTCTATGATTCCACTATTGACTCATAGCCATTTTCTACATAAACTGGGGTAGTTACTTTTGCCATGCTATTGTACACTGCCCTTTGTCTCACAACGATAATGCCCTAAAGGCCAATTGCACACTCCATGAAAAAGGGGAACATTTTATTTGCCATTGAGTTATTTGACTGCCATGCAGTTATCACACAAGAAATAGAGAAAGCACTTCTAGTTTGTGACTTCTAGTTTTACTATATCCCCCCATCAACTTTTGTCATTACATTCTCTCTCTCGGCATTACACTTTTACTATATTTCTCTCACCCATCAACTTTTGTCATTATATTATTGCTCCAATTAACCTGTAGGGGGCTTGTATCTTAAAGGTAAAGGTTTCCCCTGACATTAAATCTAGTTGTGTCCAACTCTGGATGATGGTGCTCATCTCCATTTCTAAGCCAAAGAGCTGGCGTTGTCCATAGACACCTCCAAGGTCATGTGGCCAGAATGACTGCATGGAGCGCCGTTACCTTCCCACCAAATTGGTACCTATTGATCTATGCACATTTGCATGCTTTTGAACTGCTAAGATGGCAGAAGCTGGGGCTAACAACAGGAGCTTATCCCATCCTGCTGATTCAAACCGCTGACCTTCCAGTCAGCAAGTTCTGCAGCTTAGCGGTTTAACCTGCTGCACCACCATGGTCCCTGTAGCTTACTAACAAACAATTGATTGAAATTGATATTTCAAATATGTTACTTGGTGTTTTATCTTGGCTTTTTCCCCCTGATAGCCTTATGGACCCCACCCCTTACAAGATGTCATATACCTTCCTCTCATGAGTAGATGGTGCAACTTTGTCTATGTCAGGATCTACATCCATTATAGTAAGAATGGATATGGCTCACATATGTAGCATGAGAAATATAGCACATAGTGTTCCAACTCTCAAAACTATTTTCAGCAAACTTCTCCATCCCAAGCTGCTTGAGTTAACTGTCATGAAACTGCATTACCAACAGAAAAACAAGAGAGCATACTCACATCATCGCCAGGTTTTCCAGGAGGTCCAGCTGGCCCACGAGGACCCATTGGACCCTAGAAAGAAAAGAAAAAGACATACATCAACAGCATGAAATACTGCTCAATAACAGTGCTACTATTAAAGAACAGTAGGCCCATACAGGAGGTATTAAATACATGGCTATATAATACCTCGTGTCAGAGAAGGTAGAACTCAGAATACCAGATGAAAGGTAAAGGCTTCCCCTTGACATTAAGTCCAGTTGAGTCCAACTCTGGTGGTGGAGCTTATCTCCATTTCTAAGCCAAAGAGCTGGCGTTGTCCATATCCATGTGGCCAGCACAACTGCATGGAGCACTGTTACTGTCCCGCCTGAGTGGTACCTTTTGATCTATTCACATTTACATGTTTTCAAACTGCTAGGTTGGCAGAAGCTGGGGATAATGGCAGGACCTCACCCTATTCCACGGATTTGAACGACCAATCTTTCAGTCAGCAAGTTCCGTAGCTCAGTGGTTTAACCCACTGCACCACCACAGCCCATACTGGGGGACAAATGCCAGACACTGCTGTTCTGCTCATGCCCTGCTTGTAAGGAGCTTCCTATAGACAATGCACTATACAGAATAGTGAACAAAACAAGCCTTTACAGTTCACCCCATGCTCTTATGACTTAATCCAAAGGGCAGATATTGAAGACCTGATATCAATAGGAAGCTGGAAAAAGCTGCACAAAATATTGAAGTAAGTGAATGACATCATCTTTGTTTTCCACAAACTCACAGGGGGTTTTGTTAATTATTTTGTTCATGCAATTAAGAAGGCACAAAGCCAAGATTTTCCCACTCCAGCACCATTTTGAGAACTGGAAAGAATAATGAGCATTGGGAATTGAATATTGCTTGACACAAAATACTGCTTTGAAATAATATGGACTTTAAAGGCATGAAGTTGTATGGGAAGCCTAACAGAATAAGGTAGTATGGACCTCATCACACTAGAGCAGTGATTTTCAACCAGTGTGCCGCAGAACACTAGTGTGCCACGAGAGATCATCAGGTGTGCCGTGGGAAATTATTTTCGAACTTCATTCATATATAAACTATAAGGCGCATCTGTCTCTTTAAGAAATGGAACTATAGCACTCTCGCGTCACCTAAGAAGTGACGCGAGAGTGCTATGGTCACGCCATCTTGGATTCGCTCAGACGTGGCTAAGTAAACAAAGTTAGAGTTAGTGCTGCAGCTGCACGTCAAGTGATTGGCACACATTTGAAAACTCTTGAGGAGAAGTTGTAATTTTATTTCCATTCAGCCTTCACAGAATGCCTTGACTGGGTTAGGGACCCATACAGCTCAGCATCCGTTGCTGGAAAGGACATGACTTTAAAGGAGTAAGAGGAACTCATTGAACTGAAACAAGATCGTAGTTTAAAGCTAAAATTTGCTGATCTTCCTTTGGACAGTTTTTGGTTATCTGTTGCCAGGGAGTTCCCCATTCTGGCCAACAAAGCTATTTTGGCATTGCTCCCATTTTCAACCACACATCTGTGTGAGATGAGCTTCTCAAGCTTGATTGTGATAAAAACTGAAAACAGAGAGAGACTGGCAGCTGTTGAGCAAGAGCTTAGTGTGTGTCTTTCTACCATTCCTGCCAGGATATCTATTTTGTGTTCATCAAAACAGACCCAGGTTTCACACTAAGTGCGTGTATAAATACATTTTAAAACATATTAACTATATGTATTACTGTGTTAGAGTGTCATTTTGTGTCATTTTGGTTGGTGGTGTGCCCCGGGATTTTGTAAATGTAAAAAATGTGCCGCGCCTCAATAAAGGTTGAAAAACACTGCACTAGAGAATGAATCCACTTTAAATCCGGTTTCTGCCTTCTGTAGAATTCTGGGATTTGTAATTTAGAGAGGAGCATTTAACAGCCTAGTGTGATTAGGTCCTTAGTCATAATGTAAGATATACTTTAATTTAACTGCATGTACTTTAACTGCATCAAAACTGGAACAAGACTTGCAAAAATGACATTAGCAAGTTCTTAGGATGGCTCTTCGCTGCCATATGATCCAGTTTCTGAATCCACATCATCTACTTTGAACAGGTCTACATTGCCATATAATCCCATTCAAAGCAGATAATCTGGATTCAGAAACTGGATTATATGGCAGAGTAGGCAGAGCCAAAGGTGTAAGGCAGCAGTTTCAGGTTCCTGTTTTTTAAACCACATGGCTGTTTTACCACTATTCTTAACTGCCACTTTTGATACTTTTTAATGGAATATGTACTTTTATGGTTTTCTTTTTCAGAAACCAACTTCATACAGCAATTTAGCTATCGCTTGCAGAATGCTAAAAAAATAAAGTGGAACTATATAAAACATGTGTTATATACATTATACAATTCCAAGCAGACATGTCAATGCAGATGATAATAAAATCTATTAAAACCACTATCTCCAATATCTAAGGATCTAAAAGCAATATCAAAAGATCTAAAGGTATTATAACCAAGGATTGGATTTGTGGGTTTTATCCCAAAGTCCACTGAAATAAGCATACAATGAAGTCTCTGTCTCTAAAACCCATGAAGGGAATAAGATTCATAAGGCTTCTGAAGGAACAGACTCCATGGAAGATTGAATACACATTGTCTCTCCAAGCAAGAAGGAAGAATCCAGGCTTGGAAGCTGCAAGGCTATTCGATGCTAATCAAGGTGGCTAATTGCACACTTTGCCTCAAGCAGACAAGAGTTTTTTCTCCCACCTTGGGACATTCACAGATAAATAATCCCCACTTGCCTAGTTTCCAACAGACCTCTCAACCTCCGAGGATGCCTGCCATAGATGTGGGCAAAACATCAGTAGAGAGTGCTTCTGGAACATGGCCATACAGCCATGGGTCATGAATTATTTCCATTTCCTCATGAATTTGAACCACTTAAGGTGGGATAACCTCATATAGAAAGTATGCTTTTGTGACCACAGAGCAACACTATATAATGAGTTCCCTGTGGCAGGCACACAAGGCACTGAGATGAATCTCCAATGGATTTAATAAGTTGAGCCCTGGGATACAATTTATCACTTGCTGGATTTAGTCAGGTTTAGTCTTCATACAAAATGAGCTATCCAAAGTGCTGAATCCCATTCTTGGTGTTTCCAGAACTCTTTAAGAATTCAGATTAAGACCCAGTGTGGACTCACTGATTTGCTAAGATAGGAGACAACCACTACTACTGATAAAAGCTTCTAAGGGACCTTCCAGACAGGACCTATATCCCAGAATCTGACCCCATGTTTTCTGAGTTAAACTGGATTGTATGAGTCCACACTGCCAGATAATCTGGGATAAACAAAAAACCTGGGATCTGATCCTGGAATATAGGGCCTGTCTGGGAGGCCCTTACTTACCACATTGTGCACATCACAACAGCAACAGCTCATCAGCAAGAGTTGGGCCCTGGGATACAGCCACATTACCTACTTTCCCTTGGACTTATCACTTGCTAGATTTATTCAGACTTAGCACAGTGTGTGTGTGAGAGAGAGAGAGAGAGAGAGAGAGAGAGAGAGAGAGAGAGAGAGAGAGAGAGAGAGAGAATGTGCCTTCAGGCTGCCAGTCAATTTATGGCAATTCTATGAATATTTCTAGTAAAATACTACAAGATCATTATCTCCAAATCTCAGCTCAAACTACTCAAAGATATCACACTTTTTTTGCTAATACATTAATTGAAGGTAATTCTAACCAACTGATTAGCTCTGTGTGTGAATGCGTGATATTGATATCATTTCTATGTGCTTTGTATTTTATCTGCTCCATATCCGCCATGAATGGCAAACAAACTACAAGATTTTTTTAAAAAACACCATACCACATTTAATTATTTTTAAGGCATCATTTAACAATTGGTAGGCTAAAATACTTTATCAAAGCCACCATAATAAAATATTAGTAAATGTCAGCATGATTAATAAAGTACATCAGTTTTTAAAAAATCCAAGCATTTTTTAAAAACCGATCTTAAAGGCCAATAAAAGAATAGGGCTTCAAAGGCTAAATCCACCAGTTTGAAGTGGGTCCGGAAACACACTGGTAACCACTGCAAGTGGTGCAGAATTAGTCACTACCTCACCTGAATGAACAGTTGAGCCATTTCAGTCTACATTTTAGATCACCATTAAAGGTCTTACCATTTTAAAAAGTAGTCCAATATGGCTATAACTAGTATTGGCTTTTTACTAGATTTCTTTTTGCATGCCAGGAGCGACTTAAGAAACTGCAAGTTGCTTCTAGTGTGAGAGAATTGGCCGTCTGCAAGGATGTTGCCCAGGGGATGCCTTGATGTTTTGATGGTTTACCATCCTTGAGAGAGGCTTCTCTCATGTCCCTGCATGGGGAGCTGGGGCTGACAGAGGGAGCTCACCTATGCTCTCCCCAGATTCGAACCTCTGACCTGTTGGTCTTCAGCCCTGCCAGCACTCCTCGTCATCTCAGACAGTTATTATGTTTTGTCACGCAGCACCAGGTTCAGAAAAACTCTTAAATTGCAAATGTTTGTCTATGATCACTGTTAGGTTTATAAACGCATTTTCTTTTTTTAAAAAAAAAATCCCAAATAATGGAACAGATGGAATTGAGACCATCACAAGCAGGCGGAGAGGCTTAAATCTGACCTCTTTACCTGCCCCTTTCTCTGATTTTGAAGTTTATAACAGCCAAGAGGAGATTGGTGGGCTTATTAGGCAACAGGGGAAAAAAAGAAAATATTATGTAGGCCTGTTATACTGTGTCAGAAATGTCTATTGTGCTTTTAAAATACTCACGCTAGTGCCAGATTCTCCGGGTTCTCCAGGGCTGCCTTGAAATCCTTGAGGGCCCTGAAAGAAGATCACAAATGGTCACCTTCTTCCTTTACCACATTTGTCCAACATGAGAGATCATGCAACAGAGTGAAAGGTACTTACAGAAGATCCTGGTGGTCCTGGGGGCCCTCGTGGTCCCATAGGTCCCTATTGGGGGAAACATTTTAGTAAGTCAGTACAATTACAGAAAGGGTCAAGTTCCACCACAAGAGAGACATTTAGGCCTATCTGCATGATTATTATGGAGCAGAATGAGGCTAATTCCATGGCTTTTGCACTGACACAGCACCTTTCAATCTCTCTTTCTTCTATGCACCATCCACGACTGTTTTTTATTTATAGAAGTCATTCTGAGGTGGAAAAAAAACCCACATATGCACTCGCACTCACTCTGTCTTGGAAACGGTCCATGTTTACTAAGCCTGAATTTCATTCACAGCTTGCCAAGAAATGCTAGAGACGAGAAATTTCCTGCTGGAAGTCTTGTGGGATCTAGAAAAACAGTAGCTGCTGTCTCTTTGTCTCCTCCAGCCCATGATCCAAGAGCAACAGTGACCCAGCCCCCTTAAACAAATCTCTCTGATACTTCTCTGTCTATAATCATCTGTTTCAACTGTTTTGGCACATGGGTCAGGAAGTTCTGGCAAGGGATGTAAAGGCCCAAAGCCATTCTTAAATAGCCAGCTTTCACATGAAAGCATTCTGTTTGATTGGCGTAAACAATCTTGGAATGGCAAACTTTTTTTTAAAAAAGTTGAAATCGAATTAAAATTAATTGATTTATAATTAAATACACTTTGAAACACCTTTGGTAATAAGCAAGGTGGAACTGATATGAAGGATGGAGTCATTGTAGCTTCACATCAGGAAGGGATGTGGCCCTGTTGCTGGGATAATGAATGTGCAGTTCTCTTGATGTTGTGGGACTGCAAGTCGCATGATCCTTCAGCACCTGGTATGTGGTTAGGACAGGGGTGGGCAATTACTGGCCCTCCAGGTGTTTTGGACTTCAACTCCCAGAAATCCTAACAGCTGGTAAACTGGCTAGGATTTCTGGGAGTTGAAGTCCAAAACACCTGGAGGGACGGTAATTGCCCACCCCTGGGTTAGGACTAAGGCAGTGGTCCTCCAGGTGTTTGGGACTTTAGCTCCCACAATTCCTAACAGCTGGTAAACTAGCTGGGATTTCTGGGAGTTGAAGTCCAAAACAACTGGAGGACCAAAGGTTGGGAACTACTGGACTATGAGGGGTGAATCAATTGGCTTCAGTGGAACTGCATGGCTGAATGGCATTCATTCATTTACACAAACATGGGATATAGGTCCCCAATTAAACGGAGATATGCTAGTAAACTAGTGGTCAGATTAGCATATATTTTATGTATATCTCCTTGGAGATCCTGCTGGATTGAAAAGCAGGATTAAAAATAGATGATGCAGCATCAATGTAGCATTTTCATTGTGAAAACTTCACTTAGTAGGTAAAGGAATCTAAACTGTATTATTGTTTATTATTTTATTTAAAACTTTTATATACCTCTGCAGAGGGACTCAGGCCAGTGGACAACAAGGATTCAATGCCAAATTACAATTTAAAACATCATAAAAACAACAAAAGATTAAATATAAGTAGAATAAATACATACAAATACATAAACCAGGCCGCCAAGATTAAAAAAAACATGTCCAATTTCGGTCCGCATACATAATCGATGACTTAGTCTATTATTAAACTCAGCCATTATTCCAGGAATGCTTCTTTCCGGATCAAGAATTTCAATAGCTTCCTGAAGGTCAGGAGTGAGGGGGCAGATCTGATTTCAGTTGGGAGGGAGTTCCACAGCCAAGGGGCCACCATAGAAAAGGCCCTCCAGAAGATCTTAACAGCCTTGATGGTTCGTAGGGGATAATACGTTCGGACATGTAAACTGGGCTGGAACCATATAGGGTTTTGTAGGTCACTACAAGCACTTTGAATTGTGCTCAGAAGCTAATTGGCAGCCAGTGGAGCTGGCGCAACAGAGGAGTTGTACGCTCCCTATACCCTGCTCCCGTTAGTAACCTGGCTGCCAAACGTTGGACTAACTGAAACTTCCGGGCAGTCTTCAGAGGCAACCCCACATAGAGAGCATTGCAGTAGTCTATTTGGGATGTAACCAGTGCATGGACCACCGTGGCCAAGTCACACTTCCCAAGGTACAGGCGCAGTTGGCGCACAAGCCTTAGCTGTGCAAAAGCTCCCCTGGCCACCACCAAAACCTGGGGTTCCAGGTTCAGCAATGAGTCCAGGATCACTCCCAAGCTGAAAACCTGCGAATTCAGGGGTAGTGTAACCCCGTCCAGCACAGGCTGTAACCCTATGCCCAGTTCGGCCTGTATGTGGGTTGGAAAGCTAACCTGCATTGCTTCCTGTATGAAACTGCTTTTCTGATTGATGATAATTGTACAGTTCAGCTCTTTAAAGGAGAAGGCAGCTACAAATAATACTTTTCAACACTAAGTGTTGTTAATTCTCATCAAAGTTGAGAGGACATACTACTCTAACATAAATACAGCCCAAGTCCAGCAGCAACTACAGTGGCTCCAAGATGCCAGTGAGGCTGCATCTCAAATACCTCACTCTACATAGAAACGATCAAACAGCATGAAATAACAATTACACTACAAACAGACATGTTTGATTTCTTTCACCAGTACAAACCATAACCCTGCCGCCATCCGGCCATTTGATATATTATGTATATCTTAATGATATCAAATGTGAATAGGCAACCAGAAGCATGAAGGGATAGATTCACATTGGGCTAAACAATTTCAGCGTATATATGGATGTTTGTATGAATGTTTCTGTATCTAAAATATTTCCCAACGCATGTTCACAGAAAGTTCTGCAATCACTTCTCACAAAAGCTCATATTCACATGCTAGTTTTGTATATGTAAACACTGTTTTATGGACAGGCACCTAATGGTACTTAGCCCATCATCAGCTACATCACACAGGGCTTCTCAGTCACAGAAGTAAGCAAAACTCTATTTCTATCCTGCCCTACCTCCCCATGGGGACTCAAGGCAGTTACAAACTAGACTCTAGAGGATTAAACAAAATAAAGGCTTAGGGCCCTTCCAGACAGGCCCTATATCCCAGGATCTGATCCTAGGTTTTCTGTTCATCCCAAATTATTTGGCAGTGCAGACTCATATAATCCAGTTTAAAGCTGAAAACCCGGGATCAGATCCTGGGATATAGGACTTGTCTGGAAGGGTCCTAGAAGGGCCCACACTGAGCTAGCATCCAGCTGAGGACATGCAAAAGCAGAACTGCCAATCATACCTTCACTTGTCTTTTTTTGGAACTTAATAGAAGGAGGTATTTGGTACCTGTTTCCACAAGCCCCTCTCCCTAATCCACATGTTTTTTGTCATATCTCCAGACTCTTGTAAATACATTGCCAGAAGTGTGTGCTCTGTCAGGGTAATGTAGGGTCATTCATTAGTTTTAGTATCACTGGAAACAAACAAACTGAATACCTACTTAAAAGTAAACACTGCACATAGCAACACATTTTATCCCAAAAGCCATGTTCAGAATTATTGCTCAGGAGTCGACTGAGCTTCATTTTCAAGATGGCTGAGGCACCCCTTCCACACATCTGAATAAAATCCCACCTGTTCTGCTTTGAACTGGAATATATGACAGTGAGGACACAGATAATCCAATTCAAAGCAGATATTGTGGGATTCTGGGTTCTATGGTTGTGTAGAAGGGCCTTGAGCTATCTCAGCTTCCACAAGGGTTTGTACCATGGCCTAATTTCTTAGTAAAGTCAAGGTTTCCCCTCAAAATTAGGTCTCGTTGAGTCTGACTCTGGGGCGAGGTGGTGCTCACCTCCATTTCTAAACCAAAGAGCTGGCATTATCCGCAGACTCTTCCAAGATCATGTAGCTGGCATGACTGCATGTAGTGCCCTTACCTTCCCGCTGAAGTAGTACTTATTGATTTACTCACATTTGCATGTTTTGGAACTGCTAGGTTGGTAGAAGCTGAGCCTAACAGCAGGAGCTTACCCATCCCGTGAATTTGAACCACCACCCTTCCAGTCAGCAAATTCTGCAGCTTAGTGGTTTATAGGGTTGCCACATGAATAAGGGACAAATACCTAAAAATAGGGTTTTTTTCAGAAAAATAAGGGACACTTCATAAAAACTTGAAAATCATCAATTGATTTTCAAGTTTTTATGACGTGTCCCTTATTTTTGTGAAAAATTCCATATTTTTAGGTACCTGTCCCTTATTCTTTTATCAAGAAGTGGCAACCCTAGTGGCTTAACCCACTGCACCACCGTGGCCCCTAGACTTTCTTAGTGGTTTTGCAAAATGCACAATTTTGCAAAGCAATTTGCAGTTCAAGGAAAAGCTTTTGGCAAAGTATGATTTATTGTTTAAATTCCAATTATGCCTGGCAACGAGTGATCATCTATGATGACTGTTTTAAACTGGTTTTAAAATCAGCTCCCCTCTTCAAGATGAGAATCATTCCAAAGGGTAGCAAAAGAGACTTTTACCAAGACCATGAAACCAACAAAAACCCACCAGCACCATTCCACTGCATGGAAAAGGCCAGAGTTCTTGGTTTTTATCATTTGTCTTGATCAGACCAAAAGATCTAATGAACTGGATTCTCAACCTCAGACCCTAAAACAGGCATGAGCAAACTTTGGCCCTCCAGGTGGTTTGGGCTTCAACTTCCAGAAATCCCAGCCAGCTTACCAGCTGTTAAGAACTGTGGAAGTTGAAGTCTAAAACACCTGGAGGACCAGCATTTGCCCATGCCTGCTTTAAATTCTGCATCCAGCACTATCTCCAGCTACCCTTAATAGTACAGTTCTGTAAATGGAGACAAACAACTTCTAAAATAGTAGTCTTCACACTCCCACACTAGAATTTCCAGGATTTTTTTTGTGGGGATTAAGCTATCATAAAACCCAGAGTTTGGAAAAGTTACCGTTTCAGATTCTCTCAACCAGTGTGGCTATTTTTCCCAACTTAGACACGACTATAATAAGTAGCCTGTGTTTGATGGGGTTACACTCCCCATGAAGGCGCAGGATCGCAGTCTGGGAGCGATCCTGGACTCATCGCTGAGCCTGCAAACCCAGGTCTCGGTGGTGGCCAGGGGAGCTTTTGCACAGCTTAGGCTCGTGCGCCAGCTGCACCCGTACCTTGGGAAGTCGGATTTGGCCACGGTGGTACATGCTCTGGTTACATCCCGTATAGACTACTGCAACGATCTCTACGTGGGGTTGCCTATGAAGACTGCCCAGAAGCTGCAATTAGTCCAACGCTCGGCAGCCAGATTACTAACAGGAGCAGGGTACAGGGAGCATACAACCCCCTTGCTGCGCCAGCTCCATTGGCTGCCAATTAGCTTCCGAGCACAATTCAAAGTGCTGGTTTTAATCTACAAAACCTTATACGGTCCCGACCCAGTTTACCTGTTTGAACGTATTCTCCCCTATGAATCCTCAAGAGTGCTAAGATCGTCTGGAGAGGCCCTGCTCTTGGTCCCGCCTCCTTTACAGGTGCGGCTGGTAGGGACGAGGGACAGAGCCTTTTCTGTGGTGCCCCCCCCCCCGGTTGTGGAATTCCCTCCCAAGTGAATTTAGATCTGCCCCCTCCCTCCTGACTTTTAGGAGGTTGGTGAAAACATGGCTGTGCAATGAGGCCTTCACACAATGAAGGCGGAGATCACTAATTGACTAAAAGTTGCTGACCACCAGACATGGACTGTATACAAGGACTGAGCTGGACATGATTTTACTGTGGCAAATAGTTCTTATGTATTTATTGTATTTATAATTGTTAATTTTATTGTGAATTTTAGATGTTTTTAGATTTTAAATGTTAGCATTGAATTCTTGCTGGTTGCTGGTCTGAGTCCCTCTATTGAAGTGAGAAGGTCGGCGTGCAAAAGTTTTAAATAAATAAATAAATAAAAGATCCAAGCTCATGCAACTGAGAAACTCCCCAGATCCTTACCATAGGTCCTTGCATCACTCCCATCTGAGCACCGCCCGCTTTCTCATCAAATCCTCCAGCCATCTGAGCAGCAAACTGCTATAAAGATAAATGGCAAAAAGAACATACCCAGTTTCAGTGGAGAACATTTGCACAATGGGAAACAAAAGAATGCTTTTCAAAAGACCTGATTTCCCCTTAGTATCTGATGGGCAACTGTACCTATGTCACGGAGGAAGAAATTAGGACAAACTGTTTCTCTTTTTACACGTTTGCTCTCCTTAGGGCTCATGTCTCCATGCAAATGTTTTATTGGGTAATATTGGTGGGTAGAGTATCATATGGATTTTTTAAAGACGGGACTTTTCTAAGCAGCAAAAATTGCAGTTGACCATTCTAATGTTACGTTTTCTCATTTTCCACAATAGAACATGGGTAGAAGATCTATGGTGCTGTGGTACACACTTTCACAATAGCTGGTTGATCAGCTGCTTGGAGATATAAGAATATAAGATATAAGAAGAGACAGTGTCTAGAATATAGGGATATACCAGAATATAGGGATACATTACTACATAAAAGATTCTATAGGATGCTTGAAAGAATTAGAAAATGTGGCTTTAAAACAGGTATTGGCAGATTGGACTTAACTCCAAGTCTTATGCATTTGAAAATGAACAGAACCACTTCCATTTTGGGCTACAACACCCCAAATTCTCTAGTAAACACAGGAGCTTTGGCCATAATATTTGACTTATGAGAATCCCATGAATGAGGTACCTGAATAGGGCCATCAGCAGCCCTATTTAGAGATACGGCTTAATTGTCTGAATAAATCCATCTGTACTTTTGTTTGTTTGGTTTTTTTGCTGTGCACATATCCAGCAGTATACATCTGCATTATGTACTTCTTCAATACTTTTTATATAGATAAAGGTTTCCCCTGACATGAAGTCGTGTCCAACTCTGGGGGGATGTTGCTCATCTCAGCTGTTGGCTGTCCTACTTCCTCCGGAACCGATCGCAGCGAGTGAAAAGGGGCGAGGACGTCTCCGGAGGTTCCCCACTTCGTGTGGGGTTCCCCAGGGGGCAATCCTCTCCCCTCTATTATTTAACATCTATGTCCGACCATTTGCTCGGCTGGTCCGTAGTTTTGGGCTGGTGTGTCACCAATATAATAATAATAATAATAATAACTTTAATATTTGTGAGTCGCCCTCCACCATCGGTGCTCCGGGCACTTACATCATTTAAAAACCCCAAAAATACATCAAAATACATCAATTTAAAAACATATAATACAGACGGCGAAGGAGAGGCTCCGTCATTCAAAGGTACCGATCAGGCCCCAAACGCTAGGCGGAAGAGCCAGGTTTTCAGATCTAACAGAAATCTAGTTTGGGTCGATGTGGCTCTGAGGGCAGGTGGCAGTGAGTTCCAGATCGTGGGGGCCGCCACGGAGAAAGCTCTCCGCCGGGTCTCCACCAGCCGAGCCTCCCGCACCCCAGGGATGGCCATACGATCACCGTTTATGGCACGTGCTGGCCTCTCGCTGTGTTGGACCGTCAGCCGGGCGCTCAGATAGGCTGGCCCAATATTGTGCCGTGCTTTAAAAGTGAGCGCCAAAAGTTTGTAGAGCACTCTGACCTCTAGGGGCAGCCAGTGAAGATCTTTTAAAATAGGGGAGATGTGGTCCCTCACTGATGACCCAGAGATGAGTCTGGCCGCTGCGTTGTGGATGAGTTTCAGCCTCTTAGTTGTGGACAGGGGCAGGCCTGCATATAGGGCGTTGCAATAATCAAGACGCGAGACAACGGTGGCATGTATCACGGTTCTTAGCGCCTCAGGTGGTAGGTAGGGGGCCAGCCGTCGGGCCCTACGGAGATGGAAAAAGGCGCCTTTGGCTGCAGCCTGGATCTGGGCCTCCATTGTCAGTTTTTCGTCCAGAATCACTCCCAGGCTCTTCACCGCCGGAGCCGGGGACAGGAACTCGCCCTCAAAGAGTGGCAGTGATGGGTGAGGGTCGGGTCGGCCAGGCCAGAGGATCTCCGTTTTTGCCGGGTTGATTTTGAGTCTATGTGCTCTGAGCCAGCTCGTCACCGCTCTCAGCCCTTGGCTGAAGCTATCCGGCACCGACGATGTCCCTGGGTCAAGCTTCAGGAGCAGCTGTGTATCGTCAGCGTATTGGTAGCAGGAGAACCCATGGCTCCTAGCAATGCTGGCCAGGGCTGGACATAGATGTTGAAGAGGGTGGGAGACAGGGTGGCACCCTGGGGAACTCCACACTCCAGTCGCTTTCCTGGAGACCTGACCCTGCCACTCGACCCGCTGCGAGCGGCCTCGCAGGAACGATTCCAGCCAGGTCAAAGCCTTGCCCTGGATCCCCGAGGCAGCCAGGCGGTAGAGGAGCAAGTCATGATCAACGGTGTCAAAGGCCGCAGTTAGGTCCAGGAGGACCAGGACTGCCGAGCCTCCCCGGTCCAGCTGACGGCGGATGTCGTCTGTGATCGCTACGAGGACGGATTCCACTCCATGACCTGCGCGGAAACCCGACTGGGACGGGTCTAGGCCCCCGGATCGATCTAGGAAGTCCCGCAGTTGGCTTTCTACCGCTCGCTCTAGGAGCTTACCCAAGAAGGGTAGGTTGGCAACCGGGCGGTAGTTTGCTGGGTCGTCGGGGTCAAGGTTCGTCTTTTTCAGGAGGGGTTGACTCTGGCCTCCTTCAAGGAGTCCGGAAAGGCGCCTGTATCCAGGAGAGATTCACCAAGTCCCTCAGAGCATCCGATATGATGTCAATACTGGACTTAATTAGATGTGATGGGCAGGGATCCGTTGGGCAGGTCGTCGCTCTTGCCCCGGTCACCAGCTTTCTCACCTCTTCCGTTGTTAGTGGGCTGAATTCTGAGAGACGGTGTTCATTTGTCCGGGTGGAGTGCTGGGTCCTCGTGTCCCCTTCCTCGGGAATCAGCGGCAAGTCATGTCGAAGTGCCGCGATTTTTCCGATGAAGTACTTTTGGAGGTCATCTGCTGTTATCGCCGAGTTGTTAGGTTCACTCCGTGGGGACGTGAGGAGACCCCGGACTACCTTAAAGATCTGTGCCGAGTGGGAGCCCGCGGCTGCAATCTGGGCGGCATTATAAGATTTCTTAGCCTTTTTAATCTCGTGTTCGTATAGCCTGTGCTGTTCTCTGTAGGCTGCTCTGGTTTCCCCGCTGGGCTTTCGTCGCCAGGTGCTCTCGAGTTGTTTCCTCCGGTGTTTTATCTGCTTTAGGTTCGTTGTGAACCATGGGGAGCTGGTTTTCCTGGGGCGGAGGGGGCGCCTTGGAGCTATCTGGTCAATGGCCCTCGAGAGAACACTGTTCCATCTGGCGACCAGATCTGACAGCGATCCCCCGGGGACCTCCAGGGGTTCCAACGCCGCGGCGAATGCCCTCGGGGTCATCGCGCTCTTTTGGCGGGCTAGTATGGACCTTGGCTCCGATCTTACTGTGAGGAGGATGTTAATATCTACCCTCATGGTCAGGTGGTCCGACCAAGGCACTGCTCTGGTATCACGGTGATTTGTGGCGAGACCCTGGCTGAAAATCAGGTCCAGCGCATGGCCAGCTTGGTGAGTGGGGCCCGTAACTGTCCTGGAGAGGTCAAGGGCGTCCATGTGCATGAGGAATTCTCGTGCGCTGGGTGTGAGAGGGACTGTGTCCGGGTGGATGTTAAAGTCACCCAGTATGATGAACCGGGGGAACCTCAGGGCCCAGTCCGCAATCAGGTCCTGTAAGGCAGATGAGGCCTCTTTATGGGCCCCGGGGGCCCGGTAGACCACCAGGATGACACCCAGCTCGTTCTGGGGATGGAGGGCAGGCCTGAAACCGTACCCAATAATTTCCATCAGTGCCTTGAGGCCATCACTGGATGGCTGTGAGTCAGTAGGTTGAAGGTGAATCCAGCTAAGACGGAGATCCTGTGGCTGGGTCGTCCGGGTGGGGTGGAGATCCAACTTCCTTCCCTGGACGGCGCAACACTATGTCCATCGTCAACAGTTAAAAGTCTTGGCGTCACTCTGGACTCTCAACTGACAATGGAGATGCAAATCTCCGTCGTCAGTAGAGTTGCTTTCTTCCATCTCCGTCAGGCGAGGAAGTTGGCTCCCTACCTTTCCCGTCACGATCTAGCCACAGTGATCCAAGCCACGGTCATCTCAAGACTGAACTACTGTAATGCTCTCTACGTTGGCCTTCTTTTGCTGGTGATCTGGAAACTGAAACTGGTACAGGATGCAGCAGCTCGACTGCTGGCTGGCATTCACATGGCCAGCCATATAACACCTGTTTTGCGCGAGCTGCACTGGTTACCAGTGGAATGTCGGATCACTTTCAAAGTGTTGGTATTGACCTTTAAGGCCTTGAACAGTCTGGGGCCAGTGTACCTTAGGGACCGCCTCATCCCATATTGTCCCACTAGGCCACTACGTTCAGAGTCGGGCCAACTCTTGGAGGTTCCCAGTTTCAAAATGTACCATCTAACGGCCTTCTTGATAATCGCCCCCACTCTGTGGAATGCACTGCCTTCCGGGGTTCGCGCTCTTACAGATCTGCTGGCATTCCGGAAGGCGTGCAAAACCCTCCTGTTTCGGCAGGCTTCTGGGGATTAAGGCTATGATCTCAGGCTACTTCATCCTCTTGTTGTATATAACTCCTGATGAATTGTATTTTCATCTGTTATCATCTGCTTGCTGTGTATCTGACTGTGTTTTTATTGTGTTTTTATTGTGTTTTATATTGTGCTTTTAAACTCTGAGTCCACTGTTGTAAGTCACCCCGAGCCACACCGGGAGTGACGACTGACAAGTGCAAATAAATAAATAAATAAATAAATAAATAAATAAATAAATAAATAAATAAATAAATAAATAAATCTCCATTTCTAGGCCAAAGAGCCTAGAAAGTTTGCTGTCCAGATAAGCTGGTCAACTAGCCAGTTCAAGAAGTTATCTCAGAATTAAAATCTGCTTATGTTTAACTTATATTAAACATGAGACACAATTCTAGCTGTTGGACCCAGTGCCCTGTATATAATTTTTACAGGGCACCAGGGTTGGCCCTGGTCACACCTGACTGGCACAGCCATTAATACACACACCTGACTGGCACAGCCACCAATACACACCTGACTGGCACAGCCATTAATACAATAAAAGTCCACCAGACCTTAAACTTTCCAAAGGTATGGTTATCTCAACCAGTTGAATATAAACAATTAGGTATGAAGTAATTTGGACTAGAATTGATAAAAGAACTGTGTGGCCAAAATGCAGGATAGAGAGGAACCTACTAAAATTATTTGAGTTTTTTTTAATGTATATATTTTATGCAACTTTCGGAAGTAACATTTCACTTCTGTTTATTTAACTAGGAGCCCTTCCGGGCAGACCCTATATCCCAGGATCTGATCCTAGCTTTAGACTAAATTATATGAGACCACACTGCCAGGTAATCTGAGATAAACAGAAAACCTGGGATCAGTTCCTGGTATATAGGGCCTGTCTGGAAGGGCCCTTAGTGTCATAGATGTAGCATGTAGTGTTTCATTGTATTCTACTGTAACCTTTCATCTTCTGTTGGTTGTGCAAAGATGTATACTTGTTACTCTCTGTTTTTGTACAGTCTGATTGTGGCTCAGTGTTGTCTAAATGTATACAGTATGTTAAACTCTTTTTAAAGGAAAATAATTCTATGCAATTTTTGTAGTTCAAATTTACATTATATGGCCTACATTTTATTCACATGATCAATGGTCTATCCAGGTGTGCTCCACTGTGATGCTCCTTTGTGGCTGCTCATTGTTAGGCTGGCTTGGGGGAAAGGAGAGTTTGCAGTTTTCTGAAAAATATTACTCATAGTTGACAGTGAGCTTGTTGAAGAACCCTATGATGATTTTAAAAACTGCATGTTTCTTTAAAATAGTATCCAAGGGCCGTTTTTTAAAAAATGCAACACAAACTTGCATCTAAACAAATAAAGAGAGACAAGGCTTTTTTTTATTTCCATCGCATGTGTTTGGCTCTGAAGGCTTGGCACTTTTATCTAACATACATATTGAACTAAGTCTCTCACCTCCTCCCCTCCCCGATCTCCAAGTTAGAACATCGGGAATTCTTGATAGGCTGCTCAGTGAAAGAGGTCTTTTCATCACTTTCCGTAACCACACTTCGTGGTATGCAGGGATTGGGTGTGGGGGATCATGTTGAGCATACTTACTCCACCAAGACCAGGGGGGCCTGCAGGGCCTGGGGGTCCAGGAGGTCCAGGGTTGCCAGGTGTACCAGGTTCGCCATCTCTGCCGCGGGGGCCAAAGGCACCCTGTTTCAAGTAAGCAAAAGGCAAATTGTCAGCTATTATATCCATACTCCAAACTCACAATTCCAACTAATTTAGAGTCATTGGTTATTATACATATTTTCCTGCTAAAAATACATGTTTGTGTGTTTACATACAGTATATGCCTTCAAAATACTGCTGACTTATAGTGGCCCATGAATTTCATAGGCTTTTCTTAGACATAGAGAAGGCGGCTTTGCCAGTTTCTTCCTTTGAAATATAGTCTATAGCACTGGTGTTCATTGGTGGCCTCTCACCCAAGTATTGACCAGGGCCAACCCTGCTTGACTTCCAAAGATCAGATGGAACCTGGTGCTTTTATGCCATTTAGGCCATGTCTGTTTGCTCAGTACATATAGGATTGCACCCTGTGAACACCCAGCACTCATTTCCCCCAATTATTTGACACTAGTATTAATGCCCTAGTCCTACAACACGGTGTATATTATTATTATTGTTATTATTATTATTACTTCATGCTTATAGACCGCCACTCCCCATGGGCTCGGGGCGGTTTACAACAGTGGCATGACACAATTACAATATAGATATAATAAAAAACCAGATCATTACCTAATACTAGATACAAACACACAGCACTAACTACAACAATAGGGCTAGAATCAGTAGTTCAGGTGAGGCCCATCGATGTTTGGGGGCCCAAGAGGGAAGGTGAGATCCAAGGAGGCAGACCTCCAAACCTTGTGGGGTGACCCTGAGTCCCAAGGAGAGTCGGTCTTCCAGGAGGAGGGGGCAAGTCATGAGACGGGTGGTCAGAAGGGTCGTTTAGGGAGTTCTCAACCCTAATAAATAGGGGAGTCATTCGCCTCTTTAGTTCACCTCCTACAGGCTGTGATGTTGCCGTTCGTCTCCAACTCCTGAAGCCCACTCCCCAAACGGTTCTGGAATGGAATCGTAAGTAGCGGGCCTCACACCACTGGGATCCGTATCCAGAGGAAGGCTCACTGATGTGCCAACAACTACATAAGTATGAAATAATTTGTTGCTATATGCCTTTGAGTTATTTCCAACTCAAGGTGAACCAATCACAAGGTTTTATGGGACAAAGAGTATGTGTCCCAATGTAACTCGGTGGATTTTCATAACTGAGAGGGGATTCAAATCCTATCATCCCATGCTCAAACCACTACCAAGATGCAACAGTCCATGATTTGCAAAATTACTATGGCACTAAGCATATCAAATGGGGGAAGTTTATGACTAGGGGGGGGGGGGAGTTGAATGCAGAATAAGACAGGAGTATTGTAAGTTATCTATCCCAATCCCCTATTCAATGCAGGAAATCCAGAATTAGAGCATTTTTCAAGAGATTGCTGTCTAGCCTTTGTTTGAAGCCTCCAAAACTCAGGACCCTATCTACTCTTTCAGAAATATGCAGGTGTCCAGTAAGGGAGAACTCCCCCTCAGCCCTAGAAAATGACCCTCGCTGTTAAGAAGTTTCTCCAAATGTTTTCCTGAAATCTACCCCTCCTATAGCATAAGACAAACAAGTCTGCTGACTATCTTTCTGAGAATCAGACAACCAATGGCAGCTGATGGCTTCCATAAGAGTTGAATGTGTACTCCCGGTTTAAGCCTGAATATGAAAGAAGCTGTCCAAAGTGCTGAACTTATGGGGATGGTAGGATTCAATACCTCGGATAGCTCATTTCAAGACTAAAAGCCAAAGTAGGTTCACCATCCAACTGACATGGAAGTTATCAGAAAACAAATCCTTCCTTCTCCCATGCAACAGCCCACCTGGCATTGGAAGAGTGCTGTTGTGTCTCTCCTCAGTAGCCATGCCTTCACTCTATTCTCATAGCATTTCCATCTTGGTTGCTTGACTCTAAATCTCTTCCTTTCCGTCTGCCTGCATCCTTATTGGAGTACAGCATACAGAACGGTACCTACTACTCTATATGAGAACTATACTTCTTGTAAATTATGACTCTGTCGATACAATCTATAAATAGAAATTATTCTGCTCTAACAAATACGTACCCCAGCCCAAAAATCTGAGGTGCACAAGGATTTTTTGCCCCTACAGTTCCATTCCATAGAGGTAACAGAGCTATGATTACAAAGAATGGCAACAAAGATCCTATGCTTGATATAGTTGCATAAACAAATAACCTCAAATGAATTGACATATCAGAAGCCATGCACTCACAGGATACTCAGTTACAGTGACTTCTATGCCTTGTCTTTATGGATTCCCTCACCTAGTCACTTAAGATCAACAAGCTTCATATACAAGCAACAAGTCAGAAAAGATTTTTCGAAAAGGGAAGTGAATTATTGTTTCTGTGGTCCAGAAATAACAATAAAAATGTGTGGCTAGTAGCTCGGTTTAATAGACATGAAACCCCAATGTATTTCTATATTTGATTGAAAACAAGAGTAGGTTTTAATCTCTTGCAGCGATATACGTATTTGGTGTTTTATTTATTTACTATTTATTTACTTTATCTATATCCTTCTCTTCTCACCCTTGCAGGGGACTCAGACCAGCGTACAAACAAACAGTACATTGCTGTCTAAGGTTTTGATTGCAATTCCTAAAAGTAAAGAGCAGTGCTGATGGTCTATGGCTTTTAATATTGTTGAGTAATACTTTTAAAATGTATGTTATTTGGTAACATTTACTACATGGGATTTTTATTCTAGTCTATCCTTAAGGAATCTAATGTCCTTTTCTACATATTACAATCCAGATTATCAAAGCAGATAATAAACAACTGGATTATATTTTTATTTATTTATTTATTTATTTATTTATTTATTTATTTGACTTATTAGCTGCCACTCCCAGTGGCTCAGGGCGGCTTACATCAACACCCCAATAAAATCGCAATCTACAATAGCATTAAAACCACAGAATAAAACGATTCTTAAAAGAAAGCATAGTCTCAAAAGATAGCATATCACAGCTCAAAGGCCTGCCGGAATAGGACTGACTTGCAGGCCTTCCGAAAAGCCAACAGATGAGTCTACACTGCTATATAATCCCGTTCAAAGCAGCAAATCTGGACTTTATATGGCAGTGTAGAAGGGGCCTTAGATGACGCTTCTTTTCCTCATCTATCACATTTTCTTCCTCATAAATAACCCATGAGATCAACCTGTAAGTTTCCCCAATGTCTGATATCTGAACCTGGGTCTTCCCAGTTTCTATCCAGATTCAGCAAACTAACTCTGACCTGAGTGGGTGGGTTTAAAATTTTTATATGACATTTCAGTGTTTTTGTTCAAGTAGGTACACCAGCTACCAAGTGAGTTGTGTTAATGTATCTTCATGCCATGCCCTGAATGGTTGTTGGACCGGTCTTGCAAAATCTTTGCGATTGAAGTGGTATCGTTACCAGAAGTAATGCATAATGTAGGTCAGCTAAATAAAACCTGCCTTAAAGATGGTGGGGAGGATGTTAGCCTGATAGACTCAAGTTTCTCATGCTATGCAACTCTATGCATGTTTATTCAGAAGTTACATCCTGCTGTGTTCAGTAGGCCTTACTGCTAAGTAAACAAGCACAGGAGTGCAGCTTTCATCCTGTGGATAGAATGTGAATGAGTGCATGTGAATGGGGGGGAAATCTTACTTTTTCTCCTTTATTACCACGTTCTCCTCTTGATCCTTGTGCACCGGAAGGTCCCTGCAGCAGGTAATGACAGAGGACCCAGTTAAATATTTACTTTATTTATTTTATTTATTTACTTTGCATCTATAGCACCTCTCTCAGCCCGAAGGCGACTCGAAGCGGTGTACAAATGGCAAGAACTGCCCAAGACAAACATAACAATTATCAACACAATTCCATCATATACAAATTAGCACTTAACGTTAAAAACACAATATCAGCGTCTCATTATTAAATTGGTTTCCAATTGCATCGTCGTCATTCCGTAGGTCTCAATTTGGTAATCATACTACATCTGCAAATGCCCGGTCAAACAGCCAGGTCTTGACCTTCTTGCGAAATGTCAGGAGGGAGGGGGCTGATCTGATGTCATAAGGAAGGGCGTTCCAAAGCCAAGGAGCCACCACTGAAAAGGCACTGTCTCTCGTCCCCACCAATTGTACCTGCAAAGCAGGCGGGACCGAGAGCAGGGCCTCTCCGGGTGATCTTAAGCATCTTGATGATCTTAAGCAAATATTCACAAGCGTTTTGGTAAAGATTCTTCATCTCCAAATTATTTAAATAATGTGAGGCAGAGGGAGCTTGCTTCTTACCTGTGGTCCAGGGGGGCCTCTTGGTCCTACAACCTGGTGAAGAAAGATAAGAAGAAAAGTACACATTAAGCATGTTGAATTGGAAGCACACTGTGTACTAATAGTTTTCAATGGTTATGGAAGATTGAGGGATGCAGCAAACTTGAGACTTACATCTTTAATATCGCCAGGTTCTCCTTTTTGTCCCTGTAAAATGTAAAATGTACAGGTTTTTCTTTTAAAAAGACACCAAAGCTATGGAAGTCTGTACAGATATATTAATATAACATTAACTTCTATTTAGAGTCACTGCTTAATACCGTGCTTAGAGGGAAGGACGCTTGAAAAGGTGGGAAGCATTCCAGTCCCAATTTTGCAAAACTGGAATGAATAGTCTTATTGAAGTCAATGGAAGTATTCATTGGTCTTACATTAAGCCAATGTTTCAGCTTTTTCATTAGACGTGGAATGAGGATGCTGTTCAAATTTCACACCCAAGAGACCGCTCAATTCTACATTGCTGGAACTATCTGTTGCAGTAGCTCCGTTAACTCTTACAAATGTATTCTCCTCTTGCTCTTCACAAGAATCTGAAAATTGTAAGTATGGGTAGCCAAGAACTAGTGCTGCTGCCATCTGCCCTGTTCCTGTGTCTTTAAAGGCCTCTTGACTGACAAAGAGCAGTCTGTAAACCAGGCATGGGCAAACTTTGGCCCTCCAGGTGTTTTGGACTTCAACCCCCACAATTCTTAACAGCCCACCAGCTGTTAGGAATTGTCGGATTTGAAGTCCAAAACACCCGGAGGGCCAAAGTTTGCCCATGCCTGCTGTAAAGCCTTAAGAGGTGCAGTGGTAACTAAGTAATAAGTTCATGGTAATGTTGACTCTTATTTTCCAACTTTTTCAAGGCAGATGTTCCAAGGTGGGGTAGAACTAAACCAAAATAATCAAGTTTCCAAGGTATTTTGTTGCTAAAAGGCCAAGGATAGTGTTTCTCAGACTCTGGCCTTCCGTGTATTTTGGAGCCCATTTACATTGTAGAATTAATGCAATTTGGCACCATTTAAACTGTCATGACTCAATGCTATGGAATCAAGGGAGCTCTCTTTTTACAAGTTATCGAACAGCACCGATACCTCACCAAACTACAGCTGCCATGATTCTATAGCAGTGGTTCTCAGTTTGTGGGTCCTCGGGTGTCTTGACCTACAACTCCCAGAAATCCCAGCTAGTTTACCAGCTGTTGGGATTTCTGGGAGTTGAAGGCCAAAACATCTGGGGACACACAGGTTGAGAACCACTAATCTACGGTCATCTCAAGATTGGACTACTGTAATGCCCTTTACATCGGCCTTCCCTTGTCGATGATCCGGAAGCTTAAGCTGGTGCAGAACACTGCAGCTCGGCTGGTGGCAGGCCTTCCATCTCGCTGCCACATCACGCCTGTTCTGCGCGAACTGCACTGGCTTCCAATAGAGCACCGGATCACCTTCAAGGTGCTGGCTTTGACCTTTAAGGCCTTGAATGGTCTGGGGCCGGTGTGCCTAAGGGACCGCCTCTCTCAATACAGTCCCTCGCGACCACTGCGATCTGAGTCCCTGAACCTCCTTGTGGTACCCAGTTGCCAATCCATCCACCTGTCTTCAACGCGGAGGAGGGCTTTTAGTGCCATCGCGCCAGTTTTATGGAACGCTCTTCCCTCCACAATCCGCACACAGTCCGATCTGTTAGCCTTCCGTAAAGCTTGTAAAACCCTCCTGTTCGTGCAGGCGTTCGGTCTGTAGACAACTCTAGGCTGTTCACTTTGTAATGTGGGCCACAAGAGTTATTTTTAGTGTGTATCTGTCTGTACAATTTTAATGCGTAGACATTGGTCCGTTGTTTTATAGTGTTTTATGGTTTTAAGCACATGTAAGTCGCCCCGAGCCTGTCGAAAGGGGCGACTAACAAATTGAAATAATAAATAAATAAATAAACAAATCTATAGAATTGAGCCATGACAGTTAGGTGTTGAACTGCATTAATTCTACAGTGCAGATGTAGCCCTAGACTTTATATCCAGAAGGCCTATGCATCTTTGGCATTCTGGAAACTGATGTCCAACTGAAAAACCAAAGTTTGGGAACCTATGGCCTAGAAGAGTGAGTATCTAACAAAGCTGGTAGCCTTGGAAAGGCAATAACATAAAATAATGATTATTAGCAGCATTTAGTTGTCTCACCTTACGTCCAGGTTGCCCTGTTACGAACAAGGGAGGAAGAGAAGAGAGAAAGTGTCAGGATTCCTTGGCAAGTAAATGGTATGAGCATTACAGAATACAAATATCTGTTCACACAATAAGGAACACACAATGCAATAAGGAACACACGAACAAGACAGGGGGAGTGGGACAGGAAGACAAGGAAGAAACAATGACCAGATGTTGGTAATGAGGAGAAGCTTTGCTTTCCTGAGCTAAGACTCGCTACTGTGTCGGAGATGCTGCTGCCCCAAGAAAATGAGGTACAGAGAATTTTTACCTGCATGGGGAAGGACAAGGTCCCATGCAAAGAGATAAAAGCAAGGAGGCACAGTATTATCATTCCAAGACATCCATAGCAGGTCCAAAGCCATACTGCAGCAGGCGTGTCAATTTAATTCAATTCCGTTCCACAGGAATTCCTGCTCCATTTATCAAAGCATTAGTACACAGTTTGGGTTGCAATCCTGTGTACAGGTACATTATGCCTAAGGCTGGACTCCTATGCATATGTACTTGGAAACTAAGTCCCATGAAACTCAAGGGGGCTTGCTTCCAAAGAAGCCTTTAAAGGATTAGGCTGCAAGACCCACAGACCAAGTTGGATGGACTGAAGATTTAAATCTTAATATTATATAAATTGGCCCCCATTTAAACCACAACTCAGTTGGACATGGGGCCAATCAGGCATTGCTAGATCCATCTCTTAAGCACTATAACAGCATACAGGAAGAAGCAGCTTTAGGGGATGTTTTAAGGTAAGCATGACACAAAACACAAAGGTTAAAAGCCACATTCAGCATAAGAGCATACAAGCATGCACAGAATCATGATAAACATTTGCAAGTCTCAACCCTTTACTCATTCTGGCATCCCCTTGGTTTAATATTGTGTGTGTGTGTGTGTGTGTGTGTGTGTACACACACACACACATACATACACAAATCTCAGAAGCCTCAAAGGCAGCCAGAATAAGTTAAAGAGTTTTAAAAGGCCACTTCGTCTAATTGTAACACAACTCCTAGGCTAGAACTGAAAAGACAATTACAAGAAGCAAAAAGTTGAATGAATGTTGGATGCCTTCCTTACACCCTTGGCCTGAAATTTTCCAACCCTGTGTGGAACATGTTCCCCTGGGCAATGCTTTGGGAAGTAGGGAACCATGATTAATCGTCCCCAGTATCTCAGATATGAAAGCAAGGCCTGGTGTCATGTTCTCTCAAGCCCAAATTTTGACCTCTTGGCTCAAAGAGAGAGGTATGTTAAGAAACTCTTAATGCCAAAGGCCTTTATAAATAGAGGGAACCCAATCTATTTTCTGCCAGTCTTATGCAATTTTATTATGAGTGGGTTGACCAAAAAGGAGAATACTCCTCCTATATCATCACCACCCAAAACCTACATATGGAGAGGTGAACCAGTAGTCAGCCAGATGTTGGATTACCTATTATGAAGAAGCTGCTCAAGGTTCTTCCTTACTGGGAAGCAACATATAAAGAGCCATCAATTCCCACATCTTGAAGTAAATACCTTTTGGAAGTAGGAACCCAAGAATTTCCTAGAAAGCATGGGACATTGGGAGTTGCAATTCTAAGAGCAACTTTCCAACAATTGGAGATAACTCCCTTCGACCCTTCAGTTTGTAAGCTTTTTCACATCTTTGATTACTGTATTGTGAAAACACTATAGGCAGTCCCCAAGTTAGGAACACAATAGGTTCTGTAGGTGTTCTTAAGTTGAATTTGTATGTAAGTCAGAACAGATATATTTTTAAGTGAAATTAAGATAGATCTGGAGTTTTCACTTTAAAATATATTTGTTCCAACTTACAATTTATGTGTGTGTGTGTGTGTGTGCATTTTGGGTAACATAGGGTTAATACCCCGGTGGGTTTGCTGTCTATGCCCATTCTGAAGATTTTGCTTCACCTTCTGTTCCTGCGACAATTGGATTTTGAAAAAAATTGGCTTGTTGTAGAAACAAGGATTGCTGAGAAAGATTCAGCGGAGACACCTTTCTCCCTTGATAATAACTCTTACAGGAAGGAGTTTTCCTTCCGATAGGTGGATTTCTCTCACTTCCTGTTGTCTCATATCCAGTTCTTAACTATGAGTTGTTTGTAAGTCAGATGTTTGTAAGTTGGGGACTGCCTGTTCTCACACCTAATGAAATCTGGGGGCAACCCAGAAAAGGTAAAGCATGCCAAAGCACACTAATATTAATGAAATTTAAAGAACTGACTAGTTCATTCAATACAATTGAACTCAGGTGTGCTATTCTTGAAATACCTATTGGGGAAATAGCTATTGGGGAACTTTTTAATATATTTTAATGTATTCTCATGAATACTGTGATCACTTTTTCTGACTGGCAGCCATTGGCTGCAATCTGCACACATTTGGACATGTTCCACTGATTTCGGTGAAACTTTATTTTCATCTAATTGTTTAGAATGGGGCCATTCATCCTTAAAAGAGCCCTTTACGAGGAAAGGTTTTGCCATTTGATTAAGATTTAATTAGGCCTTTCAGTCTCAAGAGGACTGTCAATGAACTGCTCTTATCCAGCTCACCCTATAATTTCTGACAGGGAAATCACAGTTACATGTTGCACAAAGAGGAAATTCACAGCAACATATACTTAGCACTGTGAAATCTTTGCTCATTTCCGCAGTTTAAGGGGAAAAAATACTAGGGGACACAATTGGACAGTGGTGATAGAAGAGCACAGAAGACAACTGGATTAAAGGATTGTGTTTACTATGTCTGGGTAATTAATGGGGATCAGATTCATGAACTGTCACTTGGAAGATTACCTGGGCAAGCAAAAAAATCCTTCTAGACCAAACAGAGGGAATCCCAACAAATAGCTGCTTTTTTCACCAATGTACTCCTAAAAGGCTAATATGTGTGTAACTGGTTAAAGTCTCATTTTGCAGACTGCTTTGTAAAGCCAAGATATGTTAATAGCCCCTCAATAATGAAGCACCTCTTCTTTGGTTTGGTCAAGATGTTACTTTGAACTTTTCTGCAACCACCCTCTTCCATTAACCATGAGAAGTAGCCTTTCCTAGCAATAGCCTTTCCATGGATGCCACAAGTCCAGCATTTTGCATCCATGGATCCCATCCCTCCTTGCCCCCCTCCCCAACCCTGCGACTGTTAACTCACAAGTAATTTATTTATATGGAAAGGAAATAAATAAATTACGACCACTGGTGGTAGGCTGGTCAGTTGGGCAGATGGGGCAACATTCTCCGAAGGGAATCTCGGGGTTGGGACAATCTCTCATTTCTTCGCAGAGTATGTCATCGCAGAGGACCGTCCCAGTGTCACAGACACAAATCCGGCAGGGTTCGGGTTTCCATACATCTTTATCACTATACCTCTGCCCATCCTGCACACAGCTGCCTGCCTCCTCTGTGCCGGAAGGGCAAAGGGAAGGGAAGAGCAGTGGGGAATAAAAGGAAGCAAAAAACCAGAAGAAGGGGAGAGAGAAAGAAACAGGGTCATAACAGCAGCACTGGTTACAGCAATCCTGTATAATAAGTGCCCAAAGATAGACACACACACACACCTTTTACCACGGGCAGGCTTCATCCAAGAACACCTCTCTGTTTTCCTCGAAGTTATGAGGATATTTTTGGCAAATTGTCATCCACAAGCAGAATGAAAAGGCCTTTAGTTAACTGTTCTCTCCTCTCCCCCCACCTCGAACACAGAAACCCCTCTCATGTTTCATCATAATGAGGCAAAGGGATGTTGTGGAGGCTCAAAAGGGACTTTTCATCGTGAATCAGGGCACACAATGCATTCCTGTACACTCTTGACTTAGTTTCGCCTCCAAAATAAACCTCTGAGGTAAAGGATGGAGTAAATGCCTTCTTGTGAGGTAAGGGTTAGCACTGTAAGGTAAGTACTACAGTGAGGTAAGGTATAAGACATCACTTATACCTTAGCAGGTAGGAAAACTGGGCATTCTGCCTGTGCCTTTAGTGGTTGTGTAGAAGAAGGAATTTCAGAAGGTGTTGTCTGTCATGCAACTGGGGATCAATCATCACCCGCTGAAATTCCCTCTTCTTCACAAAGAATATCAGTCCTTTTCAGTGTTCACTCTGGCAATCCTAGAGCCCTTTCAGAGAGGCCTTATATCCCAGGATCTGATCCCAGTTTGTTTGTTTTTTTGCTTATTCCAGATTATCTGGCAGTGCAGACTCATATAATCCAGTTTAAAGCAGAAAACCAGAGATCATATCCTGGGATATAGGGCCTGTCTGGAAGGACCTGTTTGTTTGTGAGTTAAGGGCAAGTCTGTTACTGGGTAACTTATGGTGCATTGGAGAATTAATCCAGTTTGTCACCACTTTAGCTACTGTGGCACAATGCAATGGAATCATGGGAGTTATTTTTTTAAGTTTCTGGGCCAAAGAGAGCTGGTGCCTCACCAAACTACAAATCCAGGATCCCATAGCATTGAGCCATGGCAGCTAAACTGGTATAGAGCCACTCTTAGTTGGTGTGGGTCTGATACTACAAAATACACACACCGGGAATGTGGCACAGCTGGCTGGGTATCAGCTGCATAAGATCTCTACAGACCAGAAGGTCATGAGTTTGAGGCCTGCCCGGGTCGGGGTGAGCTCTCGACCAATTTGTGTAGCTCGTTGTCGACCTTTGCAACCCGAAAGACAGTTGCATCTGTCAAGTAGAAAATTTAGGTACCACTTTGTGGGGAGGCTAAATTTAACTGATTTCTGGAATGTTAAATTGCCTCTATGTCACTCTATATATGTTGTATGTCAATGGCATTGAGTGTTTGCCTGTATATGTGCATTGTGATCCTCCCTGAGTCCCCTGCGGGGTGAGAAGGGTGGAATATAAATGACGTCAATAAATAAATAAATAAATAAATAAATACATGTTGTCAAGGGCATCACTTTGTTTCAGGCACATCATTTTGTGAGCATCTTGCAATTTTAGGCCCTTATTGTGACCTTCTTTGGCGTTGTTAACCTCAAAAGCAAAAAAAAAATGTTGACTTGGAGAAACCGATAACCGCTGCACAATCCCTTCAGCAAACTTTCATTTGAACACCTTTGGTGGTTCACCTTCTCTCCACAAGGGCCCCAGAAGGACACACATCTCATCTTACATACCTGTCACTGGACTGGAAGCACTTGGGTTAAACATTCCAGCCCATCAAAGCCACTTCTTGAAAATGTCAAAGCAGAGAGCATTGCTATAGCAGAACACATTGTTGATCCACCTTGTGTTTTCTAACTAGTTATCAGACCTGAGTGGGACTGATGAGAGCTAAAATCCTCCCTAAAGCTGCATCTACACTCTAGAATGAATGCAGTTTGACACCACTTTAACTTCTATTGCTAAATGCTATGGAATCAAGAGAGTTACAGGTTTATAAGGTCTTTAGTCTTCTATGCTTAAGACTACAGACGCCTCAACAAACCACAACTCCCCAGAATCCCATTGCACATTGAGCCATGGCCATGAAGTGGTGTCAAACTGCAGTAATTCTAAGGTGCAAATGCATCTTCATTCTCCCAACCACTTTGCACTCATTTCTGGATCCAGGCTCATTGTGATATGTAGGTCAAAAGATAGGGTGCTGTCCCTCTATCTTTTTTTAAAAGGGGTTGCAAATCAAACCAAGGGCAGCTCAGTGAACCTTCTTCCACTATATAAGGGTGGATGGACTAGAACTAGAAAGGCGGAGAAAGTAAATAGACTTTAGTGCTTTAATCAGGAGAGCCGACAATGTTTGTCTCCTATTATTACAGTTAAATAGGAATGATTCTCGGTGGAGAAGGGGTCAGGAGAAACCCATTAAAATGGTGCCCCCTTGGCACACGCTCCCCCCACTTTCTTTTTCAAAAAACGTCCTTGGGAAGCCTTGACAGCATCAGCAATATGACAGGGGGGCCATTGTGCAGAGGGGCAGGGGAGCCTGCAGGAGCCCAAGGGACCCATCCACTCATGAATGGGCCTTTTTTTGAGTGCACACAGAGCGCAATTCACATGGCTCTGTTAGGGACTAGTTTAAATAAATATGGGCAGCATTTCAGCATCTGGAAGCTATTGCTGCCAAATGCAAACAAACACTCATAGAGCAGGGCTTGAGCTCAATCCCTGACCTGGGAGAACACTTTTTCCTTTGAAAAAAAAGACATAAAAGACAAGACTCTCCAAAGATGCATTAGGATGAGAGTCATTGGATGCCTCTGTGTATGTGTGTGGCTAAAAAGAATGCAAAATGATGCCTTAAAGAGTTATTCACAGTAATGAATGTGGTGAGAAACTCTCACAACCTCATTTGAAGCCACACACTTCCATGCCATACACCTCTGAAGTCCAAGGATGCAGTGTTTCAGCACAAATTGAAAAAAACAATCATGTGAAAGGCAGCATAAAACAAGAATTGTGTACACCAGGCATGGGCGAACTTTGGCCCTCCAAGTGTTTTGGACTTCAACTCCCAAAATTCCTAACAACCAGTAGGCTGTTAAGAATTGTGGGAGTTGAAGTCCAAAACACCTAGAGGGCCAAAGTTTGCCCATGCCTGATGTACATACTGATGTGCAACTGGGCAAAGTCTTTTAAAGAAGAGATAGAAAAGGACCTGGCTAGAGATGGGCATCACAAGCACTAGTGTTTTTAGTGTGGAAACTGGAGACAGCTCCTGTACTTTGAATGGTTGTGTAGACAAGGGGATTTCATTATGTACTTTTTGTCACACCACCAGGATACAAACAACACCTGTTGAAAATCCCTCTTCTATACAACTATGGGAGGTACAAGCACTCCCTCCAGTTTTCACTCTGGCATTTCCAAAGTCTCAAGCTTGCTTCCCAGTGAGAAATGTGTGAATGTGTAGGTAATCATTCCCCCTTGTTCAGAGGATTGTATGAGAGGATTTTATTTAACCACATTTAACCCTCCCTCAAATGGTTTCCCAAGGCTCCTTTCACATAGCTAAATAAAATCCCACATTATCTGCTTTGAACTGGAATATATGAGAGGGTGGACTCAGATAACCCAGTTCAAAGCAGATAGTAAAGGTTTCCCCTTGACATTAAGTCTAGTCGTGTCTGACTGACTGAGGGGTGGGGCTCATCTCCATTTCGAAGCCAAAGAGCTGGTGTTGTCCATAGACACCTCCTAGGTCATGTGGCCAGCATGACTGCATGGAGCACTGTTACCTTTCCACAGTTACCTTTCAAATGTGAGTACCTATTCATCTACTCACATTTGAATGTTTTCGAACTCATAGGTTGGCAGAAGCTGGAGCTAACAACAGGAGTGCACCCCACTCCCTGGATTCGAACCACTAGCCTTTTGGTCAGCAAGTACAGCAGCTCAGTGGTTTAACCCGCTGCACCGCCAGGGGCTCCCCATTGCACCAAAGCAGATATTGTGAGATTTTCTACCTTGATATTCTGGGTTATATGACTGTGGAAGAGCCCTATGAGCCCCTTCCATCCTTCCTGTCTTCCTGCCTTCCTTCCTTTCCACTCTAAATTCATTCATGGAAGAAAAATGGAAGAGCTACCCAGTGTCTTTTGATTAGTAGCAGTAAGAGATTTCCATCTGGAAACACCAGCTGGGCCCATTTCTCCTGGGTGCTACCCCTGAACCATATTGAATGCAAGGCCCCTTTGGTCACTCACTCTGAAAAATCCAGCGGCAGAGATTCCTGCAGATGAATGAAAGGAATTCAGCTCCCTTTTCCCTGGAATTTTGAGCCAAGAGAGAGCAGCATGGCTTGTGATCAGCAGCAAAGCGAGGCCTCCCCCCCCCCCCCACTCGCATCCTATTTGCAAGCTCCCTTCCTAGCAATTGATTTACAGTCTGGAGCATATGGAGGCAGAGATGGAATTCAAGGAATAGGAAACCTGCCCAAAGGAGTAAAGAGAGAAATACCCAAAAAGCCGCTCAGCTCTTTCTACCCTAATAAAGTTTCCATCCCTGAATAATATCCCAGACAACAAAAACTTCTGGCCAGAGGGAAGGGACAGACTTGCTATACATTTGCCTCATTTTTTGTGTATCAAATGTAGTAGTGGGAAATTTTTAATTCAACTGATTTTTTTCTTCCCCACCCTTCTTTTTTTGAACAATTTGCACAGTCAAGCGATTAAGATATTGCTTACTACTCTGTTTGGAAGGTTTCCCCCAACCAGCCTTGGTGTCTATGTGTAAGAGCGCACTGTGTGCGCATGGCGAGGGTGAATAGAGAAAAGAACAAATGGACCGATGTGCCTCTGGAATGCTTTGCACCCCTCAGACGGCCTCTTGGGGGGGGGGATGCCCCCTTCTGCTCCTTCAGTAGCAGCAGTGACAACAACAACAAAAAAAGACCTGTTAACTATCAAATTCCCAAGAGATCTCCATCTGCACCTTACTCCACATCTCCAACTGCACTGGGAAAGATTGTGTGCACAAAGATCTCCTTTTGTAACTTGTCTCTAAAGTCAAACCAGTCTTCCTTGTCTGCACTGGGGAATGCACCCTTTTGTCTGGTTCCCCTTTGGAACACCCCTCCATTCCACTCCATTAACTCTTTTGGTGCTGCCACAAACCGGGAGTGTTATTTCATCCCTTCCTTTCTCTTCAGTATGTTTTCTTTTTCTCTCTTTGCCCCAGAAAAATAAATAAATAAAAGAACTTTCCTGGACAACCTTGGAGTGGTTTAGCCTCTCTTTAAGGCCCCTTCCACACAGCGGTATGAATCCACATTGAACTGGATTATATGGCAGTGTGGACTTACAACAGTTCAAAGCACATATTGTGGGATTATCTGCCTTATATAGTTATGTGGAAGGGCCCTTAAGAAAACGTATCCCCACATAGTTTGCCCCACTCTCAGGTTGGATCTGCAAAGGCATATAATCCAGCATGTAATCCACATGATCTGCTTTGGAGTAGATTATATGAGTCTACACTGCCATATAATCCAGTTTGAGACAGATAATTTGGAATTTTATGTGGCAATGTAGATCCAGCCACAAAACCCTTCCACACAGCCATATAACCCAGAATATCAAGGCAGATGATCACAGGATGGGCTTTGAACTTGATTCTATCAACTCAACTTCAACTCAGTTTTATGTCTTATGAGTCGCCCTCCACCAAAGGTGCTCTGGGCGACTTACACAATTAAAATACAAAGGTTACATAGCCACAGCTTGTTACTTAGCAATCATAGGCTCTTCTGAAGAGCCATGTCTTGAGTGCCCCTAAAAATGTATGTAGATCAGGAGAGGCTCTTTGATCTGGCGGTAGGGAGTTCCACAAGATTGGGGCTGCGACTGAGAAGGATCTTTGTCTTTTGGACTCCAAACGGACCTCTCTAGGGCCAGGGACATAGAGAAGATTCTCATGAGCTGACCATGGCAGTCTCTAGTGGTGGAGTGGCATTAAGTGGTCTCTTAGATATGAAGGACCCTGACCTCGAAAGGCCTTGAATGCTAGGACCAGAGTCTTATATGAGTCCATATAATCTAGTTCAGTGTGTATTTTATACAGCTGTGTGAAAGTGGCCCTCTGAAGGCCAAAGTGATACAAAACCAGGACTGTATTAGTCCATCTCTCTTTCTCTCCATCTTTCTCTCTCTCTCTCTTCAAGGAAGCAAGCATTGCAGTGAATAGAAAAGAGCCTTCCCAAAACAAAACATACTAATGGAGAGAGGCAAATTGGATGGGAAAGAAAGGACACTGGGTGAGTACTGCAAGAAGAGAAACAAGGAGCCAAAGGTTAACAGGAGGGCCCTTCCACACAGCCAAATAACCCAGAATATCAAGGCAGACTAACCCACAAGATCTGCTTTGAACTGGATCATTTGAGGCCCCTTCCACACTGCTAAATAAAATCCCACATGTTCTGCTTTGAACTGGAGTATATGGCAGTGTGGACTCAGATAACCCAGTTCAAAGCAGATATTGTGGGATTTCCTGCCTTGATATTCTGGGTTATAGAGCTGTGCGGAAGGGCCCTGAGTCCACCCTGTAATATATATCCCAGTTCAAAGCAGATAATATGGGATTTCCTAACTTGATATTCTGAGATATAGAGCTGCGTGGAAGGGCCCTGAGTCCACCCTGTAATATATATCCCAGTTCAAAGCCGATACTATGGGATTTCCTGCCTTGATATTTTGAGATATAGAGCTGTGTGGAAGGGCCCTGAGTCCACCCTGTACTATATATCCCAGTTCAAAGCAGATAATATGGGATTTCCTACCTTGATATTCTGGGTTATAGAGCTGTGCGGAAGGACCCTGAGTCCACACTGTAATATATATCCCAGTTCAAAGCAGATAATATGGGATTTCCTACCTTGATATTCTGAGATATAGAGCTGCGTGGAAGGGCCCTGAGTCCACCCTGTAATATATATCCCAGTTCAAAGCAGATAATATGGGATTTCCTACCTTGATATTCTGAGACATAGAGCTGTGCGGAAGGACCCTGAGTCCACCCTGTACTATATATCCCAGTTCAAAGCAGATAATATGGGATTTCCTACCTTGATATTCTGGGTTATAGAGCTGTGCGGAAGGACCCTGAGTCCACCCTGGAATATATATCCCAGTTCAAAGAAGATAATATGGGATTTCCTGCCTTGATATTCTGAGATATAGAGCTGTGCGGAAGGACCCTGAGTCCACACTGTAATATATATATCCCAGTTCAAAGCAGATAATATGGGATTTCCTGCCTTGATATTCTGAGATATAGAGCTGTGTGGAAGGACCCTGAGTCCACACTGTAATATATATATCCCAGTTCAAAGCAGATAACATGGGATTTTTTTTCCCAGATGTGTGGAAGGGGCCAGAGGAACCAAAAGTTAACTAACTCCAAGTAAACAAAACAACACTCTAAAGCAAGATTGGTTTGCATCCCTGATGATTCCTCTTCTTCATTTCCCACCCATCAAGAGGAGGAAGAGGAAGAAAGGCACCCCAATGGCACCCATCAAGAGGAAGAGGAAAAAAGGCACCCCAAAGGCACCCATCAAGAGGAGGAGGAAGAAAGGCACCCCAAACTTACGTATATTCTGACATTGGACCACTGCTAATAACACGACCTGAGCGGCTGCCAGGAGCACTAGAGTCCTTGAATCCACGCGGCGAAACATGTCTAAATGTTAGACATGCAGGGCCTTAGTGGGACGAGGCAGGAGGAGGAGGAAGAGTGGTGGTGGTGGTGGTGGTTTCCCCAGGGGCTACCGAGCCTTCATGCAGCCGGTCCTGCCTTGGCTTTGGAAACAGGAGGAAGAGGAGGAAGATCCCAAGAAGGCACCCCCCAAAGGCCCAGCCGCTGCGTTGCTCGGGGCTCAGGCGGCTTTATGCTCCCGGCTCCCTTCCCGCAGCCCGAGTATATGCCCAGGTCGCAGCCCCCCGCCTTGATCCATCCCTCCCCCCTGTAACCTGAGCCCACCGAAGAGCCAGAGAGAGAGAGAGAGCCCTCCCTCCTGGCCCCACAGCCTGAAAGCCCGGCAGCCCAAACGGGTGGCGATTGGGGCAGAAGGAGTAACACACATCCCCCCCCTCCTCCTCCTCTTCCCCACCTCCCTCCTCCTCCTTCACCCCACATCCAAGCCCCTCCCGATGCGATCCTTCCAAGCCATCCCAACTCAAAGCCTAAGAAGGAGTCACAACCAGGAGACCTTGGTGCGCTTTTTCGCACCTGCCTCAATCTGAAGAAGCCCGACTTTGGAGCCCAACCAACCAAGGACCTCGCGTCTTCGTTGCTCTTTCCTCCTTAGCTCCTCGTCGTCGTTGATACTCAGGCTCAGATGGGAGAAAGGAAAGGGGGGGGGGGGTCCCCATCTCTACCAAGTAGCACCAACTCCCGCAAGAGTCCGCATCGGTGCTCGGGGGTGGGAGTGGGGTTCTGGGTCCCCCCCCCCCCCATCTAAGTTGGAAAGCGATCTTCCTGCTTCTGGGCAGAATAGGGTCGGACTAGATGGCCCACGAGGTCTCTTCCCACTCCATGATTCTGTGATTCCCTCCTGCAGGCATGTAGCCGGGGGGGGGGACTTGAGGGACTTGAGCCCCCCAAAAAATTCTCAGGGTGGCCCGCGAGAAGGCCTTACTGGTACATTATTTAAACTTATGTTTATTCCTATCATGATCTGATTACCATGCTCAATATATCTCATATGCGTGGGGGCAGGGCCGTAGCCAGGATTTTGATTCGGGGGGGGGGGGGGGGCTGAGACTGGGTGGAAGAGGGTCTACCCTAGCAAACCTTTTGTATTGTTATCCCAATAACCCCATTAATGTGGGATATAATGAGCATGGTGATCAGATCATGATATAAGTGCACATGACAGTTTAAATAACGTACCAGTAAGGCCTTCTCGCGGATCACCCTGAGAATTTCGGGGGCTGAAGCCCCCTTAGCCCCCCCCCCCTGGCTACATGCCTGCGTGGGGGTATTGGGATAATGATGAGTGAGATCCTCTCTCACTCAGACTCAGCCCCCTTGAATCAAGCTCAGCCTCTCCCGAATCAAAATCCTGGCTACGACCCTGCCCCCCCCCCCCTGGAATCATCGGCACCCCAATCTCCTTCCATACAGGTTCGAAACTGCATGAAAATAGTCAGTTGGGCAAACTTTTGGACTTCAACTCCCACCATTCCTAGCAGCCTCAGAACCCTTCCTCCCCCCCCCCCCCTTTCCCAGCTGCTTAAGGGGGACTCCTTTGTTGGGAGGGGTTAGCTGGCCCAGATTGATTTCAGTGTTGATTCACCCAGGCAGAAATCAGCTGCAAGGCTTTTCAATGCTAATCAAGGTGGCCACTTGCGACATTCACCCCTTCCTCAAGCAGATAAGAGTTCTTTCTCCCACCCGGGACATTATTCCACAGGTAATACACATACATACTGTACCTGTGGAATAGTGTCCCGGGTGGGAGAAAGAACTCTTATCTGCTTGAGGCAAGTGTGAATGTTGCAATTGGCCACCTTGATTAAACCCCACTTGCCTATTTCCAATAGACCTCACAACCTCTGAGGATGCCTGCCATCAGGGCCGTAGCCAGGATTTTGATTCGGGGGGTGAGTTTGGTTCGGGGGGCTGAGACTGGGTGGAAGAGGGTCTACCCTAGCAAACCTTTTGTATTGTTATCCCAATAACCCCATGAATGTGGGATATAATGAGCATGGTGATCAGATCATGATATGAATAAACATAACAGCTTAAATAATGTACCAGTAAGGCCTTTTCGCGGACCACCCTGGGAATTTCGGGGGCTGAAGCCCCCTTAGCCCCTCCTGGCTACATGCCTGCTTGCCATAGATGTGGGCGAAATGTCAGGCGAGAATGCTTCTGGAACGTGGGGGGTTTCTGGAACGTGGGGGGCAAACTCGGCAAGGAAATCAGGTGAATGAAACCCTCAGCCCCAGGGCCGTAGCCAGGATTTTGTTTCGGAGGGGGCTGTGTTTGGTTCGGGGGGGGGGGGGCTGAGACTGGGTGGAAGAGGGTCTACCCTAGCAAATCTTTTGTATTGTTATCCCAATAACCCCATTAATGTGGGATATAATGAGCATGGTGATCAGATCATGATATGAATAAATATAACAGTTTAAATAATGTACCAGTAAGGCCTTTTCGCGGACCACCCTGAGAATTTCGGGGGGGGGGGGCTGAAGCCCTCTTAGCCGCCCCCCCCCTGGCTACATGCCTGCTCAGCCCCCTATTCTTTGGACACCCCAGTTTGTCGTTGAAATGCTCCCCTTGCAGCTCTCTCTTCCTTTCCCACCAGCCTTGGCCTCCAGTGAGCCCCCTTGCCATGTTTCCAAGACAGCCTTGCTATTCTAGGTTGTGTTGGAATAGGCGATTTCGAAGCTATTTTGGATGCCTCAACTCCCCCACCCCCCCCTCTCATAGTGGTAGAGCCGCTATGCGCTGCGGGAGAAGACTGGCGGAACCATTGTATAGCGCGGGGGGGGGGGGGTGTTTTGTGCGCACGCGCAGTTCGTCTGCCCGGAATCTGGCGCGTGGCCGGCGCGTGGCGCCTCTAAAAGCAAAGAGGTGATCTTGAAGCCTTTTGCAAGCAGAGGGGGAATGGTCGGGAAAAAAGGAAGGGAGTCAAACACAGGGAAATCTGTAGGAGAAAATCCCAGTCATTGAACAGAAGGGAGACTGCAGTCAAGAAATAAGACAAGAGGTGTAGCTCTACACTGTAGAATTAATGCACTTTTGACTCCACTTTGACAGAAGAGCAAACCACAGACCACTTACTACAGTGCAGTCTGAGGCCTGCCACACGCACAATGGAGGACCTTCTTACAGCCACACCAGAGGCACTCCTAAGTGGCCGGCTTCTGGTCAAAGAGTAGAATGCCAAGCTTTTCACTCTGTTTGTACTTTTTCTATACATTTATTTTTATTTATTTACTTCATTTCTATTCCGCCCTTCTCACCCCACAGGGGACTCAGGGTGGATTACAGTGTACAGCAAAAGTATCAAAATCTATATTGTGCTATATTATTGCATTGTGACTGTTTATTGGTGACGCGCTCAGATCTGGCCCTTTATCTTTTCGGTTTAGCATTGTGTATTACTATTGATTCCTGTAAGCATATTGTGCGTTGAGTATTGGGTTACAGTGTACACATTACATTTAGACACACAAACACACAAGACAGACAGAGGCAATTTAAAATCTGGCCACCAGGGGGAGCTGTCGCACTCCTTCATTCCTCAGCGTGTTTCCTGGAGATCTTTTTATGGCCTCGTAAATCAGTTACATTTGCCTCCCCACTAAGTGGTACCTTTAATTTCCTACTTGACAGATGCAACTGTCTTTCAGGTTGCAAAGGTCGACAACAGGCTACACAATAGGTCGAGAGCCCACCTCAACCCGGGCAGGCCTCGAACTCATGACCTTCTGGTTAGTAAAGATCTTATGCAGCTGAAACCCAGCCAGCTGCGCCACATTCGCAATATTCTTAATTTGATTCTGGCATGTTAAATATAACCCAATTTTTACTGCTATGGCTAAAGCTATGGAATTGTGGGATTAGTAGTTTGGTGAGGCACCAGCAGCCTTGGGCAGGAGAGGCAAAAAGAACAATTTCCACAATTACATGGCAGTGAGAAAGTGGAGTCAAACTGGATTAATGGCAGTGAGAAAGTGGAGTCAAACTGGATTAATAGCAGTGAGAAAGTGGAGTCAAACTGCATTCATGGCAGTGAGATAGTGGAGTCAAACTTCATTCATGGCAGCGAGAAAGTGGAGTCAAACTGCATTAATTCTGCAGTGTAAGTTCACCCTAGGATTGGGAAGAACAGCTATGAGGGAACTTCTCAACATCTTCCGAGTCTACAGCTATATTGTCGAATAATGAAGTTAGGGTGGTCCATGCTATCGTATTTTCCATTTCTATATGTGGGCAGTGATTTTTAAAAAACGGATAGGAAGAAGAGCAATTCATTTGAATATGGTGTTGACAAGAAATCTACAGATACAATGGACCGCAACAAACAAACAAACAAACAAACCAAGAAATGAATCCAAATTTAAATTAAGCCTGAACTCTTCCTCCAAGCCAAGGTGACTACATGCAGGCTATCCTATTTATTTATTTATTTATTTATTTTATTTTATTTTATTTACTTCATTTTTATACCGCCAAAGTGCTGGTTTTGACCTTTAAAGCCCTTTATGGTTCTGGCCCAGCCTACTTGTCCATACGTATCTCCCCTTATGCCCCACCTCAAATTTGCGATCTTCTGGGGAGCCCCTGCTCTCGATCCCACCTTCGTCGCAAATGTGTTTGGTGGGGATGAGAGACAGGGCCTTCTCGGTGGTGGCCCCTCACCTGTGAAACCCGCTCCCCAGCGAAATAAGATCAACATCGTCCCTCCTTTCCTTTAGAAAAAAGCTAAAGACGTGGCTTTGGGACCAGGCATTTGGTTAAATATTGGGCAGCAGACAGACAAATAAAATAATGACAATGCTATGAAAACGGACTGTAGACTGGCTCTGAACAAACTGACGACTATGGAACTCGGATTATGGATGTTTTAATTACTGTTATTTAATTGGTTTAAGATAATGTATTTTTGATATATTGTTGTTGTTTTTATCCAATGTATATGCGGCATCAAATTGTTGCCTTTTTGTGGGGAGGGCATTGCATAGCCGAGGGGCCACCGCTGAGAAGGCCCTGTCTCTCGTTCCCACCATCCGCACCTATGAGGATGGCAGGACTGAGAGCAAGGCCTCCCCAGAAGATCATAAATGTCTAGATGGTTCATAAGGAGAAACACATTCGGACAGATGGGTAGGGCCAGAACCGTTTAGGGCTTTATAGGCCAAGGCCAGCACTTTGAATTGTGCTCGGTAGCAGACTGGCAGCCAGTGGAGCTGGTGCAGCAGAGGAGTTGTATGCTCCTTGAAAGTTACTCCTGTTAACCTGGCTGCTGCCCTTTGTACCATTTGGAGTTTCTGAACAGTCTTCAAAGGCAACCCCATGTAGAGAGTGTTGCAGTAGTCTATACGGGATGTAACCAGAGTGTGGACTACTGTGGCCAAGTCAGACTTCCCAAATCCCACTTTGGAAATATCATGAGGAGACAAAATTCACTAGAGAATACAACAATTTGTAGGATAAAGGGATTACAGATGTGCATTACAGATGGATCGGGTCAATTGAAGGCCCTTCCACACAGCCATATAACTCAGAATATCAAGGCAGAAAATCCCACAATATCTGATTTGAACTGGGTTATCTGAGTCCTCACCTCTATTGTGCTTCAATATTTATATTTACATTTTAAATGTACTAAACGTACCAAGTTTGTATGAAACTATGACTTTTATTTCATGTGCTGGTCTATGACCAAAACAAATGTTAAGTTAAGGAGTCCACACTGCCATATGTCCCAGTTCAAAGCAGAAAATGTGGGATTTTATTCAGCTGTGTAGAAGGGGCTTCAGGAAGCCCTAAGTCTGCAAGACCCAAGCAGAGATGTTGAGCATAAGGTGACTTGGAGGTCTGTCATTTAGGAGCTGAAGTCAACTTGACAACAGTTCACAGCTGGATAGGAAATCTGCTGCTAAGAGTTTGGGCATTTCTGTCTTTTCAAGCCACAGGTCTGCCTAAGACAGGCCTGCACAACCTGTGGCCCTCCAGATGTTTGGGCCTCCATGTCCCAGAAGTTCTGGCCAGCTGTTCCAAATGGCCAGAAATTGTAGGAGCTGGAGTCTAATACACCTGGAGGGCCACAGTTTGTGTAGGCCTGGCCTAAGGCAACCCAAAAATAGCGTAGGATTTCCACAGGCGAGAAGACTTTCCCATTGCCTTGCTCCGAAATATAACTTACAGTACCTGATTTTCCCCAGCAGTCATTTCCCTTTCAAGTTCCATTGCCTTACAGTCCCCAACGTACAGACAAGATAGGTTCTGTAGGTTTGTTTTAAGCTGAATTTGTGTGTAAGTCAGAACAGTTACATTTTTAGTGCAACTCAAGCCAGATAGATAGATAGATAGATAGATAGATAGATAGATAGATAGATAGATAGACAGACAGATAGCTTTGGATAGCATAGGGAAGGGTTTACACCTGAGAAGAGATATGATGGCCATGCATAAATAAATATATGAGGGGAAGTCATAGGGAGGAGGCTTGTTTCCTGCTGCCCTGGAGACTAGGATGCAGGCCCGGATTACCCATAAGGCCACCCGAGGCCATGGCCTCGGGTGGCAGATTTGGGGGGTGGCATTTCCGGGCCTGAAGGAAGGGGAGAAGGAAGGAGTGGCGCCCACCCGCGGGACAAGTTGCCGGGGGAAGTCCCGCCACCCTTAGGGCGATTGACGTGGCTTCCCCCGCCGCAGCCCCGCTCGCGCGGGCGAGCGCCGCTCCTTCCCTCAGTGAAGGGAGGAGGGGCACAGGTGCAAGCGCGGCAGCGGGGAAGCCGCGTGAGTCACCCTAGGGGCGGGACTTCCGGCGGCGCCTTGTGCGTTATGCCGGCAGTGGCTCCGCCCCTCCTCCCTTCAGTGAAGGGAGGGGGCGAAACCGGCGAAACACGAGAAGGAGAAGGTGTCGCTGAAAGTCCCGCCCCTAGGGCGACTCACGCGGCTTTCACCGCCGCCGCCGCGCTCGCCCCTGCCCCAAATACAAGCGGGGCGGCGGTGGGGGAAGCCGCGTGAGTCTCCCTAGGGGCGGGACTTCCGGCGGCGCCTTCTCCCTCAGTGAAGGGAGGGAGGCAAAACCGGCGAGAAGGAGAAGGCGCCGCTGGAAGTCCCGCCCCTAGGGAGACTCACACGGCTTCCCCCACCGCCGCCCCGCTTGGGTTTGGGGCAGGGGCGAGCGCGGCGGCAGCGGCGGCGAAAGCCGTGTGAGTTGCCCTAGGGGCGGGACTTCCAGCGGCACCTTCTCCTTCTCGAGTCTCGCCGGTTTCACTCCCTCCCTTCACTGAAGGGAGGAGGGGCGGAGCCGCTGCCGGCGTGACGCACAAGGCGCCGCTGGAAGTCCCGCCCCTAGGGTGGCTCACGCGGCTTCCCCGCCGCTGCCGCCGCACTCGCACCAGCGTCCCTCCTTCCTTCACTGATGGAAGGAGTGGCGCCGGTGCGAGCGCGGCGCAGCGAGGGAAGCCGCATGAGTCGCCCTAGGGGCGGGACTTCTGGCAGTGCCTTGTCCGTCACGCTGCCCCCGCCCCCTGCAAGAGGCCCCGCCCCCAGGGGGCGGCGTTTAGACCGGGCGGCCTCGGGCGGCACAGTCCGCTAATCCGGCCCTGCTAGGATGCGGAACAATGGCTTCAAACTACAGGAAAGGAGATTCCACCTGAACATGAGAAAGAACTTCCTGACTGTGAGAGCTGTTCAACAGCGGAACTCTCTGCCCCGGAGTGTGGTGGAGGCTCCTTCTTTGGAGGCTTTTAAACAGAGGCTGGATGGCCATCTGTTGGGGGTGCTTTGAGTGAAATTTTCCTGCTTCTTGACATAGGGTTGGACTGGATGGCCAACAAGGTATCTTCCAACTCTATGATTCTAAGTAAATAGAGGTTAAACGGAGAGAATACTAGGATGAGAACAAAGCTGGGAAGTTTTAATAACAGCTGTAAAAAGGGATGGCAGAAGATTACCTGGGACTCACATTGGCAGACAGGATAGATGGAGGGTATATGGAAAAAGTTTGCCTGAAAACAGGTGTACTGTGATACACCCAGTGCCTTTATTTCATATTATCTATCAATTTGAAAATCCCCAATAAAAATGTCTAGGTCTAAGCCCTTCCCCTTGTCATGTACTTTGACACTCCCTTCTGACCATCTTCTAAGGCAGTGTTTCCCAACCAGTGTGCCATGGCACACTAGTGTGGCATGAGCGATCATCAGGTGTGCCGTGGGAAAACCTCCAATATACCCTTTCTTCCCCCTCTTGCCAAACTCCTGCTGCTGCTGCTGCTGCTTGCCGGGGGGGGGGCGGAAGGGCCGGGTGGTGGCGAAGAAGAAGGGGCCGGGGCGCCAACCAGCCTCCAATCGAGGGAGGTTGGGCATATTGAATATTCATGCCAATTGTGTTCCAGATCCATCATTATTTGAGTCCACAGTGCTCTCTGGGTGTAGGTGAACTACAACTTCCAAATTCAAGGTCAATTCCCAAGCAAACCCTTTCAGTACTTTCTGTTGGTAATGAGATTTCAATGTGGTTCAATTCCATTGTTGCAAGAGTTCAGGATGCTCTTTGATTGTAGGTGAACTATAAATCCCAGCAACTACAACTCCCAAATGTCAAGGTCTATTTTCCCCCAAACTCCATCTGTGTTCACATTTGGGCATATTGAGTATTCATGACAAGTTTGGTCCTGATCCAACATTGTTTGAGTCCACAGTGCTCTCTGGATATAGGTGAACTACAACTCCAAAACTCAAGGTCAATGCCCACCAAACTCTTATAGCATTTTCTCTTGGTTATGGGAGTTCTGTGTGGGAAGTTTGATTCCATTCCTTCATTGTGGAGTTCAGAGTGCTCTTTGATTGCGAGTGAACTATAACTCCCAGCAACTACAACTCCCAAAAGACATTTTGTGTCATTTTGGTTGGTGGTGTGCCCCAGGATTTTGTAAATGTAAAAAATGTGCTGTGGCTCAAAAAAAAAGGTTGAAAAACACTGTTCTAAGGCTTATATCTAAACCAGTGGTTCTCAACCTGGGGGTCCCCAGATGTTTTGGCCTCCAACTCCCAGAAACCCTAACAGCTAGTAAACTGGCTCGGAATTCTGGGAGTTGTAGGCCAAAACACCTGGGGACCCACAGGTTGGGAACCACTGATCTAAACTAAGCAAAGTGAGCCCAGGCAGCTATTTTCACTTGTTCCTTCAGAACATATACTTACAGAGATAGTTCAAGTAAAGATAGTTACAGCTATTTCCTACATAGCAGATGTTTTAAGGAGAAGTGATAGAACTCAGCTAGGGGAATAATTATATAGAAAAAGTCATGTGATCATATTCAGAATCCCCTTACACCCAGTAGTAAATGTCCCAAAATGGGCAAATTTTATTTACTCAGTCAAAATGTGATTGTTTAGTAGTACAAAAGCAATCTGTGTTGCCATATTTTCTTGCACTTATTGCTTCTGTAGTAATGGACACTTCTAAAACTGCAGCCATGTCTACCTTTAGTTAAAAGCAAACTCTGCACTGAATTCAGAGAGTTAGTACCACTGGGTAAATATGGATAGCACGGTGTTGGACACATTATGCCAGGGAATGGATGAGTTGCCATGCGATGGACAGCTCTTTTCAATGGATCCTTTTTACTAAGTGTCAAGTTTTTAAACATTACATTTATTTTTGAGCAAATAACACACAAGCGGTTCAGTTATTCATATAGACCACCACAACACTTTCTGCCTAGAAAAATAATGAGTTTTCTGGCCGAAAAGCAGCACACGAATACCTCACAGCAATGTATAAGTGAAGCAAACCATCATGCAATAACAAACAATCCACTTATTGCTGAAAGCTATGTCATTTGACTTAGAAATCCCGCTCTCTGTTTATTCCGGGATGTAACTGTTGGCTGTGAACCTACTTGTTGGCTGTGGGGCAACATACTCTAGGTATGATCAGAGGCTTTCTTACAGATGATCTCATAACTCCGAGTCAAGCTGAGAGTTAAAGCAGAGTTTTGAAACTGGTGAAGACTGGTTGACACTAAACTGTAATGGCAGGTCTTTCATGAAATCAAGCATTTTCATGCTTGAGTAGGGCTTGGGGGCCAGGCCTAGATTAGGTTAGGATAAGCAGGGCTTTTCCTTAAAAACAAAACCTTTATCCCTAACATGTACAACTAAAGGCATAGTGAGTGTTTGTGTATTTTGTTTTTTGCAATTCATCCAAAAACAAGGAAACAAATCATCTAGGTCCTTTTCCATGATCTGTAGACAATCATAAGTCCTTCCTTTCCAGAATCAAAAAAGAAGTACCGTATTTGCTGTAGCCATATAGTTCCAAGTTCACAAGCAGTGTATATAGCCTGGTGCCATCAAGTGTAGATGCGTGCAGGAGACCTTCAAGAAGCACTGAGTATGACCTATTCAGAGCATTTGCAGATGGCAATTCTTTACACAACCAATCAAAAATGACTAAGTGTTGAGTGACTAAGCATTATGGAGAGATAAGAATTGTGAGTCCTTCCAAGTGTTGTTGGACTGCAACTTCCAGTGTCTTAGCCAACATAACTGGTGAAGAAGGCTTTGTGGTGGAATGAAAATCACGCATATATATATATATATATATATATATATATATATATATATATATATGGAGGAGAGGAGGGAGAGAGAGAGAGTCATGTGAACAGTTGCATTGACTCACACAATGTCCTTTGAGAGAGATTAAAATGGTCCTTGGGTGTCTATGTGAAAGATCTCCTTCCAGCAGCTCAGAAGCAGAAAAATATACTAACTTGTCTTGACAAGCTCCTGCACAGAAAACCTAAACATGTAACTGTTGCCAAAACTCCCAGGCTCAGCTAGCCTCTCAGGCGTGGCCCAACCAATCAGCTTCATGCTTTGGAATTTCTAGTTAACACGCTCACCAGCTGATTTTTACATTCTCCAATTGGCTTCTAGGAGTCAAAACAGGAAGAATAACAATATTCATATCCCTGAAGTAGGGCATTGGCATTTGTTTGGAAAGACATTTTTCTTTGATGAGGAAAATCTCTTCTGATTTTAGGGTTGATCTTCCTTTCCAAAGTAGATACAGTGGTGCAGCTCCCTTCGGCTCTTTCCCTCCCTCCCACACACATGTGATGTAGTGGTTTGAATATTACACTACAACTCTGAAGACCAAGGCTTGAATCCCTACTTGGCCATGAAACCTCCTAGGTGTCTTTAGACAAGTCACATTCTTTCAGCCTCAGACAAAGACCCTCTGAACAAATCTCGCTAAGAAATCTCAAGATAGGTTTTTTGAAAGCCAAACAAAACAATGGGACCAGACTGCAGTGTTTAAAGAGATTATCTGATATTCATTCAAGGAATATTAATTTGCAAAAAAAATCATAGAGAGTGGGCGATCTGAGACATCAATATAATGGATAGCATCAAGAAAAATCCGGAGTATATAACATAATCATAATATCCCCATATATATAATGATCCTCAACAACTAAACAGTGTCAGAGTTATATGTACTCACGGAGGATACAATTGACTTCTCTATGTACAATGGATGCAAACATAGAACAAAAGATAATCTGAATTGTAAAGTCCACACGAGTCAAATTCAAAGAAGTAATGTCTTTAAGTAGTCCTGGAGAGAGTGTAATCAATCCACGAGAATAGCAAGCATGAAGAACGTCCACTTCTGCTCAACAGTCAATATAAATGTACATTCAACTTGTGGAGCCGCCAAAGAATACAGTAACAAAGGAGCCGGGTTGACGGAAGACACGTAACAGGATCTCCGCTCCGTTTCGCAACAATGTGCTTTTTCAAAACCCAAAAATAATTGTCAGGCACTGTGTGGCATCCACTAATCATATGTAGCAAGCAGTCAGGCACGGGCCAGACTCGCAGAGAGTAAGACTGGTTGACCTTGGACAAGTCAGCTTCAGAAGAAGGCAATGGTAAGCCCCTTCTGGACAAATCTTGCCAACAAAATATCATTACAGCTTTGCCTTAGCTTTTCCAATGGCTGGAAGGCACACAGCAATACAGCAGTAGTCATGTCTCTGTTAAAAATGTGTAAACACACACACACATCCTTCAGCGACCTGTTACAGCTATTATTACAGTGTTGGTTATTTAAATCCTTGCATTTCATCCCACCAGATTTGCAGGGAGGACAAAGGCACTTGTTTTCTGGTTAGTGGAAGGTGTCCCAGAGAATGACTCCAAACTGGTAAAAGCTCCTGAAAAGCCAACGTGAGTACTTGTGGAAAACTTTGGGGAATGTTGAACTGTCACCCAAAAATCCTACCCTACTATAGGATGGGTTCCTAAAGGTGTGGAGAGGGGAGAGGATCCGTGTATTTTGCCCTTGTTTGGCCATGCTAGATGCTAAAAATGTGCCTTGTCAATAAACCATCAGCAAAGCCAGTCCTCTCTTTCTGGATATAGCTAGATGGATTCTCACCTCAATGATTTTAAACAGTGGAGCTATTCTGCCAAAGTTTAGGAATAGCTTCAGTGCTTGCAGGGTGCAGCTGGCTGCAATAGGACATCAAATCCTGTGTGGTTTGTGCCTCCTATTTTTATGTTTCCCTCCAGCCTCTCATTAGGACATGCTCGTATTATCCACTATGGGTTTTCTCTGGCAGGGAGATGGCTACAGGCCTGCTTCAGTTTCAACAAAATGATCATTTCTTGTCTAACTTGCCCTTGCTCTGTGTGGAGCAAGTGGGGCTTGGTCAAAGAAAACACCTTCAACTCTGAGTTTGGAACTGTTCTGTCCCACAGCTATCACCTCTTGAGGAAATATCCACAAGACATTATTTATGCTCCAAGTTTGTGCAGAGAGAATTTCTGAATAATTAAAAGGTACCATGCTTGCATCATATTCTGGCTCAGAGGTGGGGAATCCATGGTTCAACTGATAGGTTGAACTGCAATTTTCCCCATCCGTAGAGAGCCATGGTGCTCCTCTTCCATCTCCCACAAAGTTTCCATTGAATCCAGTAATTTTTAAGCTGAGACTTCCCAGATGTTTTGGCCTTCAACTCCCTAACAGATGGTAAACTAGCTGGGATTTCTGGATGGGTTCCTACACCTTGGGACAGGGGGAGGTTAAGAACGATTGATTTAATCTCTCCAGCTCCTGTCATCCTCAGAAAGCTAATGTTCAGCCATGGTGAAGACTGTAGCCCAACAACATTGCACGATTCCCCACCCCTGGCATGGAGGAAACAATGGAAGAGGGACCAGGGTGTCTTTTAATGATTTTCAAACAGATGAGCTATAGTCTGTCAAAGCTGGTTCCAAATAAAACTTGACCATCTTTTAGATATCACCAGACACTTTGCTGTTTCACCTTAGTTCACATTCTTCTAACCCTGTATCAGGTTTGTCTTTTGTCCTTTGTTTCAATCCATGGTTTCCAGAGAGAATTTAACCTCTTCTAAATTAGGACATCTTCCTTTTTTCAATCTCTCAGTGTCTGGTCCACTAGGGGTTTTTTCTGGCAGGGATGGGCCACTTCAGGCCTGAATAGCAGTTTCAAAACTGAAAACTGATCATTTCTTGTCTAACCCATACCCTATGGTTCTGTTTGGAGCAAGGAGTTTATCCTTGGGCTCAATTGCAGACTAAAACACCTTCAACTCTTTGAGTTTGGAACTGTTCTGTCCCAAGCCCTGATAAAGTATTAGGAATGTGCAGCCCTATAGATGTGTGGTGTTTCAGCCTGGTGCTCATGTGCATGCTAGGGATGATGGGAATGTTTCTGAAAATGCTGATGATGGAATTGTTCCTGCAAATGCTGATGATTGGGTGCTTAGTGAGGATGAGATGCAAAGTGACCTTTTAGATGAGGCTTCCTTTCCTGGGAACAGTTCCCTTCCCAGGGCCTCAGTAGATGAGAATTCTTGTGTTCAAGATTCAGAAAGTCTTGATGCTGATAATAGAACACCTGGGAATTTTAACGAGCTTACATTTGACCGCCGAGATAGCATTAGGTGATCTAGGCAGGATGCCAGCCTGCGACGTAGCAATAGGTTTGCAAAACGAAACTGATTGCTTTTATAATAGTTGACTAGAAAAATTGTCTTCAGATTCCAGGTTTCGTTTAGAAAACCATGCCAGATCTTGTCTTGTCTCCAACCTCCTGATTTTGCCTAGGCCTTTGTGTACTTTTTGCTCCTTGTATTATTCATGGGATTTTCATCAAGCATTTTACCTTTGCCTTTGGATTTTGGGATCATATCTTTGTCTTTGGATTTTGGGACTATTTGAACTGTGTATTTTACCTTGGATGTATTCTACTATTTATCTTCTTTTAACCCTTTTGTTGGACACTATATTTGATTCAATAAAAGCCTTTTTATTCAGACTGTCTGTTGTGTGTGTGACTGGGTGGGGTGCTCCTTGTCTGAAGTGCAACAAGATGTTGAACTGCAACTCTTCAATACAGTCAGTAATGAGAAGTGTTGGGAATTGATGTCAAGCAACTTCCAGAGGGTCACGTGTTCCCCATCCCTGCTGGCAAGTAAAAAGTACAAGTACAATCAGCCCTCCATGTTTGAAGTTTTGAGTTTTGTGAATTTGATTATGCACAGATTTGATTAAAATGTTCTCTTTCAGAATCTCTAGGTCAGGCATGGGCAAACTTCGCCCCTCTGGATGTTTTGGACTTTAATTCACACAATTCCTAACAGCCAGTAGGCTGTTATGGATTGTGGGAGTTGAAGTCCAAAACACCTGGAGAGTCAAAGTTTGCCCATGCCTGCTCTAGGTCCTCCAGTGTGGCTCTGTAGTCAACTTCCTCCATCAACAAGACAAATGCCATCAGTTTCCTCTTTGCTATCTGCAGCCTGACACAGTAGAGAATATGCAACCCTTCAGTACTTGCTGGTAGGTGAAGAAGGGGGAAATGGGACAGGTGACTGGCCAATTCATGCCAAGTGGATGTCAGTAGGTTCCTACTGTTGGAGTTCTTGTTTGATTACAACAGCTTCAGAGCTAACATATTGTGTGTGAGCTGGAGCTATCTGCTTGGATAGTGAGAACTTCGCATTTGAGCAGCAATATCCCTCCTATCCTACAACCATTCTTAATCCTCTTCCACTGTTGCCCATCCGTTCCTGTAGGGGTCAGCCCAGGGTAGCTGCTGTTTCTACTATTTTAAATTTCTATATCTATTATGTACTTTTTAAAAGAAATGTGGTTGTGGGTATAAAACCCAATAAATCAAGGCATAGACCCCAATAATTATGGCAGTGCCCCTTTACTGCTTGCAATCGAAGAGCAATGGTAAGTGTGGTTTCAAAGCATGGCTGGGGAACATGCCCCATCCCAGGTGTTGTAGGACTGCATCCCCCCATCAGCCCTAAACAGCACAAGGAGAAGTGAGTTTTGAAGTGTTTAGCACAACAATATCTAGAGCACTGCTTCTTAAACTGTGGGTCTCGACCCCTAATGGGGTCCCTTCACTCAATGTTGGTGTCCAGATAACATTTCTGAATGTTAGTTTGTGGCTGTTTGAGACATCATTTACATGAATCTGTTGTGCAGTGTTTAAAATGGACTCTGCAAAAGATGCTTCAGCTGTACTTCATAAAAAGAGAAATAATCCTTCTCGGCAAGCCTTGCAAATGCTGATTTGTTGGCAGTAAAGGTGGAGCCCCCGGTGGCGCAATGGGTTAAAACTCTTGTGCCGGCTGAACTGCTGACCTGAAGGTTGGGGGTTCGAATCCACAAGATGGAATTAGCTCCCATCTATTGCCCAGCTTCCCATGCGGGGACATGAGAGAAGCTTCCCACACGATGGTAAAAACATCCAAGCGTCCCCTGGGCAACGTCCTTGCAGATGGCCAATTCTCTCACACCAGAAGTGACTGCAGTTTCTCAAGTCTCTCCTAACACGAAAAAAATCAGTGAAAAGGTTTATTTTTATACCTATTTTATATATCTGTCTACATCATGTAAAAGGGGTCACAAATGGGAAATGTGCTTTCCATCCCTGTTCTAAACAGTGCTTCCTTAATTGTGTGCAACCTGGAGGCTCCATTCACAGCACACAATTATAGTGCTATGATTCTACTTTTACTGCCATGGAAACATCCTGTGGAATCCTGGAATTTGCAGTTTGCTCAGAGGCACTAGAAACTAATTCTCTTGTTGGAGGTTCTAAAGCTTCATCTCACAACTTTCACTCCCAGGAGTCCAAGGAATGTTGCCATGGCAGTTAGAGTGGAATCAGAATGCTATAAATGTGTGGTATGGATAGGCCCCTGAAATGAGGAAGAAAACAAAACAGATACAATTCATTATCTTTTAGCTGTTTCACTTTTAAACAACAGAGTGTGAACCCTTGTTTATTCTATCATGTTTATACTACTGAGTTAGGGTTGCCGCCTTTTTTAAATCCCCAACAAGCTCTTCAATTTCAACAATTTCGTGGCTGCTACACAAAATGCTTTCCATCAGTGTCGCAAGGCTCTGGCCAGTGAAGTCTGATGTGTAAGAATATTGTTCAGCTTCTTCTTCTTAGGCGATCCCTTGTTGTCCAAGTATGATGGTCTTCCAAATTCTTGGAAGATGCCGATGCATGAGTTGGTTTTTTTTATGTCTCGAGGTTGGTGCATGGCCTATCAACACACAGTCTTCACAGAGTGAAGGTCCCAACCAGTGGCATGGTTTATTTATTTATTTATTTCCAACATTTCTACCCCGCTTTTCTCAACCCCCGAGGGGGGACATGGTTGACATAATGATGGTGGCTTCTCAATCTGTTGCAGCCTTCTTCCCCCTTCCCAGCCGTTATAACATGTAACACGTTGTCTTCCACCTGATCCGCTGTTGAGGTCTTCAGATGATGCTTGGTCTGGAACCTCCTCTGCAGCCCTTCCTGGGAGTGCATGACTCCGGTGGTTACGCCTGCAGGTTCGTAACACACAAGCCCCCTCACCATGACAAGGTGACAATCCATCGAGGATCCTGATAAGAATATCAACGTTTGCAAATTAATTCCTCAGATGGAAAGAACGTGAGGTTTTTTAAAAAGCAGACAGAAGAAGCGAAACTGACATGGGACTGTGGTGCAGCTGGCTGGGTGTCAGCTGCATTAAAGATCACTACTGACTGAAAGGTCATGAGTTCGAAGCCAGCCCGGGTCGGAGTGAGCTTCCGGCCAATTGTGTAGCTTGTTGTCGACCTTTGCAACCCGAAAGACAGTTGCATCTGTCAAGGGGTAAGTTTAGGTACCACCTATGTGTGGGGAGGCTAATTTAACAAAATTTACGAGGCAAAACAAAATCTCCAGCAAAACTATGTGGGGAATGCAGAAAAGTACTTCATCAGTGTCGCAGATGGACAGTGAAGCAACAGCTCCCCTGGTGGCCAGAAGTTGGAATGTTAAATAGCCTCTGACTGTCTGTCTATATGTGTTGTATGTCTAATGACATTAAATGTTTGTCATGTATGTGTACATTGTAATCTGCCCTGAGTCTCCTGCAGGGTGAGAAGGGCGAAATATAAATACTGTAAATAAATAAATAAATAGCTTACAGATCCCTTCTCTGACTTTGAGACACTTGAAACTGGCACAGAAAACAAAACCCCCTCAGGCAACCCATTATAGGTCTTGTTCATACATAGAAAAGCAATTTAGAAAACACAGACATTTTTCATGCCCGGGGGAATTTGACTGAAACATTTTTCTGGGGGAGGTATGATTTTGTAGGGATTTTTCTCCTGGGTGAATGGTGTACTTGGCTTTTTAAAAAAATGATAAGGATTCAGAAATGATTAATATAAAACATGTTAAAAACCGAGGCAGTGGTCGTTTTCATAGCAATGAACCCTTTGGGCATGGCTGAAATTTAGAATCGGGGAAGAAAACTTGAAACTCAATAATATATTAAGGGAGATACAAGGGATCATAAATCATGATAAAACAATACATGTCCATGTGCATATCAGTTGTTTGGAAGGTGCTTTTTGCATGAGTATGGATGGAAACCTCATAAAAGACAATAGTTAAACACTCTCCCGTTTTTGCCTTTTATTAGTATTTTACCTGCATATGTTTTCTTTTCTTTTAGGAGTTTGCTACGAATTGTGCTGCAAGATCGCATTGCTCCAAGCTGCTGTGGGAAAGTGCGTGAGCCTCAGACCTTTGCCCCGTCTTAAGAAAGATGAAAGCGCACAGCAAGGAATGTGTGTTTCCCAGCGTCTTGGTCCCTTGGGTTTGCTCTGAGATCTTACACACCTTGGGAATGGAGGCCCATCTGGGGATACATTTGTATTGTTATGATGAAAACAAGGAAGAATTGAAGATGCTTAAATCCCAATAATGTGCTCTTTCCATTGCAATGGAGCCTAAATTCAATTGGGCAATACTTTGCTAATCATTTGTGAGAATTGCTGCTTTCTCCATCATTGAGCCTGTTGGCCTCCAGAACAAAACTGGCAAGATTGTGTGTTTCTGATTGATCTCATCTTCTTCCACATGCTCTCCGTAACAATGTTGCTACTAAACTGATTCTAATTCCAGTGGTCACCAGGAATCATCCCTGGAACTTGTTTGTTCTGTTTCCACACCTAAAGGATTTTTATCGCAGTCATAATATTCCCCACCTAAAGGACTTTTATTGCTGCTATAATGTTTATGCTTTGGATTTTGGGACAACTGTCAAAAAGACAGGATAACTTTTTCCCCATGAGTTTGGCTAGTAAAGGCAAATATTACTAAGTAACAAAAACATTACATAAGGGAAAGATAAAGTAAGGCGTCAACATAAAATTAATCCCGGAATCTGCTTATTTCCTTCTCTGCTTGGCCTTCACACAGAATATTTCAGTCTTCATTTTCCATCTTAATTTGGAGATGGAAAGAAATAATTTAATTCTTAACACACAAACTGGACAAGAATATGCTATAATAAGAGAGCCGTTGAAAATTCTTATCCAAAATATATCATGTATAGGTTTGCAATGCAATCAGTCCCGATATTAAATGCTATCTACTATATAAATACATATGATTTTACACAAAGTACAAAAGATACAAGATACTTAGCGTATTTAGGAACCTGAGGTGAATGAGAATCCGAAATCCAGGCAGGTAGTTGAAATTGTAAGGTCCATTGTAATTATAATCCGGATTATAGGATATATAATGAAGATGGTTGCAAGACGTGTAATTTTGGATAAGAATTTTCAACAGCTCTCTTACTATAGCATATTCTTGTCCAGTTTTGTGTGTTTAGTGTTTAGTAAGGTATTACAGTTTTACTCTATTGTGTGTTTTTTATAATTTAATTCTTAGCATTGAGTGATTTCAGCTCCGCTAAAGTCGAGGGTTCAGGGCCTGGAGTGTCAAACTCAGAACAAATGAGAGGCAAAATCAGAGGCATTTATTCACCTTGACCAACATGGATGTCAATGGAGTCTGTACTCTGAAGACTGACATATTGCAATTGCGAACATACAGGTTTGTTTATAACACTTCGACAGCTACTCAATACAAAGGCATGTTGATGTACTGGTTTATGATTAGTCCAAAGTGGTACCAGCTAGAATCGACTTCCTGATAAGTCAGAAGCCCCGTCCTTCTCCATCTTTGATTGGCTCCTGCCATGGTGGGAAATTTAATAAACTGTCATTGGATTATTTTGAAAGGATGTACATTTACTGATCCACCCAGGAGAAGGGTGCGGGCAGAAAGGGATGCAGAAATAGAGATAATGGGTTAAATGTTTTGGTCAATACAATGGATGCCAGCCAAGTAGACAAATGTGTGCTCAGGGTGTTCGCAAATTCAATGGAGACCCTAGAGCAGTGTTTCCCAACCTTTTTTGAGCCGCGGCACACTTTTAACATTAAAAAAATCCGGGGGCACACCACCAACCAAAATGACACAAAATGACACTCCAACACAGTAAAGAACGGCTGGTGGTTGGTGGCCTGCTGGGAGCAGCTGCTGGGAGTGCCGAAGCCGGGGAAGGGGGCAGAGCCAGGCCGCGCCATGCCCCCCTCCTGGCTTCAGCTCTCCCAGCAGCTGCTCCAGCCTTGAGGGGGCAGTGCCAAGCCAGCATTGTGCTGACTCTGCCACCGCTGGCTTGGCACTGTCCCCTCAAGGCTGGAGCAGCTGCTGGGAGTGCCGAAGCCAGGGGGAGGAGGCGGAGCCAGGCCGCACAGAGGAGGAGGAGCATGAGCAGTGGACGGGCTTCAGTGGGCGGGGCTCCTCCGCGCAGCTTCAGCGAGCGAGGGGCGAGAGTCATGGCGGATTGGAGGCTGGCTGGGGAAACGGCCGAAGGAGGCGGCACCCCGGCCTCTTCTTTTTCTTCTTCGCCGCCACCCAGCTCTTCTTCCTCCTCCCCCAAGTAGCAGGAGTTCGGCAGGAGGGGGGGGGAAGAAGGGGGCAGAGAGCTTTTTTCGTGGCGCAGCAGGAGGTCCGTCACGGTACACTACTGTGCTGCGTCACAGCGGTTGGGAAACACTGCCCTAGAGAGAGGATCTGATCTAACAATAGGGGTAAGGAATCATTTCATCCTTTTAGGGTCCTGTTTTTAGCAACATTACTGTTTGGTAACATCTGGGTCAAGACTGAAGGCTGTAGTAGCAGTGATTGCATTTGGAATTATACATGTGAGGGGGGGGAGGGAGAAAGATCAGAGTATAGTGATCAAAATTGTCTGAAAGAAGGGCAGATTTGTTTATCTTTGTGTTTCTACTGCTAGTTCATTCCTAGAGTGTAATCTTAGACAGTCCTTTGAGCATGTGAAGAGTGTTTCATTCATCTCTTCATATTGAAACTGAAATCATGACTTCTGGACAGGCTTGAATTCTAGCATTTAATCTTCCTGCAATACACTGGCCACAGGGCCGTAGCCAGGATTTTGTTTCGGGGCTGAGTTTGTTTCGGGGGGGGCTGAGACTGGGTGGAAGAGGGTCTACCCTAGCAAACCTTTTGTATTGTTATCCCAATAACCCCATGAATGTGGGATATAATGAGCATGGTGATCAGATCATGATATGAATAAACATAACAGTTAAAATAATGTACCAGTAAGGCCTTTTCGCGGACCACCCAGAGAATTTCGGGGGGGGGGGGCTGAAGCCCCCTTAGCCCCCCCCCCTGGCTACATGCCTGACTGGCCACAATTCACATTTACAGTTTGTTACCTAGCTTCTAAAAGGATTGATGGTTTTTCATCCAGCCACTGTGTTTGTGCCATAATACAGCATTCAGAATGTAGTAGGTGCTACAATTTATCTATAAGATGTCAAATGTGTTCGCTGTTGATTTCTGCACATTGTCCTGCTACAGAAACCAAACGACTGTCCTGATTTGACACTGACAGGTCCAATTATCGTCTGTTGTCCCAACTTTTCAGCTGCTTTAAAAATGTCCCAATTTTTCTTCTTTCCCCCTTTCCCCTCTGCTTACTTCAGTTTCTGCAAATGGAATTCAAAGTGCAAAATTAGTTTGCATGTAATATATTCAATATACTCAATACAACCTGAGGGAGAGGAGAGGATTGGTAAGAATCTCCCCATTTCCCAGAAACGTCAGGCAAAAGTAAACTGATACAACTCCTCGCAGCTTGTCTGTTCTTCCTTTTGCCATCTTGCTCATACTCTGATGCTGTCTAGCCATACATGTCCCGATTTTCATCTATAATTGCATGTATACTGTAGAAATATTTCAGTTTGATACTACTTTAACTGAAATAGCTTAATGGTATTGAACTATTGGAGTTGTAATTTTCAAGGTCTTTAATCTCCACTGCCAAAGAGTCCTGGTCAGGCCCGGATCAACACCTTTTTGCGCCCTAGGCCACACTTTGGAATTACGCCCCCTTTAAGCCAACCTCTACTGCCCCCCCCCCACATCCTTTCATCCGCTCGTCCCCCTAAGGGCCCCGCATCCAGCTCTCCCAGTGTGGCCCCTCTAGGTCCGCCACAGGAGTTTCCCTCTTGGCAGGCACTATGGATGCAGGCATGGGGGGAGGAGCCTCCTCCCCGATGCCGGGGCTTGAGGCACTTGGCTCCTACCCAGTATCGAGGATTGTGCATGCGTTGTAGTCAGCTGCTGTACCGATGCCGCACTTCTCCCTGATACCGGGGCTTGTTACGTTGGGCTTCTCTCCTGTACTGGGGCTTGTGCATGTGCTGTAGCCGGCAGTTGCACTTCTCTCTCCAGTAAGGAGGAGTCTCCTCCTTGTGTTGGAGGAGGAATACCAGCTTTCATGGTGTTAGGGCATGCGCAGACTGCGCAATGCAGTTTCCTGTACTTGCACTGAAGGAGCCAGCAAGTGGATGCTCTCAGCATCAAGGGAGTTAATTGTTCCTCCTGTCGATGCCAGTGCCGAGAGCCCCTGCACATACGCTGTTTGCGCAACAATAGCAGAGGCAGGAGCTGGTATTCAGGAAAGGGCAGGGGCGGCACTGAAAAGGAGGACCTCCAGTATCCTTCCTTCCGCATCTCCATGCGTGTTGCGTTTTTATTTGTTTCAACATTATTATTTTTTGGTCCGTGATCTGCCCCCTCAGCTTGCACCCCTAGGCCATAGCCTAGGTTTACCTTATGGGTAATCCTGGCCTGGTCCTGGTGTCTCAACAAACTACAACTCCCCAGATTCCATAACATTGAGCCATGGCATTGATTCTGCAGTGTAAACACACCCTCTGAAACACTGGAATGTATGCAAGAGCAACACCATTACAAAAAATTCTCTATGTGATTTGGCAACCTCTGTCGGCTCCAGTATAACCCTAACTCCATTACTGCAATTTGTAGCCCAGGTGTGTGGGGCTAAGGAGCTATATCAGACAGCATCACTGAAAGAAAAATCCGCTCAGTACTAATAATTAAAATACAGACAAGCAAAGATGTCGAAGAACATTATATCTGACACAAAGGTCCAGGTGCTGATTTGTTAGATTTTTCCCCAAGCCACAATCACACAAAGAAGGCACGAAAGCACAGGCTTAAACCTGCTTTACTTTTGACAAGGATGTCAACGGAGTGAATATACTGGATGTGATTTGTACAGTTTAACCAGTTGACGGATGCCATTTGGCAGACTGACCAATAAACATTTTCAATGTACTATCATTGTTTTCAGAAACAGAAAGTAGTATTATCTGTGGTTTAATAAATAATAGCTACAGTTCATTGTGAGGTTGATATGCACCCTTTCAGTTTATTTTCCGTTTCGCTCTCTCTTTATATTCAACAACTGAGCCAAAAAGAAAGCTTCAGGAAAGAGTTTCCCCTTCACTTGCATTTCAAATCAGCTTCCCAAAATGGCTTTTTTTGAATGATCCAAAGCCCTTGTAGATACAACTGGAAAGAGGTCTTCTGTGTAGGACATTTGGAGGTACTGAAACGTATGGCTCCATAAACCATAATATGCCACAATCACACAAAGAAGAAACCAATGTGAACGATGGCCCCCAGTTCTGGTCTGTGTTTGGGGAAAGCCTTGTATACTCATGAATGCTTGTAGTGTTAGTGTTGTGTTTCCTGCAAAACCACTTGTGCCTGGAGGTATGTTGTGAAGTAGTCATTGATTAATCTCTCTCTCTCTCTCTCTCTCTCTCTCTCTCACACACACACACACACACACACACACACACACACACGTATACACAATCACTGTCTTCAGAGATACTAGGGACCTCTAGCGGTTGAAGCTTTATCTAAAAGCATTTGTAGGAGTAACACATTTCTAATAGGTATCTCATGCGGTTTCCCCCAAAATGTCGGGGAATGGCACCATATTTTTGCCCAGTGACTGCTTCTGTCTTTCCAAGAGAATGCTGAGGACTGGTAGCCAATAGCTCACAAACTGGCCCCACTTGGAGTAGCACTAGATCAAGAAGAGCTTTGACTGATGTTGTATTTCTATTAACCATCTGTAATTCAGTTAAATTGTTTCTTAACCACACTCAGACTATGTGTAGGTGGTGGCAAATAAATGCTTCAACAAAAGAACATACAGTAAATAACATATACTTGACTAGCTGAACCCGGCCACGCGCTGCTGTGGCCTTTTCCCTTTCCTGTGTCCCAGTCTATATATGTGTGTGTGTTTTGTGTGTGTATGTGTGTGTATATATATATATATATATATATATATATATATATATATGGATTTGTGTCTATGTGTACATGTGTGTGTATGTGTGTGTACTTATGTATATGTGTATATCTATATGTGTGTATATGTGTGTACTTATGTATATGCAGACAAGATACTGAGCCTCCGCCGGGACCTTCCAGCCACAGTTGAGACAGTTAGAGAGCTAGAGACTCCGTGGCCCTCCGCCGGGCCCACCCTCGACCGGTTTCGGCACTGGGCGCAGATGCTGTTGATAAGATAGTGACTGCAGCCCGCCCTACCACCTGCTCCTCGACCCGTGCCCCTCCTGGCTTGTTCGATCTTGCCTGGAGGGGCTACGTGGGCCTCTGTTGAAAATCATTAACAGCTCCCTTGAGCAAGGAGTCTTTCCAGAGTGCTTGAAAGAGGCGGTGGTAGCTCCATTACTGAAGAAACCATCATTGGACCCAGCGGTTCCCTCCAACTACCGCCCAGTGTCGAATCTTTCGTACCTGGGCAAGGTAGTTGAGAGGGCAGTAATGGAGCAGCTGCAGTCCTTCTTAGATGATACAACATGGCTTGACCCCTTCCAGTCCGGCTTCCGTTCGGGGCACGGGACGGAGACGGTCCTGGTCTCCATCACAGACCAACTCCGCTGCTAGCTCGACCAAGGCGGGTCTGCGCTGCTCATGTTATTGGACCTCACGGCAGCGTTTGACACGGTCGACCACAATCTTGATCCACCGCCTGGCCATGGCTGGAGTGAGGGGACAGCCCTTAAATGGCTGACCTCCTTCCTCCACCAGCGGTCCCAGCGTGTGAGGAGGGGAGGGGTGGTCTCTGAGGGTTCCCACTGATTTGTGGGGGTTCCCCAGGGGGCCATCCTTTTTTTTTTTTTTTTTTTTTTTTATATATTTTTATTGAACATTTTCATTTTTTACACACACACATGTCTCCACGAGGAAAAAAAAAGGGGGTATGGGAAGGGGGGCTGTGGGGGTAGGGAACAAAAGGCAAGTTCGACAATAGACCGCAGTGACTTCCCAAGAGTGCAATGAGATTTAGTTTTTCTCACTCAGCAATTTGTTATTGTCTCTGAAGAGATTTCCGTTGGTTTCTTGAAGTTCGTTGCTACAGTTCTAACATCTTTCTTATATTGCATTTAAATCTATGGAGAACTTCTGGTGTTGTTTCTGTAGGTATATCTTAAGACTTGTCCAGTCCGTTTTTTTTTTCCTGTCCATCAATTTTTGACTCAAAGAGTCCATCTGGACCACGTCCAGTAGTTTTATTGTCCATTCCTCCGTGTCCGGTATGGTGTTCTTTTTCCAGTGACGAGCTAAGGCTATTCTACTGCATGCGCTCAGTATAAAAAACATTCGCTCCTGGTTATTATTTAGGTTTGGATTCGTGAGGCCCAGTAAGTAATTTTTTGGCTCCATACGGAATTTCACCTGCAATATCTTTTGCATTTCCTTGTGAACACTATTCCAGTATTTTGCCACCTTCTTGCATTTCCACCATTGGTGCATGTAAGTCCCTTGCTCTTTTTCACATTTCCAACATACGTTGGATGTTCCCTTGTTGTATTTGGCCAGTTTGGCTGGGTAAAGGTGCCACCTATACTGCATCTTTACCCAATTTTCTTTTATTTCTGTTGCTGGTGAATATTTTAGTTTTTCTGCCCAAATTTCCTCCCATTGGTGTACAAGGATCGATTGTTCTAAGTCCTGCGCCCATTTCACGTGGCAGTTCTTGACTGTCTCATCTTCCGTCTCCCATCTCAGAAGCTGTCTATAGAAGAAGCTGATGTTATATTTTTTCCTTCTTATACTTGGATCCCATTCCCGGGCTTCTAGGAAGCCGACCTTTTTATCTTCTTTATATCTTAGGGTCAATTGGTGGTATTGAAGCCATGTGAGGCTATATCCCTCTGCTTCCATCTCCTCTCTTGTTTTAAGGTCCCAGTTGTTTCCCTTTTTTATAAGAATTTGTTTATAGGTAAGCCATTTTTCTTGTGGGAGTTCCCTTTTGTGAAAAGCTTCCCCCGGTGATATCCACAGGGGGGTCCGTCCAAAGAAGTGCTGTTTATGTTTTTCCCACGTCTTAATAAGAGCAGTCCTGAGAAAGTGATTGCAAAAGTTCCTTTCCACTTTTTTCCGGTCGTACCATAAGTACGCATGCCACCCGGCGCGCAGGTCGTGGCCTTCTAAAGTTAGTAAATTCCGGTTGTCTAGTAGTATCCAGTCCTGGATAGCTACAAGATTGCAGGCCTCATAATATAATTTCAAATTGGGGAGGTTTAGTCCTCCCCTACTTTTGTCATCTGACAGTGTTTTTTGACTTATCCTTGGTCTTTGGTTCCTCCAAATGAAATTTCTGATGTCCTTATTCCATTTTTTGAAGAGGAAGTCGTTCCTAATATTAGGGATATTTTGGAACAGGAACAGGATTTTCGGAGCACTGACATTTTTATCGTGGCAATTCTGCCTAGCAGTGACAAGTTCTTATGTTTCCATTTCTCTAGATCTGCCTGGATGCTCTTCCAAAGGTGTTCATAATTGTTCTTCAATAATTGTGAGTTATTGGTAGTAATCACTATCCCTAGATACTTAATTTTACTTTCGATTTGTAGACCCGATTTGTGTTGCAATGTCTCTTTTTCTTTCCCATCTAGATTTTTTGTTAACATTTTCGATTTAGATTTATTTATTTTAAACCCTGCCACCGAGCCAAATTTTGCCAGTTTGTTTAGCCAGATTGTAATATTGGAGATTGGATCCTCTATTATACAGACGACATCGTCTGCATATGTCCTGCATTTGTACTTTTGTGTCAGCACTTGGGTGCCTTTCAGGTCCCTGTCCTTGTTAATATCTCGTACCAAAATTTCCATTACTAAGATAAAGAGTAATGGCGACAGGGGGCACCCTTGCCTAATGCCTCTGTTTATTCGGATTTTTTTTTTCTCTCCTGTCCATTAATTATTAGCGTCGCCTCCTGCTTCTCATACAGATTTTCAATTATATTATTGAACTGGTGGCCCAGGGGGCCATCCTTTCCCCTCTGTTATTTAACATCTACATGCAGCCGCTTGCACAGCTGGTGCGGAGTTATGGGCTGACCTGTCATCAATACGCCGATGACACTCAGCTCATTCTGAGGATGGGGGGCAGGCCGGAGTCCGTCCCCGATAATTTCCAACATTGCCTCGAAGCCGTTACTGGATGGCTGCGAGCCAGTAGGTTGAGGGTGAATCCGGCGAAGACGGAGATCTTGTGGCTGGGCCGCCCGGGCGGGTGGGCACCCGGCCTCCGACCCCTGGATGTGCGGCGCTGCATCCAGCGCCCGTCAGTGAAAAGCCTAGGCGTCCACCTGGACTCCCAGCTGACCATGGAGGCCCAGGTCTCCATGGTCAGCAAGGCGGCGTTTTTCCATCTCCGCCAGGCGAGAGGCTGGCTCCCTATCTATCCCGAACGACCTAGCCTCGGTGATCCTAGGCTCGGTGATCTGGAGGCTAGACGACTGCAACTCGCTCTCCGTTGGCCTGCCTATGTCGTCGATCCGGAAGCTCAAGCTGGTGCAGAACACCGCCGCCCGGCTCCTGTCTGGGGCTCCAGCAGGATGCCGAATAACTCCAGTCTTGCGGGATCTGCACTGGCTGCCTATTGAGCACCGGGTCGCCTTCAAAGTGCTGGTTCTTACCTTTAAGGCCATCCACGGCCTGGGGCCAGCGTATCTGAGGGACCGTCTCGCCTTATACTGCCCATCGAGATCACTCCGGTCTGAAGAGGCCAATTTACTGGCTGTACCATCTGCTAAGCTGGCTCGTTTAACATCCACCCGCCGGAGGCGTTCTCTGTGATAGCTCCTACGCTATGGAACGCCCTCCCGGTCGAGGCCAGAGCTTTGAGGACCTACTCCCTTTAGACGGGCCTGCAAAACCTACTTGTTTAGGCAGGCCTTTGGGAGTAGGCCCTTGCATCCACAATAGACCGCTCTTCGGCCACCGCTCATTGTACTGTTTTAATTTTTACTGTTTTAACTGTTTTATTGTATTGCATGTTTTTAAGCATTGTATGTTTCCTGTGTTTTTATGCTGAACCTCTGGCACTACGCCATTGGCCTGTGAGCCGCCGCGAGCCCCCGGGAGTCGGCGGTGCAAAAATCCAAATAAATAAATAAATAAATAAATATGTGTGGTTTTGTATATGTATATACGTGTAGATGTGTGTAAGTACAGATGTATGTAAGTACAGATGTGTATATGTATGTGTGCATGTGTATATTTCAGTGCATGTATGTGTGCATGTCTATATGTACATACGTGTGCATGTGACGAAGACCAACAGTAACATCGCTTCCTGCCTTTTATACTTCCTTTCTTCCCTCTCCCCCTCATCCCTCAGCTTTTCTCTTATCTCTGTCCTCCTGCCTCTTCTCCCTCCCTCCCTCTCTCCCTTCTTTCCTTTCCCTCCTTCCTGCCATACCTCCCCTTTCTGTTTCAGTTCTTGATCCCCTTGTCTCCCTTCCTCCATTCCCTCCCTACCTTTTTTCCCTTCCTTTTGCTAGTCCCTTCACCAGCTTCTATCTCTTGGATTGCCTTTTATTACCTGTCCGTTTTGCATAATGCCTATGAGTGGCCAGCACCACCACCAACATTCCGACAGTCTAAACTGCCAGGGGGGTGGGGTGGGGGCTCCCAGCCTACATTCTAACTGAGGGAGTATTTGCATAATGCCTCTAATTGGTCAGCTCCACTAACATTCCGACGTTCTAAACTGCCAGAGGGAGGTGGTGTGGGGGATCATGGGAGTTGTAGTCCATAATGTTGGTTTTTTTATTTGTGGCCGTTGGCTCTTTTTTGGGTGGCGGGGGTAAACATACATCGTAGGGTTTTCTGGGTATGTGGGCTGTTTTTGTGTGTCTGCCTTGTGTGATTTCTTTGTCTATAAGACTGGAACCACCACATGAAGGATTATATAGATAGATAGATAGATAGATAGATAGATAGATATGATATGAGATCACTGTTACCACACTAAGCACAAGCATGATTATGCATGAGAGGAAATTGAGCTTTTGGGAACTTTTCATTTCTTATACAAATTACACACACCTAGGCCTACTTCTCTATTGTGATATAATCACAATAGAGAAGTAGGCCTAGGTGTGTGTAATTTGTACAGTTTTTATCTGTGTGTGAATACACATGTGCATAAATTGAACAAAAGAGAAAACTATACTCATAAAAGTCCTGATATTTTGATAAGCAAAATGTTTATATCTGAAGTGTGGACAGAGATGTTTGGAGAGAAACCTTACATATTGTAAAAATCTCTGGGAAACTGAATGGATTTTTGTGTGTTGTATATATGGAAACCTTTCGGGGAGGGGGGGGTCATAGTTAGTGAGACTGGCTCAGCGTCCTGGTATTCAAGACAGAGTAACAGTGTTCCCAAATACAACAGCCTTATTTTTCCAATTCAGGTGAATGACAACCATTCACTTGTGACAGAGAAATCAAATGTGTGAACTGGAGAACAAGACAGCAGTGTGGTGAAGCAGTTTGGGCGTTGAGTTATGACTCTAGTCCCAAATTTGGATCTTCACTAAGTCATGGAAACCCGCTGGGTGACCTTGGGCACTTCACACTTTCTCAGAGGATGGCAATGATGTACAAATCTTATGAAGAAATCTTTATGAAAAGGTGGTGATATGTTAGAGAAGGGGTTCTCAAACCTTTTCAGTCATGGAGCCCTTTTTGAAGCAAAAGTTTCCCATGGAGCCTCAAGAAATGTTTATATATTATATTTTATATATAATGTTTATATATCAGCATAGGGAAGCTTTTTGACCAATATACACTTAACAGTATTTCAGTGGAAGACCCCAAGGATCCAACCCCCTTCTGGTATAAGCATAATCAAAGCACCCCCAACACCCAGACTTTGTACTACTACTACTAGTACTACTACTACTACTACTACTACTAATAATAATAATAATAGCAGAAACCCCAGGGGGCATCCAGTTCAACTCCCTTCCGCCCTGCAGGAAAAGCACAATCAAAGCAACCCCTGTGCGTTAGGAGGGAAATAGGGTTTTGGAAGCAAGCAAGGCAAGGGGGAAAGGATCTGGGCCACACGGAAATTGAGGGGAAAGGGTTTTCAGGGGCGAAAGAGGCAGGGGGAGGGGTGGAGCAGAAAAGAGAAGAGACAATTGAGAGGAAAGGAGGAGGAAACCACAGAGCCCCTCAATATGCTTTGCAGAGCCACAAGGGCTTCACCGGGCACACTGTGAGAACCACTGGGTTAGAGTCACCTTTAAAACCCATAACAAATGCACACGAGCCTTTCTATTTTTGAATGCCATCTACCTGTTCTGGCTTTTTAAATCAACATAGCTCTCATTCATTCAGCAGTGTTCTCAGCAATTAAAAAAGGGGGTTTTGAAACATGCCTGGCATGGATGACCACAAAATCTCAGACACAGACTTTCATGTCCAAAACCTCCAGCTTCCTCCCCTTCATCAAGGAGTCAGTGTTGCTAGTTTCTGAAATTTCAAATCCTCAAATCCTAGTGAACACACAGCTTGTTTCTTGCTCTCTCTCTCTCTCTCTCTCTCTCTCTCTCTCTCTCTCTCTCTCTATATATATATATATATATATATATATATACCGGCATTACTTCGTGAACGAAGATTCTTAGGAAGGACTCATCCCACGCTTTTTACAAGTGTGTTGATGACTAAAAAGGCCAATCTGAGATAGGCAAGTTTGGTTGCAGAAAGCACAGCAGAAAGTCTCCTTGGGTGATGTTGTTTCCAAGTTGCAGTTCTTTCTGCGTTGTCGTTTCTCTTCGAGACCTATTCGGCATGTCTTCTCGAAAGAGGCTGCAGCATTGTGGATAGTGCGTCTCCATGCCTCCCGATGTGAGGCCAGGATGGACCATTGTTGGTGATCAATCTGGCCAAGCCTGAGATGTTGTTTCAGGGAGTCCTTATATCTCTTTTTGGGGGCGCCTCTCTTGCGCTGACCCGTGGTGAGTTCACCATAGAGTAGTATCTTTGGGAGGTGGTGGTCCTCCATCCTAGAGACGTGTCCTGCCCAGCGCAGCTGTGTTCTCAATAGCATGGCCTCAATGGTGGTGATCCCTGTTTGCTCAAGGACAGCAACATTAGTCACATAGTCAGTCCAGCGTATATTTAGGATTGTGCGAAGACAGCGCTGATGAAAGCATTCAAGGAGTCGTAGGTATTGGCGATAGGTGACCCATGTTTCAGACATGTGTGTGTGTGTGTGTGTGTGTTTCTGAAACAAACATTCTACATCCCCCCCCCCCCAAAACAAAAAAACACCAAAACCTCTTCTTGGGAACTCAGTGAAAATAGAAGATACTGATATTTAAAAGACCATTATGACAATCATTTCTTTCTATGAAAGAGTCCTTGCCTGAGTCTATGGTAACAATAACTTGCTAAGATGTTTGCTTGGAGGGAAGAGAAAAGGGCAGAGGGGAAATGGCTGTATAGAGGGGCTGTACAGAAGTAGAGTTACCCATTCTCGCCTACTCAGAGACAGTCAAATATCTGGAAGTCCAATCAAGTGTAGGAGCATGGGATATACTTACATACAACTGACCCTCTAAAGAAAAGGAACATGAGCATGAGCATGACGGCCCAAAGTTGGAATTTGACACAATGGCAATGGAAGAAATGTCATCAAACACGGCTCCTCTCTGTAGTAGAACACAGATGCCTCTTGATAGCTCCATGGTGGAATGCTCATAGCATTTTCCAAAATGAACTCTTTGCATAACTGATTATATTGTGTTAGCCAAGATGGTGTACAAAGACATAGGGTAAGAGCAGACGTGGAGAACATTTTGCCTTCAACTGGGGAGTTGTTATGGTTGATGTCATCCAGTGAAGTAATGCATGGTGTCACCGCCATGGACCTCTTTCTAACAGACCATGTGCCATAATGTTATAGCTGAAACACCAGAAAATTGAACAAAATCAGCAACTGTAAAAGAAAAAGGCAGCAATGAACACAATGGTGCATTATTGTGGCACTTGCAGATGAAACCATGTGATTTGAAGCACCACAGTAATTGCAATTGACAAGAGCGCATGCACTTTAGAGGGTTCAAAAAGTAAATCAGTACAGGTTTTATTCTTCTAGGTAAAGATGCAGTACATATGAAGTTGGATGTATTTTTGCTCATATCTACTACCCTGCTGGGGTGAGAAGGGCAGGGTATAAATGTAGTAAATAAATAAATAAAATAAAGAATTTTCTGCTGAAACACCACATTAAAACATATATAGACTGTTATTTTGGTGACAACCTTCTGATGACACATCCCTCCTTGTGATGCCACTGCTATCGCTCCCATTAAGTCCTACCCTGCAAAACCAGTGGTGCAGGATGAGGGAAACTGTAGTCTAGCCATGCTTGGAAGTTTTTATATTCCTGACCTCTGAGGTTATATCTACATGAATCTAGGCACTGACAAAACTGTAAGCACCATAGTCCTGTAGCTATGCAGTGACTCTCAGCTTCAATCATGCTTCCACTCAATCTGCAATAACCCAGTGGCAGACCCTATGACCCATCAGGATCTGTTCCTCATCCATTAGGGAGAAACTGAATAATGTTTCCATATCATCCTGTGAGTGATCTCCAGTGAAACAGTCACAAGCAGAGCCCCTATCACAATTCCTTTTGTATGGGAGACCACACAGGCAAGAAGAGTGGATCAATGGTATACACACTCATTTATCAGAACTGGGTCTCCTCCACTATCTTCTACTTCTTAAAACACTAGTGTACCATTATGCAAAACTGTGTGTACATATGTGCCTTCAAATTTCCTGTCAACTTATGGTGGTCCAATACAGGGCTTTCTTAGGCAAGGGATACTTAGAGGTGGTTCTTCTTCTGAAATATAGCTTACAGCACCTGGTATGCCTTGGATATCACCCACCCAAGTGCTGACCAGCCCTGAATTTGCTTAGCTTCCAAAATCAAATGTGATCTGGTGCCTTCCGAGTATTTACAGAGCTCCCAGTGGCACAGTGGGTTAAACCCTTGTGCCGGCAGGACTGAAGACCAACAGGTCATAGGTTCGAATCCAGGGAGAGTGTGGATGTGCTCCCTCTGTCCGCTCCAGCTCCCCATGCAGGGACATGAGAGAAGCCTCCCACAAGGATGGTAAAACATCAAAACATCCAGGCGTCCCCTGGGCAACGTCCTTGCAGATGGCCAATTCTATTACACCAGAAGCGACTTGCAGTTTCTCAAGTCGCTTCTGACATGAAAAAAAAAGAGTACTTATGATTTCTGGCATCTATATTTGCATACTTTCCACCCGTGATCCACGTACATATTCGTACTTTCCACTCCCCCCACCACAACCCTTTTCCATGGTGTCTGCTGCATTGTACAACATTCTTTTAAATTGTCATCAAGTTCTCTTTCTGAATGTGGTGGAAGAAAAGTAGGTTTTTTAAACTTCCAGCTGAATAAAGCAATAATTATTATAGTCCATGGTTGTCTTCTTTCAGGTGCCCAAACTGTTGTACACACTACTGGCAGCTGCTGGCTCCTGTATCAACAAGGTGGTAAATCTTCTCCTATAAGGGAGCTATCCCAAGTGCTGAATCTGTTTTATGAACAGACGTCAATACCTGGACAGCTTCTTTAAAACAGGGATTGAAACCTAAAGTTAATTCACTGCTCCGCTGACAGAGAAAGCCTCCATGAGAACAATGAGGTCTTGTTCTATACTTTATTGTAAACAGAGCTTGGAAAGATACTTTTGGGGAATATAACCCCTAGGGTACCCTAGCTAGTAAATCGGCATTCTGGGAGTTGTAGGAACCAACTTTGGATTAGCTTATTGTTACTGACACAAGCCTCACCTTAAATCTTTCTATTTTGAGCTTCTCGCAATAGCAACCACAGTGAGCAATGGTCAGGACAAAGATCCTGTGCATGTCTCAAAGTGAAACGTATTGTCTGTATGCAAGGTTGGGCATCAGGATGGCAAGCACTAATGGTTATACTTTTCCATGTCACTTAACCAAGATCCTGAAAGTGACCAGACTGGCTAATGGATCTTCTTTCAATACTGGCAACCCACAACAGGCTAACTTAGGGTCCTTCCAGACAGGTCCTATATCCCAGGAACTGATCTCAGGTTTATCTGTTTATCTCAGATTATGTGGCAGTGGGCATTTATATAATCCAGTTTAAAACAGAAAACCTGGGATCAGATCCTGGGATATAGGGCCTGTCTGGAAGAGCCCTTAGAGCAGGCAGGAGAGGCACTTAACACATGGCTCTGCCCTCCACACTTCACTACTGCCCTCTGGAAGAAAAACCAACTCTTGCACCAGCAACAACCCTATATCCCAGAATATCAAGGCAGAAAATCCCACAATATCTGCTTTGAACTGGATTATCTCAGTCCACACTGCCATATATTCCAATTCAAAGTAAATAATGTAGGATTGTATTCAGCTCTGTGGAAGACGCCTTGGAAGCCTGATGGTAACCCCAGTCCTGTGGGTTGCCATTTAGCAATCATAGTATAACTGGAGAAGTCCTGATTTGTTCTTATTGTTTGTTTTCAAGTCATTTCTAGTCTAAGGCAACCATAAGGGAAAGGTATTCTTACCAAGTATATCATTGCTGTCCTCTGAGGTGGAGAGAGAATAACTTGTCGAGTGAGGATTTGAATCTTGATCTCCAGAGTTGTAGTCCAACGCTCAAAGCACTATGCTACGCTGGCTGACTCTAGAAAGCCCAACACCTTCTTATAATTCAGTAACAATATATAAATAGGGAAAGTACCTTTCTTTCAAGTATCCACAGGGATCCAGCAATGGGAGGGGGACAAGCAAGTGGGAAGGCAAGCTATTTGTGGGAAATCCTTGGCCCTCCAGATGTTGTGGACTTCAATACATAGAGGCCTCAGTCAGCATGGACAATAATGAGGAACAATGGGAGCTGTGGTCCATGGTTATCTAGAAAGCCAAAGGTTCCCCCTTCATGCAGCAGAAACTTCTTGAAATGGCTCACTATAACACAGTTGACTTTATACAACAAGCTGTTTTATATTCAATCAGTTGCTCTGTGGGCTCATTGGGTTTTTTTCTCACACCACTGCAAAACTATTTGAGCTTTCAATTTCAGTGGCATGGAGAAAATTCCATCCATTTATAGGCCTCACAAGCCATGTGGAGAGAGAGCGGCTTCAGTTTAAAGTAATCTCCATGTGGTAGCCGTAGCTGCATGCACCGGTCATGAGTCAGAGCTGGGGAATCAGCCCTGAGATGGATCTCTGACGGAGCCCCTCTGGGGTGGCGGAAGCCATTTACTTTCCTTTTCTCTCCCCCTTCACCCACCTCCCCCTTCCCCATTCAGGTCGGAGTGATAATAAACTGCTGTGTGGATTTCGGCTTCATATGCAGTGGGCAGGAAGCAGGCTGTCTGGCTGCCTGACCGTCTCAAGTGTTCTGGCAGGCGCCCACAGCTTCTGCAAGCTGATTTGGAAAGATAAAAGCTGCTTTGGAGGAGAGCATAGAGCAGGCCTATGAATTCCAGTATGGGACAGGGGGAGAAATACTATAAATGTTAACAAGCATTTCATGTTGCCCATTGGATCCTAGAGCAAATGAGATGTTTTGCCATTCTGGAGGTGAGGTCGGAGCTTGCCTATAACTCTGAGGTCACTCCCATCCCCAAGCCAGAGATGTTTTAAGTAATGGTACTTTGCTGTTTTTGTATGTAGGAGCACAGCAGTGCCACCATGACGGCTGGACAGTGAGGGAGGGCCGCCCCGGACCCCAAGGCCTCGCCCCCACACGGGGAAGGTGGAGAAGGGAGGCCGGGGAGGGAGCCCACAGCTGAGCTGAGGGGCCTCCAGGCCGGGCCTTGGCCCTCCTCAGTAGGCCTCGCGGGGGCAATGGTGAGGAGGGGCACCATTCCCTCCTCACCCACCCCCTCGCAGCACTCTCCCCCCGCTCTCCCCCAAGAGAGAGAGCCATCTCTATGCTGCACATTGCGGTTTTTGTTTTTGTTTTGGTCCATGTGAACTGCGCCCCCCCCCGGCTTGCACCCCTAGGCCATGGCCTAGTGTGGCCTTATGGATAATCCAGGCCTGGTCTCATCATGCATTGATCCCACTGTAGATTGGTCACCTTGCTGGCTCACTGAAAAACTATCAACCCTCTTATATGTTCTTTTTCTTTTCTTTTCTATATATATGTCGTTGTTTTACTGAAAACGTAATAAAGAATATTTAAACCATACTATCAACCCTCCATATTCACCATAGGTAGGAGCACAGAACCTGCGCAAAAGTGGCAAAAAGCAAGTTTAAAAACCAACTATTTTTAACTTGAGAAATCCTCTCTTTAGGAATCTCCAGACCAGTGGTTCTCAACCTGTGGGTCCCAGGTGTTTTGGCCTATAACTCCCAGAAATCCTGGCCAGTTTACCAGCTGTTAGGATTTATAGGAGTTGAAGGCCAAAACTATCAGTATGTGTTTTTATATGATATGAAAATTGCTTATAGTTTATACTGTGTGGTTTCAGTAATACATGAGTTAATACATAGAGTTGTGAAGTATTGCTAGAGTGTAACTTTCGGAGGTTGCTTGTATGATGGAAATGAAGGACTGATAAGAATGGAATAGGCTTCTTGTGTTTTGTCGAGATGTGAGCGGTCATGATAGATGGTTCTCTTATGTATATATTATGTAAATACCAATAAAGATAAGTGCTGCTTTCCCGTGAAAGCTAAATTAAGCTTGAAAGGTTGAAGCAGATTGAGATATGGATGGTGATTTATCTCAATTTACCAACAAAAACATCTGGGGACCCACAGGTTGGGAACCACTTCTCTAGATCCTCCATGACCAATATCTGGCAAAAGTTGAGCTGAGAATGCATTAGCAAACCAAGAGAATCCCATAGAGGTGTTGTTTCTAGGAATCTCTACCTCCTCCAGCACGATCAACTTCTGTTAGAGGTTGGTCATAGAGTACCACTGAAAGACCAAGAGATTACCAGAAATAATAGTTTAATCAAATAAGATGAAGATATTACCTTCAAAGTGATGGTTCTTACCTTCAAGGCCTTACATGGTCCAGGACCGGTGTACTTGAGGGACCGGCTTACCCCCTACCAACCCCAGAGATCACTTCATTCGGAAGATCAAGACTTGTTGGAAATTCCCAGTTTTAAGATCTTCCGCCTAACGGCAAATAGGCGTACAGCCTTTACGATTGTGGTGCCATCTTTATGGAACGCTTTGCCTGCAGAAGTCCGGGCCCTATGGGATTTACCAAACTTCTGTAGAGCATGTAAAACACATCTGTTTCGGCAAGCATTTGAACTTTGCTAATGTGATTTTAATTCGGGTTTTAATCTGGTTTTATTGTTAGTTGTATTGTTTTATGCTGTAAACCGCTCCGAGCCTTCGGGGAGTGGTGGTATATAAGTTGAAATAATAAATAATAAATAAATTAAATTAATAAAAGATATATAAGAATAATTATAAACAAATAATAACACATGAAATCAATATAGAAACAAATAAGATACATGTTATGGAACTAAAAAAGGTAAAGCTAAAAGTTTTCCCTTGCCATTAAGTCTAGTCATGTACAATTCTGGGGGTTGGCGCTCATCTCCATTTCTAAGTCAAATAGCCTGTGTTGCCCATAGATGCCTCCAAGGTCATGTGGCCAGCATGACTGCATGGACAGCCATTACTTTCCAGAATGACTGCATGGACAGCCATTACCTATTGATCTACTCACATTTGCATGTTTTTGAACTGCTAGCTTGGCAGAAGCTGGGGCTAACAGTGGGAGCTCACCCCACTCCCTGGATTCAAACTGCAAATCTTTCCGTCAGCAAGTTCAGCAGCTCAGTGGTTTAGGCTGCTGTGCCACTTGGGGCTCTGTTACGGAACTAGTCTTGCTGAATACATGTTATGGAATTACATTGGTTTTCTTTCCATTTTTATCATCAGAACAATCCCATGAGGAAGGTTAGGCTAGAGATTGTGCCAGAAGTAAGCTCAACCAACAGATTTGCCCATGAAAGAAAGAATGCTTGGGGGACTGTCCCTTTCCGTTGCTCTGGGCATCCTTGATGAGAGGCCATAGAAGGCAGAGCTGGGAAGGGCTTGCAGTAATTGCTAAAAGTCTCCTCCAGCGATCTGTCCATGTGGAAATCTTCACATTTACACTTGTGCTTCTCTTTGCACACACAGCTATCTTCCTGCCACTCTGGCAGAGCCGCTTACAGATACTGACCTATCACAAGATCTACCTTGCAAACTTGTTGGCTGTGAATTACAACCAATCTTAATTTATTTAGGTGTTCTATTTCCTTTTCTTATTGTAAGCTGCGCTCTGGAGTGCAGCCCACCCCCCCACCCCCAACATTTCGCCAATGAAAACCAAGACATATATGGCCAAGATGGCCAAAGTGATAATTGAAGAATGCAGAAGCCAGAAAAGGCTGCAAGTAATTTGCTTTTTCTGAGCCTCTAAGGAAGGTCAATATTTTCCCCTCTCCCCTTTTCTCCTCTCTTCCCTGTTTAGTTAGTTGAGTGCAAATTATGTTTGGAATTTGAGCCCAGTTTGCAGCAATTGAAGCAAAAGGAGGACAACGGGAAAATGTGGGGAGAAAGCAGAGAAACTGGAATATTTTTTAAAGCAGCTAAGAAAAACGAGACTAATGATTTGGGACTCTCCCGGTTGAACTGCAACAGCTGGAGGGTGCAGGAGTGCCATGCCAGCCTACAATTCATTCTCTTGCCTCCTTTGTGTTCTCACACATTCAAACACTAAACTATACAGCTGCAACCTGATTCCCCCTCCCTTAAAAGGCTTAAGATGCCAGTCTAGGAAAATCCCAGTACAGCAATGTATATTTGATTGATAGGTGAGAAAACAGGGAGGGGGATTAAACTCCCCATCAAGTCCCAAACTGTCTCCTCTCCCCTGCTGACTTAAGCAATGCAAGTCGAATATGACATGTCCAATTAACCTCAGACTTTCCCCCAAATATTTCCTCTGGCCTAATGGGCAGGCATGAGAAATGTCTGACAGAAAGGATCCTTGTCAGAGAAAGCAAAGGTTTGAAAGGAAAGCGTCTCCCCGTCTCAAAGGACCAGGCCACTCCCACCGCTCTGCAAATAAACCACTCTGAGCCACTTGGTTCTCCAAGAAATCCTGCTCCAATACAGCTTTGCCTGCAGGATGGAATGCGCTCGGAGCATGAAATGAAATGAGGAAATTAAAAGGAGAAATAACACATCTCCTTCTCTCGTACTTGTTGGTGGAACCAAAGTTTCCACTTTCTCCTACCTTGTTGCTCCATTAATCTAGCTAAGAGCTGATGTGTTGTTCAAATCAGGTAATCAGTCAAAAATATAGTCCATAGATAACATCTTGGATACATTAGGCACTGACACCATGTTTTGTTCAACATGTTCTCTTGAGCTTGAATTCGATTGAGAGCCGGCCATCTAACTGATATGACCCGCAGCAGAGAGTTCTAACGTTCCTGCATGCCTTGCAAGGATTGGCAATTTTTGGACAAAACCTGGGATTGAGATTCAGGAGCTCTCAGGCCATATCTATCCCCCTTTTCGCATGCCCTAGTTGATCTGAAACATTGTGGCGCCATTCACATCGCAACATTTTTCCCTTTCCGCAAAGATACAAAGTGTCCCATACGGCTCTCTCCCTAACCAAAACATATGAAATAGACCAGCTGGCTCCTGAATTCCAACCAATCAGCATGGAGCCGGCTGGCGAAGGGCAGGCGGGAAATTTGAATTTGACAGCTCTGTATAACTATAAATATGGCATGTATTTTGAATGTAACCTTATGACTGTTTTGCGGCAAGGATATTGCGGTTGTCATCCTCCTCAGTTGATGAGAATAAAGACTTCGGTGGCATCTTCTTCTGAACTTCTTTGGTGAGATCACTTGGGAAAGGGATTTTTAGATTGCTTTTAAAACTTGCCAGGGGTTCTGCTGAAATCTTCGCTTTAGGGGTACTTCTGGGCCTCTGCCCTCTCTGGGCCAGGTTATTTTAAATTATTCGTTAACACTCTGATACACCGTCTCATGTTTTAACTCAAAGAATGATGACTGGTTTATCATACTTTTGGAATGCATTACCTCCTGAGACTCGAGCTTTACGAAATTTGTTAGCTTTTCATAAAGCCTGTAAGATCGCTCTGTTTTAAGCAGGCTTTTGAGTCCTAATACACGGGTTTTGTTGTAACTGTTTTTATTGTTTTTATTGTATTGCTTTGTTCTGAGTGTAAACCGCCCCGAGCCATTTGGGAGTGGCGGTTGATAAATCTAATAAATAAAATAAATATTTAATCCCAACAAAATGTTTTTCTGCCTTCATTGTTCTACTCATCGCCTGCCTCTTTGCCCTCATCGGCTGGAAACCGGAAGTGGACTGAACCCCCATTGGCTAAGATGTAGCCAGCCAGCAGGATTCCATCCAATCAATGCGAAGCTGGTCTGGGGGTGGGAAGTGGGAAATTTGAATCTGTAACTTTATAAAATGGCATGTTTTTCCAATGTAACCTTTGTCAGCATTGATGAATAATTGCGGCTGTCATCCTTTCCAGCTGGTCTGAATAAACACCTCGGTGGTACTCCTTCAACTTGGTGAGCTTTTTATTGGGAAATTCTAGGGAAAATTGGGATTGGGCTTCCTTTCTCACCAGGGTTAATATGGATCCTCTTTGGTGGGTCTAGCTGGTCTGCCTTCATGGCAAGACCCACCAAATTCTGTTCGATAACAAAGGTCACATAATTATGAAGTGATGGAGCAGTTTTGCATTAATCTTTGAGCTCTAGCTTGGGACAGAAAGCATCAGAGAAAATTGGTGTTTGCTCTCTTACTTTCTCTTTTCTTTCAGATTGGGGGGGGGGAGCAGATTTTGGGATTTTCTTGCCTGGATTTGTCTATGCCATGCACATCAAACTTTCCCTGGCAAGTGAAGACCTTAGTTTATTGGGATGTTCTGCTTTGGAGACAGCTATGAGAGCTGTTAGTTGCAGTAGTTGCCGTCTGCCTATGCATTTGAGCAAGGACCTTATGGAGGTAAAGGCACAAGACTCTGAATTACAAACTGGACAGCAGAAATCGCCACATTGTCATTCAATGCCCCAACACCAGCAACAGGATTATTTGCAGGACAAATAACACTTTGCCAGTTTTAGGACATAATCCATGAAGTCTGGCTTGCATTGGCATCTTTTCCACGCACAAGAAAACCTGAACCAAAATAACCCCTGAATGTTATGTCAGGAAAATAAGTTTTTTATGAATAATTCAATAATTCTGAAGACATTTCCATTATTTCTCTGATCTTCCCTCATTGCTCTCTTATCAAGTCTTTAACTCTGAGGTGTAATATATTCATTTATACTCCAAAAGTCCTGATAAATCCTCTATTTATTTCTGCTGCTTTTAAAATATTGTAGTTTATCTCCCCTCTTTCAGGCCCAGATTAAGCCCTTTTGGCGCCCTAGGCCACACTTTGGAAGCCCCGCCCCCGGGCCGATGCTGGGCATGCGCAGCATCGCCCCAGGGGCGAGGCTTCCCTCCGCCTCTTCCTCCTCACGCTGGCCCCTCTTTCCTTGAATCAAGAAAGGAGGGGCCGGCGCGAGGAGGAGGAAGGAAGGGAAGCCCCGCCCCCGGGCCGATGCTGGGCATGCGCAGCAGCAGCCCCGGGGTAGGGCTTCCCTCCACCTCTTCCTCCTCCTCGTCCCGCCCTTCTTCCTTGGGTGCGAGGAGGATGAAGCGGAGGGAAGCCCCGCCGCTGGGGCCACCGCTGGCAGGCATGTGCGCATGGCAGGAGGGCACCTCCGCCTCCTTCCTCAATGTTCCTCGGTGCTGCACATGGCTGGCAGCGGCCCTGGAGGCTTCCCTTCCTTCCTCCTCCCGAGGAGGAGGAGGAAAGAAGGGAAGCCCCCGGGCCGCTGCCGGCCATGCGCGGCACCCAGGAACATGGAGGAGGAGGCAGAGGCGCCCTCCTGCCATGCGCACATGCCCCCCAGCAGCCCCGGGGGCGGGGCTTCCCTCCACTTCATCCTCGCACCCTCCTTCCTTGACAAGGGGGTGATGGTGATGGCGGGGGGGCACCATTCCTTCCTCCTCTGCCCCCTCTCAGTGCTCTCCCCCTGCCCTCCCCAGACAGAGAGAGAAAGAGAGAGAGTAATCATGCCGCACGTTGCAGTTTTGTTTGAAAAAAATTGGTCCTTGATCTGGTGCCCCCCTCGGCCTGTGCCCATAGGCCATGGCCTAGTGTGGCCTTATGGATAATCCAGGCCTGCCCTCTTTACACTTTGTTCCTTCACTGTTGGCTCAGAAAAAATAAAACTGTGGCTGCCTCTTTAAGATTGTACATTCTTTCTCATTACTACCTTTTGTCATCTCATGTTACTTGATTACACATGCCTTGGTTTTCATCCATTCCATGTTAGAGGGGTTTTTTTAATAACAGGAAAAAATTACAATATGTTATGCAGGACTTCTTCATTCTCAAAATAATGACTGAACTGTCTTTCCTCATTTCTTCTTCTGCAGAGTATATGATTTTACATTAAGCACTACACATATGACTTTAAGCCCATCTTTACAACAATAAGACCTGTTTTTTACTTCATCCCTACTGCCTCCACTGCAAAAGCCAATGCTCTCAGGAGACTGGACTTTATATTCAGTGCATTCAGTCCTTCATGTCCATGGATTCTGCATCTATGGATTTAATCATGCCTGGAAAATATTTTTTAAAAATTCAAAAAGCAAACTTCGGTTTTGCCATTTTATATAAGGGACACAATTTCATGCACCATTGTATATGCCAGTGGTTCCCAACCTGTGATCCGTGGACCACCAGAGGCCCGCAAGAACTAAAATATGGTCTGCGGCCTCACCGTTATTACACCATTGCAACGAGAGCAACTGGTCTTGCTAAACCCTCTTATGGTGCCGAGGCTTATTAAATATTTATTTATTTATTTATTTATTTATTTATTGCTCGTTCTTATATACTACTCCTTCCGGCGGGCTCGGGGCGGTTTACATAAAAACTTATAACACAACCACATTTTCATTAATATAGCAATACTAAAAACATAAAAACATAACTACACTTAAAACAGGCATCTACATAGCATCTACAATTAGGTTCTAAGACGCACTAACTCAAGGTTTTCTGTGGGTGAGCAGATGACGACTATTGGATGGCATATGTTCTGTATCAGAAACTAGAGCGGATGTGGTCTATCCAATGCAATTTTCTGAATCAGCACCCCAAATAACCAAACCCAATCTAAAGCTGACCAAAAACTGATTCGTAACCCTTTTGGCATGAATGTACCCTGGTCATTGCGGTCCCTGGTCAAAGTGGTACCTGGTCAAAAAAAGGTTGGAAAGACTTGAGCATCCACAGATTTTGGATTCTACGGGGGTTCTGGAACAAAACCCCAGCAGATACCAAGAGCCCACTGCACTATATCTTTTACCTCTTTTACAATTGCACCAGATTGCGAAATGTTTGTGGATCCAAGCCTAGTGAGAGTTGTCATTTAAGGCCTCCTTGATAAGTGCAGATCAATGGCAGCCTTTTGCACCTAAATGCAGAGAAATGCTTCTGGGGACCTATGAGACAGCACAATGTCATTTCATGCCAAGGCAGTGATGCGGTGTTTTGTTCACTGAAGAAAGGGTGGTCTTGTTCAATGCTTGCAGTGTATTTTTTCCCTCCTGCTGTTTGGATATACTTTCCATATATGTCTCACATTTGGAAGAGGGCCATGGTTTTTAAAAATGGCTCTTTATTCTCAAATCTTTCTTGAGTCTGAAAGGCCCTTCAGAGAAAGGTTGCATCGCTGTCAGAGCAAAAGGATGAACCATTCAAGCTCCTGGTGAAGGACAGTGAGACACTCTCNCTCTCTCTCTCTCTCTCTCTCTCTCTCTCTCTCTTTCATTTTTGCTTTTTCTGTCACTCTCTCTGGGTGTTTATGTGTATATGGATTCCCCCTCCCTCTTCCCAGTTTCTTTGGTTTTTGCATGAACATACAAATATTAACTTCAAGAGCCTTTCAGCAATATAGATTCAGATAATGCTCAAGCCAAGTTTATGCAAGTGCAGAGAGACAAATTTATTTGAAACTCCTGAATAAAAACAAACCAAAAGCTTTGGCTCCAGCAATCATCATCATTTTTATCAAGGAATTCTAACATAGCATGAGGACCAAAATTAGTGTTGTTTCATAAATCCAAGTACTGTAAAATCAGGCAAATATAACCGTATTAATGGGAAACAGGTGCAGCGTGACATTAACAGGACAATCCCAGGCTTGTCTTCATAGTGGCAAGTTCTGCCAAGTTAAATGAGGCTTAGGACCTTATCACATGTACCTTGAGACGTGTCGGGGACCATCTGTTTATCAAAGGAAATCATTTTTGATGTTTTATACTGCATTTTATCAATGGCATTAAATTATTACAAATATTGTGAACCATCCTGAGTCCCCTTCGGGGTTGAGAAGGGAGTGTATAAATACCGTGAATAAATAAATAATAAATACAATATTTATTTATTATTATTATATTATTCTGTTAGATTCCCAATCATCCCCTTTCAAGTTCAGTCTTCCCATCACACATGTTTCTTTCTTAAGTCCCCACCCCCACCCCATTGTTGTCTGTATTCCAAACCATCACACAGATAATCCTTTTTTCTCTACCATCTCCATATTACTTTTTTTCATCAGGGTAAACAATATCAAAAGCCAAGATTACCATGGACCTCATCCCAATTAGGGAGGGGAAAGTGGGGGGGATTTTAAACCCCTTTGTCATGTTAAGTCTTTCCCATACCTTACTTTCCTCCATTATACCAGTGTAATTGTAAACTACTTTGCTATGATCCCCTCTTGCATGGTTTTGCACCTTCCCCATTAGACCAGTGTTATATTAAAAAGCTAGCGAGAGCACAATTTCTGAATTGATTCAACACAGTTGAATCTGTTAGATCCCATCCCATGTGTTTTTCAGTGTTAGCGCCGATTCTGCTGCTGATTCTGTTGTTATTATGTGTTGTTGGGCTTGGCCTCATGTAAGCCGCACCGAGTCCCCTTGGGGAGATGGTTGCGGGGTATAAATGAAGTTAATAAATACTAATAATAAAAATTCTGAACCCTCTCCTTTCAGCATGCCGCAGCTCTATTTAAGGAGGAAAGGCAACAGAAGGAGGCCAGAAGTAGGCAAATATTATCAAGTGGGCTCTGTGCAATTTCATCCTCGAAATGGATAGAAAGTGTCTTTGGACAGGGAAAACACTCCATGTGATGAGGTTGTTACTCTCAGTCATACACTGCGGCAGCTCATAGCTTCCATATAACTGAGATTTGTGAATCTGTTCCAGATTTTGGTCTGATATAGCCTAAGAAACATATCTTAATAATCTAAAAGGAATGGGTTCCCTCAGACCAACAAGACACACAGGTCCACTGTTACCAAAGTAGAACAATACCAAGCATATATTTCACAGCTTGCACAAGATACAATAAACAAAAATCTACACCAATCATAAGTATGTTGTGTTCACAATAGTGATTGTAGTCTTTTAAACCAGTGCTGTCCAACTTACAACCAATAACTGGCCAAGGGCCGGACTTGAGTCACTGAATGACCTTGGGGCCCGTTTGCCCCACCCCTTTGAGGCCCCTCCCCAGGCCCCTTGTTTCCAGCCCATGAGCCCCCGCCCCCCAGCCCCCTCCTAACCTGTCATTCTTCCTCGTCTTTCCCCTGACTGGCTTCTCCTTTCTCCCTCTTTCCCCGCGCGCGCGCCGGCGCCTGAGATCCCCGCGCACGGGGGGAAAGAGAGAGAAAGGAGAAGCCAGTCAGCTCCCTCTTTCCCCGCGCGTGCGCCCTTGCCCCGATCCCGAGCGCCGCGCGGGGGGAAGGAGAGGGCGAAGGAGGAAGAAGGCAGCCAGCTGACTTCCTCCTCCTTCGCCCTCCTCCTCCCCTCGCGGACGTGCCGCGGCTCAATCGTGAGCCGCGGTGCAGGGAGGAAGGAGGAAGGGCGAAGGAGGAGGAGCCAGCTCACTTCCTCCTCCCTGCCCCGCCTCCCCCGGCTGTCATTTTTTAAAAAATAGATTTTTTTAAATAAAAAAATGGCGGCCGGGGGCATAGCAGGGGCCGTACCCAACAGGCTGGGGGACCGTGTACGGCCCCCGGGCCGCCAGATGGACAGCCCTGTTTTAAACAAAAATGATATCAATTATGAAGACTTTCTATTTCCTTATTGAGCTCTTCTACAAGATACAACCAATAATGAAGCATAGGTTCCTTGCATTCACAGTGCCAGATAGTAAATCTTCCTTGCAGGAGAGGGTTTGCAATCACACTTTCTTTGAGGCAGATTCCTCCTTCAAGGTGATTGTTTCATTTACTCTCTTATGAGAGAGAATTTATAAAGACAAGATCCTGAGTGCAGATATTCCTCTCCATGACCGGTTTCAACTTACACACAGTCTTCTTCAGGTGGAGAAATATAGATTTACAAAATAAAGTGGACCTAAAGGGAACGAGAAAAGTGGCTAAGAAGGTTTCTTAATGGCAAGTATATTGATATAATACAAACACGCAAATAGTAAGTTGCAACTATATCAGAACATAACAACTCACACAAGGTTTTCCTTGCCGAGAAAGTTTCTTAATGGCAAATATGTTCATATAATGCAACCATGTGATTTCTAAGTTACAAGTATACCAGAACACAATTACTTACACCAACTTCTCCTGGAATAAACTATGTTCTGCTTGAGTTTCATTCCATAGCGAGCACCAGCTACCCGATGACCACTGCTATTTATTTGCTACACTTAAAGGGACCGGGTGATAAAGTTTAAGATGCTGAAATTGTTACTATAGAAGGCTACCTGACAGGTTCACAGCAAGAGGTAAGAGTTATTTAAAGAGATATTACTGCAAGTCTACAAAAAGCAATAGTTTATTCCAGGAGAACTTGAGGCTGAGAAAGTGTCACTTATTCAAGGATACCCACTGGATTTCCATGATTAAGCAGGAACTCAATAACTCAATTTGTCATCCTACTAGTCTAACACTCAAGCCACTATACCAGACCTGGGCATCTTACGGCCCGCCGGCCAATTCTGACCGGCCCGGGGAGAAGGGTGTCGGGGGCGGGGCCATTTCTGCAAGAGGAAGGGCTGCCACTGCCGCCATCCCATCATGGGCTGTGGGGCCTGTGTCGGCAGACAGTCCGCTGCTCCAGAGAATGATCAGAGGAGCGGCGGATTTGGAGTACCCGCCATCCCGTGAGGCGATACGGTCCTGCAGCGGGAGCAGTCGGCGACCTGTGGCAGCTGATCACCCTGGTGATCCGGAAGACTTCATCATCTTCCAGGTCGCCAGGGCAATCAGCTGCCGCAGCTCACTGACTGCTCCCGCTGCAGGCCTGAATCGCCTCCCGGGATGGCAGGCACTCCAAAGCCAGGACGGCAGGCACTCCATGGCAGGGCGATCAGACAATCGGGAACACCTCTGACGGAACGGCTGGGGGCGAGAGTGAGCGGAGGCCTGCAGCCTCCGTTCGTCTGCTGCTCTGCTCTGTTCTGCTGCGGCGGCAGCTGGGTCCGCTTTGTCATCCTCTGGACTGGGTCCATTGGGCCATTTCATCTTGGGATCCTTCCGCTCTTGAGGATGTCAGCCTCCATCTTGGTTCGCACCTTGTCTTCTTGAATTTCATTTTATTTTATTTTAGTGGTTTTTATTATTATTTTATAATAATATTATAATAATATAATAAATAATATAATATAATGTTATATTATATTATAATTTCAATATATTATAATGTCTATATATATATATGTACTATAATATAATAATTATGATATTAATACTAATAATATAGGAATATTTCTTGATATATTAATATGTAAATATTAATGATGTGTAATATACAGTAAATATAGTAAATAAATAAATAAATAATGTAGATTATAATGTAGTTCAGCCTTTAGGTGCAGCCCTCCATAATATTTTTTGGCTCTCGTGTGGCCCCTTGGAAAAAAATAATTGCCCACCCCTGCACTATACCATGCTTGCTATTCAAACACTACTTTAACAGCCTAACTTTAAAGAAAACAACTTCTAATGTATATTTCATATTAAAAACAGCACACCTATTACATATTATTTTACCCTGGTTGGTTAAGGCAAAAGGTCTGCTTAAACAATAAAGTATTTTTCTGTCATGACAAAACAGCAGAGATGGGCCAACGAGGGTTGATGGAATTGAGAGAAAGCCACCTCTTTAGGTTGGTAAGATTTGGGCAGTATCCGATGGGGAGATACAGGCTTTATATCTATCTTTCTAGTTTCTATTCCACCTTTCTATACTACAGGGCAATCCAGGTCACTAAAAAAAATTAACATATCAGTACATTCTAAAACAAACACCAAGAAAGCCAGCCTTGGCTTGGCCACTTGAGAAAGTGGGTCTGGATGGACCTTTTGTGCAATCCAGCAGGGTACTTTTTGTTTGCCATGTTGCTCCAGCATTTTTGGTGTGCTTCACTGCATCTTGGCCTTTGATAACATTGGCATCCTGCAGTTGCTCCTTGTAAAAATGAGACAAGGGTTGGGGTGGCTGGTTCAGGAAAGGACATTTTTGTGTTTAATGTGTACTTTAACGCAACGCTTCCTTTAGCATAATTTCAGCATATTTTCTCCTTCAGTCATTTTCACTTCCTATAGGTTGGGGGGCTGGTGTTTATGTGTATAGGTGGGATATGAAAAGTCAACTTTGTGGGAAAGGTAGCTATGAACAAAGACGACCATTGAATTTACAGGATGGAGTTCAGAAATACTGACCTAAACAGCTGGCATTTCTCTCCCCTCCACACACACACATATATACACCAACCATACATTTTTCCCAAACCACCCCTAACCAAAAGCAATGTTGTTCAGTCTGAAAATAACCTGAACATTACACAGCGCTTGAATGAACAGTGCTGAATACCTGGTCTCTTCCATCGCACCACCAGCTCCTTTTTCAGTGTTTCAGGTCCCTTCCAGACAGACCCTATATCAGGGGTGCTCACACTTTTTCAGCATGAGAGCTACTCTTAAAGCAACCAGGTCCAAAAGATCTACCTGCCCCCTCTGCCACGTGCTCCTGCGTGCTCCCATTGCCAATCGCTCCCGCCACCGCGCATGCTCCTGCTGCTGTTTTCCGCCCGCACAGCGCTTCTTCCACCTGCAGGGCATTGCAGGAAGGAGAAAGCATGAGGCGGGGCATCCAGAGGGAGCGCTCCGCCCTGCCTGTCTCGCCGGCAACGGAGGCTGCACAGCTGCTTCTGGATGAGAGAGAGGCAGGGGGCTCCCTCCAGAGGCCCCGCCTCATGCTTCTTTCTTCCTGCAATGCCCCGCAGGCGAAAGAAGCACCGCGAGAGTGGAAGCCAGCAGCAGGAGCGCGCATGAGCGCAGGGTGTGCGCGTGCATGGCAGGAGCGCCCCATCCGGTTCGTGAGGCCCAAAGATCACCTGGAAGAGGGCTGAAGATCTACTAGTAGCTCGTGAGCTACCTAATGAGCACCCCTGCCCGATATCCTAGGATCTGATCCCAGGTTTTCTGTTTATCCCAGAATATCTAGCAGTAAGGACTCATATAATCCAGTTTAAAGCAGAAAACCTGGGATCAGATCCTGGGATATAAGGCCAGTCTGGAAGGACCCTCAGTTTCCTTACCTGATGGGCTCTTGCCTCAATCAATATGTGTTTTATTACATTTTAGTAATCTAGTAAAGGCTTAGCATTCCTTATCTGGAATTCCAAAATCCAAAACACTCCGAAACCTAACATTGTCTGCATGGGTGGCCAAGATAGTAACAATATTAAAATAATCATTTAAATAACATTATCTTGGGCTATGAGTATAAGGGTCCCACCTCCCAGATATCTCATTTCTTACATATATGCAAATGCAAGTATTGCAACATCTGGAAAAATCCAAAATCCAAAGCATGTGGGATAGTCAACCTGTAATTTTTTTAAAAAAAAAACCCAACTTAATTGTCCTTCTTTTCCTAACAAGCAGAAGTAAGATCTAAGCTAACGACAAATGCAGAAATTGGAAGTACTAGGTTCAAGGGTTTTAAAAAATGACACTAGAGAGAGACTTGGTGTGTTTTCTGGCTTTTAATGAAGCTGCTGTTCTGCTCTGCTGGAGATTAAGAAGACTTGAAGAAATACAGGACACTCTTTGGCATGCTACGATATTTGAGATATGGAATTCTTCAGGAAGTCTATACTGCAAAGGTAAAGTACTGTTCTGTTCACAGGTGTTAAAACTATAGAGAAGACAGAAAGTCCAGAGGGTGTGTTTTTTAAACACTCTGCGTTCTCTGCTATGTGTTGTAAAGGCAAGCTCAGAGTATGACATTTCCTTATTAGTGTCAAGGTTAAATCATTTATGAAAATTAATTTCCTAAAGTTAAAATGTTCATGAGAAAATTATCGTAAGCATGGCTAATTCCTTCGTTCATTTGTTAGACTGCAAAATTAATGAAAACCATGTAAATAAGTCAATACCAAATCGAGCCAATAAGGAAAGATCAGCCACGATAACTTTTTTGGCAAGTGATAATAGATGCAATGAACTAAAAAACTCTGGTTGAACTTGTAAAAAAATTAAACACAAGCGAATTTGGGAGTAAATTTGTCAGGCCCTTTTCTGACTGAGTTTGCGATCTGGGCAGACCATGGCTGCTCATTCAGTTAACTGGCTTGTTTACGTTATTATTGTGTTCTGGCCTCCATGGAGAATAGTTAAACCAAAGAGTTTGTAGCTACTAATGAGTCAATAACATGAAAAAACAGCGGGAGTCGAAGTTGCTACATTTGTATATTCATATTTCTTATATTCTTATTTTGAATCATTTATAATAGTCAACGAAATCCCACAGAAGTTAAACGGGTAAATCAAGTATTATATAATAAATTGTTTTTCGATCTACACAATAAAACACATGGGAGAGTCCCAGAGCCGCTGGTGTGAATCAACGCAATGTTCCTTTATATGTAACTTTGTAATCCAAAAAATGAAATATATTTGTAATCCAAAGCTAAACAAGGTGCAGGCTCTGCAAAGGTCGACGGTCTAGCCATTTCGCTCAATTGAGCTTCTTCGGGACCTTGGGACCAATCCGCGTGAACAAATTGATTCACACCAGCGGCTCTGGGACTCTCCCATGTGTTATATTGTGTAGATCGAAGAACAATTTATTATACTTTACCCATTTCACTTCTGTGGGATTTCATTGACTATTATAAATGATTCAAAATAAGAATATAAGAAATATGAATATATGATTATAGCAACTTCGACTGTTTTTTCTCCATGGAGAATAGCCACTTCTTTTTTGTTTTCTCAAAAAAAAAGTATGTATTAATATTAGCATAATCTAGTTCACAATCAAAGCAATATATATTCAAAAAAGGAGCGAGAAAACAAAAAAATCTTTTTAAATGGATATAATGAAAATTAATACAGAATACGAATCCACTGGGTGATCTTGGGAATGTCATATGCCTTCATCCTCAAAGGAAGGTTGTAACAAATGCACTCTGAAGAAATCTTGGTAAGAGAACATCATTATAGGATCCCTATAAGGAGGCCTGTCATCAGGAAAAAAAATCAGGAGGGTTTGAAATTCCCCCCAAGATAAATTTTCAGGCCAGTGTCTCCTGCTCTGGCACAAGATCTCAACAAGGCCCTGAAATTACCGTCATTATGCATTATTCTTCACAGGTAATAGGTCATGAATCATTGCTCCCTCTTGAAGCCAGTTCTTGTCGGCCACAAAGGACAATAGTTTCCACAACTGGCAAGCATTTATTTCTGTTTTCTTCAGCTTTCTTCTTCTTTCCTTTCTCATGATCACGGGTTCCATCAAGACATTTTGCACTGTGAATTAGCAAGAAGTTTTCAGACAAGCACAAGTTGCTCTGATAGTACTTTGATTTTTGGTGTCCACTGAAGACTTCTATTGCACCTTTCCATCGCACCAATGGTTTAGCCACCAATGCAACAAGCTTCTGATGAGCACCTTTACCCCCAATTTCCCCTCCAAACACCACACCACACTTACAGAGTTCACCTTGTACATGAAATGAGTAGGCTACACAGGGAAATCTGTTGAACCATTTGGGTTGAAAACTTAGATGCCTTTCCTTATCCACAGAAAATACACATCCTGGCAATGGAGTCTGTGGATTTTGCACTAATTGAGCTTTCACTTGGTCATCAGAAACAGTCTCGTTCATAGACTGTCTAAGGTCTAACAATGACACAGCTTCTTCTCTTTGCTCTTGTCCCATGGTTTCTTTGGTAGGTCTTAGATTAAATGAACCAGTCAGTGGTAGACACTGCAATTTCCAGTTTCCCCAGTTTTCACCTGCAATCAATGTAAAATCCCCTTTGCCTTCTAGCTGCAGGTAGACAACTTGGTTGCTTCCACTATGTCAGTTATTTTACTTCAATGTAAATTTGTAGAAAGGTAGGTAATGATAGTGTGGATAATCCAAATTTGGTTGAGATCGTGCTTGCAGTTCTGGAAGGACTCTAATTTTTGCTTCTCATAGACTTGGAGTAAGGATTTGGTTAGCCAATTAATATTCATGAGTAAACTAGCTTTTTTACCTGAAAAATATGGGGGGACTTTTGAATCTCTAAACCTCCCCCTTGGCTACAGGCTTACCTATAAGTCAGAAACGTCTTGAAGACAGACAATGAAACTAACACTCAGGCCCGGTTTAACCATAAGGCCACCCTAGACTATGGCCTAGGGTGGCACCTTTTGGGGGGCAGCAAGTCCGGACCCCCCACATTTTTTTAAAAAAAATTCAAAAAAAATCCCCCCAAAAATTCAAAAAAAATTCAAAAAAAAGAGGGCGCGTAAGCACCATCCACGGTCCCCCCCCCCCCTTAGCTCTGCTCTCCTCGGCTCTGGCCCTGCCCTCGGCTCTGCCTCACCCCCAGCTCCGCCCCGCCTCCTCGTGTGCCCAGTCTGTTTCCCTGGCTCACGTGCCTCAGTCTCTCTGTGTGTTTGTGTTTCCCTGCCTCTCTCTCTCGCACGTGCTCCTACCTCCCTCCCTCCCTTGGCTCGCGCCCCTCCAGCCTGTGTTTCCCTGCTTCTTGCGTGGGGGTGGAGCCGGGGGTGGGGCGGAGCTGGGGCCGGGGGCGGGGCCAGGCCGGGGCGGAGCCGGGGGCAGACTCAGAGCCTTTGGCCTAGGGCACCAAAAGGGCCTGATCCGGGCCTGCTAACACTAACTAAAACACAATCGAGCTCTAACTTTCTTAACTACAGAACATAAAAAAGAAAAGAAAAATGTATAGTATTCTACCATTACAGATCCAACTAAATTATCCTACATATGTGTGTGTGTGTCAAAGTATTGTTTTTATTAGTTTATACGTTTGTACCACAAAGTCTCCAACATGCCTTAATGGATCTGGATCAGACTTGGTACACATATCCCTCATTAGCTAACTTATGGGGTTTGAACTATAAAATCCACCTCATTTTAGGATGAAAACTTCACAATGTAAAAAATTGTAGTATATAGATAGAAAAAAAATAGCTTCTGAACTATAGGTATCCATGTATGCAGTACTCATGTGTAACCACAGGAGGGCAATAGGTAGATAGAAAGGTGTATGAAGGAAAAGGGAAAGGAAGTAAAGAGCCACAAGGGAAATGCAAACCCAGACAACATTTATACGTGCTAGTTAGTTACTAATTACAATAACCACAGAGTATTACAGATTTCATATTGATCAAATAGTCCAGAAACTGTTTCTGAAAATTTTCTATTGGTTTACCCCTTAAAATCCATGTTAATTTGCCAATCTTGGATGTAGTGAATAATCTTTTTTTATGTGGTTTGTTATTTTTAATAAAATAAAATACGTTCGCGTGTAACATTATTGCAGAACAAGGAGGGAAAAAGGAGGAGACGCAGCACCCACACCACTCAAAGCTAGACAGCATGCACCAGTATCAACATCTCAAATTCCTCTGTGGATCTGTTCCTTGATTCTGTCACTCAGCAAAAATCCCACTGATGTCAATTGCAGTTTTGTTTGAGACTGCAAAACCAGGATCATATCCTTTTAAAATGTTTATACCAGCAGACTAATATAAACACCCCCTAAACAGACTGTCCTTCATGAATAGTTTTTCATGCATCTCCAACGGCAACAGGAGGAGAAGCCAGATGCCTGGCTCCTCTACCTGGACAGGAAAAAATGAACAAGACAGACTCGGATAAGCCAAAACCTTCATACCTGGACATTTAAGGTGAAATTGAGGGAGCTTAGTTTTGCCATAAAACTGAAGCTGCAGCTGAAAGTGCTGTTTCTTTCTGAAGGAACAAGTGTAGGAATGGTACAAGAGTGCGGTCTCTGTGCATTTTCTTTGAGACGCTTGTGTTCTCTTGATGTTTCATGAGGTATGAAACAGAGAAAGTCAATTATTCTGATTTCTGGTCTGTCTAGAAATCCGGGCTATGAAAATCAGTTTAGCGCATTGAATCATGAAAAGAGTACTTCCAAAAATGAACACTGAACAAAATGCAGGTATCAATGTTATTCCATAAAATCCATTATTACCACAATTGGTGGTAACAACGCAATTAAAACACAACGAACAGCACAGATTGCAAAGGAACATTATCACATCATCGTAAAAAGGAAATATCCTTGCTATTTTTCAATAGGCCTCCACAATGTCCCTAGCCTGCTGATCCTTTGCATCTCAGTAAAAATTCTTCATTTAATATGGAGATAACATGCCCTGTCTCAATAATAATAATAATAATAGCAACAACAACAACATTTTATTTAGGGAACTCAGAGCAGATTACAGCATATAAACAGACACAGACAACATTCAATGCCTTGTTACACTGAAACACAAGGACACACAAATGCACAGACAAAGGCAAAGGCTTCTCCTTTCATTTCCAGCTCTGGGGGAGGTGCTCTTCTCCATTTCCAAGCCGAGGCGCCTGCATTGTCCATAGACACCTTGTGGTCGTATGGCTAGCATGACTACATGCAGCATCTTTTTATCTTTTCCCACTGAGGCATTACCTATTGATCTACTCACATTTGCATGTTTTTGGATTTCTAGGTTGGCAGGAGGTAGGGCTAATAGCAGGAGCTCATCCCATCCCACGGATTTGAACTGCCAGCCTTCAGATAAAGAGTTCAGCAGTACAAGGGTTGAACCCATTGCACCACCCACTGACCCAGTGCTTGTTTATCTACTAGTATTTTTCAAGTTCAGAACCAACCTTGAATTAAGTATTAATCTGTACTATATGCAATCTATTTTAAAAATTTGTTTTTAAATGCATGCAACCATTTTCTTTTCCATGGCCATTAGCATCTGGTGGCTTTCATGTTCTATGCCTGAACTTTTAAAAAGCTATCCAAGGTACTGAATGTATTTTACAAATACAGTTAATAACCATAGATAGCTCTTTTGCTCTTGTCTTAAGAGTTTCTCATTCACAGGGTCACCACAAATCAAAAATAACTTGGTGGCACATAACCATAAAGAACAAAACCTCGGAGATATCCTTCAAGGTTGCAATTAAAAGCCAGTATGAATTCAATGCACTGTTGTAATTTTTATAGATTGCTAGAATTGTTACATCAAATCATATGTTTTTAAGATTTGGAAGGAATTACAAGGTCCCTCTAGTGAAGTCCAAGCCCTCGCTATCCATTCCTAAGGCACTCCTGCAAGGTGGCCATCCAATTTCTCTTTAAAGACCTCCAAAGATAACAAATCTATCACCTTGCCAGGAAGTCTATTCCACTGTCAAACAGCTCTTGCAGGGAAGAAGATCTTTCTAATATTTATGTGAAATCTCTTTTCTTGTGATTTGAAATGTTGTAGTCTCTGGAGTTTGCTCCGGTTTCTGCATGACCCAACAAGATAATTACAGATGGCTATAATGCCACCTCTCAGTCTTCTCTGTTTCAAGATAAACATATCCAAGCCCCGAAGTTGTTCCTCATAAGTTTTAGTTGCCATTGAATATATCATGTCAAACTCAATAGAGCTTATTTCTGAATAGACAAAGACAGATATAGGATATCATTGTTGACAACAAATAGAAAAAATGGTTGAGCTACCTTTTATATGTGGAGATACAGGTAGAAATAAGCAAGTGCTACTCATTGTTTCATAAAAACAAAACTTGATTCCAACCCCTAGTAAGTGCAAACTACAAGTACAATGGAGAAGCATTAAGCATGAATTTTAGATGTCAGAGAACTCAAGAATATAGTATTCATATCATAACAGGACTCTGGATATAGTAGCTGTTCCACAACTGATTCTTTTCCACATACACCCAGTATTTAGGATTGATTGGTCAATTTATCAAAATGGGCTGAATTTTAGCAGGACAAGGAAAAAAATTCCTGCATTCCACTAAGGAGTATGTAAAATAAAATAAAAATGTGGTAACTGATAGCAGTCTAACACAAAAGACAATGGATTCCCCAAATTGCAAAGAACAAAAATCCGCTACAATTTGCAGTATGTTCATCCCAAAGATAAATGGGGTTTTTTAACTTATATAATATTAAACATCTTCGCAACTTGTATAATAAAACATTAAGCAATATATCAGAAACACAAAACTGTTATTTATACAAGGATTTATACATCAATCACAAAAGTAGAGTCCTTCTTGCTGTACAATAAACCTTTTCTTAAGGGCACAAGATCCCTTATTGACTCTAATAATATTATTGAATGGAGATTCCAGTTCCTTGTAAAGGCATATCCATGTAGAGGATTTCCAGACAGGTTATTTAGTACATTTTGCCACTTGTACCACCAAAGGCGTGATCTATATTCTTATTTCACCATATTCACTTATGTATATCGGCCAAACAAACAGACAAGTTAAACATGGGATCATCGAACACAAGACCAAAATTAGACATCATTCCTTAGACTCCATTCTTTATAAACATTTTACTGATTTAAACCATAGCGCAAAATCACTCAGAGTGCTGATTTTAGAGGTTGTCACACCCCCTTCTAATCTGGATTTGGGTACTAAATTATTACAACGTGAATCTTTTTGAATTTTTACCCTTAAAACTCTATATCCCAAGGGTCTAAATGACACCAATTCATATCAATGTTTCTTGTAAGCTATATTGTATAGCCCTTTAACACCTTTATTACCTACTCTACTTGTTCTGGGCCCCTTTAATGGTTTCATTTTATATACTAGTCGCTATCTGTTGGCCAGGTGCTTGCTATAGTATCAAACAACTGCAGAGCACTGTTTAGGAAAACCTGCTGTAAGTATCTATGCCACTTTTGTCATTTGTACCTTATATGTTATCTATAATGAAATATTCGTCTCTTTTGGTTAATATTCTAGCCACCTCTGTATATATTCCCTCTAGATCCAGTGCTTCATTGTATCCTTATACTTATAGGCTTGCTACAGAATCAAACAATTGCAAAGCATTGCTTCATTGTATAATTATCCACCCAAGGAAGAACTATTATTTTGGTGAACTTGATGTCCACTTCAGTATACTCTTCATAATTCTCCACTTGAGGAAGACATTAGACTGTTGAAACCAGTCTGGAAATCCTCTACATGGATATGCCTTTACAAGGAACTGGAAGCTCCATTCAATAATATTATTACAGTCAATAAGGGATCTTTTGCCCTTAAGAAAAGGTTTATTGTACAGTAAGAAGGACTCTACTTTTGTGATAGATGTATAAATCACTGTATAAATAACAGTTTTGTGTTTCTGATATATTGCTTAATGTTTTATTATACAAGTTGTGAAGGCATTTAATATTATATTATATAAGCCCAAAAAAAATTTATCTTTGTGATTAACATACTGCAAATTGTAACCGATAGCAATTACCAGGATATACACCATGACAAAAGAAAACTGATTTGGAACTTCAACATAAACATAGTGAGTACAACAGTGAAAAGTGGCACATTCTGACATTTGCCAATTGGGCTAAGCCCACATTAGGTGTCAAGCAAATTAGAATTGGGGGAGTGTATTCCATAAGGAAGCTGCCACAATCAAAAGGCCAGTCTCTGGTCACCACCACAGGTATAAATTAGGTTTTTCTGATTGATTGCCTGTCTCTTATGCTCCCAGACTGCCAGCTTTGCAAGTACATTCCTGTAACATCATCATAAATCTCTGTAATTACTGAACGACTGCCTTTGGCCTCAAAGCAATGCCAGAGAGTCATGTGAGTGTAGCTTTGTCTGTAGCTGAACAGACAGAGCTGCTAGCAAATTTTTCACTTTAGGCCAAGCAGAAAAGGACGATAGGGTCTTAAGACAGTTCAGGTTCATTAGTCATAGCCTAAGCTGTCTGCAAGACAAGACACCACACCATCCAGAAGGAGCACACACAGAAATCTTCATGCCCCTTCATCTACAAAGGAAAAAAGATGTGGAATTGTTATGAATTTGTAAACCAAACTATGAAAAAATAATTGCTGTGTTGTCAAATCAACAATCTCATGAATACTGAAAAGAGAAGTGTGAAATGATGAATCGTTTTGTGGGTACCTATTCTGGCAATAATGATAGTAGCAGCCCATGCCTACTAAGTGTTGAGGAAGAGCTAAAAGGTCTTCAAGACCAAGTCAAGCAGATGTAGTTTTCTGTCTAACCATCCTCCAAAGAGCCAGCATAGTACATGGTTTGAGTGTTGGATTAAGGCTCTGGAAGATTAGAGTTGCCCTTCCAGTTGAGTTTGAAAAAAGTCAACTGTTCTTACCTTTCTTCGCTTGTATTCTACGTTATTAACATCTGGCAACATGTGATGTTGTTTGGTCATACAGGTCCTGGTTTTTGTCTGTGAAATGCTGGAGTAAATTTGCTATTACACTACTTTCAAAGGACCTTCTAGAATAATTTGGAGTGTGACAAGAGTTGGAAACATTGCAACAGAAATCCACTCGTGCAATATTGGATCTCACTCATGAAGTCATATAAATTATGGCAGATGGAGGAAAGGAAAGGATGAGAAGACCCGGGAAGGAATGGATGTCTTCTGAAGCATTACAAGATCTCCAGGTATGGAGTGACCAGTCTTCAGGGTTGCTGTCTGACAACCCTAAACGTTGGAAAAGTTGAAGACCAATGAGGTGAAATAATATTTTGTGGCTCCCAGGCATCAAAGGAGAAGAAAGCAGTGACAGTTTTCATTTCTTCACTCAACTATTCCTCTGAAACCCAACTGAAGGGAAAGACGGATGGACGAGTCCAAAGGTTTGGTCTTCACAGTGCCTCAGCTCCCTTGGGTTGGCCATGGTCTGTTTTCTGGATCAGGTTGTCATTTTACACCTCTAATTGCTTTTCCACCCAGTTGCTTTGGTACTGGAAGGGATTTTGTTTAATAGATCAGCTTGTGTTTGTGGAGCCATTTGCAGATGAAAATATAGGAAACGTCCTTATTATTTTATTTAACTGAGGAAGCAAAAAACAAACATCAAATAGTTCCGTGTTCTAGTCAATATGTGAAAAGTAATGAAACTGTCAACAGACAATGTGGTGCCATTGATGACTGTGGCTACTGAATTGTCATAACTTGGCTCGGTTGAATTCCTCTATATGCAAAGATTTGGTCACATTGGTCTGCATGCCCTACCTTTATATGCTTCTTCTATTTGTAACTCGGTTTCCATCCTTTTGCATTTTTCTCTCCTTTCCTTTCCCACTGCTTGGGACAACACTCATTCAAATTGTCCTAGTCAGTTTCCCAAATGTCTTCAGTTGGACTTTCACAGGTTCTTTCCCTCGGCTGTTGCTTGATATACCCCTATATAAAGATATCTGGGACACTGTGGAGTGTCCATATATTAGTATAATGTTGCATATGGATGTTTCACCGTGGCCTAAGTCCAACTATTAACTTCAAATGGAACAGACATCTTCAGCCAATGAACCATACATAAACCTGCATTGACTTAATATGTTCCCATTGATTCAATGGGTCTGCTTCATTTTGGATCAACAACTTTGAGGCCTGAAATATATTGTGGGATCTCCATGCTGTCAATCTATTTCATTTTAATATGTTACTTATTTAATATATATCCCACCTCTTTCCCAAGATGGACAGAGAGAGTTTCAGCTGGAGGCAAGAGATAGTCACTGGGCCTGTGATGTCACAGTCTTTCTGTCTGCAATTGGTTAAGCCATTTTTTGTGCTGGTATGGACATGGCCTGAGTTCAAGTGGAAAAGTAATTCAGCAGAGAGAAGGAAGGGGGAGAGGTTTATTTATTTATCGTGTCAGGACAGCTGAAATGCCTTCGATGTTGTTTGAGATTATTGTCATGGTTGGTCCTGAAAAGGTCTGTTTATTTGTTTGTTTAGTTGGTTGCATGCATGCTGCAAGTCACTTTTGGTGTGAGAGAATCAGACGTCTATGAAGATGTTGCCCAGGAGATGTCCAGATGTGTTATGATCCTGTGGAAAGGCTTCTCTCATGTCCCCCAGGAGGAGAAGGGTCTTGCCCTTCTCAGAAGGCTTAGACCAGGGGTGCTCACACTTTTTCAGCATGCGAGCTACTTATAAAACAACCAAGTCAAAATGATCTACCTACCCACTACTCAGAGAGCCATAAAAGCAAAATATTTTGAAATGTATTCCAGTGAGAGCCATATAACATATTTTAAGACTGAATTCAACTAAATGTGAGTATAATAAGCCCCTGAATTTATTCATGATGATGATGATGATGATGGTAATATTCATTCAGCCGGCAGCATCTGGGCGGCGGCAGGAGCCTGCGGGGCGGGACTGAGCCTTCCTCCCACCCTGCCTGCGATCTACCAGGACGCCCTTCACGATCTACCAGTAGATTGCGATCTACCTAATGAGCATCCCTGGCTTAGACAAAAGCAATCTGCTGCACCCTCCCCAAGTTTGTATTTTTCCTCAATAATATATTTATTATTTTCATTGGAGGAGGCTATGGTATTTATGCTTTGAATGGTTACATGGTTACATGGCTATGGATGGATACATCAGCCTATGCGGCTCTCCTAGCACAAAATGATGGTAAGCTGCAAGGAATCTGAATGCCACACATGGGACTCATTTAAAGAGCAGCCAAAAACTCCTGATTCCTCCACTGATGAATCTGGAAGATCACGCCACAGAAAGCATAAACATACAGTTTGTTTTCAAATCCCAAGTATATTTTCCTTCAAATGCCTTAATTATTTTGACTGAACATAACAGAAGGTGCAAAAGGTTTTATTTTGGCACCCTGGAAGTCACACGTGGCTTTCTTTTGCTGTAACAGGCAGAAGTCTGGAGACAATTGTCCAAGGTCCCATTATCAATGGGATGGTGAACAATTTGTCTATTTCATCCTATGTCCCAGTAATGTCAACAACTCACAACCCACTTGGCCTCCTAAGCTATAATTCACAAATGGCCTGTGCTTTGCCCCTTGAGAGAATGCTGCCTTTGTGCCCTTGGAAGGCAGGTGGGGTTGTGTGGGTTTGTTAACTTAGCTATAGATTCCAAAATAGACAGTTTAGAAAAGTAACCTCCTGTAGAACGAGTGTGGAGTGGGAGGGTGAAGTAAAGATTTTTAGCTGCAGAAAAATAAGCCAAAGCCTGACACTCTTGTTTACTTCTTTGTTTAGTTTATGATAGTTTTATGGGTCTTTTATGGCTCGTACCAGTTTGGTGCTTAAAAACCCAGCAATACCTATGAGCTCATTCCTTCATCTTCACCTCAGTTTGCCAGAAGATGTGGCATCTGCATCAAGTGCAAACAAGTTGCTTTGTTTGAAGAGAAGATCCAGTAATTGGAGGCCCAAAATGCTACACTTAAGGGCATTAGGGAGCTTGGGTTGTACCTGGACACAGCTCAACAGACCACCCTAGCTGCACAAAGCACATCAGAAGAACCTACAGGGAAGGACTATGAGGAGGTCACTTCAAATGTGGAGGAAGTCTATGCTTGGAGGTATGGGACACATAGAAGGAGGAGGACTAGGTATCATTCTGTGAATCTGGAGTTCCACTGTTGTTCCACATCAGAGATGGTGAGAAACTAAAACACATTAAGGAGGATGAGAGGTTCTTGAGTACAAATGACTGCAGATTGACATCCACTCCAGCTGGAATGAAATAAACAACTTGGTGGCATTTTCTTCAACTTTGATGAGATTTATTTGGGAAAATGTAGTGAAAACTTCTTTTTGCGTGCTTCTTTCTCACCAAGGTAAAAGATCCTCTTTGGTGGGTCTGACCGGCCTCTGTCTTCAAGGCAGGGCCCTCCAAATTCATGTTCGATTTCAAAGAGAGTGAGTGAAGAGGGTTGGCTATTGCTAGAGTAACATGTATATGAGAGGAACAGACGGAGAAGAAGGAAAAAGAAGTAGAGAAAGAAGGAAAAGAAAGGGAAAAGTTATGAGGGCAGAGAAAGGAAGGAAGGAAGGAAGGAAGGAAGGAAGGAAGGAAGGAAGGAAGGAAGGAAGGAAGGAAGGAAGGAAGGAAGGAAGGAAGGAAGGAAGGGAACCTGGGAAAAGGAAAATGTATTTTAAAAAAGAAAGAAATGGAATCAACCAAGCAGAATAGTCTAAACTAAACCTAAAATCCAGAATAGCCATTTAACATCTCACAAATGAAAACTGAGGCACATGTGGCAAAGCAACATCAGAGATATGCCAGAAGATAGCATTTTGAACCCAGTTGTTAGCAAATGGCAGGAGCCCCCCATGGTGCAATGGGTTAAACCCTTGTGCCAGCAAGACTGCTGACAATGGTTGGATTGCTGACCTGAAGATTGCCTGTTTGAATCTGGGGAGAGCACAGATGAGCTCCCTCTGTCAGCTCCTGCTCTCCATCAGCGACATGACAGAAGCCTCCCACAAGGATGGTAAAACATCAATACATCCTGGCATCCCCTGGGCAACATCCTTGCAGACAGCCAATTCTCTCACATCAGAAGCGACTTGCAGTTTCTCAAGTAGCTCCTGACATGGAAATAAAAGCAAGTGGAAGACAAAGGGGGAGAAATAGGGAGGAGAAAGAGGGAAAAGTGGGTTCCTCCAAATTGTAAGCAATGAGTTTAAGAATGCCTAGCTCTGTATTGGATTTAGGGAATTGAGCTTTTAATGTTAGATGCAGTCAAAGTAGTACAGCGAATATGTTTAGATACATTTAATTAATTGTGAGTCAATTAACAGTTAACTAATTAATTAACAGTCCTCATTAATTATCTGTTTCAGTTTTTCGGCAACTTTTAAAATGTCTAAATTTTCCTGTCTTCTTTCCACCTTTGTCTTTGGCTAACTTCAGTTGCTGCAAACTGAGTTCAACTTGTAAAATTAGCTCAGTAGGGAGAGAAGAGAAGAAGGTCTGTAAACACTCTCTTCCTTGTAGGCTCAGAGATAAGAGCCAATTGTTGAAGGTTCTTCTAGCTCAGGGATAGGGAACCTATGGCTCGGGAGCCAGATGTGGCTCTTTTCATGATTGCATCTGGCTCTCCAGAGCAGCCCGGGCCTCGGTTTCCCAGCATGCAGCGGGGAGGAGTGACGCAAATGCACCGCGAATGCCGCTTCCGCGCCACCATCGACACCTCTTTTTCCTCCCTCTCTCCCTACCTTCTTTCCTCCCTCTTCATTCCTTCCTTCCTCTCCCATTCTTTCCTTCTCTCCTTTCTTTTCCCTCTCTCCCCTTCCTTCTTTCCTCCATTCTCCCTCTTCCTTCCTTCCTTCCTTTTCCTTCCCTTTCTCCCCTTCACCCTTTCCTTCTCCTTATCTCTTTCCTTTTCCCTCCCTCTCTCCCCTTCCTTCTTTCCTCCATTCTCCCTCCTTCCTTCCTTCCTTCCTTCCTTCCTTCCTTTCTTTCTCTCCCTTCACCCTTTCCTTCTCTCCTTCCTTTTCCCTTCCTCTCTCCCTTCTACTCTTTCCACCTTTCTCCCTCCCTCTTCCTTCCTTCCTCTTCTATTCTTTCCCCCCCAAGTCTTCCTTTCCTTCTCCTTCCTTTCTTTTCACTTCCCTCTCTCTCCCTTCATTCTTTTCTTTTTTTTCCCTTCTTATTTTACTTTTTCCTCACTCCCTTTCCTTTCTTTTCCCCACCCTTTCCTTTCCTCCCTTCCCATTTCCTTCTTTCTTTTCCCCTCCTTGTCTCTCTCCTGCTTTTCTTTTCTTCCTTTTCCATAGTTCGTTCTTCTTTTCTTTCTTCCTCTCCCCCTCCCTCCTTTATTTCCTTTGTCTTTCTTTTTTTCCTTCCTTCCTTCCTTCCGTCTTCTCTTCCTTCCCAGAATCCTGAGCATGCCTTTTGCAGAGCCAGGTCTGAAGTGTCCCGTCATTCTGCCGGGGGAATCCTTTTCTCATAGTATGTACCTATATACTCACATTTAGTTGCATCCAGTCTTAAAATATATTATATATATTATATGGCTCTCACTGAAATAAATTTCCAAATATTTTGCTTTCATGGCTCTCTGAGTCGAAAAGGTTCCCGACCCCTGTTCTAGCTTGTGTGTTCTCCCTCATTCATACCTTTTGCAATCTTGATCCCATACTGATATTGCTTACACTCCCACATTTGTCCCAGTTTTCATCAGGTTCCCCCACAGAGGGCCAAAGCAGTCTTCCCATGCCACAAAGTCTCCTGTCTCTCCAGGAGCAGAGGATAGGAATTTACAGTTCTAAAATTCAAGCAGTATTCGGTATGGTAATGGGGATTTTGCACGTGCAGAACATTTCTGGGATGGAGGCCCAGGACGATGAAATCTCCACCCCGACACAGAGATCAAGGAACAGAGTAAGGGAGGAGGGCTGGTTACCTATGTGTGGTTTCCCCTCATTCATGCCTTTGGCTTTATTTAGCATCATGGGATAGATCTGGGTCTCACTTGTGCCACTGCTATGCTGCTGTAACTCCATTTCTCTCTGTTTGCTCTGGTGTTCACATTGGGGATTGCAGAATCATGCAGCATATATTGGTATCAAAGGCAACGCTAGCAGACAAGGGATGCCTGTGTCTGCAAGGAAATATAAATAGAAAACATTTAGCGCTGGGTTCTGCTGGGGGATGAAGCAAAGCCACCTCTGAGGTTAAATAAATGATTGGTAACTGGTAACAGAGCATCTATTCATGTCTATGTTTTAATGCCTGTGTCTATAGAGGTGTAATGTTATAAATGGAGAGTTTGCAAAGCAGGCATTTGGCTTAAGGAAAAGGCTACCATCTAGTTACCTATCATAAACCCAACTATTCACATTTGCACTACGTTCTGACCTACGGCACCCCAATTTCCACCTTACAAAAGCCTCACAGCAGAAGTTACTTTTGCTGGTGATGTATTTTTAAGCATGCCCATGTTCCATTGGTGTCTTTAAGAACAGAAGCATGGGCATTCAACAACTCTGGATATATGCTTGTCAACTAAGGAAGAAGTGCCAGCCTTGAGAGATGGGAGAAACGTATTTCAGAGCCTCCAGAGATCCCTATTTTTTTCTGTCTCTTCTTGGAAGCCGATATCTATCCCTGGGAAGTTGCTGGAGCTTTTTGCCTTTCACAAACCTCAAAGGTTAAAGGTAAAGGTTTTCCCCTGATATTAAGTCCAGTCGTGTCTGACTCTGGGGGTTGGTGCTCATCTCCATTTCTAAGCCAAAGAGCCAGCGTTGTCCTTAGACACCTCCAAGGTCATGTGGCCAGTATGACTGCATGGAACACCATTACAAACCTCAGTTTCTAAGGAAATCTGACCCATAGTCTTCCATGATAATAAGAGTGTACCCTGGAATGGCATATTATAATTTTCCTCTTAATTGTTTAGGCCACACTTTGGATTAAAACAATTCTGTGTGAAACCACACGTTTTGACAGGGAATGTGCATTAAATTAATTTGTGGCTTTTTTGAGTCACTCCATTGTGCATTTTTGCCTCTGGCAACTATATTCTAAGGACCTAATCACATTGAGGTCATAATTGCAGGCAATAAGCAGGGAGATTTGCCATGCATTGGGGCGAATCTAGTGGCCAGCGTGGGGAACCCATCACCCTGCATTGCCCCCTTTCCTATCCCACGGGTGGAACGTGGAAGCATTGCTGCTCAACTTCCCCCATTCTTCTCAATGAGAACATGGGAAGCCTCCCTCTTATGACACTCCCTCTTACGACACTTTCTCCTCAGTTCAGGGACAGAGCCCCGCAGAAGTAGATCTAGGTTGTCTGATGGTATCCGGTGCACTCCATCCATGAACTGAGGGGAAAGTGTCATAGGACAGGCAATTTTGCCTTTCACAAACCTCAAAGGTTAAAGGTAAAGGTCATAGATGAATTTATGGCTACTGTATGTGGGCCTAAAGAGGGCATACAGCATCCCAAAAAAGATGAGAAAGTGAGGATTTCCAAGGTGGAAGTTATAAAATCTACCATTCTATTCATAATGCTAGCATAAGAATGCTGGATTTACACCTTCCACTTCAGATGTTCAGGACTGCCAATAAAGGCTGCTTTGAAATAAACTGGATAGACATTCTAGTCACAGTCATTTTTCTTAAGTTTGTATTGTTGTAAATCTGGGGTTTTGCAAAGGATAATAACTGTGAGTCCAGGCCCCAAATAGGGTCCTGCGGTGCCCCCACGGAGCTGTTTTTATATCTGTACTGTGTATCTGTTTGCCTTTACCTGCAAGGTCTTTGTTCCATTATTCTGTCATGTGGTCACTCAGGGGCGGAGCTGTGTCTTGGCTCCAAACCTGCCGTCACCGCCCTTAACTCCTCCTTTTCCTGAGTTTACCTGAGAGGCAGGACTTCCTCTCTGTCCGCATTCCAGAAGAGCACATGGACATAGCAAGGTGGAATCTAAGCCATTGCTGCGACAAAGCATCTTAGTTCACCTAAGCCTACCCTGCGCTCTCAACCAAAGCCTGCAGAACAAAGGAGGGCCTGTCCTCAACAGAGACTGTGGATTTTGGGGCTTTTAAAGGACTTCCTGGGCCTGCAAGCTGGAGGGCAACAGGAACCTGGGATCAAAGAAAGGCACCATCACTCTGGAAACAAAGAGGCAAGTTATAGTTCCCTTTTCAAGGACTTCCTTTTGCAACCAACTAAGCATTTTGAGCCACCAGCATTTTTACTGGTTGTTTTTCAATAAATCTTGTTTGGTTCACTATTTTGAATCTAGCACTCATTATTAAAGATACTCCAGGTCTCCCTGTATGTGGGACGGCTTGTCTCTACCTTCAGGGCCCATAGCTTGCAATGTCCATCCTTTTAAAGCCCATTTTAAGGCCCTGAAATCAGAAGAGGTCCCCTTTGTTCAAAGTTGGGATCACAAAAAAATTGCCCACAGTAAAAGTTTTCTGAATGTCACTTAGTTGCTATTTTAGACATTTACCCGAATCTGTTGTGGTGTGTTTACAGCGGACTCTCCAGAAAATGCTTCAGCTGTACTTTGAAAAAGAAAAACCAGCCTGTTTTGCAAGCGTTGCAAATGCCAATTTGTTATCAGTAAAATTTGTTATTGGGAAGCAGCCAGGCTTTGAAGCTCAAAGACCATTAAATGCTAATCAAGGTGGCCAATTGCAACATTCAAGCCTGTCTCAAACAGACAAGAGTTCTTTCTCCCACCCTGGACATTCCACAGATATATAAATCTCACTTGCCTAGTTCCCAACAGACCTCATAACCTCTGAGGATGCCTGCCATCGATGTGGGTGAAACATCAGGAGAGAATTCTTCTGGAACATGGCCATACAACCCCGAAAACTCACATCAATCCAGTTATTCTGGCCATTAAAACCTTCGACAACACAGTAAAAGTTTGGTTTTTATATCTATTTCATATACCTATATATTCAGGATCAGATGCAGATTTATCAGGCCAAAAGGGGTCCCAAGAGGAAAAGCTTCAGAAAGTTTAATAGGCTTACTTTGATACAATGTATTAAATCATATAATGACACTATTCACACACATACTGTTCTCCACTGAACTAGAAAGCTCTTTTCATATTTTTGTAATAATTACAAGGCCTTCCTTTGAAAACATTATATGAATAGTTGCTTCCACCTGAAGCAATGAAATACTAAAGCACCTGGCCTAAGACTGGCTTTCTATCTTGGTTGTACCAAAATGTTGATGGCATCATAGTCCCCGATGCCTGCCTGTCAGAAGTCATTGACTGCCCCTTGATCTCAAGAACAAAACATATGAGTCCCTAGAGATGAAGGTAAACACACAGGATCGGTAGCTGGAAGGCTATGAAAAGAGTCATCTAATTCCTTCCCCTGCTGCACAGAAAAGGACACACAGCACAAACACAGGCCAGTGAATTACTGTTAATATTATAGGGACCGTAAATAGCAAGTGAAGAGAGAAAGCTATGGGTTGTACCACAGAGTGGTAGGAAGCTCAAACAAAATAATATTGAAAGAGGCAGCTCCACCCCTTTAATGAAGGGGGAATGGCAATATGGTTGGCAGTGCTACTTCTAGTCCAACATGTAAACTGTTGGGGTGTGCAATGCTGGGAAGTCAGCTCAGTTTGGCATGAGGGCAGAGCAAGCACAACTGCCAGTTTAATCTGACAGTGGTCATAGGAGTGACATTTGAAGTGACATTTGGAACGGACAGCATATCTTTTTAGCACTGCTTACTACTGTCCCAGATGTCCATTTTCTCCAGTCATTCATGATCAGGGATATATCCCAGGCAACAGAAAGGTTTTTCTCTAGATTATCCTGAAACTATTGCATGGATGGTGCATCAGGGAATGCCAATACAGGCAGTCCCCGAGTTACAAACATCTGACTTATAAATGACTCATACTTAAGAACAGGGGTGAGACATCAGGAAGTGAGAGGAATCTAACCCCCAGAAGATAAATTTACTTGTGAAAGAGTTATCATGGGGAAAGGGGTCTCCACTGAAGCTTTATCACCAATCCTTGTTTCCACAAGGATTGGTGAAACAAGCCAAATGTTTCAGAATCCAACTATCATAGGGACAGACAGTGAGGTGAAACCTTCTGAACAGGGGCACAGATAGCAATTAGGGTTGGTTTAGAACCCAAAAATCGCGGTTCTAAAAACAAATGGGAGGGGGGATATTTTTTTATGCTTAACGTAATGAATTACAAAAAAAATTCAAAAAGAATCTTAATTGATATGTTATTACTTACAAAATTTTGTAATTGGTTCTAAATTCCCCAAAGCAGGGAAACAGGACTGACACTGTTTAAAGCACAGGCAAATCAAGGGGCAACATTTCCCTTCTTCTCTGGAGTGCAATTCACTGGAACCTATTATTATTATTATTATTATAAAATGCCCATGGGCCTCCTTGCAGCAACATAGAAGGAATAGATATATTATTATTAATATTATTATTTATTATAATAAAATGCCCATGGGCCTCCTTGCAGCAACATAGAAGGAATAGATATATTATTATTAATATTATTATTTATTATAATAAAATGCCCATGGGCCTCCTTGCAGCAACATAGAAGGAATAGATATATTATTATTAATATTATTATTTATTATAATAAAATGCCCATGGGCCTCCTTGCAGCAAAATAGAAGGAATAGATATTATTAATATATTATTATAAAATAGTTCCCCACCTCTGGTCTAGGAGTTGCTTCTCTACTGCTCTTCTCACTCCAGCTTTCCCCCCTTCAGTTTTCCAAACCACTCTAGGATCTCCATTTATCCTCTATGGCTTTTCCTTGATTCTGCACTTTTCCTGCTCCTCTCCGTGCTCTTTTCACTCCCTGCTCCCATTGTTTCAGCCTTTCTCATGTCCTTCTCATCTGTCCTTCTATCTAGCCTAATTTCCTGGGGGTTTAAACGGCTTTTTTCCTGAGTCCTCCCAGCTGCTCTAGGAGTCGCGCTCTGGACCTCTATGGTTCCGGATCCTTTTTCACTTTCAGATAAATTAGGCTCCAAGCATGGAAAGGCCCCGATCTGACTGTGAATAATGTCTGGAAAGCTATTTTGGAGGGGAGAATTTTCCTGTTAGGGGGGTATACAAAATAATTACAATAATAAAGAACTTTTGGGCCCACGAAGTGCGGAAATTAAAGTCCACTTCCGGTTTGGCAGAGAAAGTGCGGCAAAGCTTAAAATTAGCATTTTGAATGGATCTAATACGAACTCATTTATTTTTAGAATATGAAAGCCCAACCCTAATAGCAAAACAAACACCATAAAGCAGGGGTGGGCAATTAAGGGGCCACACAAGAGCCAAAAAATATTATGGACGGCCGCACCTAAAGGCTGAAGTACATTCTAATCTACATTATTTATTTATTTATTTACTATATATTACACATCATTAATATTAACATATTAATATATCAAGAAATATTCATATATTATTAGTATTAATATCATAATTATTATATTATAGTATATATATAGACATTATAAAATATTGAAATTATAATATAATATAACATTATATTATATTATTTATTGTATTATTATAAAATTATTATAAAATAATAATAAAAACCACTAAAATAAAATAAAAAGAAATTCAAGAAGACAAGGTGCGAACCAAGATAGAGGCTGACATCCTCAAGAGAGGAAGGATCCCAAGATGGAATGGCCCAATGGACCCAGCCTAGAGGATAACAAAGCGGACCCAGCCACCGCCGCAGCAGAGCAGAGCAGCAGACAATCTGAGGTTGCAGGCCTCTGCCCGCTCTCACCCCTAGCCGTTCCGTCAGAGGCGTTCCCGATCGGCTGATCGCCCTGCAATGGAGTGCCTGCCATCTCGGGAGGCGATCCGGGCCTGCAGCGGGAGCAGTCAGCGACCTGCGGTGGCTGATCGCCCTGGCGACCCGGAAGATGATAAAGTCTTCCGGGTCACCAGGGTCATCAGCCACCGCAGGTCACCGACTGCTCCCGCTGCAGGACCAGATCGCCTCCCGGAATGGCAGGCACTCCAAAGCCGCCACTCCTCCGATAGTTCTCTGGAGCGGTGGGCTGTCTGCTGACACAGGCCCCACAGCCTGTGATGGGATGGCAGCAGCGGCAGCCCTTCCTCTTGCAGAAATGGCCCCACCCCCGACGCCCTTCTCCCCGGGCCGGTCAGAATCGGCTGGCAGGCCACATCTGGCCCGTGGGCCGCACTGTCAAGTCCTGGGGTCAAGGAAGGACCACGTGCATGCACACATATGTTATTGCTATGTCACTGAATCCTGAATGACAGAAGCAAACTACCCATACATTAAGTTTGGAACAAGTGTGCACTTTGGCTGGAATTGTATTGGTGCCTATTATACTAGCATGGTTTAATTTATAGCTCATTACATTAGCAGTGCTGCAAAGGAAGGCACGCAGGAAGGCAGCCTAGTTGGATGATTCTTTGGGGTCACCACTAGGAAAATAAAGGCACTTCCTCCAAGCAGCTTATACCATTAATGCTTCTATGCTAAAAGTTGTATGATTGTATTGGGGTTTTTTTCTAAATGTGAGACTTTTTTGGGTCTCAATGAAGAGGTAAAAGTGGGATAGTCGCAGCAGCAGTAGCAGCATGGAAAAGCTAGCAAGCAAAATTGCCATGGGACGCAGCTTGTGCAAGCCATCCTTCTCATGATGCTTTCAATATCAAGGATACTCAGAAAAGTTGGTGTTAAAGAACAGGTTGCTTCACCCAACAGCATTTTCCCACCCAGCAACAACAGCAAAGAATTTGCCTTCCTTCCTTCAACGCACTGCTATCATATCATTTATTTTATCCCTACCACTTATGTGCTGTCCCTGAAGCCTTCTCTAGACTACACCGCAGGATCTTGGCTCTCATACTGTACATCTTTAAAAACAAAGCCCTGAGGTTTTTTTTGTTCATCCTACCTAAAGTAGGCCCATTGTGTCAATAGAAGTAACCTATATGTAGTATTTCTAGGTGTGAAGATTACTGCAGACATGAACTGCAGCCAGGAAATCAGAAGACGTTTATTTCTTGGGAGGAGAGCAATGACCAATCTCGATAAAATAGTGAAGAGTAGAGACATCACACTGGCAATGAAGGTCCACATAGTTAAAGCAATGGCATCCCCCATAGTAACCTATGGATGCAGGAGCTGGACCATAACAAGGGCTGAGCGAAGGAAGATAGATGCTTTTGAACTGTAGTGTTGGAGGAAAATTCTGAGAGTGCCTTGGACCGCAAGAAGATCCAACCAGTCCATCCTCCAGGAAATAAAGCCCAACTACTCACTGGAAGGAAGGATAGTAGAGGCAAAGTTGAAGTACTCTGGCCACATAATGAGAAGACAGGAAAGTTTGGAGAAGAGAATGATGCTGCAGAAAATTGGAGGAAAAAGAAACAGGGGCCAACCAAGGGCAAGATGGATGGATGTTATCCTTGAAGTGGCTGGCTTGACCTCGAAGGAGCTAGGGGTGACCACAGCTGACAAGGAGCTCTGGCTGGGCTGGTCATTGAGGTCATGAAGAATCAGGAAGCAACTGAACAAATAAACAAAAATTGTGTTGATTTGCCATTCAACAATTAATTGAATGGCAAATTCTTTTAGTTGGGACTAACCAATCGGACTCCAGTAATGATATTCACTTTCCACATATATTTATGATTTTGTTTGTTTGTTTCATTTATATCCTGCTTGTTTTCCAAATAGGAGTTGAGATGATTTCAATAAAAATAAAAACACTATATCTAGAAAGGTTTTTTTTTAAAGCATTAAAGCGTACATTGCTTGAATGCTTTAAATGCATACAATTAAATCACCAAATATGTATCACAAACTAAAAAATATTGAAAAGTGCTATCCACAGGAAAGAGGTCGGATTATGCTGGAAATAATGTTTCTTAATGTTCTTTAAAGTTTTTTTTAAAAGAGCAACAACTAACTCCTGTATCGGTTTTTAGGCATCTTACGTTTTGGTTGTCTACAAATGTAGTTGGGTGGGAGACCATTATTTGATAGAGTTAGGATTAGGGTTCTACACAAATCTATTTTTAATTTAGGATTCCTATAATCTATATACATAAAAATGTAATGCTCGTCTGTGGGATTAACATAACTCAAAAAGCACTGGACGAATTGACACCAAATTTGGACACAAGACACCTATCAGGCCAACAAGTGACCATATATAATCTATATATACACCAACACACATATATACACATATACAGAAATATACACACATATACATATATATACACAGACACACAAATACATATACACAGATTGGGCCACAACCATTCATGGCAGGGGACGACTAGTGGGATATATAATGGGATAGCTATCTGCCTTGGGAAATAGCTGGAGGGATTTAGCTAACATCCCTGTTCCTAAGGGATTATGCAAACAGGGTCACAGAGTGGTGGCTGCCTTCATTTACAATTTGATACATATAGGAAACATATTATAAACTATATATAAGAAATTGATATAGTACACCATAAGAAAGATACAATTAAACAGAAATCATAAATTGATACAATTTATTAAATGGTTAGACATGATAAAGTCTATGAGGTACAGCTGCTGCTAGGTTCATTCCCAATCTTCTAAATCTTTAGAACTTCACAATTCTGGACCTCTGGAAAGTGTTTTTTAATAAAAGGAAAAATCACATATATTTATTTGTAGTCTCTTATTGAACCATAACTCTTTCGGGGGGGGGGGGGGGCATGGCTTAACAACAAGCTGAAGCCTTTGCAGTTGCAATAAATCCACATGCAAAGAGTTAAAGGAGTAAAATGATCAAGTACTAGTAAAATCATGACTAGTAAAATCTATGACAGGGGTGCCCACACTTTTTCAGCATGTGAGCTACTTTTAAAGGAAGCAAGTCACAAAGATCTACCTGCGTGTGCTTCCCTCGCCGCGTGCATGCTCCCCTTGCCGTGTGCACGCTCCCCTTGCCGCCGTTTTCTGCCTGCGCTGCGCTCTTTCTGCCCACGGGGCATTGTGGGAAGAAAGGAGCACTTCGCCCTGCCTCTCTCACTGGCAGCGGAGGCTGCACAGCTGCTTCCGGACAAGAGAGAGAGGCAGGGCGGAGCGCAAGGCGCTCCCTCCGGAGGCCCCGCCTCATGCTTCCTCCTTCCTGCAATCTATGACAAAACCATAATTATTGCCTGATGCACTGCTCAACTGTCTTCTATTTAAGATCTTTTAAAATATTACTATAGTCTAACTGCTTCTTTCAGTAAATTTGATAAGGTGCATTACCTCTCTCTCTCTCTCTGAAGAGTTGTCTGGAATTTAAACATTTAGCATTCGTTTGTACAATTGACACCCACAAGATACACTCCTCAGTTGTCCAACTGCAATGGAAGCAAGCTAGCCCTTGCCTTAAGGTTTGATTTCAGGCCCCTTTGAAAGAGTGACTGTCCCAAAAGAAATGGGTTTGCCATGTTAAAAAGTCCAGAAAGCTGTCAGCTGGAAATTTCCCATCCCCAGTGGCCAATATGACTTCCTTGCAGGCCAAGAGAGTGACCTCACACAAAGCCGCCTTCTATCTTTGCACAGCAGGACAAAAGAATGCTGGAAAATGCAAGCTAGAGGGTCCCGTGGCTTCAACGGTGACTGGGCTGACTGGAAGCAAAGGAGCAAAGAGCCTGCATGACACAACCGGATTCCAGCCTGAGCGGAAAGGTGGCTAGAGGCAAGGGGAGGGAGGGAATGAGGGAATGTGGGTGGGAGGGAGAAGGGGAGCAGGATGTATTATTTGGCATCAGACAAGTCTGGAATGCGCTCCTCTGCCTCAGGTAGCCTAAGGTCTTCTAGCAAAGACGAGACAGAGTGAGTTCAGTTGCTCTCTGTGTGTCCAAAGTGGGCTAAACACTGGGTGGACAGCCAAGTTGAATGTCTATGGGGTTTTCCAGGACTTGTCTTTTCAGGGGTTTGGTTATTGGTCGTGCAAAATGTCTCAGAGGATCCACAGTGAGAGACAGAAACAAGGCCGGGCTGGCTTTTGTCCCAAGGCAACTCATCACCTCTGTTTGGCTTGCTTGATGCTGTCAGGTAGAAAGAATGAATGGAAGGCTTTCACTCCATATATGTCACACATACATGCACACACATACTCACCATCCTGTTGCCAAGCTGGAACTGACATAAAATTTATTAATCTTGTTTAGGGCCTCTTTTTTAATATAAAAAAGAAGATAACTAGTGGGAGAAGGATAGTGCAACGGAAGGGATATTGGGAGGAAGAAGATAATAATTGTCAGTCTTCCACATTTTCTTGGAACCCTTGTCAAAATGAAAAACTTCTGAGAAATTAATCGCTTAAAAAAACCCCCAGAGAATTCCTGTCTAGGAATTTCTAAGTCTTCCACCACAACTCTGTGGTCAATTTTTGCAGGAAGCTGACCATAGAATCCCATTGGAGGATCTAAGGATTCTTAGAAAGAACATTTTTAGTACCTCATCACATTTGTCAAGCATTGTGACGAATCCAGCGGGGCCCAGTGTGGGGTGTGAGGAACTGGTCTCCCTGGGTCCCGCATCTCCCACCTTGTCCCTCAGGCTCCATGGCTGAACTGGGGGGGGGGGAGGAACCCATCACCACCCTCAAAATCTAAATTTGGGAAATTTACTTTTAGTGACTTCAGCTCCCAGAATCCCCTAGCCACATGCCTCAGCCAGAATGCCCCATATCCTGCATACAGACGGGGGAGTAATTTAAGCTATTGGATCCCCAGAAGGAACATTTTCAGGGTCTGGAAGCAAAATGTTTCAGAAAGTTACCAGTCAAAATGCTGTGCATAAGTAACCGCAATTGATTGCTTTGTGTTGTTGTTGCTTTTAATACAAATAATTATGAGAGTTAAGTGAAAAGTAATGCCTCCACCTTCGTTACTTGTATGGGAATATATTAATAAATTAAGTGCATAAATAATCCTTAGAATGTGCTCTCTAACTGCCACTATTCACTTTTCCACATAAACACCAGACAATTGGATACATTTCTGCCAACAATGAACAAATTTCAGAGAAGCCGTCACGGAAGAAGTTGACACTCTGTTTCCACAACCAGCACCTCACAGTTCTCTCAACGTCTTCATCAGAAGCATAATGATGTCCCCGAAGATCTTCTGATGGAAGTCAGGACTAAATCTGGACTGAATGGACGATGCCACACGGTGGTGAGATCCAGTCTCTGAAGTTCTGCTGTGGTGCGCTTTCATTTCAAGCGTCAGCATCCTGGATACCCATTGTGCACAGATCTTCTGATAGGCAAGCAAAGCAATAATGTGACCCACACGTTCTTGTGAAATGCTGACTATGCTTGAAATTTCTCTCTGAGTGATATGACAATCGTCCTGAATCAACCTGTCAACCTTTTGCTTGTGAAACTCGGTGGTTGTTGCCACAGGACATGCAACTCTTTGTTTGTCACGCAAGTCAGATGTTCCCACCTCAACATCTTTAAACTTACTGGCGCAACGAAGCATAGTACTCATATCAACACAAGCACCATGAACAGTTTGCATTCTCTGATGAATCGCCTTTGGGGTGACATCTGCTGTCAAGAATTCAATGACTGCACGTTGCTTAAGTTGCATTGACCGACTGTCTGCGCAGGTTTCCATACTTTGCACTTTAACAACACAACCGTTCAATGCTAAGGCTTCCTGCCAAAACAGAACTGTAGAGGGGAGTCTACTGAACAAGCTAGTATCTGCTGCATAACAGTAATGCCATCTGTTGAAGAGTTACGAAGGTGGAGGCATTACTTTTCATTCAACCCTCGTATGTAAGATATGGATGGAAAATTGCGGTGCCTGGATTGTGAGTTGTCTTGGAATTCTGCATTTGAGCCAGAGTGAATGTAGGATAGACTCAGTCTAGTTTTGCACCTGAGCAAACAAATAAAACACACTCTTGGAGCAGATATGTCAAACTGTCAGGAGATGCTAAGGACTATCAGGAGTTCCCCAAGTCAGGTGAGCCAGAGAACTACAGCTTCCTCGTCAACTGGTGAGACTTCTTGATTGGGGAATATTGGGTTATAGCTTCTTTGTCTCGCCAGGTACGGATCCACATGCAACCAGTGGCCGGTATTAGTTGCCTACTTAATGGTTCTCAGGTTCCGTGGTGTGGGTTTCCGCTATCCGTGGTTCGGATCTCACTATCCACAACTGCCTTAAATAGCTCAATTTCATTATTAAACTATTTGGTGCAGGTTTTACATGGATTCTCTTAGTTTCGTCTCTGCTTTCAGAGCTCAACACAGTCCAAGGAGCATTTGACTCTAATGATTCTTAATTGGTTTCCTCTTGGCTTTCTTCTTATATTTCATAACCTTCTAATCTCAGCTGAAGTCTTCTCCTGAAGCAGCTGGGCATTGAAGCCCTTGCCTCTGCCAAAGGCCCAGAGCTCCTCAAAATCCGTAGGATATTTTCCAAAAGCCCACTTCACAAATGCAATGTGGGTTTGGGCTAATTAGCTCACCCTGTTAGCTATGGGAACTCCTCAGGATCTGAACATTTCAAACCGTCTTCCCTCCCCCTAAACAAACCACTGAAGCAGGAAAGTATCCTTTCTTCTATCACAGAGAAGAACCAAGCCTGAAATTGAAATAATGAAGTTTTAGAAGCAGTGCACATTCCAGGAAAAAAACCGTCTTGGGCCAATTGCTACAGTAGGCAACCTGGACTCTAGCTTGTGTAGCTTTGTTAAGCAAAAATAGCATTTGTACAGTGTTCAAATAAATATTAAGGGTGTTTAGAGTCTCTTTAGGTGTGTTTAGGGCCTGTTTTAAGGTGTTTGGCACCTTTTTGAGGATTTTAGCACTACTTTAGGGGTGTTATGGCTGTTTAGCACCTGTTTAGGGATGTTTGTTTAGCACCTATTTGGGAGTGTTCAGTGCTTGTTTATGGATGTTTGGTGCCATATATGTTGGAGCATGCAAAAATCAGTTAGTGTGTGTGTCAACTGTAAAATAAGATGCATGAAGCTGATTGGTCGGGCAATGCCAGGGAGATGGCTGAGCCTGGGACTTTTGGTTATGGTTACCTAGAGCTCTAAAGCCCTCTGCTGAGTTTAAAAGCAAATTGCTACTCATGATCTAAGACAGTGGTTACCAACCTTTTGGGGGGGGACGGGGCAGGGACCACTTGACCAGGAACCACTTTGACCAGGGACCACTTAACCAGGTACCAGGCACCAGGTACCACTTTGGACCACGGACTGGTACATTGAAACAGGGACCACCATGCTCATGACCAGGGACCACCCAGTCTCAGCCCCCGAACCAAACTCACCCCGAATCAAAATCCTGGCTACAGCCCTGCCAGGTTGACCACGGACTACTTGAAGGACCAGGGACCACTTTGACCAAGGAGGGACTACTTGACCAGGGACCACTTGACCAGGGGCCACTTGACCAGGGACCACTTGACCAGGGACCACTTAACCAGGGACCACTTTGACCAGGGACCACTTTGACTATGGGCTACTTTGACCAGGGACCACTTTAACCAGGGACCACTTGACCAGGGACCACTTTGACCAAGGACTTCTTGACCAGGGACCACTTTGACCAGGGACTACTTGACCAGGGACCACTTTGACCAGGGTCTACTTGACCAGGGACCACTTTGACCAGGGACCACTTTAACCAGGGACTACTTGACCAGGGACCACTTTGACCAGGGACCACTTTGACCAGGGACCACTTGACCAGGAACCACTTGACCAGGAACCACTTGACCAGGGACCACTTTGACCAGGGACCACTTTCGTCAGGGACTACTTGATCAGGGACCACTTTGACCAGGGACCACTTAACCAGGGACCATTTGACCAGGGACCACTTGACCAGGGACCACTTTGACCAAGGATTACTTGACCAGGGACCACTTTGACCAGGGACCACTTTGATGAGGGACCACTTGACCAGGGACAACTTGACCAGAGACCACTTTAACTAAGGACCAATTTGACCAGGGACCACTTAATCAGGTTTGTGAATCAGATTTTGGTCAACTTTAGGTTCGGTTTGGGCTGCTGATACAGAAAATTGCATTGGATAGACCACATCAGCTCTAGTTTCTAATACAGAACGTATGCCATGGTCAGCGACAGGGAAGGAGTGGCAGGCAGAGTGAAAGAAGTGGAAATAAAATAAAGAGGAAGGAGGCTCACGGACCAGATTTCCATCCACGTAGCCCACTGGTTATCCACAGCCCACAGGTTAAGACCCCCTAATCTAAGAGGAAATTGTAATGAAATACCTATGTAGCTATTATCAGTCAATCAATTGGGGCCACTCTTCAGAGAAAGTGATTTTTCAAGAACCAAAGTACTGGCTGAGCTGCCTATGGAGAGAAGACAAGGGGCAGGTGGAGATGAACTTCCAAAGAACAAGGCCGAATCCTGACTCTACAAGAGACCATTTTAAATTATTTAATTTATTTTGGTGGCCTGCAGGATACATTACAAAACTGCAGGAGAGTCAGGAAAGTCAGATGGTGGTGTGTGTGTGTGTGTGTGTGTGTGTGTGTCTCTCGTTCTCTGCATGTGTGTGTGTACTTTTAGATCATGGTGAATTGAAACACAGGGACGTTTCTTTGGGAAAAATGAGGCATTCTGTCCTGGGAGCTGAATGACCTCTTGAGCATTACAAGAGCATGACTTAGTAAGGACAACTATTTCTGGACAAACCTGAATTCCTGGCATTCCCACCACCGGACAGGCAAATTCCTGCCCAAAGGGCGGGCAGAAGCAGGCAGGCTGATGTGCTTCTACCTCAATATCACTCAACAAAGTAAGTCGGTGGCAGGGCTGTTGCTAAGGAACCGGCCTCCCCTTTGCACAAAGACCCCAGTGTCTTCCGTCTCCTGAAAGCAGACACACCGCAAATGAAAACCCCAAAGAGTCAGTGAGGCGAGAAGGAGGACAAAATGGGGCTCAGTATAACCGATTTAGTATCTTGTCAGGGTGGGGCGAGGTGAGCAGAGATACCCACTTGGGGTGGGGTCAGAGACAAAAAACAATGGCATTAAAAATAATTCAATTGCAAGTCTAATTGTTATCTTATACACAGTGAATGTATGATGGTTTCAAAAGATACTGAATAATGTTAGGATGGAAGGTTCTTAAAAGTTTCTGCGGAATTTATTTCGACAGGCATTTCAACATTTGATTTCTGTTATCATGGTGTAGTGGTTACCTTATAACAGTGTTTCCCAACCTTTTTTGAGCCGCAGCACACTTTTAACATTACAAAAATCCGGGGGCATACCACCAACCAAAATGACACAAAATGACACTCTAACACAGTAAAGAACGGCTGGGGATGGTGGCCTGCTGGGAGCAGCTGCTGGGAGTGCCGAAACTGGGGGAGGGGGCGGAGCCAGGCCGCGCCATGCCCCGCCCCCAGCTTCAGCTCTCCCACAGCTTCTCCAGCCTTGAGGGGGCAGTGCCAAGCCAGCGGTGGCAGAGCCAACACAATGCTGGCTTGGCACTGTCCCCTCAAGGCTGGAGAAGCTGTGGGAGAGCTGAAACTGGGGGAGGGGGCGGAGCCAGGCCATGCCATGTCCCACCCCCAACTCTCCCACAGCTTCTCCAGCCTTGAGGGGCAGTGCCAAGCCAGCGGTGGCAGAGCCAACACAATGCTGGCTTGGCACTGTCCCCTCAAGGCTGGAGAAGCTGTGGGAGAGCTGAAACTGGGGGAGGGGGCGGAGCCAGGCCGCACCATGTCCCACCCCCTCCCCCGGCTTCAACTCTCCCACAGCTTCTCCAGCCTTGAGGGGGCAGTGCGAGCGAGGGGCAGGAGTCATGGCCCCCGTCCCCGGCGCCGTTCTCCGCCATGACTCCCACCCTTTGCTCGCTGAAGCCGCGCGGAGGAGGAGCATGAGCAGTGGACGGGCTTCAGTGGGCAGGGCTCCTCTTCCGCGTGGCTTCAGCAAGCGAGGGGCGAGAGTCATGGCGGGAGTCATGGCGGATTGGAGGCTGGCTGGGGAAACGGCCAAGGAAGGCGGTGCCCCGGCCCCTTCTTCCTTTTCTTCGCCGCCGCCCGGCCCTTCCTCCTCCTCCCCCAAGCAGCAGGAGTTTGGCAGGAGGAGGAGGAGGGAAGGAAGGGGGCAGAGAGCTTTTCTCGCGGCACAGCAGGAGGTCCATTACCACACACTACTGTGTCGCGTCACAGCGGTTGGGAAACACTGCCTTATAAGACACACTCAGGACATGAAATATTTGGCCTCCAATAAGACCAGAGGCAAAAATTCTTATTCCACCCAAATATAAGTAAGTCCAGTGCCACTTAATGGTAGGAGTATATACTGACACAGCCATATGTAGATTTTACATATGTATACAGTGGATTCTAAGACACTTTTTCCTATATACACACCTCTAAAAATGGGGTGTGTCTTAGAATCACAGGTATAGCTTACGTATTTTTGTTAGTGATGGTGGTCCTGAAATTATAATGTGTCTTACAATCAACGTGGTCTTAAAATTGAAGAAATACAGTATATTACCTGTGCAAGGCAACAGACTGTTCCTTTATCATCCAGAGTCAGACCGTGATATTGCAGTTTGAAATGGTCCAAATGGCATCCACTAGAATATTAGATATAATAAAGAGAGACTGTAGTATGGATGTCAGACCCAATATTGGAGATGTGTCAGGAAGTTTGCTTCCATGCTGTCTGGAGCATGAAAGCAAAAAGGGGAAAGTAATGTACCTATGTGTAACAAGTTACTCTAAATGGAGATAAGAGCATAATTAAGGCATATTTTAGAAATTATTTTACTTGTGCAACTAGAAATTATTTGTAATTACTTTTGGTTACTTTCTAAGAACATCTTTAGCCACTTTAGAAATGGATTGGCAGATCTTTGCCCAGTATTATGCCTAGTTTTTAACTTTGTTTGTGGTTCTTATATACATTATAACTGCATTCCCAATTCACTTCTGACACGATAAATAAATAAACCTCTTTTTTATACCATTAACTTTTATTTTCACCAGTTCAAAAACATGCAAATGTGAGTAGATAAATAGGAACCGCTTCGACAGGAAGGTAACGGTGCTCCATGCAGTTATGCTGGCCACATGACCTTGGAGGTGTCTATGTACAATGCCGGCTCTTCGGCTTAGAAATTGAAATGAGCATCCCCCCCGAGTCGGACACGACTAGACAATGTCAGGGGAAACCTTTCCCTTTACCTGCTACTGGTCTCCAGAGTCGTAGTCCAATGCTCAAACCACTACACTGTGGTGGCTTTATAAGGAATATAAAATGCCAGACTAACTGAGAGAGGAAGAACAAATACCTTCTTCACTTGCTGCCCTGCTTCTGTTTACAATGCACAATTATGGAACAGAAGGTGGGCGGGTGGGTACACAGCGTATGCCTCTCCTTTGATGCTATGAATCTACAATTTGAGCTTTTTAAAGACTTCCACAAATTAGAGCAAATAACAAAAATTGTGGGCATGAAGCTTATTTGAAAAGGTTGCCTAACAACTCAAATGCCAATAATAACCCACAATTCCCACTTTGCACCACAGAGAGGCACATACTTGGAAATGGGCTTTGTTTTTAAAAGGTGTCACTTTCCAGAAAGGGCCAGATTTGCATTGCTAAAGCTGGAGCATGGAACCTATGCTAAATAGCAGGGACCATGGCATTGAACAAAGAGAAGAATGTATTTGGGTATCTAACCCAGAGGTGGGCAAAGTTACTTTTCAGAATTCTCTCGGCATTACTTCGCAAACGAAGATTCTTAGGAAGGACTCATCCCACGCTTTTTACACGCGCGTTGATGACTAAAAAGGCCAATCTGAGATAGGCAAGTTCGGTTGCAGAAAGCACAGCAGAAAGTCTCCTTGGGTGATGTTGTTTCCAAGTTGCGGTTCTTTCTGCGTTGTCGTTTCTCTTCGAGACCCATTCGGCATGTCTTCTCGAAAGAGGCCACAGCATTGTGGATAGTGTGTCTCCATGCCTCCCGATGTGAGGCCAGGGTGGACCATTGTTGGTTATCAATCTAACCGAGCCTGAGATGTTGTTTCAGGGAGTCCTTATATCTCTTTTTGGGGGCACCTCTCTTGCGCTGACCCGTGGTGAGTTCACCTTAGAGTAATCTCTTTGGGAGGCGGTGGTCTTCCATCCTAGAGACGTGCCCTGCCCAGCGCAGCTGTGTTCTCAATAGCATGGCCTCAATGCTGGTGATCCCTGCTTGCTCAAGGACAGCAACATTCGTCACATAGTCGGTCCAGTGTATATTTAGGATTGTGCGAAGACAGCACTGATGAAAGTGTTCGAGGAGTCATAGGTGTTGGCAATAGGTTTCAGACCCATAAAGGAGAAACAGACAGTACGATAGCTCTGTACACACTGATTTTGGTGCTTTGTCTCAGGTGCTTGTTGCTCCAGACTCTTTTGTGAAGCCTTCCAAATGCACTATATGCCTTTGCTAATCTGTCATCTATCACTTTATCAATCTTGGCATCTGAAGAGATGATGCTTCCCAGGTAGGTGAACTGCTGAACGGACTTAAGCACAGATTTGCCTATGCTGATGCAGGGATGATGGTGTTCTTCTTGTGGTGCGGGCTGGTAGAGAACTTCTGTTTTCTTCAGGCTGACTTCCAGCCCAAACAGCTCTGCAGCTGTTGCAAAGCAGGATGTTAGGTGCTGCAGGGCTGCTTCTGAATGGGCAACAAGGGCAGCATCATCAGCAAAAAGCAGCTCATGGACTAGATAGTTTAGAGTCTTAGCACGAGCCCTCAGACGGCTTACGTTGAACAAGCTACCATCAGTACGATAGTGTATATATATGCCGTCTTCTTCTTCGAGGTCTGCTGTAGCCCTTTGGAGCATCATGCTGAAGAAGATTGTAAATAGGGTTTTTAGAATTATAACTCCCATAATTCATTGACTGGTAGGAGATTCTGGGAGTTATGGTTCTACTAGATGTTGGTAAGGTAACGGTTTTCCCCTGACATTAAGTCCAGTCATGTCCGACTCAGGGGGTTGGTACTCATCTCCATTTCTAAGCCGAAGAGCCAAAGTTGTCCATAGTCACCTCCAAGGTCATGTGACCACTATGACTTTATGGAGTGCTGTTACCTTCCTGCCAGAGCGGTACCTATTGATCTACTCACATTTGCATGTTTTTGAACTGCTAGGTTGGCAGAAGCTGGGGATAATAGCGGGAGCTCACGCCACTCCTCAGATTCGAACCTGCAATCTTTCGGTCAGAACATTCTGCAGCTCAGCACTTTAACCCACTGCACCACCGGGGGCTCCTAGATGTTGAAGTAGTCACATTACTCCCCCCCCCCCCCAAAATGGACGCATAAACTTTTGTCTTTTAGGAGATTATTTTTCTACTAAAAATAAAACAAGAAGCAGTGTGCAGTTTTTTAAAAATGTACTACACACAATTACCACAAAATAGTGCAAAACAGCAGCCCAACCTGATGCTACAAGTCAGTCAGTTAAAAGATTGTGAATTAGAGTCAGCTCTGAATCCCTCCTCTGTGAGTATTTATGAAAAAATATCCTCCAAACATTCTCTAGCTATCTGGCATCAAGCTTTCTAGGAATCTCATATATAAGGAAGCATTATTTCTCTCCATAGGAGCTCATTTTTTGCAGCAGGTCATAAAGGGCAGGATTGGGAGCTCAGGAATCTAAGGCCAAGGTCCAATGGCAGCACTTGCAGAGTGCAATCTCCATCCTTACACTGCTGCTTGGAACTTGATGGCATCGAAGAGGGAGCCATCATCTCCCATATTTCCAGAGCAAGGATGAGATATTTTTCTCCATTCTGAGGTGTTCAGTGCTGAGAGACTGGGGATTCCAGCCTTTGTGGCAAGCCCACTGGGAAACAACGCAATCCTGGCACCCCGCCTCACATCTCACATCATCCCATGGGGGAAAGTGTTGATGCTTGGATTCCCCCTTTGTTTTTTTGTGAATCACTGAAAGCCACTGCCTTCTGTGACACTTCAGATCTTATGGTGCGGAGTAGATCAATGTCATGTGACAGCATCCAGCAGGCTCTGTGCCTGAAGAGAGGTCCAAGTGTTGTATCCAATTGCCCATCTGATTTGTGTGTGCATGTCAGGAGTGACTTGAGAAACTGCAAGTTGCTTCAGGTGTGAGAGAATTGGCCGTCTGCAAGGACGTTGTCCAGGGGATGCGCGGATATGTGATGTTTGACCATCCTTGTGGGAGGCTTCTCTCATGTTCTTGCATGTGGAACTGGAGCTGACAGAGGGCGCTCAACCTGCCCTCCCCATATTCAAACCGCTGACCTGTCATCAGCAGTTCTGCCGGCACAAGAGTTTAACCCATTGTGCTACCGAGGGCTCACTGACAATGTCTCCTGACAGTATATTAGCACCGTCCTGAAACTCATCCTTGATTGCAGAGCAGGAGTTACTGCCAGGACCTTCTTGCTATCCTAGGGTTCCCATATGTCCCTTATTCTAAGGGACGTCCCTTATTTTGGCCCTAAAATTTGTGTCCCTTATTTTCAGGCCCTGTCCCTTATTTTTGACTAGCAGGACAGGACTGGGTGGGGTTGACCAGAGGAAGTTGCGCACTGTGGTTTCCACGGCAATGCCTGCCTGGGGATCCCAACTCGCAGGGCAGCCTGCGTCCCCGTTGGAAGGAAGAGGCGATACAGGACTTTTTCAAAGTACAGTAGACTAATTACCCGTTACCCAAGGGGAATGTTGGATCATGTTGGATAAAGATAGTTTCTGGTTGCTTGAGAGTTACTCTTAAAATAGGCCTAGCTGTGCATCCCAATACTATACAATGCTGTGTATCCCATACTATACTACACCATTAACTATTGACATAATAATCATGAAGATGTACTGTCTTATAAAATTTATTTTATTTTAATGTTTAGACAGTGCACTTTTAAAGTCAGCAAAGTCAAGTACTAAATACAGATGGAGAAAATTAGGTAGTTCTAATAATGTTTTTTCTGCATGACAAAGCATGCAGAAACATACCATGTACTGTTAAGAGGGTTTAAGTCAGTTTCTTTTGTGAGTTTCAATCATCATCTTATTCTGTTAATAAAACTATTTATCCCTAATGTTTGAGTTTCAAGTTTTTAATGAAGTGTCCCTTATTTTTGTGGAAAATCCCGTAAATGTCCCTTATTTCTTATATCAAAAAATGGCAACCCAATGCTATCCTCACACATCTGTTGCATAGACATTGTGTCACGTGGTTCAGGATCACTTCTTCTGCAGTGTTTTTAGAAAGTGTCTGGCATGATAACAGTTTATACCAGTGGTTCCCAAAGTGGACAGTACCATCCCCTGGTGGGCGGTGGGGCAATCCAAGGGGGCACTGGGAGGCTCAGGAGAATTTGGGGGGCACTGAACTCCTGTAAGGGGGCGGTGGCGTGAGCCAGGCTTGTTTGCCACTTGCAGGGTCGCGCGCTTGCGAGGACGTCCCCATTGGAAGAAAGAGGCGATACACAGGACTGCGCCATGGGCGGGGTTGATGAGAGGAAGGAGGAGCGTGCCGCGGTTTCCACGGCCACGCCTGCCCAGGGATTCCAACTTGCAGGGACACAGTCCCAAGCGCACTAAACCCGGACAGGCATTGCTGTGGAAAACGCAGCGTGCACCTCCTTCTTCTCGTCAACCCAGCCCATGGCGGAATGTCCTGCGTATTGCCTCTATCTTCCAATGGGGACGTCCTCGCAAGCGCGCCTTGCTGGGCCCGGTGCGGGGCAAGGCAAGCGGGGGGCGCTTTTCAAGGTGGGCCTCGCTTGTCCAGTGCCGGCCCCTTCTTTTTTCAATGCCATAAAAACAACATGCAATTAAAATAACATTTAAATTAAAATTAAAACACATTAAAACATTTAATATTATGAAAAAGATAGAAACATTAATACATATATCTTTCTGTTTAATTGCTATTAATTTTTTAAACAAAAATTCTAGGGGGGCGGTGAGTTGTTGTTTTTTTTTCTGGAAAGGGGGCGGTAGGCCAAAAACATTTGGGAACTGCTGGTTTATACCAACACGAGAGAGGCACCATGGCATCGTGTAGTAGTGATATAAGAGTTGGACTATGACTCTGGAGAACATGGTTTGAATCCCCTGCTCAGACATAAAAACCCACTGGGTGATCTTGGGCAAGTCCCACTTTTTCAGCCTTAGAAGCAAATCCCCTCTTAACAAACCTTGCCAAGACAATTCAGTAATAAGCTTGCTTTCATGTCATCATGGATCGGAACGACTTTGGAGGCAAATAACAACAGCATAACCCACCTTTGGCACTCTGGCCATTGAGTAAATGTCCAAAACCGGCCAGAATATGAAAAAGCATGCATTTACACTGACACAGACAACTCAAGTCCGCATCAAAGGAGGAAGCAGCTATTCGATTCCAAAGACCAAGACATTAGGCATGGTTTCGAACCCAAAAATGGCGATTCTAAAATCAAATGGGGGATTTTTTTGATTAGTAAAAGAAAGACTTACAAAAAAATTTCCAAAAATTTCTAAAATGTAACTTACCGTATTTTTCACACCATAAGACGCAGTTTTTTTCCTCCTAAAGTGGGATGAAAAATCAGCTGCGTCTTATGGAGCAAAGATGCAGGCGGGGGGGGGGAGGCGCTGGAGCAGAGGGGGGGGCGGCGATATACTCACCCTGTCGCCGCCTCTCCTCTTCTCTGGTCCGTTGTGGCGGCGGAGGGACGCTGGTTCGCTCCCCCTCTTGCTCCTTCTCCCCTCCCTCCGCCCTTTCTTCCTCGAGGAAAGGGGGAAGAGGCAGCAAGAGGAGGAACGAAGGAGCATCGCCCCAGAGGGCTCTGGCGCGATGCTCCTCCATTCCCCCTCTTGCTGCTTTTCCTTCCCCTGCCCTTTCTTCCCTTGAGGAAAGGGGAAGAGGGCAACAAGAGGAGGACGAAGGAGCATTGCCCCAGAGGGCTCTGGCACGATGCTCCTCCATTCCTCCTCTTGCTGCTTTTCCTTCCTGCCCTTTCTTCCCTTGAGGAAAGGGTGGGGGGGGGGGAAGAGGCAGCAAGAGGAGGAACGAAGGAGCATCGCCCCAGAGGGCTCTGGCGCGATGCTCCTTCATTCCTCCTCTTGCTCCTTCTCCCCCCCCCCTTTCCTCGAGGGAAGAAAGGGCTCTGATACAACGCACCTGCTGATAAGACGCACCTAGATTTTAGAGGGAGCGAAAAATTTTTTTCTATTTTCCTCTTCTAAAATCTAGGTGCGTCTAATCAGCAGGTGCGCCGTATGGTGCGAAAAATACGGTAATTACTAACGAAATTCGTTAGTAGTTCATATGCCAGCGCATGCGCATTCCAGATGAGTTTTGATACAACTCCCAGAAATCCTAACAGCTGGTAAATTGGCTGGGATTTCTGGGAGTTGTAGGCCAAAACTTGAATAAATCACACTGAATTCTAGATGGGACTCTTCAAATAGGAAAGAGGGAGGGAAGGAGGGAGGGAGGGGGTATTCTATTCTTGGAAGCAGCAAAAGAAAAGGAGGAGGAGCCCCCCCTCCTCGCTGCCTCTCTCTCACCCCGATCCCGAGGGAGCGAGGGCCCAAGTTTGCCCAGGCTGGTCATATACCTATTCCATGCACATGCAATAATACAGCAGTAATAACAATGGGTATAAGAAGAGTAAAATTCAAACTGAAGTATTCTGACTGGTCCCTCCTCATGCGGTGCAACGGGCTCTTCTCTGTGAGCCCGGAAAAGCAAGCGTTTTCTGCTTGGGTGCACACATACTTATTCTTTGGGGGAGGATTTGCTGCAGAATCTTCTCTATGAGCCCGGATTCTGCAGCAAATCCCCCAAGAATATGTATGTGTGTGCACCCAAGCAGAAAACGCTGGCTTTTCCCGGGCTAATAAGAGAAGAGCCCGTTTGCACCGCATGAGGAGAGACCAGTCAGAATACTTCGGTTTGAATTTTACCTCTTGTTATTGTTATTTCTGCTGTATTATTGCATGTGCATGGAATGTAGGTATATGACCAGTTGGATTACTTATAATATTAGGCACTTACAGTAGCATTCATTCTATTATACATTAGGTTGGTTTCTCACCCCAATACCCTTTGATGCTTTAGATCCTGGCAGGCAGGAGAGGCAGGGAAGCCTGGAAAAATGTAAACAGAGAGGTTTACTCAGAAGTAAATCCACAAAGGAGGGCACTTCATCCAAAGTGCCCTCCTTGCAGATTTACTTGAGTAAACCTCTCTGTTTACATTTTTCTGGGCTTCCAGCCGAAAGAAGGAGCGAGTTTAGGGCTTGCCTTGCCATAATACTTATTGGCAAGGGAGGCGGGAGGGTGGTGAGAGAGAAGGAGGGTGCCCCCCCCCCCTTACGACCTAATAACGACACTTAAGAAAATCCTGGCCCCGGGTTCTATAAAGAAAGTCCACTTCCTGGTTGGCGTTCCAGGTGCGGAAATACTCAAAAGTAGCATTTCTTACGAATTTCTTACGAATCATTTCATTTTCATAACTTTTTTCTCATGCCTACAAGACATCCTGAGACTGACACCTACAGGAGTAGAGGAGATTTCTTTATACAGAGTCAAACTCTTGGTGTGTCTAGATTCATGCTGATTGAAGCGGAATGGCAATGGCTTTCCAGGGAATTCAAAGAGTGTTCTTTCCTGGAAATAGTGCGGATTCAGGACCTTTCTGCCTGAACTCTGGAGAAGTTACTCTGTGGGCCATGTTGTTGTATGACTTCAAGTCATGTACAAATTATGATGACAGTAGTAAATGGTAAAGCTTTTCCCCTGACAGTAAGTCTAATCGTGGTGCTCATCTCAATTTCTAAGCCAAAGAGCTGGTGTTGTCCGTAGATGCCTCCAAGCTCATGTGACCGGCATAACTGCATGGAGTGCTATTACCTTCCCGCAGAAGCTATTCCTATTTGTCTACTCACATTTGCATGCTTTCGAACTGCTAGGTTGGCAAAGCTGAGGCTAACAGCAGGAGCTCATCCCACTCCCCAGATTCGAACTGCCAACCTTTCAGTCAGAAAGTTCAGCAGCTTAGTGGTTTAACCCACTACGCCAGGGGTAGGGAACCTATGGCTCAGGAGCCAGATGTGGTTCTTTTCATGATTGCATCTGGCTCTCCAGAGCAGCCCGGGCCTCTGTTTCCCAGCATGCAGCGGGGAGGAATAAGGGACATATGCCAACCCTATGTGAGAGGCTTCTCTCATGTCCCCACATGAGAAGCTAGAGCTGACAGGTGGGAGCTCATCCCGCTCCCTGGATTCAAACCGCTGACCTTTTGGTCAGCATTCCTGCTGGCACAAGGGTTTAACCCTTGCGCCACTTGGGGTTCCTCGACAAATAAATGAGGAGGAAGAATAATACATCTGCAAGAATTATATTAGATGATAGCACTCTCGAAAGATCAATGGCCTGCTTTAATGTTATGTCCTTTATTCCTGCCAGAACTTTGTGCAGAGCAAAAGCTGTGTTTATCTAACAACTTCTAAATAAAACTGGAGGTTCCAGCCTTGTGTCCCTTCAGTTGGGCATACATTTTGGAGCATTTCACACAGGCACCATATTCATAGAGTTGCCAGGAAAGAGACCTTGGCGGTGGCATCTGGCTACTTCTGTATTTGAGCACACCTTGTCAAGGTCAATATTGGATCCATTTGGAGACAGGTGGCAAAGCTGGATCCTGTTTTGGGAAAATGGAAGCACGAGAAGACAGTCATGAAGTCCCTTGCCTTCTGAAAAAGCTTTATTCAAGAACAGGAAATACAGTCAAGTTGTTTAAATTCTGCCCTCCACCCCCCCAAGCCAAAAAAAGTATTTTTCCTCCCGGCTGTGGAATTCCCTCCCAAATGAAATTAGACCTACCCCCTCCCTCCTGACCTTTAGGAAGCTAGTGAAAACTTAGCAGTGGAATGAGGCTTTTGCAGAATGATGGCAGAGATTGGTAATCGACTAAAGTTATTGACCACAATATATGGACTGAATATTCGGACTGAGTTGGACATGATTTTACCTTGGCAAACGGCTTTTTATGTAATTTATTGTATATGTATCTGGTAATTTTATTGTTGATTTATGATGTTTTAGATTTTTTAATGTTAGCATTGAATTCTTGCTGTCTGCCGGTCTGAGTTCCTCTACGGAGGTCGAGAAGATCAGGATATAAAAGTTTTAAATAAATAAATAATATGTGATTAAAACCAAATTGTGCAGGGCTGAAGCTGCATTGACTGCTTTATTTTGAATCTGACACTTTAAAAATGTCTTTGACAGATTGATTTGGTTGAATTGGAGTTAATGTTGGCATGGAGCAGTTCAGCCTCAATGCAAGCAGGATTGGCCATTATGTTAGGTCTACTCACTCCTTTTGAAAACATTTCTCTAGGCCAGTGTATTTTAACCTTTTTGGAGCGCGGCACATTTTTTACATTTACAAAATCCTGGGGCACACCACCAACCAAAATGTCACAAAATTACACTCTAACACAGTAATACATATAGTTAATGTTTTTAAATGTATTTATACACTCAGTGTGAAACCTGGGCCTGTTTCGATGAACACAACATATATATGACTTCCTCTCACATACTTATACATGGCTAGCATGTCTTCTCTCAGCCTTCTCTCCTTCAGGCTAAACATGTCCAGCTCTTCAAGCCGCTCCTGTTGCACCTCAGAACGCTGGCAGTCCCCCCTAGATCACACACACCAGGCGGATGCAATCAATGTACTTTTATTTAGAATAAAGAATAAAGGATAGTTCAAGAGGTAAAAATAAAGCAATCAAAATAGTCCAAAAAGTTCTTGAGCTGCAAGCCCAATTGGCTTAAATCCCAAAGGCAAACAAAGGTCCAAAGACAAGGCAAACTGCTCCTGTGGTCAACGTGAGACTTGAGGCAAACCGCTCCTGCAGTCTTGAAAACGTAGAGACTTGAACTTGAGACTCTCCAAGCTGAACTCTTCAGGTCTGCTAGAAACCTGGGCACAATCTAGGAAATTACTGTTGTTCCAAAAAAAAGAGTGTTTGATGTAAAGTATAAAACGCAGCAGAGAAGCAGTTAAAAGGGTTCACAGGCATATGAGGACCACACTGGAAATAAAGGAGCAAACAAGCCATGTTATTAAAGCATTTCTACTTTATTGTAGAAAGCAACAGAAAAGCAGTAATACACATGCAACAGCATGTTTAACAAGGAGAACAGGAGAAAACATACCATGAGGCACACAAAATGGATGGCATACAGCAGAAGACTAACAGCATTAAACTCCTCCCTTCTTCAACTGGAAGAGAGAGAGAGCCAATAGGCAGAGCCTATGTGCATTTAAATCATGATCTGATCACTATGCTCATTATATCCCATATTACTGGGGTTATTGGGATAACAATACAAAAGTTTGCTAGGGTAGACCCTCTTCCACCCAGTCTCAGCCCCGATCCAAACTCAGCCCCCCGTATCAAAATATTGAACTACATCATTTTGCTATTAATTTCAACAATTACTTTCTATGTGACCAACACACCCTCTTTCTCAAACTCCAATCTTTTCGGAAGGATCTGATACTGGCTCTCCTGTCAAATTCCTCCTCATCAGCGGCCCCAGGTGCAGAGCTCTCCTCCTGAGAAACTCGATCCTCCCTAACGTCCATATCCTCGGAATGCTCATCTGGCAAGGGAGTAAAGAAGCTCTCATGAGAATCAGGGTCACTAGGCCTCTCACAGCCTAATTCAAAACTGTCTTCCATGGAGTCATCAAAATTCTCATCTGCAGTATCATATCCCTGTAGCCAGCCATCATCCCATTCTAAGTCTTCCTCTGCAGACCCATACCCACCCGGCCACCCATCATCCCCTTGATCCAGGGCAGCTGGGACCCCCGAAGTCTGTCTCTGACCACTAGGATGGAACACCACACTAGGCTGGGATACCACAGCTCCTCATAGAGCTTGTTCTCCAGACCTTTGTGAAATTTCACCCTGAGTGAAGCTTGCTTCCAGTTGACTATGGATGTCATGAAGCTGTTATAAAAAGTTCCTGGGGGAAGGGGAGGCAACTCTCAAAAATCCAGTAAAATAGTTTTTAAAAAACATTTCCAAGAGGAGAGGCTCAATTTGTTTCTTGGAAACCTGTGAGGGGGCTGCTAGGAGGGGGATGCCAATTTCCCATGGCACACCTGATGATCGCTCACGGCACACTAGCATGCTATGGCACACTGGTTCGGAAACACTGCTCTAGGCAATATTCTACCTGGGAAAACAGATATACTGCAGATCTTCTACAGCAAAACAGACTTTCTTTTTCTTTATCATAAGGAAAACTATGACAAAGTTGATCATGAATCCAAGCTATTCTGTTAAGGACACTCAGACTCGACATTAAACTATCTCCCTGTTAATGTCAACCTGAAATAATTGTGGTTGGATTGCCAGCATTGTATGATAGATGTATCTTGTACGTGATGTACATGCCTTATTACATGTTGCACTTTTCTCTTGCTCTGTCCTCCCAGAAGGCCAAGACAGCATAAACATATCTTTTCACCTCCCAATATCACTGTTGAGGCAGGACAAGCTAAGAACCGTCTCCAAGTCATCTAGAAGGTTTTATGGCCCACTGAATTTTGAGTTTGGGAGTCCCAAGTCATAGTCAGATATTCCTGTGTGAACATTGCATTGCATTTGCCATGGCTGCAAAGTATTTGTGGCCTTGAGGGAATCATTCTTTTCTAGCCATGATCCTGAACCTGGCTATATTAATGTAAATGGAGCTGTTTGGTTTGCTTAGAAAGCTCAGGTTTTGGACCACAAGTTTCAGAAACATTCAATAGTTGCTCCTTTCAATACAGAATGTCCAAGTCAAGGTAGCTGAACCAAACATATACAAAACAGTTTCTGTCCCGTGGCAGAGGTGCACGTAGTCATCATCAGGAAGTTTCTAAACCCAAATAGAAATGAGAATGCGGGTCATTGTTTGTAGGTTTGCGGGTGCTGAAATTAGAAATGCATGCTCTGAATTCTTTTCTCACACATCAGTAAAAGCACCGCTGAGGCTGTTGTGTGTTTAGATGAAATTGCCTTTAGTTCCAATGAGGAGAAAGGATTGTTTCAAATTGCATTCTGCCCCACTGACTATGTTGTCTAGCGCTGATATGATAGTATCAGGCATGGTTAGGTTCCTTCTGAATCCTCGTAATTCGGATTAAAATCGGAATAAATTCCTTTTTCGAAGTAATATCGAAGCGAATTGGGAACCCAGAAGTATTATTGCAATTTCGAAGCCACTGTCGCCATCTTTTCTCTAACTCAGGAAGTGAATCAGAAATGAAACAGCGTTTGGAGGCAAGCAGCTGCTTGCATGCTGGGATGCTTGCCTCCAGCCAATGAGGGGAAACCACCTCAGGAGGGGCAGGGTTTCGGCACGGCAGCCTTCGCCCTTTAAAAAGGGCCGCGCATGCCTCGTGGGTTTATTGCAAGGCAGGGATGCGAACGGGAAGGGACTACGGCAGGCTGCTTGTGTGGGAACTCTTTGCAAGGGAAGGACAGGGTTGGGATGGAACAAATAATTTCCTTGGGGAACCACACAGAATACCACCAAGGAGCCCCCTTTGCCTATTTTGGGTTACACATTGTAGTTTTTGAAACTAGAAAACAACTTTAAAGGGCTTTTTTCTCCTGGGGTTTGACTTCTGTGCTTTAGAAAACTGGAATTCCCCTTTGCTGATAATAATTACCTTCCTAAAGCAGGGAAAATTACTTTAAATGGCTTTTTTTCTCCTGGAGTTTGACTTCTTTAAAAAAACTAGAATTCCCTTTTGCTGATAATTCACTTCCTAAAGCAAAGAAAACAACTTTTAAGGGATTTTTTTTTCTCATGGGGTTTGACTTCTGTGCTTTGGAAAATCAAAATTCCCCTTTGCTGCTAATAATTTCCTTGGGAAAACACACAAAAGTTTGGAGGCCCCTTTGCCTGCCTGGGGTTACACATTGTACTTTAGGAAACTAGAATTCTAGTAATCTAATCTTTTCCTTGGGGAACAACATAAAAACGTTTGGAGGCCCCTTTCCTCTCCTTGGGCTTACACGTGGTATTTTGGGAAACTAACAATCTACTAACCCAATCCTTTTCTTGGGACTCAACACAATAAAACTGTGGAAGGCCCCTTTCCTCTCCTCGGGCTTACACGTGGTACTTTGAGAAACTAGAAATCTACTAATCCAGTCCCCGGGGGCATTTGTCCGTCTTCCTGATGTTAGAGGGGGTGGTAGGGGAGGACCGCAGCCTTTCACAGGGCAGGGAAACGGTCAGTCCTCAAGTGATTCTTCCCTCCTGGTCTTTGAGGGTTGGGGCGATGGGGTGTTACGCTGGCCAACAGTGGAAACAAGCAAATGTAATAAATTGCTTTAATGTTACGAGATAAATTCCATTTTCTCATATTCATAGAGGTGTGCCCTAGACAAATATGCAAAACAGAGAGATAGATTTAAATTTTCCCAAAGAATCCTGGAGGCAGCACATTTCTTCTTCTTGTAATATTCCTTATTAGATTACTGAAATTACTTTTAAAATTGTCAAGGACCCAGGGATCTTCTAAACATTTTGAAAGTTAGTATGCTGACAGAGGAGAATGTTTTCTACCACTGTGGCAAGTTTTGTCGGTAGAGGTCTAAAAATGAGGGAAAGGGAATCTCCCAAGTTCTGCCTGTCCCAGTTGCAGGTTTTTGCACCTTGCGCAATCGCGGCCGCCATTAACGAAGCAATTTGGAAAATTTGGAAAATTCTGACTTTTTCGGAAATCATTTCAAAATAGAATCGCCAGTGCCCCCTATATCCGAAACGAGTTTTGGACCATTTTTTTTCTTGATCAAACAAGCCCAGTATTTAATCATCTGGAGGGCCAGGCATTCCTGACTTACCATATCTTACAGGTTCGTGATACTTATAATCAGACAAGGACTTCCTGGAGATCAATTCGCTGGTCAGCCACAGAACGCCAGTGGGTGACCTTGGGCAAACTACACTTTCTTTGCTTCAGAGGAAAATAAAGGCAACACTCCTATGAACCAGTCTTGCAAAAAAAAAAACCCACCATGATTAGGTTGCTGTGAGTTTTCTGGGCTGTATGGCCATGTTCCGGAAGCATTCTCTCCTGATGTTTTGCCGACATCTATGACATCCTCACAACCTCTGAGGATGCCTGCCATAGATGTCGGTGAAACATCAGGAGAGAATGCTTCTGGAACATGCCCATACTGTTCGTAAAACTCACAGCAAACCCCATTGATTCCAACCATGAAAGTCTTCGACAACACATTAAACTCATGATTGGATGATCTTTGGGTCATTGTAAGTCAGAAATGACCCAAAGGCACACAGCAGGAGGACCCTGATCAGCACCAGACCCACTCAAATCTCAAGAGTTGAACTACCTGGCAGGCAAAAAAATTCAAGTAAGTTATGTCGGACCATAGTAGAGTATAGGAGTCCATCTGTTTAAACAGGAGATAAATAGCTCCCATCGTCTTTGAGAAAAAAGTGGAGAGAAGCAGTAGCAAGGAATAAACGGTTCATTGTCTGTTCAACCGAAGGTACACTTACAGAAGTTGCTTGTTCATGTGTGTATGTAGAGAGATTAAAGATGCTAATGACTGGTTGCTTGGAAATGTTGGGTAAAGCCTTGCTCCTGTCTGCACAGAGTAGGCTGCAAGGAGGAGAGAGTCAACATGACCTGAAAAACCCTAGTCAGGGAGAGACTGGATAATAGTTAAATGAGCAAGGATAAAATAAAGGTTGCATGAACAGTACCCAGGGTACCTTCTCATGGTTTCAGATTTCTTGGAGATCCAATATTGTACTATAATATGATATTCTGCTTCAATCTTTCTCCGCACTCCACAATACACTCCCAGGAGAACCTATTAGCAGCATCCTGACTTCCAATAAATTTGAATCTGCAAAGAGGACCTGATAGTAAGTTAATCTGTGCTGGACTGGGAGGAAAATCCTAAATTGAAGTTCTGTTG